>CM065175.1:14667836-15267836 GCA_033026295.1 Channa striata | reverse complement strand
CCTCCCGGCGCGGTGCGTAAATCCTTTCCCCCTCTCTGGCACAGCCGTCTCCCGTCTGCCAGAGGACAGCAGCCGCGCTCCCAGTGGAAGATGGCGGTGGGGATGCTGTCTGAGGCTGGAGCAGGGCGCTGGGTTTGCACAAGAAGCGAACGCGGATGGATCTAGCGGGGAAAATGAACACATTCCTGCCTCTTCTCCTCCAGCTCCGGACTCTTTGGGGATTGTTCGACTAGAGTCTGCTGGCTTTCCTCCGGTTCCTTGTCGGGGATTCACAGACTGTACGTTGGTAGCTCGGCGCATAGACAGGGTGGGAGAGAAAAGTGGGCGAAAATGTCGGATACAAAGGTAAAAGTTGCAGTGAGAGTTCGGCCCATGAACCGCCGGGGTAAGTGTGAAAACCATCGTTTGTGTCTCTTGTCTCCTCGGATTCGTGCTACGTTATCATAAACTTTTGCTTTCCTCGCCCTCACCGCCTTCAGCTAGAGTTAGAGCCTCAAGTCAGACTTGAGTGGAACGTTAGTTCAGAGCAGATTTCACACCCTTGCTCCACTTTCCCAACAAACTTCTCTCTGCAGAAATTGAACTCAACACAAAATGTGTCGTGGACATGGAGGACAACCAAACCGTTCTACACCCACCACCATCCAACGCAAAAGGAGAGAGCAGGTAAACAGCAGGCATTTAGCGTTGGCAGACATGTTTTTAACATGGACGTTGTTGTAAACAGTAAAAGTGTGGAGGGTTTGACATTGCTGAGGAACTTTGGACTTGGTGTGGCCAGTTTAAGAGCATGCGTAAAAATCTTCAGGCCCTGAGTGGTTTGGAAATGTCTGTAAGTGAAGCATCAGGGAAAAAAAATGCACATTACAAAAACTGTAATAACTTTATCCCACGCCGGTTGTAACACAACAGTGACACTAAAAGTTTGCCTATAACAGTATATTCACAAACCTGTGGGCTCAAATGTCTGAAAAATCAAACATCATAACTTTAGAGAGTAACTGCTGGTCTGACAAGAATACTTCTTTCTGGCTGCTGCTGCTTGGGACATGATATCTGTCACCAGCTGCTTGCAATATGATAATATGCTATGTAATTTGTGTCAACCTGGCAAAACTAATCACCTCTGCAAATAATAACTGTACACCCTCGAATGATATTTTACAGATTTGTGATGTGGCGTTTCAGTGCCGGTAGAAGTGACTTGAATGTGTTTGACACAGCACAACACAACAGATCATTGCCGATCTATCACCGTACATCTCCAGGCCTATTCCAAGCTCTGTAGTCAGGTGTTAGACAACAGGGTGGCTTCTTTTTTTTAAGTGCATTATCAAGGCTAAACGTGGGGAAATGCTGCTTGTCATCCTCCGATGTTGCACACTGCCTGCAGCACACAGAAAGCTGCTGATCTATTGTACTTGTGTAATGAGGAAATGTCTGGAGTCCCACGACATGTAGACTAATGATGGCTGTATGCATGTGGAGTCATTCAGATGTGTTGGCTGTTAGCAACAGTCTGACATGTTGTATTTTCTCCACTGCAGTCACAGTGGATTTTAGCATTCAGTTGGTTTGCGCTCCTCTGCTTTTGGTGTCACACATATTAAGACAGCTGACCTGTTTATCCATAAGCGCAAATAAATCTAAAGATGCTCACTTAATAAAGGACTGTTCCTTTAGTTTCCCTTTGATTTCTCACACAAATAACATCCTTTCTGAATATTTCAAATAAACAAACAACTCTTGGGGCAACAGTGAAAGTTCACAGCATGACTGTTTAAAATTAATTAATTTGAGGCAAATACATGTCACAGTCAAGGCAATTATCATTGGCCAAATCCAGTCTTGTTACACTGTAACTCTTTCTTTACTGTTCCTCTCAGCATTAAGTAGTAATATGTTTGCTCCCCCAAGCATTTCGAGCCCTCACATTAACCTGTATTTAAGGTAATTATTAGAACAGAAATTGCCACACAATGGTTTTGTTCCAGGCAATTAAGCAAATCATGCTCAGATTTAACTGTGTGGAACAGGATACACAACGGCAGAACAAAAGGCTGTTGTAGGTGAGAGGTCAGACAGTTGGCACTAACTTCATTCAGAGTGACTACATCTGCAATATTTCCTCATGAGCTGATAAGTATGGGGATCTGACGCCAGATATTTCCACAACTACAGAACCTGTAGCCACGTTGATGAGTGAGACGTAATCACTTTTTCAGGGAAAGTTTCCATATGTGATTTAGATGTCGCATCAGTCCTGCAGACATTCCTTCCAGCCACTTAGTCATTTCTATAACATGTTTTCAGCTTCTGCTGTATACACTTTCGCTCTAGCTGGATTTATCCACGGTCAGTTTTCTTTTTGTCAATCTTTTTTCAAAATGTAAGTAATTTAGTCAGTTGGGATTATTGATGCAGCACATTCTGTAGCTGTACAGTGACCGTGACCCTGGTTTATTATGTCACACAGTGTAGTCCAGGCATATAATTACTTGTTAACATTTCAGAGCTAGTGCTGTGTGTGTTTTGGGTCTCTGTGTTTAGGCTGCCATGGTTTTCTTAAAGCATATAATTTTCCTCTCGGCTGCTGCTTGTGGAGCCACAGAAGGGGGATACCCTGATCACTGAGTCTTTGCGTTGTTTTGAAGGCACCTGTTCCTGTGCGTTGGAAATGAGTCAGATTTAGTGGGTATTAGCATGTCAAATATGGCTGCAGGGCCGAAATCATGGGAACAACTTATCTCTCATGGGAATGCTCAGGCCCAGCCTCAGAAAGGGAGCAGCAGTAATAGATGTTTTTATTTAACCACATCTGAAATTCTTTGTTTATTTATGTGGATTTTGAAATATTGAATTTAACCGTGACATTCTTCCTGTTTTTAGTTGAGGTCTCATTACCATTAAATATTAAATATTTCTTCAATCTGATGAAATACAGAAAATAAGTCTGCAGTAAGATAAACTTGAATCATTAATTAAACACTGAAAGCCCTTCAGATTTAGCTGTGTTGCAGTGAGGTCTCGCACAGATCACACATCGCCACAGAAATATGTCAAGAATTTGAAGAAGTAAAAAGGCTTTTCTTCTGTGGCTAAGCCTTGTTCCTAGCACTGCGGAGCATTACAGCAACATGTATTAACCCTCCATTTACCTGAGAAATGAACAGGTATGAGGAAAATGAAACTTGGTGACTTCAGGGCAGCAGGTTAAGTTTCCCAAGTCTCATCTTTCATTTGTCTCTTAAGATGACATGAATGGCACATTTGAAATGGGAATCTGGGAAAGTAGTTTTGTTTTCATGCAATAGTCTTCTCTCCTTTGGCTTTTCAAGACAATGCAGGTGGGGGTGGTTAGGCAGAGAAATACCTGAGGCTGCTGTCTGCATGGGCGATAAGTGGCGGTGCATCATGACAAGAAAATACCCTTCAACAATGGAGCTATATTACATCTATCATGCCCCGACACATCCATCGACACGCCGCAGTCTAATGCAGGGCTGTTGAGTCACAGAGAATCTTCTTAACGCGACACCTCTTGTTCTATAGAATTCCGTTAAGAAACACAGAGTTTAACAAAGGTTAAAAGTTAACTACAATTAACTTAGCGTACTGATCTGGTGTTGTCTAAGTCAGAGGAAGGTGCTGTCTTTCTCATATTGAAACGACTAAATGTGTCGCTTAAAAAATATGTATTTAACCAAAGATTTGTCTTTGTGTCGGTAGAAATGCGACCTTCGTCTCAAGAAGCTCTACAGTGAATGTCTATCTGATCATGTCTGAAACCAAGCTTGTAATTTCCACCCTAATCTCATCCTTATCGCTAATGATTACGAGCGCTCACTTGGGATTATCTCCACTTGACTGCGTTATCTTGTTTACTTATTGTAATCTAAATGCTTTGGAGAGGAGCTTTAAGTCAGTCATCCACCAGAGGCGCTACTCATACGGAACTTACCATTTTTACTCATCTGGACCACATATCAGATAGCTTCTCACAACTATAGGAGGTAAAAATAGTTAGTAAAATGTTCATGTTGCAGTTCAAAATGGCAATGACATTTTGGCAAGATAATTTACTTTCTAGCAGAGAATAAATTAGATGGTTTATTCCACTTTCATGTCTGTACAGTTATTATGAAGCTCAATCCAGCAGCTGCTTAGCTCAGTTTTGTTTAAGTTAGCTTTACACAGCTAGCAATGTTTCCTTTCAAAAACTTACAAAGGTGATAAAAAACACATTTTATCTCGGTTGTTTAAGCTTTACAGATGGTAAAATATAAAAATGTCAGTTAGCTATTAGACAGGGTAGATACGTGCCAGACTTTGTTTGGCAGGGAGCAGCGGCTTCGTGTCCTAGTTGCTTTGCAACAGTCAAAAATTGTTTGGCACAACCTGCAAAACAGAAAACTTATGAACTTTTGTTACTCTTGCATAGAAATCATAATGGCTTTTTTCATTTTGAAAGAGCAAGAGTATGTACTGTATATTCATATTTCTGAGGTCTTTATATGTTGCTAAGCTAACAGGCTGCTTGCTGTAGCTTCATATTTACTGCGCATATATGAGAGCAGTCATCTTATGGGGCTGCATGAAAGTGAATAGGCATATTTCCCAGAACACTTGGTTGAATTCTCTTCTATTGTCTTTTCTGCTGGCTATCACAGACCGACTCTGTGGTCAACATGTGTTCAGTAGCGATCTTTACAGATAGCATTGCTTCAAACTTTGTTGTTATGAAATGGAGATGTGAAAGATTCAACGCTATAAATGAAGGTGTTGAGTAGATGCGACTGTCTTCTCCCATGATGACGTTTTGGAGCCTGGTCACATTTTCTCTAAGTCACACATGTGTCATCAAGCTTTCCAATATAGGCCTTTAGTAAGTGACAACGCTGCCTTGTTCAATGGCTGCCCTCAGGAATGTTGCTTTTGTCTTTTCATTTTGCTCTCGTATGTGCCAATAATCAACCTTTCCATTCAGCAAGTTGTTGTTCTCAGGGTTTTTTGGCCTGAAATACACAATCGCCCATCTCTTCTCCTTGAGCCTGAATTCAAACATGCAATTAGCAGAATGTGTTGCTGATAAAAGGACTGTATTTCCTCAAGGACTGTTCCTTGTTTGTTTTGAGGGTGGGACACTGTTTACGTCTTGGTCCGGAATTGAGAAAAGATGGCGTCCTCTCTCTTTGTCAAGACTGTGCCTCATTAATCTCAGATGTGGCTTCTCATTCTGAGAGCAGCCTACATAAAAATCCTTTCTCACAATCGCATTTCTTCCATAATCATTTTGGTTTTGGTTCTGTCATGATTCTTTTAGAAGAGGCCTTTCTGAAGTTTGGAAGGTGGCTTCTTGTGTTTACATAAGTATAATTTAATGTTGGAACAGGTTTACTGTGGACTCACTTTCAGTCCAGAGGTAAAGAGGTGGAGCCAAGTAACGTTAACATAAGCAAACACAATTTTAATGTGTCCTTTCTAAGGGAGAAATATCACATTCATTAGAATTCAGTTTGTGGGATAACGCAATTCTTTCGCATTTTCTTAATTAATTGACATTTAGAATATATTTTGCACTTCATAACATGCTTACTACAATTTGTGTTTTCTATTGTCCTCAGCAATCATGGAGCAGTTTGCAAGCTGACATGGTCCAAGGATTAGTGTCATGATTGTGAATGTGTCACTTTTTGCCCCTGGCCTGGAATGCTTACCATATTGAACACATTGATAAACTTCACTTCTTTGTGGGATGTTTGTTGCCTTTAAAACCAATTAGATTTAAGATTTCAGTGCACATGCGGTCCGCACACCTCTCTGTGTATTAACATACTCACACTCTCCCCAGGTTGCTGACCCAGCTTGTCACAGCATTGTCGGAAATGCCAGAGAGGATTGAATTAGCTCCTCTTTGCATCATATGTTGTGTTGTTAACATTTGTTATGGAAACTTCGAGGTCCAACGTGGAAGTTGGTATGAGTGTCATGTGGACTGCTGATGGCGGTGCTGATCATTAAGGCTGTTTTTAGGATCCAGAGTTTGGCTTTCATATTGGAACTTTGACTCATGAGGCTGGTAGGTTGTCTTGCCTCCATGTTTATCTCTGTTGCTCAGCAACAGCTACAGCCAAGTTAGAGAAAAGTTTTGGAGCTTTGTTGATGACCTAATGAGTGAATGTCCTCCAGCCACTCCAAATATTTTTTTAGGAAGCTAATTTTAGCATTTAGGACAATGCCTGATGGGTGTAGATGTATCTGACTTTTGTTCAATGGCAGAATTTGTACATTTACTCAAATATTGTACTTCAATACAATTATGCAGTATGGATATTTGTATTTAAGCTACTTTATACTTCCTCCCTAGCACAATTCAGAAAGAAATAATGCTTACTTACTTACTATATAGTCCTTACTTTTCAAATAGAACTCTATATGAAAAACCTAAAAAAACACAAGGCAGTGTTAGAGATTAATTTAGCAATACCCAATCCCCCTGCCTGGAGAACACACAAAAGAAAACAACTGTCAAAGAGAGACATCCTCTCTAATCTTCTGACTAATATAATTTCAATGTTTTAACAATTCAAATTATCTGACATTTTACATTGCATTATAACTGATTCATATATCATGTCATTTATATGTACATCTGAATTTAGTTTCTTCCTCTTTCCTTTATAATCTCAGTGGATTACAATTATAGCTCCACCTTAGTGAGCTTCTACAAAATGAGTCTTTTAACCCAAAAGAGTAAAGTAAATGTAATAAAGTAGGAAAGTAGGACCTTCACTTCATATAAAGTTTTTTTTTTTTACATTGCAGCATTAGTGTTTTTACTTACATATTGGATCTGAGCATTGCCTCCACAAATGTTATGTAATAAAGCTGCAGTCGTTCCAGAAATTGTTTGTGTAAAAAAAGAGTTAGCTGTCTCAGCTTGGATCAGTCCTGTAAGTCTGTTTCTGTCATCAGCCAGCCAACTTCCTTCATCGCTGTCTTGGAAATACTTTTGAGTGTCTTGAATGTCATGTTTATTTTTGAATCAGTCATGCTACTAAAAGTGACAGCCTGGTCAATCTTACATTAGGTTGATGGCTTCCTTGGAATCAACTTTTGAGTGTAATTCATGAGACACCCCCTGTGCAATTCTTCTGCTTGGCACTTTCCTGTTCTCGGCTGTCTGTCTGTGCAGCAGGGTGACCTCTGCTATGAGTGGGTGGGGGCCGGCGTGTCCTGTTCTCAGCATGTTGGAAGATCATCTGAAATCTTAACTTGTAGCCTGTGAGAGCACACTACGCTGTAACCCAACACACACACACACACAAAACACACAGCTCTGAACATTGTGCTTGGATCTGAAGCTTTTGCAAATGTAATTGTCTAAGGCATGTTGATAACCAAACAAGGAAAGAGTCATGTGTGGTTAAGTGGAGGTTAAAAGGATGGGGGAGGTTTTAGCAAAGATTTAGTTTATATGAGTCCAAAAAGAAGATTGAGTGTGTGGTGGTGAGTGGGGGATGCCAGGATGTGTTTGTGAGTGTGTATGAGAACAGGCAAAATAAATGTTGAAAATGTCAACCCAATAGGGGGTGAACCTCATCCATGTGACTGACATTTTCCATTTAATCAACAGGATTATATCATGAGAAACTTGTGCAAAGGCTGCTAAATCCCACAAATGAACCTGTTAATATATAGTTCATGTTGTAAAGTAAATTTGGGGTATATTTGCATTTCTACATTTGGATTTGTTTTTTTTTTTAAAGTGATTGGAGTACACTTGCATCATTTCTAGATAAAGTGTTACTTAGCAACATAAATTACATTTCACATAAATGAATTTTATATTATTGCTATTAGACAAGGGCAAATAGATGCCTCAGTGGTTGTATGATGCATTAGTGTAATCTGATGCGTTGCCTACTGGGCTAGAAGAGTGCATTTTTGGTGGCATAATAACCCAGTGGCCTTAATCCTAGTCCATGACCACAGGGGGGATCCCACTGCTGTTCTCCCTATCTTTACACCTTCTCTCCTGGAATCAGCCCATGCACATATATAAGCTGAAAGGCACCAGATAGACCACAATTTAACCAGTCAGGTGTCAGCTGTACCTGGCTGTAGCTGAAGTACCTTCTCAGAGTGAGACTGTGAACATATTTCTTTCCAAATGTGTGAAGAAGAAAAGGATTTTATACAGTTTTTATAAGGATAAATGTGCTTCTCTAATCTGCCTGCAACAACACAAGATCAGTAGAGAGCAGGAGAATCGTAGTAGGGTGAGAGGCCAAATTCCATGCTCAGCCAAGTTGAAATCATTCATGGGTAGCTTGGCATCAGGTAGCTGGAGGCATGGGCGCCTTAGTGTGCCCTTGATGACACACACATTAAGGCACCCACAACCAGCCTGCAGTTATACTTTTTTCCATCAGCCATGGCCTTCTAGGGCTGCAATTCTCAATTGCATCTGCCTCTGAGTGGGGAGAAACCTGATGCTGTCTGACACTTCTGTGCCATAAATGTGCGTATTTGTATAGTACACCCACAACACAGCCTCCAACCAGTCCTCAAGCAATGACCAGCCATGCGTGGTGAATATTAAGTGAATGGCCTGTGGGCTTCATGCTTGAGTCAGCTTTGAGTGACATAAATAAATAAATATATTTTACAGTAGAACTTTATTAATTATGTATAACTAAATCAATATCAGTAGAATATTGCTACATTGATATTGTGCCATTGAAAATGCAAGATTTGTAATGTATGTTGTAACATTAGTTTAAGCAATTGAGGATTTATAAAACCAAATCTAAGTTATGGAATTTATGTTTTTTAAAACCAAGGGGAGATTAAAGCTCTTATATTTTAGGCAGGGTGGAGGAAGCCTAATGCACTTTAGTGTACTGGCATTAACATTTGGATAGGAGGATTGGTCAGCAAAGATAACTTTGAAATCAATTACAAAATTAGTAAATTTGTAGATTTAAACTGATTTCTTATATGAGTGTTTGAGGAAATCGCAGTTCTGTGAAATTCTAAATAAAGTCAGTTAGAAACAATCCCCCATTGTCTTGTTCGGCATTCCCAGCATACCAGATTTGATTACCGATACTGTACATACAGTGGATGACACAATGGACAAGAGCCACCAAATCACTGAATCTGTTACTGCTTAGTTTCTGCTGCAGGTGCAGAGATTCTATTACTGTGTCTCAACGTATGACTTTTGTATTCTCATTTTAATGTTTGTGCGTCTGTAGGTCTCTATTTGCAGTTTTGTGTCTGCTGTCCTTTTTGTTCTCCATATGGAGATATCTGTGGTCCCTCCTTGTTTCATTCTTCACAAGGTCATAGCTGCTGTTCTTGTTTGTTATCATAATGCCTCTCCTGTTTTTTTTTTTTTTTTTATTTGGCATCTTGAAGCTTGAAGATTGTTCTAAGTTTTTAGTTAACATGCAGTGGGGCCTGATCAGTAGTCCTCCTGGTCTGCTCTGTCCTTGTAGTCTGCCATCGGACACTGAACCATATCTCATCCTCTTTCTGCACTAGAACGGAGTAACAGACAGAGGATGGGTGCCCTGCTGTGGTCTTTGTCTGCTCAGTGGTCTCTGTGGTTGTCAGTGGCCCAGATTCAGATTCAGGGTATGAACCCAAGAGAGATCTTTTTCCTTTTAGTCTGCTGCCCACTCACTCTCTTTCTGTCCTTCATTGCAGTAAGTCGAGGCAAAGTTAAGAATGATGAATGAATCACGACACCTTTTAATTTTGTCCATCTTAGAAAACACAAGAGCAGCACCCAATTCAAATCATAAAAAAGCAAAAACCAGCTGTGTGGATATTGGCATTCAGCTGCCTAGGCCTGCTGTTGTTGGTGACTCAGCTGACTTTGTGTGTGACACTTTGGTGCAGTATTTCAGGCAGGCTTCCTAAAGCAGGATGCCCTGCATTAGTTATTGTTTGAAGGTGGGCATCCTCTTTGTCTCAGTGCTTGGAGAAATCAGCAGTAGGGATATGCTGATTGTTAAAGCGAAGACTGTGGAAGATGTAATATGACCAGGGTAATGTTTTGTACCACACTGAAACAAGCATGTGCAATAACAGTTGCAAATTTTGCAATGGCTGCTTGATTGAAACTGTTGGGACTTAAATTGGGTAAGATACTGAACCCCAAGTTGGTCCCAGTGTGTCAGGTGAACACCTTGCATGGTGGCCACTGCCACCACATGTGTGTGAGTGTGTGTGAACCGGTGAATGATAAGCAACATTGTAAAGCGCTGTATGAACGTCCATTTTACTATTTACCACAAATTGATGTTATACTTTCCTGCTTTGGAGAATTCCCTATATAGCTAAGCAAATAATCCTACAAAACATAGGGGCATACATACAATTCTTTTGTCCTAAGTTCCGGCAGTTGCTAATGCTGAGTGAAGCTTCCCCAACCTGGCCTCCCTGTTAAGTCCACAGACATAAGAGCTATTTACTCAACAGAGTCAGTGGGACATTGAATCCTAAATCTCTTCCCTTATTCACGCTCCACTTGCCCAGTTATGAACCCAATCACAGCAGCACCTACCACCAGGAAATACCACTGTGTAGAAGTGAATGAATGAGTGAATTAATTTGTGTGAACATGTTCTGACTGTTAAACTGTATCACCACTAACCATGTTCCTTAATTTCTCTCTGGCTTTTTTCTGGGTCAACTGTGGATTTCTTCTGTTTATGATGGATTGCCTTCCTTGTTCATCAGGAAACAACCTAAGGTATGTATTATAAATTACGTATAACTGTGTGGCTACAAAAACTGGAATCAGCAACTAGCATCAACAGAGCTAAAGCACTGTGTCAGCAAAAAGACAAAGACATTACTTTTTGTGCAAGTAGCTGACTGTAATACTGTAAATTCGTGCTCTCTGTTCTGACATTACCAATACACTAATTCTTGGGGGATACTATCTTGCACAGGTCGATTTACTGTTGTGGCATTGTTTTTAGAGATTGAGAGCTTTTTAGTAGTTAGATTGGATCCACAGGAACCGGATAGATGTCCGTGTGAATGTGTCAGCGCTGTAAGATCTCGTGAACACCCACAAAAGCGCCACAATGAGAGAGGGATGAGCATGGACACTGGGGCAGTGTGTGTGCACATTGAAAGCTGCATTGTTGGATTGCACCCCCACCACCCCCCTTGACAACACCCTGGTGACTAGCTCAGAGATGTTTCACACATCGGGGATGGGCTTTGTTCCTAGTACACTTGGTGGCTGACAGGATTGGGGAACTTTAGCGTAAGCCACAGGCATGCGTGGTCTGTGGGGCCTGTGAACCTGAGTTACCCTGTAATACCCTCAGACTAGACAAGCACGTGGCTGTCTGCAAAGTTATAGTTGTGCTCTCTGAGGCTGCAGTCCAATCGGGATCCACCAATATTTATTCAAGACATGACAGTCAGAGCTTTGTGCTTCTCTGCTTCATCAGTATTTTTACAAATGATTAATAGTAATTGTCCATTCAAGAACAATTTGTTGCACAATCACACCCTCAGAGTGGGCAGTGGAGATTGAACGGCTTGTTACGAAACCAGCTATAATTGCAAATGATGGCACTTTTGTTCCTTTGAATGGCACCCACTCCCTTTTCTCAAGTCACTAGAGGAGGTCCTGTCTTCAAAGCCTTCATTGATCTCACTGCTTCCCATGCTGACTGTGGAGTCAATGGCTCCATGACTCCATGTCATTTTAGTAAAAATATTAATTGCACAACAAATGACCCAAGATCTGTCCAATATTATAAAAACCAATAACCAATAAAACCAATTAAAACAATATCTATTTACAATAAGATAATTAAATGCACCAAAACTCGGAGAAGACAGAGATAGCATTTTTAGATTAGTTCAAACAGGGAGATCAAGCTTCTAAGTGAAAGGTTTGAGGCTGTTAAAACATACAACAGCATCCAGACCTCACGCAGGTGTCTCGGGATACAAGGGCTCTCTGCTCGCTGCTGAAGTCTGTGTTGTGAAACCCAGCTCTGAGGGCTGAGAGCCAGCCTGCATCACCAAAAACAGCTACGTCCTGGTTTCCTTGGAGACGAGGGTCACTGGGTGCTGGAATTTCTTCCTGGGAGCACTGACCCTGATTTATGAATTCATTTAACTGCAGCCACTATGACAAAACACATGGCAGCTATGAGCGGATTTTTGCAGACAGTCATGGTGCGGTCTTAACAAGCATTATCTCAAACAATGCTTGGTTAGACTTCATCTTCCTCACTCAGACAAGCTCAGTCCTGCTGATTTACTTCAGAGTGGCATGGCACAGCACAGTGAGGGCATTTTTGTACCTCAGAAGGAAAAGTGAGACCACTGCTTGTGTTACACTGTGCATGCTTGGGCAGGTGTAAAACGTGTGTTTACCCTCCCTTTGCTGTCTCCTCTGCAGGTGTTTGCTTTCGACCACTGTTTCTGGTCCATGGATGAGTCCAATGTTACCAAATATGCTGGTGAGTCATGAATGCTTAAAGTGATCCTTCAGTCATCTCAGAAGAGATCAGACCACGTCCCATGTAAATACCTGCTGAGCTTTGCTCAGGGAAACACCCTACTGCATGAAAAGATGCAAAACATGGTGTGGGCACATAAAATGATTTGCATTTCGAGAGAATAGATTAAAGAATGTTGTTTCAGGGTTTTGAATTCAGTCCTATTACAGTATTAATGTCCTTATGTATATGTGAATGGTCACTAATGCAGCCCCTTTTCACGAAACTCATTATTTCACATTTCACAAAAAAATGACCTCCCTCATCCATTAATTAAGAAGATAGAATAAAGGAATATTGCATAGCTATAATCCCAATCTGTTTTGGTATACTACAAAGCTGAGCCTGCCTGAGCATAAAATATGCTGCTGTCACTGTGGCCTGGGTGAGCTGCTAGGCCACAGTCCTAATGCAGCCACACATCTTCCCCAACCATTTACTTTATAAAAAGAACAGGTAGCAAATAATTTACTCGTCACCTGCTAGATGGCTAGAGTTCTCTTTTTCTTTCAGAACACTTTCTGTGATTGCCCTCTAAAAAATAGCTCCACACACTGTGCATATTGTTTGTCAAAGGTCTGGATGGTAAAGAGTGAGGGTAAACTCCTCCCCATTTGGTGCAAAAATTTTACAAAACCAGCCTAAAAAATCCAAACCATTTCTTAAATATATATTTTAGTTAGTTGTATATTGCAGCAAACACAAAATAAAAATATTATGAAAACTGCATAATGGTTTTATTCATACTTTTTATTGTGTTTATGAAATATATGCTAAGATTGTTTCTTCTCATACACCCATTTACATGGGTAATAAAATGTTTTCAGCTACAATTCACAGAAAGGTTACAGCTACAGTTTTTGTAACATCCATAGAAAAGACGTTGTTATTACCAGCCTGAGATAGATTTTCATAATAATTGTTGATATTTTCCTTGACATATCACTCTCAATTTGTGATAGAAATGTAATGCTTACGTCTACTTTGTGCTGAACTGACAAAGCAATCTGTTCACTGAAGGGCTCCCTCAAGGGCCCAGGGCAAGGCTTTATTTAGCTCATTAAACAGCTGTCCCATTCAGCGGGAGCATGACAGTGAGCAACACAAGAGATTTCTCTGCATAGCTCTTCATTTCCACATGACCAGACAGGAATCTGTCACATTTCATGAATCTTGTGCTTAATTGTTTCTTGTTTGTTAGCCTTTGTTGATCTGTTTTTCAGCACAATTTTTGCCCTACTATTTTAAATGAGGCAACCACATAGTAGATCAATATATTACATATATTAATTAATGGATTATGTGTTTACCATTATCTCCATGGTTACTAATTCTTTGTCCAAAAGGTCAAGAGGTGGTGTTCAAGTGCCTTGGAGAGGGAATACTTGAAAATGCATTCCAGGGATATAATGCCTGCATATTTGCCTATGGACAAACAGGTAATTTAAAATTCACATTACAACTACGACCAGTCTGTATTTAATGTGGTAAATCTATTAAACACTGCAATGTTTTAAGCATTTATAAACAATTAATTGCCCCTGTTAGAGTTATGTTAAATTTAAGTGTATTTACAGTCAGATTTAAAGAACAGGAAGATTTGTAGTTACGATTACTCTGGTGAATCATTTAACTCACATCCTTCCTTGTGCTGGAGGAAGACTGGGGAAAGGCTTCTTTACTCCACATCCTGTCTTAGAGGTAAACAGTAGAACAGTAGAGAGACACACCTATTTCAAAGTTGGAAGAGAAGAGCACAAGAATTGCAGCTGTCTGCCCCTGGTTTAATGTATAAGAACAAATGTTTTGTGCATATTGCAAGCAGCGCTTAAATAATAAAAGGAGCTACCGGGTGCATAGTATCTTGTTTAATACTTTTAAGCAATCTTAGATTGTTTTGACATTTTCAGTGACTCTAGCAGTGGAAAGATTATCCGGCCCTCATCAGGTCAAAATGTTTATGTATCTAATTTGTTGGTTTATGATCCAATGCCTGCAAAAGTAATGATCTTCCCACCAGCTTCAGTTGTAATTTGGACTTACAGCTACTGTAGTTAGCAAATGCTAGGAGGCTGTTTGACTAAACTAACAGGAAGGTGACCATGTTAAGCATTATATCTTCTAAACATCTGCATGGATTTTGCTTAAAAGTTTATTCTGGAAGGCTGAAAAATTTGTCACTTGTCCCTCCAGGTTCAGGCAAGTCCTTTTCCATGATGGGGAATGGTGACCAGCCGGGTTTAATCCCACGACTCTGCTGCTCGCTGTTTGAGAGGGTCCATAGAGAGGCGAATGAGGCCCATACTTTCAAGGTAGAGGTGTCCTACATGGAGATCTACAATGAGAAGGTCCGTGACCTGCTGGATCCCAAAGGGTGAGTCTGATTTGTTTTCTTGTTCTTTATTTTTTTCCTTAAAATAAATAGGACTTGTATCAGCTTTGTGAAGTCGAAGATCCAGTGCTTTGAATGGCTTTGGTAATGCTTTTGAACTGAGGTGAAAAATGTACTGTACTTTTACTGTACCTGGGAGTCCTGATTTCCTCCAGTTTTACCATGAGCAGTGTCCCCTCCATCAGGTCTCACTGTGTGCTGCTTTGCATCTCTGTTTATAGCTCTGTTGTGTCTAGTTGCCTGAATGGGGGACGTCGACAGAATAATACGAGTAGGAAGCTCAACTCAATAATTTCCTGCAGAACAGTAGCCAACATCATCCTCTGACACTGCTGCATTCTTCGTCTCAATGGTCTGATGTGGGTTGGCAGACAGACTGCAGGGGAGGGCAAGCTGTGAAAGAGTGTGTTTCAGGGACATCTGTCTGTGAAACTGGGAGCAGGAGACCAGAGTCGCCTGTGAGCTGAGCCCCAGAAAGAGACCACAGTGCACTGCTCTGTGTGCTGCAGATGTCTGAATATTCAGCCAGATCTATTTTGATTGCAACTTCCCCTTGCTTATGTAATGAGCCTTGCAGTCCATTGATCCCCTGTGTGATTTTTAGGTTTAAACATTGGCTGTGGTATAGATATACAGTGGGTGGTAGATTTCTAGTGAGTTGGTGCAAGTATCCTGGTTTCTGCTAACTTATTTTACTGAATTACCTAATCATGGAGAGCAATTCAACAACTCTTACTTATCTGTACGATCACTCTGCCATTAGCCAGACAAGTTTCCCCTGCAGTTTGAGCAGTTTACTCATCTGCACCATCCTACCTGTGATTTGTTTATCAGTATGTAGCTAACATTTTGATCAGGGAAGTTTGTCCACACCGAAATTATGCATTATCACCAACAATGACATCCTAACCAAGTGTCATCTATGTAGCCAAGGCCACATGCTGGATGGCTTATCCCTCCCAACCATAAACCTCCATTGTTGATAACATGTTATTGCAGTTGTTGTGCTTGAGTTATTTCCGTACTGCAAGAAAGAATGTGTATGCTACCTACATTTTTCAAATGTATCTAGTATCAGTCCATCTTCTTTTCAATTTACTCATGTTTTGCCTTTTCTGTTTTAAAGAAGCCGACAGTCTCTGAAGGTTCGGGAACACAAGGTCCTGGGTCCATACGTGGATGGTTTGTCTCAGCTGGCTGTAACCAGCTTTGAGGTGTGTCATTCACTCTTTTGTACCATAACCAGAGGCAAGGCTGAATTCACTCTTTATCACTGACCAACAGATTTGAAATTTGCATAAACATGATTTATGGTATCTAGCAGAAATGCTTTTATTTGAGGTCCCCAGTAATCAAGTCATTGATTTGCATTAGGAATCTCTAACAGTTAGCAGAAAATCTGGTGACACATATTCCTGGTGCAGTGTTTAGTCATAGGGTTTGTTGTAGTTTATATGCCAAGCCTTGGCAGGGCCTTCCTTAATTAAGTTTAAACATCTCCACCCTGTTCCTCTGTGCTCTGCTCTGCCTGATATTAGGCCAGTAGATTTCCCACAGCCTTGGCTCACCGCCTGCTGTGACCCAGCTAAATCACATGGCCCACAGCCATGTGTGCAAGCCTTTACTTTACCATAATGATCAATTAAGGCAACCTTTGCATAAAACTGAGTAAAATGTGTTTCAATTGTACCTTTTTTTAACACTTCTTTTACAAATAGTGGCTTTCTTTATTTTTATAACCTCACTCTTTCTTTTAGGACATTGAGGTGTTAATGTCAGAGGGGAACAAATCTCGCACAGTTGCAGCCACCAACATGAATGAGGAGAGCAGTCGTTCGCATGCCGTTTTCAGCATCATTGTAACACAAACACTTTATGATCTACAGTCTGGGGTAAGACTGTTATGGCTTTTAATTCACATTAATTTCACATTCACAACAAAATTTTCCCTATAATAAATGACGTAATTTGATTTCATCCTCTAATTGCATGTATTTTATCATTGCTCTTACTGACTTTTTGTGGATGTAAGCAGAATTCAGGAGAGAAAGTAAGCAAGATGAGTCTGGTTGATCTGGCAGGAAGTGAGCGAGTCTCAAAGACTGGAGCTGCCGGAGAGAGGCTCAAAGAAGGCAGCAATATAAACAAGTGGGTATATTTTTAATATGGCTGGCACAAATGAAATTAATAATTTAAAAGGTCAGCACTGATACTGTTTGGTTTAAATGGAATAATGTTTCTGTGTATGGATCTAGGTCTCTCACTACATTAGGCTGTGTGATTTCTGCTCTGGCGGATCAGTCTGCAGGAAAGGGAAAGGCCAAATTTGTGCCTTACAGAGACTCAGTCCTCACCTGGCTACTGAAGGTTTGACTCACAAATTACACATACTTAAAACTGCATTCTGGCTTGGTTGTAATCATATATAATAGCTCTAGGTGTGCTGAAATGTGACCAAGAAGTACCTATAACTAGCACTTTCTTGCACATTTATCCATTACTTTGCAATATTTGCACATATACTGAAAGATACAATTTACCAATTGTCCTCCCATGTGTTCTTCTGTCTTCAGGACAACCTTGGTGGAAACAGCAAGACTGCCATGATAGCCACAGTGAGTCCAGCAGCTGATAACTATGAGGAGACTCTATCCACACTGCGTTACGCAGACAGGGCCAAGAGAATTGTCAACCATGCTGTGGTGAATGAAGACCCCAATGCTCGGATCATTAGGGAGCTCAGGGAAGAGGTAGAGAAGCTCAAAGTTCAGCTATCTCAAGCTGAGGTGAGAGAAGTGATAGGTTGGACCGAAATGTTTACAAACTATAAATTAAATCATGTTACATCTGTCATTAATCACATTTCCCAATCAGTCCCTGAAGGCTCCAGAGCTGAAGGAGAAACTGCAGGAGTCTGAGAAACTCATTCAGGAGATGACTGTCACATGGGAGGAGAAACTCAGAAAGACAGAAGAAATAGCCACTGTACGAAAATCACAATCAATAGTCACAATAAAGACTTCCTCATTTGTTTGTTTTAATGCATCTCATTTAAATTTACAATGTAATTTTTGTTGTCTATGTTTACAGGAGCGCCAGAAGCAGTTGGAGAGCATGGGGATCTCTTTGGAAACATCTGGTATTAAAGTTTGTGAAGACAAGTCTTTTCTTGTGAATCTGAATGCTGATCCGGCCCTGAATGAACTGCTGGTCTATTACCTAAAGGTATTTTAATAATGCCTATTCACCAATCTAAATGTGCTTTCATTCTGTATATTAAAACCTGAATTTGTTCCAAATTTTCCCTTAACCTAAACAGCTTAAATTAAACAAGAAAGATATTCTCCATACTGCATGACAATGTCACATGTCTGTGGTGATTCCTAGGATAATCAATCCAAAGACTTTTCAGAAATATATTTCAGCAGGAAATAAGTATTTTGGTGAGGAAGACAGACACGATTTTTGGGTACATTCTGTACTTGGCTGCATAATGGGCTTTCAAAATGTGAGAGTTTAACATACAGACATTAGCTAGAAAATCTATTTTTTTCCAAATTAACCCACTCTCATAATATATTCAATTTGGTAGAGATGGTACAGGGACAAAATGCTTTCTTTTCTGGCAACTAACCACCAGAATTGATTACTTGCTAGTAAAGAAGGTTTTTTGCTAAAGAAGCATCAAAAATGCCACTGTTATTACAGCACGTTTTACAATACTCATAATGACATACTGTACCTCACATACCACAGCAGTATTATTTACTGTCAACTAAGGCCTTCAAACAGAGTGTGCATGCTGCAGTGATCCAGATGACTGTGAGAGCAGAGAGCAGGTCTGTACTTTGCAAAGCACTGAGATGAAATGACCGGCCAGCGACAGTAGCTGGACCTGTAAGAGCAGAGGCATGTGAGACAGTTGTCTGTGCAGCCTGCAGAACAACAGACCTTTGTCTGAGTTCCGTGAGCCAGACTGGCATATCAGTGTGGAATGACTATGGTAATGTGAAAGGGGTTAGTTTGCTGCAGGGTAGGACCTCCTCTTAAAGCTGGGATGTTTGTTTAACAGTGCCCAGTCAGCAGGGAGAGAGACTCTAGTATTTTCACTTGGGTCTGGTTTTGCTTTGGTATTGCTCTTAATTTCCTCACCTAAAAACATTGTATTTTTTACATTGTTCCTGTTGAAAATAGTGTGATCCAAAAACTTGGAGTGAGATGTTGAATGTAATTGCTTTCAGGTCTGTCTGAATATCTGAGTTTCTTTTATTTGTCCTCCACCTGTGTGTAGGAGCACTCACGTGTGGGTGCCGACACGTCTCAGGACATTCAGCTCTTTGGGATTGGGATCCAGCCAGAGCACTGCATCCTGGAGCTCTGCCCAGATGGTGATGTCACCCTGATGCCCATAGGGAATGCCAGGTGAACTGTTACCTCCCACATACTCCATCTTGGTCCATCTATCTGTGTGTTGTGTCTTACCTTCATGGATGACTGTACCTCACTGTTTCAAATGACCTCATTGTGCAGAAATCCTTGATCTGAGCTCTACGCTTTGATATCAGAGCCACCTTTCCCTCCCACTACAAATGGATTTTTCATTCTCAGTTAGTTATCCCACAGTAAAGCTCCAAAATTACAATGCTGTGTAACATCCATTCATTACTAGAATAGAATTTCACTGTTTTCCACAGGACCTGTGTGAATGGAACAATGATTGATTCCTTGGTGCACCTGTGGCATGGAGACCGTATCTTATGGGGCAACAACCACTTCTTCAGGTATGAGCTTTTTCAGTTCCACATGTAGACAGCCCAGAAATTTAAACATCCCTGATTAGGGAAGTACAGTACATACGTTAAACTCTCATGTTGCAGGATCAATCTGCCTAAGCGAAAACGGCGGGACCGTTTGAAGGAGCTTGAGAGAGCATCACCCAGAGACAGCTTTGTCGAGACAGATGTGGAGACTGCCAGTGAGGCTTCTTCCGAGCAGGACTACAGCTATGAGTTTGCCCAGATGGAGGTTATAATGAAGACTCTGGGGAACAATGGTAGGATTAGGATAATCTGCCTTCTGTAATCTGTATGAACATTTAGGCTTTTAACAACAGCTGTATGCATGCCACTAAATGCATTTTTCAAAAACCAACAAAAAACATTTTTTGAACATCCTGCTCATTCTAGCTACTCTGACCAAAATCATTACTGTAAAACAGTACTTTGTTAACACCATTACAACATTTTTTTGTCACAGGATTTTGCCACAAAATCTAACATTTAATACTGAGGTGAGGTAGAGCTAATGCAGGATAGATAAACAAACCAAAGTGATGTCCCAAGTTGTCTAATATAGTCCAATATATTATATTCAGTCTTATTTTTATTTATTTATTATTTAGTTAATCAATTATTCTCTTAAAGTCTGCAAAATGTTTAAAGAATCATATCATTTAAAGTCCAGGATGGCATCTTCAAATTGTTTGTTTTGTCCGACCAACTGTTAAACTCCTAAAGCTGTTCAATTTCTCTCTAGTTAATAAATTAATTAATTGCAGTGAATTTTGCCATGCTCTGCCATGAGTTCTAGTTGTTAAACCACATATTTTTACAAAGCACTTGAGTACCCACTTTGACCTCGATAATAAACGCATAGAAGGATTATCACCTCTCTAACCGTATTAACCCAAAAACTAAGAAGTTATAACCTTCTAAAGGTAGATTTCATAGCAGAGCCACGGTATTAGATTCCATTACATTGCAGAGGTGATTGGTGTATGTATAATGTCTTAACAAACAGAGAAAAGCAAAGGATTCTCATTTATGACAACATAAATAAGTCAACTCCATGAGAGAAACAGCAGTTTAGGTCATTTTTAATCATATAAATAATAAGTCTATTTGAAATGTATTATAAGAATAGGCCTCAGTACCCTTGTTGCAGTTCTCTCTCCCTGTCCTAATAACATTTCTAGACTTGCATAGTGTTTGGGGTTGTAAAAGTTTTTTTTCTCTCACGTGTATGTAGACCCAATGCAGAATGTTGTTCAGGTGCTTGAGAAGCAGTACCTGGAGGAGAAGCGGATGGCTCTGGAAGAGCAAAGAATGATGTATGAGCGAGAGCTGGAGACACTACGGCAACAGTTGTCTCCTGAGAAAACACCGCAGCATCACCGCAGCAGCAGTGATCGCCTTATGTTCCCGACACACACACCACACAGCAAGCTGCGCTTATGGACGGAGGAGCGGTCAGAGAAAAGCAAACACACGAATAAACACACACATTTTTCTCCCCACCTGTTTTACTTTTAATATTACCTTTTCTATCACTGTCAGTATTGTGAGACACTGTACTGAATTGTTTCCCAAGGCACTTTAAGTTTGCAAAGAATATCTGATGTTATTACATTACCAAACCATTCTTTGAGCACTGTTGACATTTTGAATTATTCCCGTATTGAACCATCCTACGTAAACGTAAGCCAATGTGGTTATTGAAAATAGTATCCAAGTTAAATCTGAGATGCAGGCCTCAGTGATTTCTTACCTTTCAAATTCAGGATTAAAGTTACATTTAGAGAAATCTATTTTGGGTGGCAAAATTTCATAGATATTTGTCTTTGCACATACTCTTTCTATAGATAAGAATGTTGTCTATTTAAGTCTACTCTGAAAGACTATAAAAATCACATGTTATCATCTTCAGGAAATAATAATCTATGTGCTCTTTGACAGGGATGAGCTTTTTCGTCAGAGTCTTTCCCGGCTCAGGGAGCAGGTCGTGAAAGCCAACACCTTGGTGAGAGAGGCAAACTTCTTGGCGGAAGAGATGAACAAACTGACTGACTATCAGGTCACCCTTCAGATTCCTGCAGCCAACCTCAGTGCCAACCGCAAGGTCAGAACCAAAAAAAAAGCAGTGACACAAAGTTTGGGCAAAAGATATTTCTGAAACAAGGGAAACACCTAAATGTGCTGAACCTTTTTTGTAGCGTGGAGCTATAGTGAGTGAGCCAGCCATCCAGGTGAGGAGGAAATTAAAGGGGACACAGGTGTGGACCATCGAGAAGCTGGAGAACAAACTAGTGGACATGAGAGACTACTACAGGGACTGGAAGGAAGGCACAGAGGAGCTGGTAAAAAATTTAATAACAGAAGACAGGAAATGGTAATAAATTAAATAAATTGGAAAACAAAAAAATATATTTAAATGTTTAAGTCTGTCTTTTGTTTCTTTCAGCATAACAAAGCAAACAATAAGCACTGTGATCCTTTCTATGAGGCGCAAGAGAACCACAACCTGATAGGAGTGGCCAATATTTTTCTGGAGTGCCTTTTTCACGATGTCAAACTGCAATATGCTGTTCCTATCATCAGCCAGCAGGGAGAGGTAATGATACACCAACATCTGTCCATAATCTGTAACCGCTTATCCTGGGTAGGGTCACAGGGGAGCTGTAATAGGTCGAGAGGCAAGTTACACCCACACAAAGAGACATACAAAAACAGATAACCATTCACATCTACAGACGATTGTACAGTCAACAATCATGCTAACATGTACGTCATTGGACTGTGAACGCACAACCACAAGGGAGAACATGCAAACTCCACACAGAAAGGCCATGGTCAAACCGTCAAGCGTCCAGCTGTGAGGCCACAGTGTTAACCACTCCACCACTTTGCTGCCTCATACACAAGCATAAACAGATAAATACAAAGATAAATTAGTCATGGTGCAGCTTCTCAGTATTCATAATAAACCAAATCCACGTGAAGAGTATTGGCATATATATCACATTTATGAAAATGTTAATATGTTACACAAGTTCACACACAAATACACATAGTTGTCAATATATTAATGTTGTCAAATGAATTCAAATATTACGTTTATTATGATACAAATGTTTGGTTTGTCTGTACAGGTAGCAGGCAGGTTGCACATTGAGCTGATGCGGGTAAGTGGAGCCGTACCAGAGCGCATGTCAGGGGGAGATGATTCATCAGAAAACTCCAGTGAGAGTAGCTGCTACGAAGTCATGGACACCAACGGGGAGATCGTCCACATGGCCAAGAGGCTCACGTGCAGGGTATAAGCCACGTGTCGGTTGATTGTAACCAAAATAGACTAGAGACTATAATTGTACTGTGATAGTGTTACAGAATCATTTGTCCTGAAACTTAATCAATGTACATGAAATAGTAATGTCATCCTCTCTTTTTGTCTTTTTGCTTTAGGTGCGGATTAGGGAGGCTACAGGTCTGCCACTGAACCTGTCCAACTTTGTCTTCTGTCAGTACACCTTCTGGGAGCACAGTGAGCCTATTGTAGCTCCTCCCATGGTCAGCCCAGACAGACCTTCTCCTCGAAGCCCAGATGCCCAGTTCACTGTACAGTTTAATCACTGCAAGGTAGAGAAAGGAGCTGCTAGTTGTTTCCCGCTAGAGTTTGCTACTGCCTCAAACTGTGTCTACTTATAGGGAAGCCCATGTCACATAACATGCTTGAAATTTTATTTATCCAGCTGTCTTCACTCACTAGGTGTCATCTCACTCACGGTTTATGCATAGTCATAGAAACGGGATTTAACCACTTTAAGTGCATCAGTGAACACCCAGTTGGTAGAATTTACATGCTGCATCCTTTCTGTGTAGACACTATGTACCTTTTTTTCATATTGGTAATACTAACTTTCTTGGCTTTTGCAGGACTATGTTGTGCATGTGACAGATGAGTTTTTGGAGTTTATATCAGATGGAGCATTAGCTATAGAAGTGTGGGGTCACCGCTGTGCTGGCAATGGGCGTTCACGTTGGGAGTTGGACGCACTAGAGGCCAAGACCCAGACGCTTCGAGACAGGTACATGTTTCACTCAGGTGTTTGCATGTATACACACACAGACTCTGATATTTTACATTACTAATGCTTGGATGTTGCATTTTCAAGGTGGAGTGAGGTGTCTCGCAGGATCGAACTGTGGACCTCTATCCAGGAGTTGAATGAGCAGGGAGAGTACTCATCTGTGGAGCTGCATTCTGGAAAAGACATCAGCACTGGAGGAGTCTTCCAACTCCGACAGGTCAGAGAAAAATATAAAGGCGCTTTCATTTAAGGTCAGAATGGGTGCACCACATAAAACACACATTTACAATCATAAATGAACATGTCATTTTGAACAGAGATGTACATGATATTGTGTGAGAGTCAGGTGTTGAAAGCTGCACTCTGATGTTCACTTACGGCAATTTGTCCAAGCAGGGTCACTCCAGGAGGCTACAGGTGTGCGTGAAGCCGGTCCAAAATTCAGGAACTCTGCCTCTGCTGGTGGAGGCTGTGCTGTCTGTCTCTATTGGCTGTGTGTCAGTTCGCTCCACCAAACTACAGAGACCACTTGACAGCTACCAGGTCTGTGGAAGACACACATATTTTTACATCTATTCACATTCTGCACACAACCTATTATATTAACAAAAACAGGAACAGTATGCAAATTTCATTCCATCAATATATAATATTATACTTATTCAGCTGGGGCAGTCAGTGTAAAGGAGGCCAAGGAATGTACAAACTCATTAGTGTTGTGTTAATTCATTTAACATGCACTGATGTGGCCTTATGCACAGGAAGCAACTGAGTCTCAAAATCCCTTTAATTTAAATTCTCCACATATACTAAAGGAATATGAGCTGTTGTGTCAGGGATGTTTCAAGTTCCCTATTATTTGACTGAGTGTGTTCTCTTCTGCCAGAGAGAGGAGGAAGACGATATGGATAGTTATCAGGTACCCAGTCTCCTGCTGCTGCAGCTCCCCCTGTAGAACACTCTGCAGCATGAAGGACACCAACTAAAACAGAGTTTGCCACTAGGCCTGTTGCTGAGGGCATGTGAGGCAGGAAGCAGAGGACAGTGTCTTTACAAACTAAAGTACCACTTTATTAAGTAGCAGCTGCACATGTGGATGATTTACCCACTCTAATCAATCACACCAACTGTCCTTTGGCAGTCCTGTAATGAAAACACCACAAAATCCACCCATGGCTGAGCTCTTAGACACCATGCCACTGCCGGGGATTCCTCTATCTCTTGCCTTTCCCCCTCAGGTTGCTCAGACTAATGCTACTCTTTGCTTGTCACTACTGAAGAGCTGCAGGGATAATAAGCCTCAAATAATCACACGGGCATTGCATGGCTGCATGATCTACAGTATTTTGCATGGTGGTGTACTGACACCAAAAGCGTTATATGGTTGGCTGTGAGTTCTGTTGGTTACTTTGGATGTTGTAGAGGGGACTCTGATCTCTGTGGTGCTCACACAGAGTGATCTTCCATGCATCCAGGTAGGACTCTGGATGGCTGTGGCTACATGTAAGGATGTATTTGTTGGAGTATATGCATGTGTGTGAATGTGTCTTGTAAAAAGCTTTAAGTAAGGTTTTAAGAGTCTGTCTGTTTTACAAAATGACCCTAATCATTTTTGAAGCTAAGAATACATGCAGTTACTGAAGGCTTCAATTTTAAACTCATTTTATTTTATTCACTTGGCTTTTTTACGTACACTGGCAGTGGGTGCTATGGAGCAGTCCTTTAGATCAGTCCTGTGCACCCTCAACTTCCCCTGTAACTTCGCCTCACAATGGCATTGACTCTGGGTTCTGTGTGGTTGCAGGAGGAAGATCTCAACTGTGTGCGAGAGCGCTGGTCAGAGGCCTTGATCAAACGTCGAGAGTACCTTGATGAACAAATCAAGAAAATCATCAACAAACATGGTTTGTTCTAGTTTCTGTGTTACAGCTACCACTTACTTTCCAAAGCACTTTATTTCAGAGTTGTCCGTTTGGTGTAATGGAAACTCTCATTCCTGTTTTTAATTATCCAGAAAAGTCAGAGGAGGACATTGAGCGTGAAGCTCGGCTGGTAGAGCAATGGGTTGGTCTCACTGAAGAGAGAAATGCAGTGCTCGTTCCTGCCCCTGGAAGTGGCATCCCTGGAGCTCCTGCAGACTGGTAAACAATCATATTTAGATTCATGATTCATATTTGCTGCCCTTTGTGTTGTTTTTTTACCTTTAATCTCATATTTAACTGTTTATAGGACACCACCTGCAGGAATGGAAGCTCACATCCCTGTGCTCTTCCTGGATTTGAATGGTGAGGTGAACATAGCCTTTATTTCATAAGACATGTCACATGTTTTCTCAGCATTTCTAAATGATAACTGCTTTTTATGCCAACAGCGGATAATCTGACAGTAAATGAGCAGCTGACTGGCCCACATGCTGCAGGTGTTAATTCTATCCTGCCGAAGGAGCATGGAAGCCAGTTCTTCTACCTTCCTATTATCAGGCACAGTGATGAGGAGGTGAGAAAAGGGTTTGTCTTTACTACCCTCCTCTGGCAAGTACAGGAATTCAGTTAATACACCAGACAAAACTGGGTGAAACTTGGAAGTGTTTCTTTAAGAGCGAGCATGTCATCTTCACTTGTGACTTGTCATATAACCACATCCTCTCTGTTACTATATATAAATATAAACTATTCCCTGTTTCATTGCTTATTCAACTACTAGTTGTTTTCAGTGTTTGTTCTCAGATCTGATAAATGTTTGGTTGTTAGTAGTTCCTCACTACATTTTTTTGATTTCTTGGCTCTAATTGCTTGTAAACCTTTTATAAATAATTGCACACTGACAGCAGCATTTATGGCATATTTGAATAGTTATGGAAAGGCCATGCACAACATCATGCAAGCATTCAAAGAAATGTATTTCTTTTTCTTTGGTGTTGAGCAGTAACACTGACCAAGCAGTAATAATTTTTTTTGGAATTTTGTGCTAAAGGGTTATGATGTGATGCTTTTCCCCATCCGTACCCAGCTACTGCAAACCTAAAGCTGCAACCCACCCTCATAAGTCTAATATACAGCATGTGTCTGTGTATGCAGATTTACAGCCAGACAGGGACATATTCTCTCTCTGCCCATGACTCTGGACCTTTAAAAGCTCTTTTAATTCACCAGGTGTCAGCAGTGTGCTCCTGGGACTCATCCATCCACGATTCTGTACATCTCAACCGGGTCACATCTCCTAACGAACGCATCTATCTGATCATTAAAGCCACAGTACAGCTCAGCCACCCTGCCTCCATGGAGCTGGTGTTGCGCAAGAGGATCGCTGTGAACATCTACAATAAACAGGTTACTACTCGAAGAACTGCGCAGCCCACGGCATAGACAAAATTTGGACTAATTAACTTTTTTTTTATTGTGTCCAACAGAGCTTCACACAGAGTCTTAAGCGAAGAATGTCCTTAAAGAACACACTTTACACTTGTGGTGTGACATATGAGATTGTGTCCAACATACCAAAGGTACAACACTGAATAATGTCTACACACTCTGATAAAACACAAAATGTTTTTCTATCACTGTATCTAAATAAAGACAGCTTAACTCAAGTGATGCAAATAAGCAGTACAGCCCTTGTAAGTCAGTTTCTTCTTTTTTTCTTTCAGGCTTCAGAAGAGCCAGAGGAGAGGGAAACCTTGGCCCTCATGGCAGCTCGTGGAGACAGTGAGGAGACCCAGGATGGAGAAACCTACATAGAGAAATATACACGGGGAGTTCTGGAAGTGGAGAACATCCTCAGTCTGGAGCGGCTACGGCAGGTATTGTAAACAACAGTATAAAGTGTGATTTACAACGAAATAAATGAACCAAGAGAGTGAGACGAAGATGAACCTGTGTTTTTCTCTACAGGCTGTGACAGTCAAGGAAGCATTCGCTGCCAAGGGGAGACACCTAAGAAGGAGTATCAGCACACCAAATGTACAGCATGTAATAAACATATCAATCACCGCTCTACTCACTGAACCACATGGAAATGTTGTTACAGCAGATTATGGCAATGCTAACATGTTCTTCTTGTTCTCCAGTCTTCTTGTAGTAAAACGGACTTGACTGGTTGTGAGTATGAAGAAGGCAAGGTGAGATCTGGTTTTAGATCGTGACATGATTATCATGGCCTTGTAACAATACAGAGTTTTTTGGGCTTTAAATGCTGTCTTTGTAACCTGGATGTTACTGTCCAGGACCACTGTGACCATGTGGACAGCTCTAACTGCACCCCCCAGGATGGCTCACTTTGCAGCACACCCATCAAAAACAAGGAGAACCCAGGTAAACTACAGAACATGCAAATGTGCAGCTATATGATATCCTGTTTGAGTAAGCAACTGTGTAGCTTCATTATAACTGGGTTGTATCTGCATGTTCTTACACAGGTTTGGTTCCAGAGAGTCCGACTTTTTTCAGCTCCAGTCCTTTTAAAGTTCTCTCTCCTCAGCCACCCAAGTTCCTCAAATCTCTGCTACCTGTTAAAGAGGAGAACAAAGCAAAGAAAGCCCTGGAGGCTCGTCCACTGCTGGGGCAAGAGGTAAGGGGGGCAGTTTTATTCAGTTCTGTGCCCTGTCATTTATCAAACCCATTTCACATTTTACCATGTCATTTATATCAAAACATATTGAGTTAAACCTGCCAAAAAGGTTTATGAAAATTGCTTTGCTGTTATGTGCCTGGATGAAAAACAAGCATATTGGCACCATCCACTGTGTTTGTGTCACTATTTTAAAATGGAAGAGACTGATGACTCAAAGAGAGAATTAGAGAAAGCCACAACACTTGACTAGAAAGATCTGTGCCCTGTGTCATATGTCATGATTTAATTTGTTAGAACTGGATTTTCAGATAGAATGCGGCTGTTCAACCATTTCAACTAACCTTGCATATTTGTGTTCACCTGTGCTTGAAGTGGCCAAAAAAAAAAGGACAAAATATATGACTGTAGTAGTATTTAAATAGCTGCATCCTGCATAATAAGTGTGTTTGATATGACATTTAAAAATAGCAGATACACATGCACAGTGGACAAACAGAGTGTGTGTCAAATAAAAAGGAGCATAACTCACATGGACCAGCTTAGGACACTTCAAGCATTGTGTTTTAAAAGTTTAATCTGCATGGCACTAACTGTGTAACTGGCCTGCCCAGCTCCATGCATGCTGTGTGTGTGTGTGTGTGTGAAGTGTGTGCTGTTGTTCTGACCCATCTGCAGAGCATGCGCTCATGTGTGGACAGCCCTGCACTGCTCCCCCCTCCCTGCCCCTGGCGCCGACCCAGGGCAGGCAGCGAGGGCCACTGCAAACCTTCCACCTCCACCTCCACCCCACCCCACCTCCACCCCCAACAGCAGACAGCTCAGCCTTACACTGCCACACACTGCTGTAAGTGTCACTCACAATGGCACACGTCGCTCTGAGGGTAACTGTAAAAGAGTTTTCCATACACATACTGCCACGAAACACACTCACAATGCACTTAGACACTCACACACTGCCACACTTTGCTTTAAAGACTACCAATGTTTTTACCCAGTTTCTGTGCTAATATCAGTGCAAGTGAGTCTCAGTGGCCTACAGCATTTGTATTGCGAGCCACACTTTTCTACAAAAACAAGGTGTGACACCAACAAGTGATGTAGTTTTCGTGCCAGTATAATCCTGAAAATAGTTTTTAGCTTATTATGAGCAAAAAATTGTTACAGTATAGTTTTAGTTCCTATTACTGCAATGTTCAATGCAGATGTTAGTCTAAAGAGGAGAAAACACAGTTTTCTGCAAAAACAACTGAACCTTTTTCTCCAAAAAAAGTAAATAAATATTAATATTTCTAAATAAATGCATGTTAGCCTTGTAGCTTATTCTTATGCTGTAAAACACAATTTGTTCCAGTTGCTATAACAACATTCAAAAAGCAATAACAGAATGAAACCCCAGTTTAACTTTGTTTTTCTGTGAACGGTGTATATTGTTAGATTGATGACTTAAACCTGTTTAAGCACAAGGTTGTTACCACAGTAGTATCGTAACACACATCTCAAAGAAAGTGTAATAAAACATTACAAATTTGTGCCATTTTCATTTTCATTATCACATTTTACTTCATGTATTCATTGTCTTCATTCAGACTTAACGTGTTATTAATAAAGTGTTATTAAGTGTTTACAGGCCATTGCTCTATACAGTCTCTAGCTCACATGTCTGGTGGGATATGTCTTTTGTTCTGTGGCTGTTGTTTTAGCAGGACTCTGAGGAGGAGTATGAGGAGGAAGCAGATGTGGACATGACTCTAAATCTAAATAGGGGCACTCAGGACAACAGCAGCTTCCAACCTTACATCCCAGAGGACTTTGCAAACTTTGAAAGCTACAACGCCACTCTGGAGAGCAAGGAGGGTTTTTTATCCTCCCACTCTGACTTGAAGGGAAGTCAGTGTAGAGGTGGGAGTAGAGAGCGAGAGCTGTCCCGAAGCCCTACTGCCAGCAGTTGCACTAGTGGCTATTTTTCACACAGTGCCTCCAATGCCACACTCTCTGACATGCCTTTCAGTGCCAGTGAGAGCTCTGACCATCTCAGCTGCACCTCCAGAGACCCCCAGGACCCCCACAGCTGCCCTCCTGGAAGAGCCTGCACCCAAACACAGCTACCTGCTGTCTCGGCAGGTGGAATTCAGGATGTATTAATCCACTGTCAGACCTCACCTGTCAGTATTCCTAATTGCACAGACAAGCAGCAAAAATTCCCTCCGCCTCAAAACTGTGTTCTCAGCACCAGCCAGGAGTTCACTGATTTTAAAGGGGCCGATGACAGTATTGGAGAGAGGGATTTAGCACATTTTACAGAGGGATGGCAGCAGGAGGATTTGGAGCTCTCTCCAAACCAACACAGGAAAGCAGATAATCTAGAATCATTTCAGACTGTCAGTCAACACTCCTCTGACATCTCTGGTATAAACAATACATCTACTCCTGGAAATGCTTCCAGTGCTATATGCAGATGTTCCAATAATGACGACTCTGTTTCTGTACCTATGTCCTGCCGTAACACACCTGTAGTTTGCACTTCAGTCAGATCCCCAGTACCTGTGCCAGACAAAAATCAATCGCCAATTCATTTAATTCCCTCGGTATCAGTCCCACCTCCAGCATCACTATCCCAGGTTACTTCATCTACAGCCCCGTCCTCTGCCCCAGTTCCGCGAGCAGGCGGAGAACCTCCGATCCAGGAGCCAGCACAAGGTGATCTTCCCCATGGTAGCCCTTGTCCTAGCCCTAACCCCAGCAGTGCCGAGCCCTCAGGGGATTCCAGTGGAGACGAGAGCACCCCTGCAGCTCAGCTTCCAGACTGGATGGCTCCAGGGGAACAGGTGTGGGTGGGGAAGAGAAGAGGGACGGTCCACTATGTCGGAGGGGTGGAGTTTGCCAAAGGGATCTGGATTGGTGTAAAGCTGGACATGGCAGTGGGTGAGTTCGACAAATACATGTAGGAATAATACCATTTACAAATACTGTAGAAGAGTGAAAAGTTTATTTTTGAACTTTTAAATATTTCAGTACATATCTTGGCACATATCAGTTCACTAATATCTCATCTTATATTTTTATGTATGCTATGTGCAAATGTTGCAAAATGTTGTTGTGTTAACTATCAAATATAGATGTTTGTGCCTTTATACAAACAACTGAGCTACAGTTTTGCTTTATACTTCTGTAGGTAAGCACAATGGGACTGTCCAGGGCAGAGTGTACTTCCGCTGCCCCCCAGGCCACGGAGTATTTGTAAAACCATCTCGACTCACAAGAGGTCCATCCTCCAAGGACACAGAACCCCACACTCTGATCCGATAGGACCCATAGAAGCACCTGCTTTCTGAGGAAACGCCGGGACCTGAGGGCCGTTCTCACATCCAGTGCCTTTGGGTGAAATGGAGGCACTGAGCTGACATATTCTGTAGGCGTGTCTTCTTTTCGGAAGCATATTGGACCTGTGCATTTAATGAAGGTTTAATCCCAAAAACTGTTCACTGAGAATTCACTATGCACATATCTGAGTTTTCTACATGGTGATATTTTTGATAGAGAACCTAACTTTGAGCTGGGAGTCTATATGGAAATACTAACCACATGCAGTTTCTTACATTAGTTTCTGAACTTTATATATAATTGTTTTATAAGACAATGCATCCTCCCCTGAGGCTCATAGTGGAGTAATCTGGGATATGAAGATTAAGAATGTACTACTGTTAATAAACGTTGATATTTACATCAATATGATATGTCAGGGGTAACCAAAGAACTACGGTTCCATATCTGCTGTTATGAGTAATATGTTATTTTTCTAATGTATGTATGTGGAGGTATTCACAATTTATCTGCCTCCAAGTAAAGATTAGTGCCATATCTTTAGGAGTAATGCCACGAACCCTAAACAGAGGACAAATCTGCAAAACCTGAGTTGCTTTCAGTGTTTGTCTGCAGGTAGCATGTTTAATGATGTTGTTTAAGTACTGTAACACTGTGGAGGAAATAATCCCCATCCAGCATGAGACTGTCGCTGTTTAAAGGCTTGCACTGGAAAGGATTCTTGGAGAGTTCGCCAACTGTCTTCCATATTGGACTAATCAAAAATGTGTTTTTCTAACTGATGGGACTGAAAACTGATATCACTTAAATCAGGCAATATACTGATGCCCTGTTGCCCTGTTTTCAGAATGAAAGGCACATAAACCCCGTAGTAATCACAACTTCACTGAATTACAGCAACTAACTATATGGACTTGAAACCTGTGTGTATATCACGATGCCCACAGACATTCAAAACGCCATCCAGTCTGAGACCGAGTGAAGACTTGTCCATCTGCATTTTATATATTAACTGTCTGATGAACAACACTTTGTGTTTGCAGGTACTCGATAATGCATTTTTTCTTCTGAGGACAGGAAGCATGAGTGCTGAAGTTTTTTAGATACAGAAAAACGTTGTCCTATGAACACATTTAATGGAAGCAGTGAACTGTGGAACTGACGCAAAAGTAGGTATATAATCAAGCTGTTACGTCAAAAAAATGAAAGAAACCCAAGACCTTACTTTAAAGAAGAAACAAAGCTGCTCTCCCGCATATGGAGCTGTAAATAGACTTGTATTTGAACATAGAATTTACACTATTATAATGTACAGAATTGTATTTATAATGTATCTCAAACTGTTTTTATTGGTACAAAATGTTCTAAAATAGAACGTTTACGATCAATGTACGTGTTGACTCTTTGTCAGAGCATTTTTTTAATACAAAATGTAATTTTAAATGCATTTTTAAGCTTATATTTCTTTTTTGCGAAGCTGCTCTTATGTTGTACTCTGGTTTTCATTTTAGTATTCATAATGTGACAGCACTATGCTGTGTTTCAAATTCATAAAATACAATATACGTTGTGCCCTAATGAGACCTTAATATGGCCATACAACTAAAGAAAGAGATGTGTACTCACATTCTCAAAAAGGAGCTTTTTGTAAGTTAAGATGGAGTGAATTTTACAAAGGAAATAGCATAGGATGCTTTATCTAAATATTTATACACAGCATAAACATTTACCATCCATAACTTGTGCCACTAAACTAAAGGCGTTTTATTGCTTGACTTTTTAAAGAACTAATGGTTTTGTAAATTTTCAGCCTAATCTTTTTTCCTAAGTTTTCATAAACTAGTGATGCCTAACTTTAACAGTTTTAAACTGGATAGTTTAACTAAAACTTTTAGTAGGAAGGTTCTGATTTCATTCATAGTGCAACATGCCAAAGCTCCTCAGATCAATCACAAGTGTGTTTTGAAAAGAAGAATAGTTTCATCCAGTGAAGCTGATGAGTTTTTAATAGGAGAAGAAACTACCCAGCAGTGGGAGACATGATTCCGTGCTGGTTTTAGCTTCCGTGTAGTGACTGTTGACAACATGAGTCATTTAGCAACTGAGCTGGTTCCCCAACTCAGGGGTCCACTGTCAGTGGTGGGGACAGAGGCTTTATTAGAAAAAGAACGGAAAAATTAAATACACGTCGGTGGAAAACACAGTGATTTTAAACACAAAACACACACCTGACTGTCCACGTCGTGTCACACTTGTCAAACTTCCCTCTCTGTTTCCTCCGTGTATTTTCCGGCGTGTCGTCGCCCCTGTTGCAGCAGCTGTACAGCGCGGTGGTCTGGAGCTGGGCGGAGTTAAGTATCTGTATCACACAGTGACAAGTGGGAAATTTCCTGCCACAGACTAACAGGTGTTCCTCCCTGGATCCAGTGCCATACTGTGGGGAGACTGCCTGCCTGCCTCCGCGCCGCAGACTCCCAGATCCGGACCGCTTGATTTGGCTCCAGAATATCGCTTCATCCACGCATGATGCACTCGGCACAGAAAGACACGACTTTCACCAAGATCTTTGTGGGAGGTCTTCCTTATCACACCACTGACTCAAGTCTCAGGAAATATTTCGAAGTGTTCGGAGACATCGAGGAGGCGGTGGTCATCACTGATCGGCAGACGGGCAAATCGCGAGGATATGGATTCGTAAGTGACCCGACAGAAACGTGGTTTTCGCGGTTCTAAAGTTGCCTGCACGTGTGCGCAGCCCGGGTGAAGTCAGCTGAGCGAGTGAGGGAACATGTCAGAAAGTGGAGTCGGACATGGTTTCCTGCCGAGTGTGACAGCCAGGTTAGAAATAGGTCGTTTGTGGCTGTTATTGTGGCAGACACTGGACAGACCAGGCTCACTGGGGGTCTGGGACTGGATCAGAGATGTGATCAGACGGTTTTAAGGGAAGAAAGACAGGTTCTAAAAAATACCAACACTGAGCTGGTGCAAAATAAATGGCTGCCCCTGATCACTGTGACACACTTACCATTTCCACGAGGTGAAGAGACCATGTGTTTTTTTTCTTGTAGGTGACCATGGCAGACCGGGCCTCTGCTGACCGAGCCTGCAAAGACCCCAACCCCATTATAGACGGAAGGAAAGCCAATGTGAATCTGGCCTATTTAGGGGCCAAGCCCAGGGTCATACAACCAGGTGAGAGACTGCATTTACACTGCCTTTAGAAATGATTATTTGTTCTACTTTCTTTGAAAGTCTTGCACAGGGAAAAGCATAAAATCCCCCAAATCATCTCCACTGTTTTTTAAAAAAAAGCATCAAGATTTTCCCCAAAACTTTATTAATAATTGTTTTTGTTGCAGGATTTGCTTTTGGTGTGCCTCAGATCCACCCTGCATTCATCCAAAGACCTTATGGGTACGTTAATCTCCTTCTTCCACAAAGTCTGCCTTTATAAAATCAAAGTGGAACAGCTAATACTGTTGTAAACATTTTTTTTTTATTGTTGCCTTGTCCTGTTAAATCCTGAACGTGGATATGTGAGTGAGGATGTGTGCTCCTCAGCTTGGCATTGACGGTGAAGGAAGTGAACATGTGTCTCCAGCCTCTACAGCACTTGACTTCATGTTGTCTATCTCTCTCTGATCTGACAGGCTCGGTAACGGTTAAAATAGCTGATGAAGGGACATGATGATTTGAGGAATAGCTGAGTCTGCATTGGGCAGAGCACTAAAGTGTTACCTGTATACTTCCTGTATGACATACACAAACAAACTGAAATGGTGACTAGATGCATGGAAGTCTTATGTTTTTTTTTTTTGTTGTTGTTGTTGTTGTTTGTTTTTTCAGTTTTTCATAGTACATAGACTGGTGTGTGCCTTGTTTTCAGTATGATGTGGTGTTCAGCTTAACTGTGTGCTAATTTTCTACTTGCAGTGCGGGAGGTGGGGAGTGCAGGAGGTTTTTTGTGCAGACTTGGAGAGTTTTGATAGGGAGTTGTAACTCTGCAATGGGGTGTTGATTCTTTTCTTCGTTTAATGATTGATTTGTGCTTTAGCCTGTGGTTTATTTTTTCCAATTTTCAGTTAACATTAAGTTGATTGTGTTTTGTTGTCAAAAGGGGCTGATGACCACTCACAGTGTGTTAATTTCCAAATCGATCCCCTGCAACAAAACAAACACTGGCTTGCATGTGGGAGTTCTTTTTCTTTTTCCTTACCCATGATGCTGTGTTTTGTTTTTTTTATTAACCTACTGCTTTTACTTGTAGCTTATATTGACAGGTACATAAACTTGAAGCGTGTTTTTTTCTCTGAAACACAATTTTCATCATTCCAGTGTCTGCCATTTAACACTAAAATGAAAATGTGCAGGAGGAATGAAAACGCACATAGAGAAGCCAAGAAGTTGCCCCCCCCTCCCCCTGTGCACACCATTATTAAAGCACCAGTGTTGTGAAGAAAGTCTCGTTCGTATGTTAAGACTCCAACTGAATGGAGGATCGAATTGTGTTTTCATGAATTATAGGGCTGGTTATGGAATCACTACTTAGTTTAACAATACCTAAAACAAATCCAGCGTTTGTTTTAATATAGATGGGCACAAATGTTCACTGCACAGTAGGTTGGAGTCACAGATCTTAGCTGGTCTCTTAGGCAGCAGCTGTTGGCTATGGTGATCTCCCCAGCCTCTCAAATTCAAATGGAAAATGGGAGTCACTCGACAGCGCTGTTAATAATGTATGGTCCAGACAGGGCCGCTCGGCTGTGGACAACAGGTGGGCCCAGTCATGTGCCCATGAGGCCTTTTGGTTACGTGTTGGGGATTACCCATGTGTTCTGGTGATTTACAAAGCACCCTTATTTGGCTCCTAACTTGTACAACCACAAAATGTTCATTCCAACTCTTTCGAGACGGCTTAAGTCATTTATATCCATTTACCACTTCAACTGTTGATGTCAAAACAAGGTCAAAATCAGAAATAATAGCAGCATAGCGGCTTCTATCTTGAAAATGACATCTGCAGTTAGATCTATAAACAAACCATGTAACATTTTCTTTGGTCATTTAGCATCAGCTTTCGTACCAAAGAGAGCTCTTGTTTTACAGAAGTGTATCATACATCCCTCGTAACGACAGAACCACGTCTTCACCGGCTAGAACACCACTAGTCTGATGATAAAGAAGTAAACTCAGGAAAATCACTGAGACAGTTCAGTGGTGTAGGCAGCCATTGCAGTTGACGAGTGCCCTGCCATGCGTTACTGAAGGAGAAGATCAGCTTGTCCTTTGGAGATGACAAGGGGAGCAAAAATAGCATGCTTCCAGCCTCCCTTGTCAGTCAAGTTGGCGTGTGTATGTTTGTGTGGGGGCTGTATGTTTGTCAGAAGGGGAGGGGGCACTTGTCTATGGACAAATATAACGGTTTCACACCTGTTCCTCAGTAAACTTACTGGGGGTGACATTAGCAGTTTAAATTTACCCAGATACTCCAGGCTTGTATTTGTCTATTGCAGAATATTGCTCATTCAATGGCAATATCTTACCCCACACCATTTTTTCTTTTACAATAACTCCAAAGATTTCTCCTTTTTGGGGAGCAATGGCTCAGAAAAAATGTGTCTACAGAGCCTAAAAATAACCGAACAGCCATTTATAGATATTTCTTAATGTTTCTCGAGCAGTTACAGTGATAAAAAGCCTACTTGTTTGTGTTTAAGGACCTATTAACATGTGTGGGCATGCCTGTATTTGTGGTGCTGCAGTATGTGGATAGAATAATGTCCACTTTTTTTCTTGATATGTTGTGGTGTTGTGCGATAGGCTCGCATTTTGTACACTTTACAGTGAAACACTGGGTGCAGAGCTGGCCTGTGTCTTCTCTTAATGCCTTACTGTATTTGAGATTCTGGTGCTTTCTTAAAATCTGCGCTTGTGTTCCTTTTGTGGTTTTGCCGCTTTCTTAACTTTTCATTTCTAGGTAGGTTTTTCTGTTGTTAATGAATGGATTTGCTGTGTTCTGGGGACTGGATTGACGTATTTGTGGCGCCTGCTTTTTAGTTTTCCATTAAGTTTCACCGTTGGACAGATAACTGCTCGTGGCTCTGCCTTTACCCCGTGCCTTTGTGTCCTACAGGATCCCCGCTCACTACGTCTACCCTCAGGCCTTTGTCCAACCCAGTGTGGTGATTCCTCATGTACAACCTTCTGCTACTACAGCAACAGCTGCTGCTGCCACTTCTCCATACCTCGACTACACAGGAGCAGCGTACGCTCAGTACTCTGCAGCTGCTGCCACTGCTGCTGCCGCTGCCGCTGCCTATGAGCAGTATCCATATGCAGCCTCACCAGCACCAACAAGCTACATGACTACAGCAGGATATGGATATGCTGTACAGCAGCCTCTCGCAACTGCTGCCACCCCAGGAGCTGCTGCCGCCGCTGCTGCTTTCAGCCAGTACCAACCACAGCAGCTCCAGACAGATCGCATGCAGTAAAACAGCCCGAGTCACCTAAAAGGAGGACAGTGAAGGTCAACTTTATTGAAGAGTAGAAATACAGTAGAAGCTGAATGATGGGTATCACCACCAGGTTTCAGCTTAGCAGTCCATCTACCAAAGAGCCTGAGAATAACCAAAAATACTGAGACAAATGAGGAACTACTGTATATTCTGTTGAAAGTAGATCAGTAATTTGTCACAATTAAATCTATTTAAATATTTAATATTTATTCAGCCATAAAATTGTTAATATTAGCTGAAGTACACTCACACTGGACCTCATGTCAACCATGGCTGAAATTTGTGAATACAGTATATATTTCAGTGGAATTTGTAAAAAATTACATTTATGTCTTATGATCAGGTTTCCTACCCGCTACTTCGAAAACAAACTAAAACATGCAATACATATGAGAACAGTATGTTGTATCACCATGCAGTTTTCAGTATTTTATGGTTTTGGAAAAGTATTTTGTTTGGTAAAGCTATGCAGAAATTTATAGTGAATTCAGTGTTTTGGTGGGGTTGTTCTCTTTTTTGTAAAAAAAAAATAACTGTTTGGAGTGAGATAGATTAGATACCCTCTGCTAGTTCCCTTGTAAAATGTCTTTTCTTGATGGTACATAAGACAAAATGCTGTGGTAAAAGTGCTCACTTTTCTTCCCTTTAAATTGCACCTACAGTAAGCTCAGCGAAAGGGAAGAAACTTTGTTCAATGTGAATCTTTCCTTTTGGAAAAAAAAGTTTCCTAATGTGCCTTTTAAATTATGCTATTTATGTATTTATTATGAAGCCTTACAAAAAGAAACCCTGTATTTGTCTCCATGCTTTAGGATGAAGCCTACAGTAGAACATGTCCATTTGTGCTGGTGCATTTCCGTGCTCAAGAAGTATGATGGATGTTGAAATGTGGCTTAACAAAGCACTACACTGTGTATAAAGAACAAATTATGAGTGGAAAGGTAGCAATAAGTCAAATGTTTGTTTTTTCATTTTTCTGTAGACTTAATACTTTTGTCTGAAATAGATTCTTATTAATGTTGCTTTTTATACTTCAGCAGTTTGATAAATAATGTTAACTGTCAACTTTTTACATTTTATACATTTGATGTCTTGACATTAAATGTTTTCTAATGCAGGGGTATCTGTTTCACCTTGCATTTTTATTGCATGACTCAAGGAAATGCACATGGAATTTGTGAAATAAAAGGAAATTACCTTCAACATTTTTAACATTTTTATTTTCTTTTGCTCAGTTTGTTTAATAAATTTTAAACAAAACAGCAAAAGGATTTGCTAAAGCATCTAAACTGTAATTAGTTTTGTGTTTTTAATGAAAATCATTTGAAATGAATCACTAACTATTTTGAAAATTGATCTACATTTACAAATACTGTAAATATTGTTTATGTTATAAGTCAATGTAGATGTTTTTGTAACATGAATCTGGCTTACTAGGAGTCCAGTATCATATGTGCTTCTTCAATGTTACAAAGTTATAAAGGTAAAACAAGCTGGTATCCTCGATATTAAACAAAACTTAACAAATCACAAACCTCAAACTAAGCACTGTAACACTCCTACCTCATGTACCTGCAAAAACATGATCATTATGCACCCAGTGGCAATGGACAGAATGATTTTAGGCTGATTTCCCCATATTTTCATATCTTCATCTTTGTAGAACAGGTTCCTTGAATACAGTAGAAGCTTTAGAATTAAGATTACCTAATCTCCCTAAGAGAAAATATTATGGATCAGAGACATTGCTGCAGGAGCAGACCATATGTTAACAAGTTCAAGCCTATTTGAAGACAGTGCTGTATTTCTTTCCATGTAATTAAACGAGTTTTCAGTGAATATAGTCCTGCATATTTTATGTAAGTTATTTCCAGTTCACACGACATACAACCGTTTCTTGTTAGATGAGATCAAATCTCGGAGCTCGTAGAAATGAACATTCTTTACACAGTGGCCTTTACTCCGGCGTCACTTGAACGCGGCATTACGTTGGCGGACTTGCGGGGGCGGGTCCGACGTTTTCCCAGCGTCGAGTGCTCGGAAGCAGAGAAATCGTCAAAGTGGGACCAAGAATCTGCGAGAAATCACCACAGATCCGTGAAGGGTAAAACAGCTGGATTCAAAGTTTGTTTGCCAGAAGTGTGAGTAGTTTTTAGAGACCTTACCGTGTTGCCTTTCGTTCGGCTAACGTTAACTTTGGTGTTGGGTTGTGTCGAAACATTACGCTGAGTTTCGACGTTCCTGCCGCACGTCGACGCATTTTCGCCCGAATTCTTGCTCCGTTTCCCGTGTAACCGTGAAGCCGCGTAGAGATCCCGCAGGTTTAATGCTTGACTGGACCTAGAAGAAAAAAAACAATCGTTATGGGACCATAGCTGGGCTGGAGGCTCCATGGAAACTTTATACAGATTTCACTTCACTTTTCCCGTACGACAGTTGTACGTTTGACGTAACAGTTAAGGGGAAGTTCAGCACAGTTCAGCACAATGTCACCAAGCAGCATCTTGTTAGATGACCACAAACACAGACCGGGGACCAGGACAAGGACATGTGAGAGATTCTGAGACCTGGACTATATATTATTTTAGAAAGTCTGTGTAATTTAAGTTTGTGTTGGCGGGTATGATGGGCTATCATTTCTTCATTCGCACATATGATAATAATATTGTATAAGTAGTCATAAAAATAACCCTTTTTGTGAATAAAAATGTCTTCGGTGCTTATCAGTTCTGACAGTTGCCCTCACCGTCTCACGCTGAAATGCTGCTGTTTACCTCCTTTTTCTAATCTCACATATAACATCATTTTTGTTTTATGCACTTTAGCACGTCTCCGCTGTCCATTCAAGCAAGAGATGACCACCGAGAAGACCACCCAGGAGATGGGCTCTCCACCGTTGCTCCCCGGACATCCAGCGTTTCCTCCGGGATATGATAGAAACATGCAAGGCCCGAACCAGGTCGGGGGCCCTGCACCTGGTTTTCCTCCGTACCCCCCACCTGCTGTTTTTGGACCTAGTGTTCCTGGAGCTTTCGGGGTGACCATGAATCCTGGAGGCGCACCGGCATATACCGGCTTTAATCCCTCTAATTGTTAGTACCTCAACTTTATGTCCTATTCATGTGAACTGTGTTTTCTATTAAATTCATCAATTTATGTTTCTGGTTGGTGTCACTACAGGTGTGTACAAGAATCAGGAGGACCCACCACCTCCGTTTGAAGATAATGAAGTATTTGACTTTGGATTAGACAACAAGATAATAAGGAGAGCCTTTATTCGAAAGGTAAAGAGCCATTCTGATTAATTCCTCTGGGTTTAAGAGCCAGTTTTAGGTAGTGTAGAATTATGTTTGCAATAACTCACTGGTCAATGGCAGCAATACCTGTTTTATTTATTTTATTCATTAAGAGTTTCTCAGTTAGTTTTTCAAAACTACTATTACGACAATAAACAGATCAACAGCATTATTGTATAAATGGCTTCGTGGCACTGTACAAAGCCCCCCAAATTTAGAATTATGTTTTATTAAGGTGTATATTTCCAAAGTCAATTTCTGTGGAAGAATGAACCTCCAATAAAATCTGTTTGTGACCTTTTTATAGTATGAAACTTTTTCTGCTGCTCCTCTCACCAGGTATTCATGGTCTTAACGACTCAGCTGATGGTGACCTTTGCCTTTGTGGCCATTTTCACCTTTGTGGAACCAGTGAAGAGGTTTGTTGCTGTCAATTTCTGGACCTACCTGGTATCCTACGCCGTGTTCTTTGTGTCACTTTGTGTGATCAGCTGCTGCGGCAGTGTTCGCCGAAGACATCCGTGGAACCTGGTTGCACTAGTAAGACTGCTCAGAGTTTTTGCTGAACAGGAAACATACGGGATAAATTGCAGCTCTAGAGACTGTTATCTGATTTGGACTATTGAATATTGACTATGTAGGCATTCCGCTTTATTATGTCATTTAAGAAATTATTTTTTTAAACTACACAAATAACAGCTTACCTGTTGAAAACCTGACATTGGGTTTTTAAGACATTTAGTCTATAATTGTTAGATACAGGCATTGAAATTAGGCTGGTTTTTACACATTTCTGTTGTAATTACAGTTTTTTTATTTATGTCTTGGAACTACACTAAACTGAGACATGTAAAGCAGTGCTAACGTACTTGTTTTTGTGATTTTCAGTCTATCCTGACCCTCAGTATGTCCTACATGGTGGGAATGATCGCCAGCTACCACGACACTGACTCAGTGATCATGGCAGTAGGCATCACAGCAATTGTGTGCTTCACAGTGGTGATCTTCTCTTTGCAGGTCTGTATATGTCAGTTTAAGTCTCATGTGCACATCATGTACAGCAATCAGAGTCTGATTTCCCTTTTGGCTTCCTCCCGCAGACCAAGTATGACTTTACCTCCTGCCACGGCGTGCTTTTCGTGTGTCTTATTGTCCTGTTCGTCTTCAGCATCCTCTGCATCATTATCCATGACAGGATTCTGAACATTGTGTATGCTGGATTGGGAGCATTGCTCTTCACCTGTGTAAGTCTGTGGACAAACTTTTTTCTTCTAGTTTTAATGTGTATGATCACATGGACTGCTGCATCAGTGGTCGTTCCATTTTTATGACTCCACTCCAGTGATAGCTGTTTTTGATGACATATTAATTTCTGGTTGTCTGTCAATTTTATTCTTGTTATTCTGCATAATTCCAGCTGCAGATCACACCAGCCAGCCTTTTTATAGTACTTATAATTATTTAGAAGTTAATTAGGATAATGATGTTCTGGCTGGCTGCATTCCAAACAAACATGTTTAACTGAAGTGCACAATTAATACAACAAAAAATTAAGGCACAATTGAGTTAGAAACTAATACTCCAAATAGTTTTAAATAAGTCATGCTGGGATGAGGCTGCAATACCTCTTACTCTCCTGAAAATTTCTTGGTCACGAAGAAATCAAATCTCTTTTTTTCATTTCAGTTAATGTTTCGATCACTGTAAATTTCTTCTGTTACAGTTCTTGGCTTTTGACACACAACTGCTCCTTGGGAACAAAGAACTGGCCCTGAGTCCAGAGGAATACATCTTTGCTGCTCTGCACCTGTACACAGATGTCATCAACATTTTCATTTATATTCTTTCCATTCTTGGAAACGCAAGGGGCGGCTGAACATTAGAAAAAAAGACCAAAAAACTGTTTTGACTTCATGTCTCATACTGTCTGGTGTTTGCATTGTTCAGGATTACTTTGTTTCACCAAGTGTAACAGTTGTTTTGTTTGTTTGTTTGTTTGTTTGTTTGTTTGTTTGTTTGTTTTCTGTATTGCAGTGTAATGTGTTGTTGGATAGTATATGTCCTGTGATACTGAAATTGATTTGGTTTAATAGGATAGGTTTACTCAGTTGTCAGTAAGATGAATCTGTTCATGTTTGATGTTCATAATAGAGGTTTCAAAATCAATTTAGATTTTATCCATATGGGTGGACTTCTTTAGTTAATGACGAAATACACAAAACTAATCTCTTATTTACTAGTTGTGGTTTTGTAATTACGTAGAACGGAAATCTCATTAGTGGTACTCTTCAGAACTTACCTCAGAATTATCACCTATTTACATCCAATGAACTGTTAAAAGCTAGTTCAGCGTATTGAAATTTGCTAAATGTAAACATATAGGCTAAACGCGAGGCCAAGTCAAAGCCCCCACTGCAAGTTTCTGTATCTATTGCAACACAACATTTCCTGTTTCTCTTCTCACGACACTTTTAACATTTATTCCATCCAGCCATTATCTGTACCCAGGGGGGCTGGAGCCTATCCCAGCTGACATCAGGCCAGAGGCGGGGTACACCCTGGAGAGGTCGATAGTCTATCTGAGGGCCACTAAGACACACAGACCACAGTCCACCAAAGAACCTAACATGCATGTTTTTGGGCTGGGGGAGGAAACCCATGCAAGCAAGGAGAGAACATGAAAACTCCACCACCACACTTCTCCTTTTAACGGTTCGCATTTAACTAGAATGCAGCATTTCCTGAAGAAAATGCGTGTACAAAAACTGAGTAATGCTGAGATTGGAAGACCTGAACAATGTAGAAGTGAAGTCTCTGATGCCTTTTATGTGTGAGAACATGAAAGACAATTAGCTATTAACAGAAAGTAATTGGAACCCTCACACACAAACATCAAAGGCTCCCATAGAGCTCAAAAAATAATTTAAAATATTTATCTAAATTATTATGCATTAGCCATCAGCACACAAATCAATAGACACCATCTCCAAACATGCTTGCAGCAATCACACTAATAATTTGTCAAGATGCCTAGAAAAGTTGTAATGCTGTAGTTAATAATTTTGAGAGAACAATGGCATCATAGTTTAGTCTTAATTCTCCGTTTTATGCGATTTAAAGACATGTTGAGCGCATTCCTAAATAGGAATTTGCGTGTTTGGTTTTCGACAGTAGTTTTTAGAAAACGTCACATTAAGCGTTAAAGACTTCACTCTTTGACCTTCTACAGGAAACAGAAAGCATCGTGTTTCCATGGATACGGATCGTCACATTGTCGGCCTAAAGCGAGCCTCATTTTAGAGCCTATTTTTGACAAAGTTCACGAGATAATTATCGATATTTCCGTTTTACTATAGAGGTGATGGAAGAATTGCAAACGGTCACTAAACTACCGTGACACTGAAGACATCTTAAAAAGCTGATCATTCTAAGGCAGGTTCTCAAACGGTCTCATGTTAATGAGATCCCTAATTCATAATTACGAGATCCGGATCTCGTAATTACAAGAATTCAGTTTTGTGATTTTTAAAAATCAGATCTGTCAGTGTCCTGACAGTTTGAGGTGCTTGTGGCTCAGCTGTGAAACTATGAACCCCTCAATGTACCAGGAACAAAACACTGCTGCCCTGCTGTTGGAGAATCAAAAACTTGGACAGGAAAACGGTCAGTTGAAGCAGATGCTAAGTTTGTTCATGGAAAACCAAGACTTGAAAAGCAGATTGCAAAGTTTCAATAATGATACTCAGGACGACGTAACAGGTATTGAGTGTTCTGTTTTTTGTTCTGTTTTTTGGCCACTAGATGGCAGAGATTTTTTAGTTTAAAGATAATAATTGTCTTGTAACAAAAACTGGGATCAGAGATGTAGGTGAACGGTGTTAACATCTATGTTGAAGTCCAGGTTGCCTTTGTTTTAAAATTCAGTTTTTATTCTTTATTTTTACGATATGTCCACATGTATAATTATTTTTCTTTTAGTCTGTTCTGCGTCTTTCTGTAGTCCAAAGACATGCATGTTAAGTTAACCTTTTAAAATACACAATAACAGTTCTTATCTTTTTGGTAAATTTAGAATCTGGTAAATTGGTGCGTGATTGTTAGTTGCATTGTTGCATTTTCAGTGAGTCTGATGTTGATCTTGTAAGATATTTTTATATAGAGAAAGAACACATAAATATAGTATTTAGTTTTCAACAAAGTGCTTCATACAAGGCATCCAATTAGAACTGAATTATAAAAGTCGGTCTAAAGACTAGGGAACTTTAAAGTAACAATAGGCATTAACTAGATCAGAAACATATGCAGTCATTACAGTATAATCAGCGCAGGCAACAGTGATCCTTAAAAGTAATTAGTGAAACCTCAAATTCAGATACTTCACTCACTGGGAGCCAATGTAAAGATGTTTAGATTGTAGCTAGTCTACATGTTGTGAATGTACAACATGCATGAGAATGTTTGTCTTTCTTTTCAGTTTGCTTCCCATCGTGGAGAAAATCATCTAGTCTGTGGCAAACATTTAATGAGAGTCAGTTCACAAAAAACTTGCAAAAAAAACAACTCAAAGATGAACACCGGACCTCGTCCCCTGTTGACTTCAAGTCTTTCATCCAAAGCTCAATGCACATAAACCCAATTGAGGAATCAGTGAGTGAAAGCTGCCACACTGATTCTCCTCCAGAGGTCAAAGGTAAGTGACATCTGACAAGGAGAAATTTTGGAGAAGTCATTTTATTATTGTTTAAATCTTTTTTGTTATTTTATTGTAGATGTGGACAGGTTTATGGGAGAGATTGCTTACCAGTTGGATAGAAGGATTCTGTCCCATGTCTTCCAGGGCCAAAAAAGGCTTTACGGTTTCACAGTGCTCAACATACCAGAGAAGATAATTGAGGTTAAAAATCTCTCATTAATATCTGAGGTGTTCAAAGTTAAAGCTTTCCGTTTGTAATTTAAAAAAAGAATACACACAGTCCACATCTTTGATTCAGGAAAGATTCTTGAGTCTTTTCATTCACTGTTGCAGGTTAGCACACACCCACTGACAGGAAAGGTAGATGAAGGCTATCGGCTCCATCTCCTTCAGAGGTACAACGGCCTCATGGAACAGCTGAACCAACTGGGTTACAAAGCAAAACTTCACCCAACTTTTATTGAATTTATTATTAATACATTCGGGATCTTAAAGGAGAGGCCTGTTGATTACCACAAATATGCAAAAGAATTCAATAACCCAGAATATCTGAGGGGCCTTATAATGACCATAGCACCACAGAAACTTCAGAAGGACCTGCTGCTTGTGCTCACCTGTCTCTGCAACATGGCAGAGAAAGACGGAAAGCCTCTTCTTCTTTGGTAGACCTCGAATGGAAAGGTTAGGCCTATACCACCCACAAATTGGAAATAAATGTAATAATAAAAAACATTTTGTATGGCTAGGATTTTTTAAACCCTGAAATTGCCTGCCTGTGATTGAATAAAAAAAAAGATTAAACTGCAAATAACTTGACAGTTTATTCATATACACTTTGAAATGGCAAAACAAAACCCACCTTTATTGAGGCAATAAACACATAACATCAAACTGTTTCATATGCAAACAAAAAATATCTTTTTTTTTGCTTACATAAATTGTCTTTAGGTTAATATTTGAAGTCACAGGTTGTTGGCAAGCAACTAAAAAGAACATGTTGCCAAAACAGAAACAAATACATTACTTGTTGCGACCTTGCTGTGTCAGTTTGTGAAGAAATGTTAGTCATCGGATTTTTAAAAAATGAATTATAATTTTGTGGCTATGTGTGTATCCATACTTGGTTCCTGAGGTAATCCACTAACCTTAAACAGGTCGCCTCAGGTGAGGTCACGTGGTAAAACCGGCCGACATCATCAGGGCGTGGCCTAATGACGCAAGAGGACCGGGGCTCTGTCAATGAACTAGTTTTGTCAACGGATAATCTGTGTTTCAGGCTCAAACTGTGGATTTTTACCTGAACATGTCATAACCTACGAAACACATGCACTTTTATGGCTTCATCAGGAGGTGTGTGCCGGCTGTCGTGCTAAGGTAGGATGTCGGGGGTTGCCAGGTTAGCCGAGTTTTTTAAGCTAGCGTAGGCTGCACAGCAGGAGGACAGGTGACACCTCTGATTTATGACAAACGTCATTCACAGATCAGGTTATTACGGATGAGGGAAGATTCACTAATGATGGCCACGTGTTGTAAGGACTGGGCGACGTGACGCGGTCGTAAAGTTACACGCCGGCGTGTGTTGAGATAAAAGTCTTTCAGAATCGTTTTTATAAATGAATAGGTGAAGCTGTTAGCTTAGCCTCCCACTGATCTACCTGTGTGAGTCCGCTATCGACTGACCAGCCTCAGAAATTCAACTCGAGAGGACGAGAAGACGCGATGATTGAATTCACGGCGGAACACGATGATCGTGTTCTTTATTTGTAGAACCGGCGTGTTTGGGGTTTGCGTCCTGCAGCTTCCTGCTTGTAATTTATGTGAATCACTTTCAGAGAGTCAAGGCCCAAAGTCTTAAGTTACACTGGGGGTGAACTCTGGGACAAATGCCGTACTATAAAACAGATTTAATATTTGACTTTGCTTTTTTGTCCATACTTTTCATATACTGAATGCATGTATCTTTTTCTCTCGATACGCCCAGCGAGTTTACATGGTCAGGATTTATCTGACCACACAAAGGTGTGCCGTCAGTTCAGTGCTGATGGTGGTTACCTCAGGTTTTCCACTTGTTGACTTTGGAAGTGAACATGATGTGTTGCATAAAGGATGTCTGTCTGTCTGACTCTCCCACAGCTGCACTCATGTTGGTTCAGCTTTCAGCTGCCTCATGTTTTTCAAAACTACATGTATGGGCATGAAGTCATACTAAGTCAGATAAAAGCCAGTTATTCAACTCCCACTGTAAGTATTTCTATATTTTACAAGTCCAAACCTGTGTTATAACATTATTTTTTTGTCTTTAGTGTCCCGTGGAGCCTGTGAAGACGAGACTTTCTACAGGAATGATGGCAGAACAGACATTGCCAGTGATCGTTGCTTAGAGAGCATGCAGAGGCATGGCCCTGCAGACGTCTCCCTTTCCTAACGGGTTTGTTGCATGCACCCATGCTGTGGGATGGGTTTTAATCCTGCCGTGTTTTTGGTTTCTCGATCGCCTCATTGCTGTGTGCAAGTCCACCACCCTAGAGAAAACACAGCGACTGGAGCAGGAATGCTACCTCCATCCTCTAAAAGTCTTTTTCGGCTCCATTATATTCTTCATTCTTTTTCTTGCTACAGCCCCCTTGGCCTTACTGGGCTTTCTGCTCTGGGCTCCTGTTCAGGTCTGCCGCAGACCCTTTTACTACCACAGAGTCACGCCATCCTCACTAGAGAAGGAGAGACACAGGGGATTTGAACTTGCAGGAAAGGCATCATTTGGCTTTGTAACAGCCAACCTATGTCTTTTGCCTGATGGTTTGGCTCGCTTTAACAACCTGGGACACACCCAGCGGAGGGCAACCGCTATTGGTCAGCGCATTGTGGAGGGGGTGTGCCGACCTCATATCCGTATTTTTGTTGACTCCCCAAGTAGCTGTGGTACTCTCAGCCCCTCCAACAGCATACTCCCCACAGTTACTTCATCTACGTATGGGGCTACAGATAGACAGCCCCAGCCCCAGAAAGTATTTCTTCTGACCTAGCTGACAGACACGTGGTTTGTATTCCCTGTGATGACACAGAAGAGCCCTGGACGGAATCAGAACCTCCCCTAGTCAATTCTAATCAAAACTCCAACCAGCATGGCAGAGCAGGTCACCGGAGTGCCCCCCGAGCATTGCTTTCCCAGGGTCTCCGTCTGCAGGATGATGTACCCTGGGAGGTGTCATCACTGTTTCCAGCCAATGTGGACATACTGTGCCTGGAGGAAGTGTTTGATAAAAGAGCTGCACAGAAACTGACCCAAGCCCTAAGACCCGTGTTTGGACACATACTGTATGATGTTGGTGTGTATGCCTGCCAACCACCGTGCAGATGTTCTTCTTTTAAGTTTTTTAACAGTGGGCTGTTCCTAGCCAGCCGATTCCCAGTGCTCAAGGCCCAGTACCGGTGCTTTCCCAACAGTAGTGGAGAGGATGCCCTGGCTGCTAAGGGCCTACTTTCTGTTAAGGTATATATTTTCATGAAGGTACTACCAGTTACTGCTGTCAAAAATGTATATACATTGGTCAGAATTTTGTAATACTTAGTAAGCCACTGAAAATATATATAAGTATTGTTTTCTTATTTTCAGGTGCTAATTGGGCAAAATCAGAAACAGAACAATGTGGTTGGCTATTTTAACTGCACTCATCTTCATGCACCAGAGGGTAAGTCCCATTTTCTGATTTGTTTTGCTCAGATTAATAGAAAAAGTACTTATAATTATTTACTAAGTAAGAAATATGTGAGTAAATTTCATGATAGCTTACTTGTGGTCTCTTATCAGGTGATGGGGAAATTCGTTGTGAGCAGCTGAATATGGTAAGCAAGTGGATCAATGATTTTCAAGCTGCCAACCAACAGCCAGATGAGGGAGTTGTTTTTGATGTGCTCTGTGGGGATTTCAACTTTGACAACTGTTCACCAGGTGAGCGTTTGTCACTGAGAACCTTCGATTGTGCTTATTTATTGATTTTATTAAAAGCATATTCACCAAAGGTTTTCTTTAATATTTATGAATGTTTTTCATCTAGATGACGCACAGGAACAAAATCATAGTCTGTTTGAGCATTACAGAGATCCGTGCCGGGCAGGCCCTGGAAAAGAGAAACCTTGGGTCATTGGTGTGTATCATTTCAACCCATTACACGAAAACATTGACTTCACAAAAAGCTGCATATTTACAGTATATGACAAATCATGAGTTTATACAGTATTACAATGGTTTGTTTAAAGGTACTTTGCTTGAACAGCCCACTTTGTATGAAGATGACGTAAATACCCCAGAAAATCTACAAAGGTACACTCAGTTCCACTCTCACAGTGAAGTACTACAGATGTGAATTGAACTCATCGCACAGTTCATTCAATGTCGTCTTCTGTGTCTCTGTGTAGAACTTTGGAACAACAGGAGCTAAGAAAGCAGTATGTCTCACCTCCTGTTCCTGCAAAGGGCCAGGAACTGGTTTATCCTGAGAGTGGTCAGCCGTGGGTCGGACGACGCATCGACTATATCCTCTACTGCGAAAACTCCATTTCCAAGCACTGCCGAACAGTACGTGTCCTTGTATGTTTTGCTCATTCCTCTACTCAGTGCTCTCCTTTTATTTCTACCCTCCCTCTAGCACAAGAAAAGGTAATCCCATAACATTTACACTCTCCATACAAACCACAAACTATTTTTATATTTTTTTGTCCTTCCAGGAAATTGAAGAGGTGACTTTTATAACCCACCTGGCTGGCCTTACGGACCATATTCCTGTTGGCTTGAGGCTGAATGTAGTTATGGACTCTGAAAGTGTTGATGAATGAGAGCTAATGTGGACAAAGCTTCCCTCTCAAACAAAGGGAATACAATGAAACAATGTACAAAAATGCAATTTTCTAATTCATACAGACTCAATACTTTGTGTAGATCCGTGACTTTGTGATTTTTATAGCAATATGATATTATACCTCAGGTGAAATTAATATGGATTTTTACACATTTTATATGGGATACAATTTTATACATTAAGGGATTGATTTTGTTAAACAGTATTTTCTCTTAAGGATTTTTCATTCATTTTACAGAAATAAATGCAAAGAATGAATTTTACCTTGTATCAGGCTTTTAATTTTTCAGCTATGAACTGCATAATTTGACTTTTAAAACGTCTGACCTGACAAGAGGAACAGCCGCTATATTCCTCACATCTACTGTTGTAAGCATCCTTTTAGGTAACTTAATTTAACTCTGAAATATACTGCATCTGTATTTCTCCATGTTTATTTTATTAGTATACCATCTGTCGAAATCCACCATGACTTTTATAGAAGAAAATACCTATTACATAAATGACCCTAGATTGACTGCGTAGTGAGAACACTTTCAAAACGTTTCCAGTTCTGCACAAAAATTTAAAACATGATCCACTTTTCATGCAAGCTTTAGTTTCATCCAACCACAGAGCATTCTTCAAAAAGTTATCTTGTTTATTCATGTGTTTTGAGCATACTGTAGATGAGAAGCACTCTTTTCAGAGAGTAGTGGCTCTCTGATTGCAAGTCCGCCATGTTTACCATTTTTCATCAGTGTTCTGAATTTCCTGCACATGCACCTGTTCTACCAGACAGTACCACCTTTAAGGGTGATGAGCATCAACAACTGTTCCTCTAAGATTTCCAGAAGTGTGCAGACCTTACCACTTTCGTTGTGAACATATCAGAACTCTTAGAACTTCTGGTTTTGGCTTTCTAATTGTTGTGAGAGTTGACTGGTTTAAATTAATAAATCAAAATATAATCAACACATAAATTATGATGTATTATTATGCAGTAGGTTTCAATTAGACATTTTGCTCCGAAGGGAATAATTTGCCAGCTGCTACAGTAAACAAAAGAGGAACAAAAAAATTGCATAGAATGATGTATGTTCTGAGTTCTGACACTAAAAGGTTGCTTTTCATTTTTCATAATTTATGTAATTTATTATGTAGTAGGTTTGTTCCCATTTTTTAATTTAATAAAGCTCTACTTCTCCCATCCCTGCAGATAGGGTCAATCCTCTTTAAGGCCGCTAGTGGGCACTCTTCATTTATTTCAGTCATGACGAGAAACTAATGAAGAAGATCTACGAGCCAATCACAAGCCAAGGACGAAAAGCACTTCTTGTTTTTAGCTTAGTCCTTGATAAACTCGTGGGTAGCATGTCTCTAGTGGTGCTGAGATGATATATGAGCTTTAAAATGAGTCTTCTTAATCGCTGTAGGAAACTGGTATCGTCAGTATTTCAAAATAGGGTTTTACTGGAACAAAAGGATGTTTTTCGAGGCGTGTGCTCGGTGTCCATAACTCCATGTCATAACCGGTTTTTGCCTCGACATTTTACAGCAGATGAAACCTCATGTCAGCACCGGCATCGTTTCACCTGTGATCTGGACACGAAAAGATGTTATTCAGACATGTGCAGTGAAAGCAGAAAGTCACAGAAATCCGAGGAGGAATCACACCATAAGGACAGGGAAAGTAAGTAGGTACAGGACATTCACACCGATCAGACCTAACATTAGGATCACCTGTGCAATTCGATGGAATCCCATACGGTGGGTCTGTCATGAATTCAACTTTAACATGGTTATAATTTCTGCGTTTTTATGTTGAAATCGCCAGAAAGGTGATAATTCTACTATATGATTTGTTACAGAATTATAGTTAAAAATTACTTTGAGAGAAGATTAAACTACAAAATATTAGAATTTTCCTGCTTCCTTTTGTAATAGTAAACTAAATAGCTTTGAAATTGTACAAAGAAATTAAATACACCACCTGTAATGTGTTACAGTTTAGACAAATTGAGTACTTGATTGACAAAATGTATTAAGGTAGATTCTATCTTTGATAGGTAGAATATGATAGAGCTTCAAGCGTCAATTTTTTTATTATTAGACATGACATCTTGAAATTAAAATTCTGTTATAATATATTATTAATAATAATATTAATGAGAATAAGAATAACATATTTTAAAAAGTGTGAATTGCCCACCACAGTTTCCTGAAATTCCAAGATAATTTTTTGAATAACTTGTTTTTTCCAACCAACCATCCAGTCTCATAAATATTAAGCTTTCTGTCGTAGAAAAAAAGTGGAAAAGGAGCAACCACCAAGTATTTGGTATTTTATACTCAAATGGTTATTATGAAATTTGATCTGAAATTTTAATATGATTTGTTATGAAAATTTTCATTATTTGCATAACCATTATAGCTCTGAGATCTGTGATTAAATTTTCATTGTTTCTGAATATTACAGACATATTAGTTTGTTGCAGCCCTTGTCACTTTAATAGATGAGGACTTTTTGTATTGCTGCATTATTTTATTCATTGCTTGATAAACTTTGTTTCAGCACAAATGCTTTTGAAATCTTTTACAAACTTCACACAATGATTGAAAAGATGTAGAATGCTAAGATATTGCTCCCTGTTTGAATATTGTCAGACACATTGTTTCTTTTTCTCCAGGACCCTCGGAGACTTTTACTCTCGATGTGCTTGTGTCTCTACTGCGTCAGGAAAATGCAGTGGACATCTGTGTGATTAATGTTCCAGATCAAATCAAATATGCTGAGTACTTCATTATTGTCAGTGGTGTATCACAGCGACATCTCCGGGCAATGGCGCTTTATGCCATCAAAATGGTAAGTAGGTTTATTTTCTGTTTTGTTAGATGTTATGTGCATCATATGTTTATTTTTTGAAATTTGCTTTTCTCACAGTACAAATTTCTAAAGAAAGATTGCGACCCAAATGTCAAAATAGAAGGAAAGGATGCAGAGGACTGGATGTGCATAGACTTTGGTATGAAAAACACAGACAACCTAAAATGTCCAGTGTCCTTTTTGAGTATTGTTAATGTAAATGTTAATATAGTTTTCAGTGGTGTTCACTTTCTTTTTTGTTTACGGCACATTCCCAGGGAATATGGTTGTTCACTTTATGCTACCAGAGACCAGAGAAGTGTATGAACTGGAGAAACTCTGGACTCTACGGAACTATGATGAGCAGCTGCAGAGCATTCCTGCTGAGACGCTACCTGAAGACTTCATTTATGAAGGAGAAACTATAAAGTGACAACACAAGACAAGTCACTTAAATTGCCCACAGACTTCCTCTCACTAACTTTAGATGCACCATTTCATTTTTCTGCGAGTAAAAATGTAAGGAATTTTAGGGGTGTGCAACAACGGTGACTGTAACTCCCATGAAGGAATCACTGCGCCATCATATTAATTAATTGTATACACAGGTTTCCCATTTTTCATCTTTAGAGAGCATCTTTTTGTATTTGCAAAAATAAATATTTGAATTATTTTTCAGTTTAATAAAGAACACAGTGTATGCTTTCATATATTGATGGGTAAAAATATGTTTGTAAACAAAGAGCACTAATCTCCTCAGTGCAAAGGACATATTTGATATGAGTGATGTAAAGTTAAAATAAAGGGAATAATTTGCTGTATCATTTTTCTTTAAATCAGTTGTTAGTTGGGGTTGATACTAATCTTCAGCTTGAAAGTTATTCTGAAAGAACTCCCCAGGTAAACAGGAGTTGTTATGAAAGATATATACAGCTTGGCACATCTTGTAGTTTAAAGACTAAACATACAGAAGCAGTTTTATATTTTTTTTTGAGGTGTTCTGCTGGTTCTATTGCAGTTTATTGTCTCAGATTGAGTCAAAGCATTTAGAAACAACCAATAACTGAAAGTGACAGTCTACAAAATGTGAAATTATAATCACATTTATCTCATAAATTGTAGCAGTATTTTTTCTTCATAAGAATAAAAAGTAAAAGTGCTAATTACAAAAATTAGCGCCTTTTTTTAATTACTGACATTTACATACATAATATTCACCTCTGAAATTTAGTGAAGCCCATCAATTAAAACTTAAAGCAAGCATCAAGCTTAGGTAAGAGAACATTTAACTTTAGGTTTCTTCAGTAACTCCACTTTTTTCAGTTTTCAAACATTTGTTGTTACAGATACATTTTAGGAATTATTTTTTTATAATGGGGGGTCACCACTGGCTGTAATAGCCGACAAAATCAAGTGAATAGATTGTTCCTTCTTGTAAAAAAAGAAAAGTCATGTATTCATTCAGAGTGGTAAGCAAATTGTCATACAAGTAGGTCAGTCAGATTTTCTTCACCTCAAAGAGCTTTTTACATTCTGCAACTGTGTAGACTTTGGAAAAAATAACTCCCATCATTTTAAGAACTGATCATGTTGACCTAGTTTAAAGTTTGACCTAGTCCTTAAAATTGACTTAAGCTCCAAATACGTGCAGGCAAGTATGTTTCTGGAGAATCACGGTAGAATCAACAGACAGCAGCAAAGAAACTACATTAGTCCACGCGTACAGCACCACACTGCACCATCATGACTTCCATGACTTGCTTAGCAAGTGACCATTCCATTTCATTGATTTGCTCTTTGAAGTCCTGCTGGATTCGATCATTATGTAAATGTAAAAGTAATGAAGCAGGAGATGCCAAAACAGCCTGGCAGAATGTGGTGTGAGAATGTTGTGCTTCTTGGTCTGATTGTTTTGTACTTACATGATGAGAAAATGAAAGAGGTCACTTATACTAATGTTCATATACACTGATGGACAAAAAACAACTTCACAAAGCAGTTATATACAAATCAAACACCCCTTAAAATGCCACTATATGGACCTAAAATTGATCATTCCTAAATATGTCCAGTTTAGCCAAAGCTATCAAATAATACTTTTTAATTTACAGATTAGGGTGTCAAGCCTTGAGATTGTTCAAGGATCAACAATAAATACAATCTGAAAAAACTATTAGACCAACTGGACCATCTAATGGATTAGCAAAATGACTTCAGCGTCATAACTAAAATGAGTGCAAGAAAAAGGACCTCTCAGTTTGACTCAAAGTAGCTACTGTGGCTAATGTTCTCATTAAGCTCATGGCCATTGCAACAACTGTTGTGTAGCCACCGCAGCCATGGTGCTAATGTTTTCTCTGATGGAGGAGACGGAAGAAGATGGAGATTGGTTAGCTTTTGGAAACAGCAGTATCAGAGCATCGCTGTTGCGTAGTGTGACAGAATGGCTCATTTCATTGACCGTGTTTGCACTAAATGAATAACCCTAACATATGGTATAAGGCTTGTTTTTTGTGTATATGGAAACATAATTATATCAGTGGCTGTTTATTGCTTCCTTTGTGCAGCTGGCTGGGAATAAATCACATATATCCTAGAATCCTAAACGAAATTGTTTAGCTTCATTTTTTAACCAAAAGCCCACCATTGTTGGTTAAAAACACGTGATGTTTTGGGTGCTTTGATATCAGTATTCGTTCTACTTGTGGGTTGGCACTTTGTCTTGATGGTGGGTGTTTATGAGGAGTTATTACCCGAAAAATCAACTACATCTGACATGATGTTAAAAAAACTCCACTCCAACTATCCGCCAGGAAATAATAAATATACCTGTTTGTAGTTATTTTAATATTTGATAGATGATTATATGAGCTGAGGAGGAACCAAAACCAAAATCTAAATTTTCAGCATGTATTATGTTTATTGTTTTGGATTTTATAACTTTAGTCTGCAGAAATTTTGCACCATTCATGCTTGGCAGCTTTATTACATTTATTTATTTATTGCATGCACAAGGGATTTTTGTATTAGTGCTATCTATTAAAATACTTATTTAATTTTGACATACAACATCAGTATATTCAGTGCACAATCCAGGGCTGAACATTTTTAGTTCTTAGAGACTTTTCTTGCAGAAGACCAGGCCGTCTTTCTGGAGTTCTCATGTGACTGTCATAGGAAACAACAGCGCTAACATACTGTCAAATGTCAGAGTGCTCTTCAAAGAAAATAGTTGTCATTAAAGTTCTCCCGCCGTTTAGAGGCTGAAAGCTTTTTGTGCCCTCTATCAACTGGAATTGAAAGTGTATAGGTTTGTGCAATTTGCTGCGCTTTTGGTGTAATTTGGAGCAATGCTTGCTGGTTTGGCCAAAATGCTTTAGTTATTATCTTAAGACAACAGTGTCAGTCAGTAGGGTTTGAAGCAGAGCTGTAGACTGGCTGTGTTGCATTAATTGTTGATTAGATAACTGAGAAGTAATCTTAGGAAAATGCAAACTTAATGCACTTAAATTCACAACCTTTACTTTGTACACAGGCACTGTAGATACTCTAGCTACATGTAGCAAAAAGGACTTTAGCTGCGCATTCTTTTCTAAAGTTAAACAATATTCCTGTACAATTATTCAATAATTAATGAATGTATTTGTTTCTTGATTTAGACCCTTTTATCTGTAAACTGAAAAATCTGGGGTATTCTAAAACAATTCAGTCATCCATCATGTGAAGTTATACATTATCAGTTTTATTGAACCTTCTCATGCTGATTATGATTGTTAGATGGACTCTTTTCATTAATATACTTTAATTTAAAATGTGTAGTCATGCACTTGAGTAAAAATAAAGTACACAAATTGACTCGATAGTAAATTATGAAAAACAGAAAATATGTACGCCATCGAGCTTAATTCATATTTAATGCATCCAGTGCTGCGTCAGTTGTAGTCTTTTCACATATACTGCCTCATATCAGTGTGCATTTCCATTTGCGTTACCACCTTGTCATTCTCACATTACTTACATGAGGCAGTAGATTTGTACTCAGGGAGTATTCTGAAAGTGAATGGAATTATGCTCCCTCCCCATCAGACACACACTGTATAAAACAGGAGCAATGTTCGGGACCTGACAGAGTTGCCTGGAAGACAGTGACAACTGAGGACGGCGGTGTTACATTTTAATGTAAGCCAAATTTGTATTTTTTACATTTTAATTGGAAAAAGTAAGCATTTGTTATGGATCTGTCAGCCTTTATAGAGTATTTTTGAAATATATAAATATCAGTCAAATGTGAAGCTTCTATTCTAATTTGCAACATACTTGGATAATTCTTTGTGCTCTGCGGTTTGTCTATTAATTTTCCCTGTCATCCAGGATTTACTCCAGCCCTGTCATGTCGCTCAGTATTCTGGCTCTCTGCCTGTTGGCTTGTATTCACTCCAGCATAAATGCATATCCAGCCAAGCCTGCCAGTCCCCGGGAAGGCGCACCACCTGAGGAGCTCGCGAAATATTATTCTGCACTAAGACACTACATCAACCTTATTACAAGACAGAGGTTAGTTTTTAAATTCTAAAAGTACTGTACATTCAAATGTTTTTGGTGTGTTTACATGTAAAAAAAAACGTATATGTTATTTAACTCTTTTCATGCATAGGTATGGAAAAAGAGAATCCCCGGACACTGTATTTTCAGATGTGTTGCTGAGGGAGAGCACAGAGAGTATTCCATTATCTAACTATGTCAGGTAAATCTTTTTTGTACATTCTGTCAATCGGTTTCTCACACTTTAATAGTAGGATAGTGTAAATAGTTGATTTATTTATTTTTCTGCTAATGTAGCATCTGTGTCAATTTAACGCAAGAAAATGTATGGTACTGCATGATAGAACATGAACTATGAAAACATAAAAAGCAGTGCACGTAGTCTAACGATTAGAGTGATTCACTACCACAGCCATGCCAAATATCAATTCAATTGTGGTGCTTATGTTCACTGTGTCAAAGACGTGATCATTTTTGTCTACAGTTATTTTTGAAGATGTAATTAGTAGTTATAGTATATTGAATTGAATCTTATTGAGATATTTTTGTCTTATACTGTTCTGCTTTCTATGTGTATTTGATAAGCATAAATCTTATATAGGCTTTACCCCACACTGTACTTTGACTTACTTCTGTTCCAGATATGATGATCTGCCATTGTGGTGATGCTGCTGTAGCGGTTATAGTGAGGCTGATTACCTCAAAGCTGCTGCCATATGTCCACCTTACAATAAATTAACTTGTGTTGTGTGAAATAAACCCTGTGTAATGCAATTACTTTGGTGTGTGTTGCCACTGTTCATTGGTCGAAGTAGCATCCTACTCTGGCTGCAGTATACAGTAAGCGCTGTGTTAACCATTTACGTAACTGCTTTTGTAAAGATATAACGTATCTACATAATGTAATGAAACATCAGTGTCTCTGTGATACATACCCACGGTAGTGGTGCTGAGATTTCTATCCTTAGTTCTAACTCTGAGGAGAGGTCAAACTTGGGAATCACATGCAGGTTACTTTCCTTATATGAGACACCACAGACATTGACACAGTGACACTATATGATGTCCTGGCCGGGGCAGATATTACGTTTCATGCTACAGTTTGTCTTATTCCCAAATGTTGCATATTTGGGCGTTTTGAAATAAAAATATCTACTAAACTTAGGTAAAATTATTATTATAATTATATGGTTGGATTATAACTACTAATGCATTAGACATATATCACTTAATTACTAGAGCTATAAAGGTGAGGCTTATTTTAACAAGAAGTATTTTTTATTTACCTATAATAATATGTTGTAATTATATAGTCTTTATTAATACTTTTTGCAATCTAAACAAGAGAAGACAATTTTGTCAAGTGCCACAGAAATGAAAAGACTGTAAGGATCAAATAAAACATACAAAACTTGTCGTTAAAAGTACTGAATATTAACGAAAACTATTAAAAGACTGAAAAAAGTAGCTGAATCATCAGATGATGTTTATAAATACCAATGGACAGGCGAGATGAGAGTGGTTGGCTGATTCCTAAATTAAATAAATACATAAAACCTTCAAATATTTAACAAATGATTTCAGTTTTGCAAGTGTTTGCAGATGAAAAATACTGATAACAGAGCAGATTTGTTAAACCATGAAGATTTCTCGCCTGGGAGTCAGCCGTGTTCAGTAAGGCTGAGAAGCAGTCTGTGGGGCCAGGCTTTCGTTTTCCACTAATTTACCAACAGGAAGCTTTAGGCCATCCTTAATGCAGTTGAGGTAGCATGGATCATCAGGTTTTAGTGGGAGGTACTGCTGGGGTTGTCTGCATAAACATAAGTTTAGTTCTTTTTTCAATAGACCTCAAACAAAGCACAGATAAATAAAATAATACAGGCTTTATGATGGATTTTTGCACTTCTCTAGAGGAGATGGGTGCAGCGAAAGGATGTGTGTTGCCAACTGGAATGGAGGTTTATCTGTGCGAGGCAAACCACTGAAGGGCTTATGCCTGAATGCCAACAATATACTTCAGGTGATCCAAGGGGATGGAACGACAAACTGTGTTAAACGTGGAAAATAAAAATAAAAAAATTATAAGAGCTATTTAGTAACTACAGCTGTAATGTAAATGTAGTGGGGTTAGAAATAAAATGTTACCATCTAAAACGTAGAGGAGTAAAGGTGCAGGCTAAGTATCCTACTATGGAAATACTAAAGTACAAGTGTCTCAGACAGAACTTAAACAGCACTGTACTTAAGTTGCTTTTAACCTGTGAAATAACTACGCCCAAAGATATTACTGTCATTTCAGTCATTTCACTCTAATTTATTCAGCTCCACATAGTGTTAGGCCACAATTTTGTTGATCAATGTCTTAAATGTCACACAGTTGGAGTAATGCTGCTCTCTACAGGTAAACTTGCATATAAACTGTTTTTAAGTGAAGCAAAAAGAATGTTAAAGCTCCATCCGCATTTAAGTCTAAAATCGAAGTGAAGAAAATAAATTAATAATATCATATAGAAACCTAGCTACTGGTTTCCATATGACCTGTCAGCTCTTATTGAGGATCCAGGTTTAGCTCATTAGATCATGTTTGATGCTAAATGCTGATGATGGGTGCACAAAAAGATTCTTTATTACACACAACTGATCATTTTTTCTCAGTTTAGTCTGAGGGAAAACTGTAAAATGACATTGTTTAAAATACAGAAATCATCTGTATTTTCACAGTTTACAATTTTTTCTGAGAGGAATATACAGTATACATCCATTGTCTAGTAGCTACTAAAGTGTTGTATTGTAGCTGTGTTAGCCACTGTTGGAGAAAATAGGTAACATACAGTGTGTCCACCTGATATGATAATTAGTATAAGTTAGCATTAGCATACAATAAAGGAAGCTTTATTGTATGCTTCCTTTATTATTTGTAGTTCATTTAAAATTTCATGCAAGTTGAAAAATCCTATAATGGCATAGGATGTTATGAAACTTTACACACAAATCCTTAAAATAAAATGTATGCAGTACATAAGTATGTTTGCTACTGTAATTCTGAAATGACCAAGATGCATTTACAAAAACAACTACATCGTATAATATGATAAAACCTGTTGAAATTGTCAAATATTATAATTGTTTTGAGTGCCAACACCAACACTAAAACCACGGGTGAGATTAAGATCACCTATCATCAATCAGACACCGTGATATGTTCAGATATGTTTTTTTCAGGTCTAAGTAGTGCAACAAACATACAAACAAAAACTGGGATATTTCTGGATTCATACTGACAAAATACCTCAACTACTAACATCGCAGGAGTGTAGCCTCCAGTCAAAGGCACCTGATCTTTGGATCTTGGGCGGCGGGGCAGTGTTGGAAGAAAACAATATAGTTTGTTTATGAATATCGTTTAAAGTACACGTGTATGATCTGCAGGCATCCAGTGATGTAGATCGAACTGGACGGATGTCATTAGCCCCGCACTGTCTGTGTGCTCGGGGAACTGAGGGAAGGAGGCAGCAGGCTCACTGGAAATGCAGTGAACTTAGTCTTGCGCAAGTATTTTGGGTATTGATGGACTCTGGAGTAAACGGAGACATGGGATTGTGACCGGATTATCCAGACTAACTAGGTAACGTATCATTAATTCATTTCTCCACGCTCTTAACCGGTGTAACTCAGCGTGGGACCCTCCAGGCTCTCACTGCCCCAACAGCTAACATTAGCTCGTTAGCGGTTAGCGTGAGCCACATGCTATTGCGGTTAGCTACTAAGCTACCTTGTTGGTTAGCTAACTGTACTCATCTATTACTAGTTACACAGACACTGGGGAGCAAAACCAGATGGGTATAAGTTTGCCTGCTTGGCAGTCAATGCCTGGCAATAATTTTATTCGACAGTCGGAACGACACACATGTAATTACACGCTAGTGTTAGTTAGAAACATGGGCTAGCATTGCTAAATGAGCTACACACTAGCAATGATTAGCAAAGACCAGGGATGGGATATGCTATGGTAGAAATATCGTTAATGAGGATCTGACAGCTTGAAGTTGACGTGTTAAAATATGAAACAATGCCTGATCGTTATGTGTTTTTACCTTACACAACATTTGTACACTGCTGAAACTCTACCAATGGATTTAGCTCTGATTTTAGCCAAGTTACCTCACGTTAGTTGTTACACGTGTCTGGTGCACGTGTAGTATGACAGCTGATTTTAACTTTACAGCAGCCAACACATCGCTTGATATACTAGTTTTAATTTCGCATCGTTATAAGTTTATACTTTTGTGATCTTATTGGTTATAGACTGAGCTGTCACCAGCGTTCACCGGCGTTCAGTCTTCTTACCTGGCGACTTCCAGTGTGTGTGTGTGTGTGTGTGTGTGTGTTTTGTGTTTTAATATAGATGGTGTAGAGGCAGTTGACAGTGTTTCATGCTGCCGGCCTCTAATGAGCCCGACAGGCTTTCGTTTTATGTAAGATTGTAATGTAGAACAATTGTTGACCCCACCACATCATTTTTATGTCATTTGACATATTGTATGAGCTGCAGCTTTGATTTCTGCCAGTCATTAGTAGGGGATCTTGTCGTCCAAATGTTGCTTAGCCTTTCACATGCAATTGCCCAAAAGTTCCCAGCTACCAATTATTAGACAAATAATGTTTCAAAAGGTAAATAAATGTCCAAAATATTCAGATTGTCAATTTAGTTTATGTAGTCCCATTTCCTGTGTTGCTTGTTCTCTGGCTGTAGCGTAATGAGCCAGTCCTTGAGCACATAGGGCCAACTGAGGTACCAAAGTCCAAACCCGCCGGTGAGTCGGTCAAAAAGTTGCGACTCTAACACTCATGCATTCAGTTGTGTTTGCAGCTTAACTGTGAAAGAGTGGTGACTGTGGCACTTCAACTCTTTTTTTTCCTTTAGTCTTTTACCAGCTAACAGCAAATACCACTTAAGGGCAGCTGTCTCCTCGGCCCCTCCCAGCGAAGGGGGGGCTGGCGAGCATCAACCAAGCTCCACCTTTTGCCAGAGCTCAGCCACTTCCGATCCCCACCATAGTTCAGCTGTTACAGGTGCTTCAGGACATCATCAAGGTTGCAAGCTCTTGCTGGGACCTTCCAGTACCTAAAGACGCTGCTTCGTCACCTGAAGAGGTCGCCTTTAGCCATTATAACCCCAAGTCTGTTCCAACTTGACTGCTAAGGTGGCGAAACTCGGCGCACCTGTCTCTGCCTTTGCACTTAAGTAAAAGACGTCATTTGTGATGGGTTTTGTCCTGTCCCGTCCTAAAGACAAGTCTTGCTGACCGACGCCCAAGCCAACTCGCTCTGAAAGGTGCCTAGACTACCTGCCTTGCTGACTGCACACACAGTAAGTGTTTCACAATGCAGCAGAGTCCTGACGCTTTCCCCGCTAGGTATACTGAAGAGATCAGCAAGCTCTCCAGCTTTATCCTTGCCATTTGTGCCACTATAGCAATAACATCTACATACGTTTCAGCTTGGCAGACTATGATCATAAAGAATGTCTAGCTTCATCTTTCCTTATTCCTGAGGATCAACGGCTTTCGGCTTGTCCCTTCAGGGGGTTACCACAGCAGAATGCCAGATGCCACTCCTGCCTCAACACTCCCATATTCGGGATCTGCACCAAGGTGGTCTGTTTGTCCCGTCCTCCAGTTGAGCCACCCCAGAAACATAGAACTGTCTAATAGAATGAGGGGACATGTGAATTGAACATTGTTCTGCTCTGTTGTAAATGCTTTGAATGTTTGTTTTACGAACTTAAACCTAACGTCCTTTAAGGGAACTAAAAGCTGCCTATTTTCTCTTTCTCTATTATGATTGCCCTGCAGCACAGGAAGTTACTCTTTCCTGGGCAGAATGTACCTGTACAACTGCCTACCATTCTGCTACTCTGTCTTAATCAAAGTAGTAAACAACCCCGGTGTGCTGAAAACAGCCACAGATACAATGTCACAGGGGGCCCCTGCTCCAGGGTATTGGTGCTACACACAGAATAGGTCCAAGATATTTGGAGCACGTTCAGCGAGTTCGAGGCAGTGCCCAGTGCCCCTCATGGTTCTCCCACTACTCTGGATGACACCGCCCCTCTAGGGGCAGTTGCATTTTCTTATCGCCCTTTACCCAGAGGTTCCTCATCAGTTGCTAGACTTTGTGCGATAGGAGTATCTCACTGTGATCTTGGTAGCCCTGAATCGAGTGGGCACACCCTGGTTTCCACCTCTGTCAGATACAAGCGTACAAGCAGGTCAGCCCCTTGCAGCTCTGGGTTTCTGCCTTGTTGTTGGACACCATCCAGGAAGTGGTACTCTTTTCGGTGATGGAACACAGATAGGGGCGTGGCAACTCCTTCATGCCTTCTTATTCAGCTTTTGTGTTTTCTACTGTCCCCCGTGGACAGGGGCTTATATTTCAGTAAGGTAGAGATGTACACTGCTGGGATCTCCTCATGCCCGAAGGGATTACTAGCGCAGTGAGAGCGTTAAACTAGCAACTTTTTCACCTAATCACCAGTGGACATAAAGTATGCTTCAGTTGGCATTGTGCTACAGCCAGAGGGCTTCGCAATGCAGTCATAGAAGGCTGTTGTTATTGCTGCAACCAGCCTAATAATTATTTATATAAATAACTAATAGCTATAATTTTAATCATTTCATCATTTTACCAATTCTTCATTGTATAAACCACAAATATACAATGCATATATTAGACACAAATAGCTGAAAACCATTTTTCTGCTCATGTAAAATGTAGCGTAGAAAAACAAAATTTACTATTTTGTTTAGGTGACAATGTTTACAATCTTTACATAAATTCAGTAAAATAAATGAAAGTCATCTTATAGTTTGTACCTTTGACCTCAAATTAACAAACAAAACTAATACTCCACAGTGGCATTTCTCTGGGGTTTTATGGTGCTGGTAGCAATGAGTCTTTTTAAACAGATGTTGGTCATGTGATTAATTTAACCAATGAGAAGGGCCGCATTACAATACCAATGAATGAAGAGAAGATCTTTGGGCAAAGGCGCTCTTAGGGCAGAGAGAGTGCTAGGCTGTCTGGGACAGTTTAATCTAATACTAAGAGTAATTTGATTTTTTTTTTCTTTTCCCTACATTCTGTCTTCAGTCCACAGGATCTAGATGAGTGTCTTGTTGAAAACACGGGGCTCCTTGTGAGTGTGCTGCACTTATGATTTGAACACAGTTTGTAGGTGAGTTTGGGCCTTCAGTTTATAGTAATAATAATAATAATAAAAAGTACTCTTCACTGTTATCTGCCTTTTACATTGTACAGTGCTTTGTCAATGATATTTACATGATTCAGTTTACAGCTAACTGGGACTAAATTTGCTAAAAATACTGTACTTGTGTTTGTCTATCTATTTATTAGAGCATTGACAGATCAGTTTTTGCCTCAGTCTTGTTTGGAGACCATGTTTGTACAGAGAGAGTCCCCAGAGGCCTCTTGGTGGCTGGCACAACCTTTAGCCAGAAGGACTGAAGACTCATCTTTTGTTATTCAGTGGCCCTCTAGTCAATCACTTAATTCATTAGTTCTCTCTGTACTAATATGTGAAATAAGGAGAACAACTTATAGTCCTCCGTGCTTTAATATGTCTGAGTTTGGTAGCAAGACATAATGTGGCTAATTTCTGAGTCTGCTTCTTTTTGAGATGGTTTGTGTGACGATCTTAGCTCACCATGTACTGACATGACCCTGTTTCTTAAATTCTCCAGCCCTCCAGTTGCTCTGGTGTCTGTAAGCAGGCATTTGGGTGGGTTTTGACTGTGTATAGAGTCCCACTGTCCTGAGCTGAAGAATAATAAACATGACTGTGGCCAATGCAAAGTCTAGTTCAGGTAAGATGGCAAATACATAGTCTGAAATTGTGTCTTACATTGTAACTGCTGCAACATTTTACACTTGACATTTCACTGCAGTACCATTTGAATGGAGCTGTGCCCATTACCCAGAGATAGTAGTGTGGATGTGTTTGCTGCTGCCTCTGGACTTTGACATTTATCCCTCTGTGAAATACAATAACCATACATAGTAAAAACAAACAAAGAAACATAGTTCCTAACACACACAGTGAATGTACAAAACAACCAAATAGTTCAGTTTCTTCCCCAGTTACTACATGCATCCTGTCAGGACTCATGTTGCTGCCAATTTAAAACTGTCTGAAAAAAGCAAATTGACTGTTATTCTTTAAAAAATAAAAACAGAAGCATTCTGTCTTACAAAAAAAAATAATTACTGTCAAATACAGAAAGAGATTATATTATATGTTTTGTTTTAGTTCCTGGCTGCTAAACTAGTTGTGTCAGGATTTTTTGGCTTAAGCTTCTTGCTGTGCTTTCAGTCCCTACAAGGCATATTTGTCACTACAACAATTCCTTTGTGACTCTGCAAGCTCGTTGTTGCTGAAATGGAAATGAAGCATTCTCCATGAATTGGCCCATTGATTCTTTTTTCTTTTGGTCCACTTACTGTTATTGGCTTGTAAGCATTTTTTATAATTACATTGTTGTTTTTTTAGTCAGTGTTTTAATTAGAATTGTAACCATATATCCTCATATAATCATTATCAACATTAAGCTTTGTCACCAGCATATCTCCCTGCATTCATAGACCAGTAAATCAAAAGGTCTAGCAAAGAAAAGAGAGTGGCAGTATTTTTTTAATGATGATTTTTTGTTTCTTTGTTTTTTCCCAGCAATGCAGCAGGTACTGGACAACCTTAAAGACCTGCCATCAGGCACAGGAGCCAAAGACATTGACCTCATCTTCCTCAGGGGCATCATGGAGAGCCCCATTGTTCGCTCCCTTGCCAAGGTAACCTATGTAGACTTTAACTATTCCACTGCTTTACATACACACACTTGGATTGCAAAATTACACAAATTCTAAGTCTCAATAACTGGACAAAAAATGAATAAATGCATATTGTTCCCAAAACTTGATTTTTATATAAAGCTGGAGTAGATAAAGTGCTTTGTTTAGCTGCTGTCAAATCATGATTTACATGGTAAAAGAGGCTGACAGAATGATGAACAAAGGATTGCATAAAGAAAGCTGAATGCAGAATGAGACCATCAGGTTAAACTGCAATATCTCCAATCAAAAACATGTTTGTACAAAACCTATCACAAATGGAGTCCTTTTGATTTTAGAAATAAAATCAAGCCTTTCCTTAGATATTCAATTTTCCCAGGTGACATCATTTGTATTTTAAAGTGTATTTTAACACTGTTTTACCTAAACTGATAAATAGGAAAAAAGTGGTAGTTACACACTGAACTAAAACGTATCAGCTCAGCTGAAATTTTATTTTTGGGAGTTATAATCACCTAATCAAATCCAGATGCAAATTTCTGTTGGGACTTTGATCTTTAAAACTACCTTCTCTTTGTGTGTAGGCCCATGAGCGTCTTGAGGAAGTTACGTTACAGGCCGTCCGTGATGATAATGTTCACCTGGTCACAGATATCTTGGATTCCCTGAAGAACCTGCAAGAAAATGATGCTGCTGCTGCAGAGCTTGCAAAAATCCTTCAGAAACCCCACTTTAAGGTATTTTAAACCTCTAAAGCTGTTTCCTTTTGCACACAATTTTTTTTGGCATTGACTGTAATAAATAGACCATAGATTGGTATAATAAATGGTTTAGCTTGTGTTCTGCTTGTATTGGATCGGAACTCCAAAGTTTTTTATTCAAACTATTGCCTCTTTTTTCTAAAGTGCCTGTCAACAGCCCTTCTTCGTTGTTACCCCCGCCCTCCTATTATAGTCTCGACCACTTACAGTCTTTAGAATAGGACGCGGGGGCGTAAACCTTGGGCCAATAGCACGCCGAGTTATGTGGGTAAAGTGAGAGGGTGAAGAATGTGCTACAGACTTTTTCAGTAAATCTTCACATTTGCTGATGCAGTTTGTAGTCTCAGACCAGTGACAACTGTGTGTTGTGGCTGCTTGGGTAAGAATAAGACAAGTTTGTCTTCTCTGATTATGTTTTAGTCCTCCACCAGTGTGGTAATGGAAGTGTCTTCATTCTTTTGTGGTAATTAAACTAAAATGCCTGATAGTTTCAGTTTCTGTTAGTTTGAAACATACTGGTGGATGTGGAGTGGTGCTTATTGTCTTTGATTGCCAGAGGAAGCTGGAAATCTGCTTATCTTAACGTTATAAGATAATTTTTTTATCACTGTTTCTCTTTTCTTTGTTTGTCTCAGTCTTTGATAGAGGCTCATGACAAAGTAGCTGCAAAGTGCTACGAAATGCCTGACACTGTGGTAAACAACCTTACCTTGTTGACAAGTTCACTCACCCCAGCTGATGCTATCAGGATGATTGGTATCCAGAAGAAACCCGGGGAACCACTGGTAAGTTAGCCAGGCATTTATGACCACCGTGCATAGGTCTGCAGAGGCTATAAAGAGCTGTATGTCTTCTTTTACTGACCATCATTATGAACTGAGTGACACAGTTTTGCATAGTAAATCAATATGAGTGGATTATTTTACAGCAAATTTAACAAGCTTCCAGGAGGATTTAAGAAGTTTGGATGCAACAATACTGAATGACACTAGTCCTTTTTCTTAGGGAGTGACGTTCCGTGTGGAGCAAGGGGAGACAGTGGTTGCACGGATCCTTCATGGCAGCTCTATTGACAGACAGGGCATGCTGCACACAGGGGACATAATTCGTGAGGTGAATGGTCGTGAGGTCGGTACCAACCCCCATGAACTCCAGGAGCTACTTAGAAACAGCAGTGGGAGCATCATCCTGAAGGTTGTGCCCAGCTACAGAGAGACACCACCACTGCCACAGGTTTGGAACAAATGCCACATTTTACCGTTTCTGCCTAAATATTTCCTGTAGGGAATTTATAATTGAGTTGCATTTGAGAATGTTTGCAGAAGAGTCATTTCTCTTTACTTTTTGTTGTTGTATTTACCTATTGTTTCTTAAAATAGTGCCACAAATGCAAATTAATACACTATGGATTGATGGGTATGTGCTGGTGCATTTAAACTGTGGACGATTTGTACTTTACCTGTCTGGGATTGGGTGAGAACAGCCTGACCTGAGTGATGCTAGAATGCCAATCCTCTGAAAATTGAGCCCTCAGAGGATCTATTAATAACACCCGACACTATCTAGGACATATACCTTTCTGTTCACTAGCGCACCCTCTCTCCTTCTAACTGTAACAGACATACCCAGCAGCTGGCACTGTGAAGCGGTATGTAGGTTTCTGTTAGACACTGACCTTTATGTCAAGGAGGATTAAATGACCTCAATCAGCTGTTTGCTTATGGATTTCATTTAAGGTATAAGTTTAACTTGGTAATTAGGCCTGCATGCTGAAAAAAATGACTACATACATGATTAATCTGTCAACCTATTTTAAAAACTTTTTTGGGTTAGAAATTTCCCTGACTGCTCATATTAACTTCATAAATTATTCTTTTAAACCTGCATCTGGTCCTCATTCATTCACCTTATTTGGCATGGTGGTATTTAGCTTTGACAGTGCAAAATTAGAACACTGGTGTGTGTGTGTGTTTGGGGGGGTGGAACCTTGTACCGAAGACTATTAAATTTCTTCCCAACATGTTGCAGTAAAAACAAAGCATCAGAAGTTGCCCCAGTACTAGGGCAACACAAACAAATTTTTTTTTTTTTTTAAGTACTTAATTAAACGTATGGAAGGTGACATGCATTCATTAGTCTGACGCTTCATTTGAGATAGCCAATGTACATGTGAGTGAGTCATTCATCTCAAATAATATCTGCATTGTATAATATGCACACCTTTTATAGATTTTAGGATAATGTGTAATATGTTATGTCTGTGCTGTATTTGATTTGTCTGATTTCTGTTTTAAACACCAAACTGTAGGTTTATTTGAAACCACATTTCAACTATAACCCGGCCACAGACAACTTGATACCGTGTAAGGAGGCAGGTCTTGCCTTCTCCAAGGGAGACATCCTTCATGTAGTCAACAAAGAGGACTCCAACTGGTGGCAAGTCAGTAGGCACACGCAAGTTTGTGATAAGGAAATATGGGTAACTGGGTGACTGGGACAATATTTACTGCTAAAAAGTGAAGAGTGATAATGACCGTTACCTGGCATGAAATTCTTAAGCTATGCTGAATAATTTCCTAACCATCCGGATTTTCTTGTAGGCATGCAAAGTTGTGGGTGGAGCCACTGGTCTCATCCCCAGTCAGTTCTTGGAGGAGAAGAGAAAGGCTTTTGTGAGAAAAGACTGGGACAAGTCTGGTACAGGTTGGTTTAAGTCCTGTTTGGTCTATGAGTTACTCATCATTTATAATGGTCTGAGGACCTGTGCCTTCAGCACCACCTATGGTGAACTGACACTTTGTGTGTGTGGCTCAGGGATGCTCTGTGGAACCCAAACTTCAAAGAAAAAGAAGAAAAAGATGATGTACCTCACCGCCAAGAATGCAGGTGTGTATCCTTTTTTTCCCCCCTGTATTTGAGATTTTATATTAGTAATATGGAACTGATTTAGCCTGTGTATTGCCCTGAACAGAATTTGACCGTTATGAGCTGCAGATCTATGAGGAGGTAGCCAAGATGCCACCATTTCAGAGGAAAACGCTTGTTCTGATTGGAGCCCAGGGGGTCGGGAGGCGAAGTTTGAAGAACAGACTTATTCTCATGAATCCTCTGCAATATGGAACCACTGTACCTTGTGAGTGTGTGCAACCACCAGCCAAACGTGCTACATTGTCTGTATTCATAGATTTCATACTACAACCAGGCAACTTGTCACAAGTGTTTAACTTTTTTAATTTGCAGTCACATCACGTCCCCCCAGAGAAGAGGAGCGAGATGGTCAGAACTATTGCTTTGTGACACGGGAACAGATGGAGAAAGACATCAAGGACAGCCGTTATCTGGAGCATGGTGAATACGATGGCAACCTTTACGGTACCAGGATTGACTCTATCCATGAAGTCGTGGACGCGGGTCGTACCTGCATCCTAGATGTCAACCCTCAGGTTAGTCAAAGGTGAACGTGATGACTATGGATATATCATAAGTGTGTTTTTACTTCAGTTGTGACAAATTCTCTCTTATCAGGCTCTGAAAGTGTTGAAGACTGCAGAGTTCATGCCATTTGTAGTGTTTATTGCTGCTCCTGAATTGGATACACTAAGAGCTATGCACAAAGCGGTTGTTGATGCTGGATTAACTACCAAACTTCTCACGGTAGGTTTTGAGAGGATTTAGTGTTATCAAATTCATAATTATAATAGTGTTTTGTGTTTAATACCCATGAGTGGCTGTTGCCTGTGTTAATCTAATGGACAAATATCCTTCTGTAACAGGAGAATGATTTAAAGAAGACTGTAGACGAGAGCGCAAGGATCCGCCGAGCATACAGCCACTACTTTGACCTGACTATTGTCAATGACAATCTGGACAAGGCCTTTGACAAGCTGCAGGAGGCAGTAGAGCAATTATTTACAGAGCCACAATGGGTTCCAGTCAGCTGGGTCTACTGATGTTTTACCCCCCTGCTGGATGGTGATAGGCCTGGGATGAAAGGGAACAACTGAGGGGATGGAGGATTCAACACTGTACTGCACACCCAGGCAAACATCAGCCCTGTGTGAATTTAGGTCTTGCACAAAGCTGCATCAGTCACCTTCATCTGAATTGCCGGATTCCTTTCTAGGACACTATGCAACTCACAACATACAGGAAGTGTACTTATTTATTGGCAAATTATTTTTTTAAAGAATACTCTTGATTTGAAAGAGATTGGTGAGAAAAAAAGTTTTGCGCTGCAATGTTTTTAAAACAAAATAGGTTGTTGCCACGTCCCATTGTTTTTAATTTTACATGTAAGCTAGTCAAAGTATTTATTCTGCAAAATGAGGAGGGCTTGCTCTTGTAAAAAAAGACGATACCTCAGTGTTAAAGTTTATAGTGCACGTTTCCAGTACTTCTCATTTTGTCACTACAAACTTCTCATTCAGTTAGAATAGGGTCATTTTTTAAAAGCCTTTTTCAAGGTCTTTAGGGGCCATGGAGTTTGACCTCAAACATAAAAAATTTTGTGCCAGTCACTGTTGTACAGAAAAAAAGTCATAGTGTCATGTTTACCCATTATTTCTCTGTCACATAGCACAACAAACATTTGGATTATGTGTTTAAAACAAGTTATACGGTGCTGTCTGTGTCTAGAAGAAAAACTTTCCACAGGACTCTTGAACAGGGTACTACATCTCAGTGAACTATCCCTTTGGATGTGACATTACTAAAACTTAACAGTTTTAATTAAAGTTCATATTTACTTATAAAAATATATTTTACAGTGTTTCAAAACTTGTATTTTCAGATGTCAAATAAATAACTAGTGTTTTCTAATTATCTGGGTTGCAATTTTTTTTGAGAATTGCTTGAAATTTGTTAACTGTGCCAGCAAGCTGGTAGTAATTTTTTTCCTCCAATGATAAACATACAAAAAGATGAAGATTAAGATATGTTTAAAATTATACTTTATCTTGCTGACAGGCTTACAATATAAAACGAACTAATGCACAACAATTAAAAGGTACAAGATTTTTGTAATCAGACAGAATAAAAATGTTTAAACATCCAATATAATGGATTTATTGTAATGTTTAAACATGTTTAGACAAATTAAGAAGTGAGCTGAATAGTTAATAAAGACAGTGGAACAAAGATAAATGTACAGATTCCCTAGAGTAAAGGTAGGTAAGGCAAAGCTGATTTTACAATTACTAATTAACTGTTAAATCTATAAATATTAAAAACATTCAGAAGTCCTTAGAGCTTTGGGTGTTAAAAATCATTTTGTTATCAAGGATTGTCAATTGACTAAAGAAGAGCCCCAACCTCACACCAAAAGCAGTAAAAACATGACTAACACACCTAACAAATGTGGTCCCCTTTTCCTTATTCCACTACATTATTTCAGGTTTCTAGTAGATATGGAATCATCGTCAGTTAAATCAAAAGGCCAATGAGGCAAGACCCCTGATAGCGATACACAGGACTAAAGGAAGGTTTCCTTGCTGGTGATTTATTTCTGTCTTTACTGTGTCCCTGTCTTTCTTAAGGGACAAATTACAGCAGGTAAACAGAAGTTGTGTCTTTTTAAAGATGTCCCCTGTCAGAGCATCCAGGTCTGAGCTGCTAAGAGGCAACTCCCTCTTTTCAGATACACACTGCACCTGGAACAGGTGTGAGAGAAATTTAAGAAAGTGGAAAAAACTTAATGTGATATAATGTGTTGTATTCATTACATAAAAAAAACTTTAAAACTTTACTAACCAGTAGCTCCATTGCCTTTAACACTGCAGGACTGCAGCACGTTCCCAAAACAGCAACACAATGATTTGTCATCTCTGAAAGACAAAGGCCAAGGTGCAAAATAGAACACAAGCCAAAAAGGTTTTCAGGACATTGTGCGTGCAGAGGGATTTCCTGACTTTAAAATAAAGGTTTCTACTAACCAAGTATTTGAGGCAACATTTCACATAGGGAAAGGAATTAATGCTGCAAAGAGCAAAGCTTTTTCTCACCATCGATTGCGCTGCTAATGAGGTGAAGGGCTGTGAGGACTGAGGTGGGCTGGCCTGCCTGAGCTGACTCCACTTGACCAGACTGTTCCAAAAGATCCAATATAGCTTGGATGTTCTCTTTTTGAGACTCGGTCATTGCAACATCACCTAGGGCAAGCCTCTTATCCACGCACATCTGGTCCAGCTGAGACAGGAAGACGCCAGACTTAAAAACCAAAGTTCATAATTTTAAGTCTAGATTATAACAGTGAATGTGTCCCACTTACTACATTCTGAAGTGCACTGATCGCTCCTTCATCCTGTAAAACATTTGTGAACAGCTGCAGCAGAGACGACTTTATGGCTACAGGAAGAGCAGAAAGCAGCTGGAAATGATCTTTAAGTTGCTCCAGGTCTGCCCACAGAAACAAAAAATAAATCATTATCATCACCCACCCAAGACAAAATGCAGAAAGTAACTAAGGTGTAAGAACAGGCATGCTTTACAAAATATGTCACAGCCCTTATTTTAAACACTTATCACCAGTGTGATATGACAGACTGGAGACATCTATTTGTAGAGGGCTTTTGTGAAATTTCTAACATGTCATCAGCTGCATCAACAATCTACAGTACACAAAAACTGAGGTGAAAACACAAATCGACCTTGTCGAAGTCGGACATTTTCAGCAGCTACCGCAGAACCTCCAGAGACACCCATCAGTCTGTTATTAGCTGGGCTGTCTACTTCAAACCCTCCAGTGGTGTCCGACATCAGACACAGCTCTGAGGAAAGTACATCTTACACTTCAAACAACTAGATATTTAGTAGATTTAGTTCTTGTCAAATCTGTAAATTGATTATTATGCAATTAACCTCTGAATTTATTAAATGTTGCCTTACCATATCGTCCATCATATTTGATCTCTAATTCTATGAGGCCGTAGGCAATGGTGGTGTCGTTCGGAATCTCCATGGTAACGTTACTGTCTTTCGTCAAGCTCCCATTCTCTTTCAATGACACCTGTAGAAACAGGAACAGTATATAACAGCAGGTATGTGAGAACAAACTAAACAAAACTTTTTAAAAGAAAATATCCACCCTAAAACAACAATTACTGCTAAAAGGCAGCTGCTGGCAACTCATTTTACAACAGGATATACACTCACTGGCATACTTATAGATAGAGCAGCTCTGCCACTAACACTGGACGGCATTACAAGAGCAAGTGTTTCTAATGTTTTGGCCACACCATTCATTTTAAGCATGGTGGCCAAAAAATTAGAACCATCTCTTCTTATAACGCCCTCCAGTACAACTCTGCTAACCACTTTGACCTCAGTCATAAACGTGTATTAGAATTATGACCTTTGTGAGAGTTCCAACCTAAAAACTGACAAATTAGAACCTTGTAAAATCACAATTCATGGCAGAGCTGCTGTATTGGATTGTATTAGAATGTACAGGTGTACCTAATAAAGTGGCCAGGGAGTGTACCTTTTTATCTATCTAAAGTCGGATATCATTAGTAAACGCCCAGTTTAGAATTCAGTCCTCTATTCATAATCAAAAGTTCACTTCTCCCTAAGATAAGAAAAACTGACTCAGAACCATAAGTCATGGATGCAGAATGGAAACATATTCTGGAAAAAACACTAATTGAAGAGGAAACACTTAAACCTGCTGAAGGCAACATGGTATCAGCGAAGAGTGAATAATAATTTTCATACAAACTTGAAACTGGAAAAGACAGTTCTTATATCCTGTTGTAAAATCAATTCTTGCAGGCCATGAAACTATAAAGTATTATACTCATAAGTACCTTTGGCTTTTTGGGCCCACAAAAGCTCAGTCCTGCTGCACACTGTCCACCCTGCTGCACCTCCACTATCACAGAGCAGGGCTGAGAGGTTATAATACGCTCCTTCACAATCCCAAAAACCTGTCTGTGCTTCTCCTTTGTCTGCTGGATCAGACAATGGGACATGTCCAGGACCCTGAGACATTATATTTTTAAAGACATCAGTTTCATTGGGAACCTTCTTGACAAGTTTTAGTTTTGAATATTAAAATATACTGCAAATACAAACATTTAAGGAATTTTGTGAATTACTGAGTTAAACCGATTTCAAATTTAAACCGATTTCAAATACATATGCATCAAATGCTAGACAAAAATAAGCAATATTTCTGTAAGACTTGTGACTGGACCAACTTTATGGTTGGACAAAGATCACTGCTGCATATCGTTAACATGCATATCTGGATGTCATATGACGTTTACAGGGTTTGACAATATTTAAACCAGCTCTATAAGGCAGGTCAATGCACACAGGCTGGCAACTAACCTGCCTTTTGAAGTTTCCAACAATGTCTGCATATCAATTTCCTCTTTCTTCAAACTGCCAAACGATGACTGGAGTTTGGAAGACTCACTACTCTCCAAGTTCACACTGGATTGAGCAAAGCTTGCATCGACCGTTCCCCGAATGTTGTCACCATATGTGCCATCATATTTGATGAAGTCTGTCGTTACAGCAACTGTGGAAAAGGAAGCATTTGAATTTCCTCTGATTTCACAAAATAAATGTAGATATTTAACAAATAAAATGACAGCAAATGCTTTTCTTTACTATTACTACTTTTATACCTGGCTTTATCGGGCTGTCCCCTGTTAGTATATCATTCAGATTAAAATCAGTGGGAAGATACTTTGGCTTCTGCCAGAACCAGAAACGCTTGCGCTTCACCACGACTGTAAGAAGAGCAATAGTGTCATTCAGGCTGGACACTGGGATCAGAAAGCCTCCATGATCCACCTCCTCCACAAAGTTCCTTGTAGCCGTGGCAAACATTTCCCAGCTGTGTGAGACCTGTGAGGACGATAATGAAGCCAAGTTAGAGATCAAAGGCCAAAGACAGAGGTTTCCCGAAGGAATCACAGATTGGAAGACGGAAACATCTGCACGAGTGTGGACTCCTCCCAGGCTCATCATGACTGAAAACTTGTTAACACTTCTTTCCTTAGTTTTCTGTCTTCAACAGGTCATCGTAGTCTCTACAACTATTCAACCATTAACTGCTCTGTTACAGCAAATCAGCAAAACACATTTCAGGAAAGAGCTTCACGTCAACAATTCTACCCAACAAATAAACAGCTAGCATGCTAGTAGCGTCAGCGAACCCATCACAGTCAACTTACCCCACTGTCATCGAAAGCGCAAATGCGTCCGATTGATGGGCAAAAACAGCGTCGTGACGGAAACGAATGCAAGTGTCCCAAGTGCTGCCACTTCTCCGAAGTCCTGGTGCAGGCGACGAACCGCAGGAAAAACTGGTGTGTGCTCAGAACGTCAGAGCGGAGAACGTCTCCTCGGGAGTCTCTGTTGTACGACAGTTCTTGAAGTACTCTTTGTTTTGGACAAAAGATGCAGAGAGGCTCCGCCCCCACGGCAGGCTGTGGGCGTGTCACTGAAGAATAACAAAATAAATAATAAATAATAGAAATATGATAATAAAACTACAGCAACAATAATGATGAAAATAATTTATTAATTTAAGGTTTACATTAATTAGAAGCTAAAGTGTTTGTGTCAGACTAGACAGACTGAACTGTTTCATACACACGTTTATCATATATTTATCTTGTGTACATTCCACATTTTGTCCCCCCAGCCATTGGTGGGGGTTTGTTGCCACCTGGTGGCCGTTTAGATCAGCCATAAACGGACAGGTCACCACCTTTTCCTATCTGGGAAAACTATTCATCAGCAGTGTCTTAATTGCACTGAACTCACACCATGTAGTTTTTCTCTGACGTCACTCTCCACATACACATCACATACTACACACTGACATTCTCTTAACAAGATTACCATCATCCTAACTTGTTCCATCTGACTTTTCTTAAATTGTGACATGTAATGAACATTGCAATTGATGGTTCAATACAACGTATTAGTTTTCATCATTAGAGGCAAATTCATGAGGATTGTAGCCCCCAAAACTGCAACCGACATTACTGTTTTATTAGATCACCTTTGTGGATACTACCACACAACTCACCTTTAGCTAATAATAATAATTTTTGTACACAGTATGACGGAAAATGGAGCTGAATGCACAAAACTATCTTCCTCTTACACAGCAATGTAAGGATTAAAAACTCATGATTCAATTGTTGTCTTTTTTCCTTCTGGCCCTGAAAGTGGACATTATAGTAAGATCCAAGTTGCATGTGCTGTGTTTAACAAATAGACAACAAAAACAAAAGAAAGCATCTGAGATTTTATTTCAGCTCATGGAGCATAGTTTCGGACACTTCTGGTCCCAAAGCCAAAGGTCTGTTCAGACAAAGATGCAATGGATAAAGTGAATGTCTGGATATGATATTTGCTACTGGTGCTCATAGCTGCACAATCATTCACACATTCATTACAAAAAGCCATTAATCCAAAAATTGTGGTTATGAGACAATGCTGAGTAAGGGTAATCTGTCATGTGAACAAACAAACTTGTTTGTTCTTGAGAATTCCTTACAAAACATCTACGAGATGCAACAAAAATAAACTGAACAGTATGAGTACAACAAGTAAGGCATCAATCAGGTGCAGAATAAATATCAGATGTGTACATTTAATCAATGGCATAATCAAGGCTAGTTTATCTCAGAGGTAGAGAATGTCCATGACAAGACAACAGCTAAAGTGACGAGTTCAGTACATTTTAGGCCAGTATACATGGACCAGTGGAGATATAGGCAGAAACTGCCTAAACCGTAACATTCTCATAATATGTTTGCATAAACATGTTGACATAACTTAAATGGTAAATGGTCTTAAATAAGCACTTGCAGCTAAGGCAACAAGTTTGATGAACTGCAGTAAAGAAAACCAGGACTGAATGTGGATGTAAGTCTGGACTTCACTAGAACCAGTCGGGATCACAGTGGAGGCTGTGCTAGTTTAAATGTGAGCGGTCTGCAGTTCAGAGGTCACCACAGCGTAGTAAAATCCATGTGGGCGAAACCAGGATCTTTCCTCAGCTCCCAGTATGTGTTGTTGCTCACCCAGATGTCATCCTTTGATTTCCTGTGGAGACAGTAATGGCAGATGAGGTGAGTGTGAAACAGCCGGCTGTTACCAAAGCTGCATGTAACAAACTATTAAGAGCTAAGACCTGCTCACTTCTGCATTAACTAGTTCCTTGGTAAGACATCAATAAATCTTGATATCAGGCTACCTGAAGAATTTAGGTTGATGTGTTATGTTGTTCTCCTCCAGGACTCTTCGTCTCTCTCTCTGCATCTGTTCAATCCTCTGTTTCTGTTCATCTGCAGCCTCCAAGTTCCCCTCCTCAAGCAGTCTGCCAGCGAGACACGCACACACACACACGTTCATTAAACAAACCTGGCAACATTCATCTTCAATATTCAAATTCAACCTTTACTCATCTCGCTTGGATCATTATGGTAAGATTGTAACTTAGTTATGGTTAAATAAGTTGGGATACTGACAGGCTACCAGCAGTCTTCTTAAGATTTAAGGGAAAAATGCAGAGTGCCTCTTCTTTCTGCGGCACCTTGTGATAGCAGCACTTAGTTGACAGGTTTTCAAACCCTAAAAATGTGAACTACAATTACAATTACAAAAGGAATTGCTGTTACTATCCTTAGTGTGTCTATTTTTGTGCTCTTTTGATCATTCTTGACGACAGCATGTTAAGCGCACAGCTATAAAGATGTGTTGCTAACTGACATTCCTCTGTTTTTTACATATCAGGCATCTGTGGTAATTCTCTAGTAGCAATCCCACCATTTTAACTGTTCTTCTTTTACTCATTCTATTGTGTTTTAACACGATACTTTCAGAAATGAGGTGACAGCAGAAAGCAGACTACTATTTTTGCTCTCTTACCTTTGGTCCACTCGTAGTCGGGTGTCTGTGGGTGGTAACAGTGCTTTCAAAGATGGGTCCAACTCATTTAGTTCAACGGCAAACTTGGTAAAGCCGTAGTACTGCTCGTGGTCTACTGGCATTGCATCTGTATTCCAAACAAATACCATCTAGTTTATTAGATACAAAATATTTTTGGATTGATTCATGTGGAGGAAAACTGACATACTTGCTCTCCAGATGCATGTGGCTGAAGGAGGATCTCCACGAAAAACTGCTTCATGCCACTTTCCAAAGAGCCTGTGGATGACCTTTCCTTTCTTATCTGTGATTGTTCCCTCCACCTCATTCACACTTGAGTTCCAGTATTTGGCCTGTGAAAGAATTGAATTGTTTTATAAGAACACTCTTCTATATCAACAAAATTTGCCACAGCAAATATCTGCCCATTGCGCCGAAAGGTGTGCAGAGTGAGAGGTGAAGGACCAATGCAGCTGGTCGTGATAACGTCAACTTGCAATCAGCAGATGTTGCTGCTGAACCATTCTAATCCCTACTGCGTGTTCCACGGCTGGTATGTTTAATGAGCGATGAGGATGCGTATTAGGCCTGACATGTCTTGACACGCTATCCTGCACAGCTTCAGGAACTCTTTCAAATGTGCACACACTAAAGCAATTAACCTTCCTCTCTTGGTGAGAGGAGGCTTACATACACAAGACAAAACAAAGGGATTCTTTCTGGCATCCAGTGAAGAGCACCATGTATATGTACAAGGTTTTATACTTAAACAGTGTTTACTATGTAGATGATTATATAGGTATATGATAAAATGCATTTTTATTGCATGATGAATACTGACCTCCTATACTGAAACTCTGACCGACACACCTGAACATTTTAGGTCAGAGGGTCGGACCAAATGATGCTCCTACTATCAAGTATGATACCAGAATGCATTTGGTGGCAGATTCTACACTTTAGCTATTAATTCTGAAAGTTCTGATTTGTTTTTAACTACATTAACTGATGATAAATAATAATAATGACGATAAAATAACAGCAGATTTCTCTATAGAACTGGAGACCAGAGCACAGGTAGATTTTTTCTGGTTCTTAAACAAGTCTTTACTGGGAGTTTTTGACCAACTGACAAATATGAATAAATGTTTTAGGTAACTTTTTGCACAAAAATGCTTCAGTGAAGATGGTTGTGCTGCCAGAGCAGGGTCTCCACTCTTCATTGGAACAACACATTTCCAATGACCATTTCCATTGCATGTTTATTGAGATTTAAAAAGAAATGTGCGTCTATTATTCATATGTAAACTTTATCCTACATATTACAAATGCAGCTTCTGTTACCTAAATATATGCAGGAGCTTTGTAGCCGTGTGGAGAGTCTGGTGACTCGTGTCTTTGCTACATATTGTCTCAAACCTGTGTCTAGCATCACAGTGACTGTTGATAGCTAAGCCAACACTGACAAAAGGTAAAGCATTATGTCTTCAAAGAGGAACTGTTGCATTTTAAGAAATTGTTAGAGGTGGTGCAGCCCTGCATGAGGCCACTAAATAGGTTTGTAGCATGTTTAACTCACCTTAACAAATGTGATCTTGCACTGGCAAATATCACTGCTGGAGTTTCTGATGGAGATTTCCCCATAGTGCTCAATCCACCGCTGTCCACTGAGGATGTTGTGGATGCAAGACGTGACCTTGTTCCACTCATAGTGGTCTCCAAACCTCAAAAATAAGAAAGAAAAACAATCTTAAAAGACAGTGGTACATGTGGAGGTTACATTTAACCCATTAGTGATAATTAGTTTGTACAATCTGTGTGTCTGTCTTGAGTTAATGAGGCAGACGACACTTACTCTGGCAGAGTTACATGAGTGGTACCCACAGGAACAATCTCCATCGACTTCCCCCAGAATTTGTTCTTACACCTAACGTCTACAGAGAAGAGGATTTATGAATATCATCATTCATCCTGGACAACCAGATCTTATTAGAATCTTTACAGACACTAGTAATGGATTCAAATGAGCTAAATGTTTCACTACCTTGCCAGAAGACAAAGTTTTTAGACTCTGCATGGCAAGCTGAGATTGGTGGGTGATGGCTAACCTGGAATTGTAAAACAGAATAAACAGTAGCATTAACATAATGATTTAACAAAAGGTTCCAGTGTATTAATATTGTTATAATAATGTGACTGTTGAATCGACATCATAGAAACCGGGATTCATGCACACCTGCTCCGAAATAAACCGAAAGCCTTTATCTGTTCGGTCAATTTCATACGTCTCTCCCAGAACAGGATTGAAAGGTTTTCCCCCAGTTCTGTAGTAGCTGGATGCATATCCTGATACCACAAATGTAGCTATGTATACCTGAATACATAAAAAAACAGTAGAGTTAACAGTGCTTTAGTTGTACCAAACTAAAATGTTGCCTATACTGTAGAAGAGCAAAGAGTGATACATAAAACTACCTTTGGAAATCTAAGGATTGAGAATAAATTATTGAGTCAGTCAGAAGATTTTAGGTCTACCACATTATTGGATTGTAATAAATGTCAAATCCCTTTTCGATTCTCAGCAGTTTTTACTGTAATGGGCAGAGTCATTGTCTGTCTGTAATACTGTAATGCTCCTTCAATAGTTGCATGGGGCCAAGAGACGGCTCACAATGTGCTTCTTGCACAGATTGACTTTTCTCAGGTCACTGCAGTTACTTTGACCTACTTTGATACAGGGATGATTAGTGCTGCTTTCGTGTCTTGGCACTAAATCTGAAGCCAGAGCCAGCAAATGTTTAGCAGCTCTGCCCGAAGTTTAAAAATTGGACATTCTGCCTGAACAAACATTTAGTGTAAGATACCAGACTGGCTTCACCAGCAGCAGGAACAGCCCACGCACTCAAACAAAAGTGAATTTGCCATCTCACCATACGCTCAAAAGGATCCTGTGTGTTAGCGGCCCTGTCTAGCAGCTCGCTGTACTCCAGCTCCTCACACAGTCTTTGCAGGGTGTTGAGGGGTTCGTTAAGTTGCACAGGCATTGCCACCTTAGACAGGTCTTTGCCAATGTTGTTCCTGAGGATGTTCCACAGGCTGATTGTGCTGTTGTTGGGGCTGGGTGACGGCAGACAGGATCTTCGCTGACAAATGACAGCAGCTTCATCCACAGAGCCTAGACAGAACAAATTTTTGTAACTGAATGGATACAATGATGTCAGTATTGTAATTCAAATTAATGTCCCATGGATCTTTGTATTATAATTTACCTGAGTTTGTTCTCTCATTTTCTGTCCAGTTGTTAACGTCCATTGAAAAGTTGTCACTAATGTCACTAATGTATGAGTCATCATCTGACACCTGAAAAACATCCAAACTTCAGTGAATAGATTAAAGATACATTTTTAATACCAACTGCACAAAGGGACTAAGCAGGTCTCTTTCAGCATCTTCTCACGTCACCAGATCAACTACTGCGCTGTGGACGAATGGTCCCTTAGGACCTAGCAGACAAATTAGGACAAGTTTGCACATTGGTTTTCTGTATTTTTAGATTAAAGTAATTAACTTTTATTTCCATGTTAATTCCAATCTAGCAGCTATCTGATCAGACATGCTGTTCGAACACTGACAGAGGATGAGAACAAAATTACAGACTTGTTTTGTGACGCAAGTCATTAAAACGTAAGTTTAAGACTTTAAGATTTCTTCAACCATGATAATGCCATAAAAAGCATGTTGCTCCCTTTTTTAAAATGACACAGAATTTTTACTTTGGATTGAAGTTTAAGTCTATTTTACAGTTAAAGAAACACAGAAAGACACTGGTAATTTCTGTGGTAGGCCTGTCTGCAACAATTTTTCTTCTGAATCACTGAATCAGTGAATGATGCAGCATTTCATCTCAAGCATTAATAGGAACAGAGCTGGTAGTAAAATGTCTTTATTTATTCACAGTAATAATAATAATGTTATTTCACACATTTACTGTGAACTTTGGTGTTCAAAATCATTTTATTCCAAATAAAGGACACATCACCGTTACTGGTGGTGAGACTAAGGGCTAGACTCACCTCATTTTCAGAGGAACTAGCAGACAACAGGACTTCCTGTGCATCAAAGAACTCGGACAAAGACTCTGCTATTGAAGCTCTGCTCTCATTGGATACTTGGTGTACAAGGGGGCGTGATTCATCCACTGAGTCTTGTTTCTAGGAGACATAATTTCCACAGCTATAATTAAGAACTAGAAAAAGGCAACATCATCACAACCAGGAGGGTTGGCGATCACAGAGTAAGAATATGATATAATCAAAGTGAAAACAAAGTGAATATGTCATGCAATATGATGAAAGTATATGGTAAACAAAACAAAAAACCAAAAACCAATCTGAAAATGCAAAATGAATAGAACAAACATACAGGTTAAGTGCAAACTCTTAATGACAGATATGTCAAACTTCATATTGCAAGGTGCACATTTAATCTACACTAATTTACTACTACAACAAATCATGCAACTATGGACATGAACCACACATGGAAATGAGCATATCCGTCAATCCTTTGTTATTGTATAAATGAATAAATTAGCCCCATAGAAGGCACGTTAGTTGTGCATTGTGTGCAACAGATTTCCAGGGACACAATTAAGTAGATCAGCTCACACTCTGGTCAGCAAAGCCGATTAAGCGAGCAGAGAGCTTCCTTTGTGACGATACTGTGGCAGGCAGTTGGAAGGTTTCCTCTAAGCCAAGTGACAGTGAGACATACACAATCACAGGACTGAGAGGAAGCACTTTGTTGCTGAAAAGAATTTAAATACAATTTATTTCATGTGGCAGTGTTGCCTAAAAATGTTTACCAAGAAAACTATGTTTCGCTTTAGGCATTGTCATTATAAAACAACAAGAGCCTAGTGAGGGGGTGAGGGAATAGAAACGTTTGTTAAAATTCGATGAGAGGGAAAGGACAGCTCATTCATTCTGTGGCAAAATCTAGACTGCGTGGGATGAAAATAAAAACAGAGATAATAATAATCACCATGATGGTGGGGGGGAAAGAGAGTAGAGTCACTGCATTCCTGCACCCACCTGCACAGGGGCAGTGAGATTTATTAGTGTGGGCTCTATGATGTGGGACTCAGCATGAATCCTGCACAGGCGCTCTCTCAGCTCAGAGTTCTGGGCTAAAGCCTGGAAAAATAACCAGTGTAAACATTGTTTATAGAACACACTCGACCAGTCATACCTTACTGAATAATGAAGGTGAACTGAATTTCAGATCTTAATCAACCCTGCACCATCTCTGACAGATGTTTCACTAAGCATGGGAGCTGTATCACTCAGCTATTATGGGGTAGAGTAGGTAGATGGTGAGTAATGAGGAAGAGAAACTAACACCCTGCTGGGTATTTAAAGTCAAAGGAATGTGTCGGTGTGAAGAGAACTCAACTTCTGATGTGCCAAAGGAAGTCAGCGTGACAATGAATGCGTGTAACCACAAAGACATAAAAAAAAATGGAGGCTCTGGGCGGGAGGCACCAGCCGCGGGAAAGATGACTACAACATGGTTCTGTTAAGGTGGGCAGACATCACACCAGCAGTTAGAAACCCCTAAAAAAGGCTTGTCAATGTGTGATGCCTGACAAGTGCTGTGGGAGGACACGGCATCTAAAAGACTAAAAGCAAAGTGAAATATCCAACCTATGAACAGACTGATGAGATTTCTGTGTCAGTGTATGAGTATGTGTAATTCCACGTACCGTGGCCAGGGCATTCTTTAAACCGACAACCTGTGGCGAGGTAGGGGGACAGGGTTCTTGGTCCAGACATTGTCTTAGTCTCTCTCTCTCAGACGTTAGTGAACTCAGGGCTGACTTCATGGTGGCATGCACTGCAAAGCGAAAACACAGGGGCTTTAATTTTAAACGTTTGCATTAATTTTGGAGCAATGGAAAAGCAGTCACAGTAGATCTACTGACACTTCAACACACTAAAGATTTTTACCAAATGGAAAAGTGGCTGCAAAGTGTGGCAGCTTAGAGGTGTCTTAATGGAATCCCAGCCAGCTGGGACCTTTCTGTGTGGAGTTTGCATGTTCTCCATGTGCCTGCGTGGATTTTCATATTTCCTGCACATATATTTCCTCCCACAGGTCAAAGACATGCATGTTAGGTTGACTATAAATTGCCCGTAGGTGTGAATGTGAGTGCGTCTGGTTTTCTGTCTGTGTTGATGATAGATGGATGGAGTTAAAATGTGAAATTTAAATCAGCAATACACTCAGCAAAGCATAATTGTTTTATTTTATACATTTTACCACACACATCATGATTGGTGCAGTGGGAAGCTACACAAATTATAGCAAAGTGTTGGCAATATTAATGCATCACTGCGTTAAATTGAACCCATCACACATCCTTAGCTTTATAACTTTGAATGTGCATAAATGTGTCACTTTGATTGCAAGCAGAATCGACAGTTGCTCCCTGGAGCAACTTAAAAATCGTGATGCTATTATGTGAAACACAAATCATTCTCATTATTATAAGCATCAGATATCATAATATAATTCTCAATGGAGAGTGGCAGAAAACAATTACATGCCTATAGGGTAATCCTCTGTTCACAAATGTGAACTTCACATGGTAACAGATGGGAAAAATGCTGACTGGGCACAACAACAGAATCCTAATCACTGAAAATTCAGACAACAGTTTATCACTAATTAGCAGCTGCCATGGCACCACTGTCACAACCATTTGTTAGATAAAAAACACACCACACCAGTCGTATTTTACTCACAATAAGACAGCAGGCAGACAGATTTATTGGAGATTACTGAGGCATGTGAAATATGTGCACTTGTAGTTGTTTGTGAAAATCGTGAATGTGTCATTTCAACATCGCATCTAAACTGAACTGTTAATTATAACAATTTTACTCACAGTTGGCAGCAACACGGCAGAAGTCTTCCTGCAGCTTGGCCACGTCAAAAGGAGCATCCAGGCATTCAGGGTCGGTTTTGTCGTTGCCGAGCGCAGCAGTGGAGAGGTTGGGGTTCGAAGCATGGAGGCGTATAGAGCCAGCAGAGATGCAGCTGGGCACCTAGAGTAGAGCAGGAGGAAGTGAACTTAAAGGGACAGTCAAAATAAGTGATCCCAGACATTTTTTTGTTACCTACCTGCAAAGTTGTTTTGGCATCTTTGTTGTAGTTCTTTGTGCGCCATTTCCTTGGAAGTCTCTTTTCCTTTTTGGGGCTGTCAAATGTAGATGTCTAGTGAACATAAGGAAAGATAATTATCCAGACAAGAGTTTTACAAGTCATTTGAAGAGAATTTGTTTTACAAATGGCGGTGCAAAATAAAACCACTATTATGTTCTATATTTAGAATCTAATGTTGTCAGGGCAACTAAAAATAGTGGTGGAGCAAAACGATAAAATAAAAAACTGAGGCCTTAAATTTGCATAAAATTCTGTCATATAGTGTTTTGGATGTACTACAAAGTTTTACAGATTTAATCTCGAATTACAGTGATGATGAGCAAATGTGCAAAGCATCAGAACTGGCGAACCTGCAGTGCTTGGATAGATGGAGCAGAATAGGTACGGTGGAGGACTTCCATACTCTGAAGCAGATGGTTGAGCTCCAGTAGGTAGGACTCACAGACGGACAAATCTGTGGAGAGGAGCAAACACTACAGATTGAAAAAAGAAAGTAAAAAAAGAAATGCAGAAAGTCTCAGTGTGCCTACTGTGCTACTTTGGCTAATAATGACAGTTTTAAAAACCCGTCTCAGGAACCATTATGTCTGCGACTGCAGATGTCCAGAGTGATAAAAGTTGAGGACTCAACAAGTGTTTCTAGATCTGAGGTTACAACATCAATCTGTTGCTCAAACCACAAATAGTCTTCAAATAATTTTAAGCTGGCAGAGATTAAAAGGTTGCTTCACATGCCAAGATGTGGATTTCTGCAGTCCCACAGATATATTCAGAACACATTTCTCTTTCTCAATATTGATTTGAATGATGAACAGTGGATGAACGCCAATCTTCTCTGTACCAATCTGTAACTGAGGTGTTGTGTAATTTCACAAACTTTTCTAGGTTAATCATAATTTTGCCGCCATGGGGGGAGGTGCAGACAGCACATCACCAGAATCCTAATGACAGAAAACTGAGACAAACAGTCTATCAGTAATTAACAGCTTCCTTGATTTATAAATAACACCAGTGGCAGTTTTATTTAGCTTGCAAATAAGACAGCGGGCAGACAGGTTTAATAAAAGTGACGGAAGCAGCTAAAACCGCTGTATGTACAAATGAAAACTCTTGTCTTTCTCATTCATTGGCACTTTACAGTAGCTGGGAGGCTCTGAATAGAGCAGATAAACAAGAACTCTTGCAGCTGTAGCTTCTTTATGGGTTTATCAAAAGCCATTCATTTTCTCGAATAATATTCTAACAAAACTGAGATAACAAAAGGAGTTCGGCATTCAAATTGTAAATTTCTCGATGACTCACTTATCCAAAAGCACAAGAAAACTGAGAAATATATATTTATGCCAAGATGTGAGTGTCAGGCCAAAATTCTAACCATTGGCCAGCTGACCACCAAAATCGTCAGATTTCCAACTCAGATCATAACGTTAAACACAAGATTACATAAAATTATATAAAATGCTCAAAAAGTTTCATCAGGTAGCGGTTAAAAGACACAAATCACGTGGGACAGCTCTGTTGCCTCACCTTTGGAGCACTTGTCCATTTCGTCGGATGACTGGAGCCAGGCTGTTACCTTGGCCTGGCTGTTACAGAGTAAAGGGAAGGCTCCTACAGAATGAACTGTGGACTGCCTCCGTATAGACATGCACTGCAACAGCAAACCAAGTCAGAAAAGGTCAATCCAACAACGTCTTTCCTTAACGATGAGTTGAATTTAGTTTAAACAAGTCAGATGAAAGCAGATAGGCATGCTGTGGAGTCCCCAGGTGTGACAGGCATACCTTTCTGAGAGAGGCACCCTCAGTCATGCTGGGGGAGCTGGGGGAGGGATAGTGGGGGTAGTAGAAGGCCTTGTCATTAGGGTACATGGCAATCTCATTTTGCCGATAAAGCCGATGGTGACGGAGCTTGGACACCCATTCATCAAACAGCTCTTGTGACTTAATCTGCAGAGCAGATACCATAATCAGAAATCAACACATGGACAAACATGGTGGAGGTGTGTCAGCAAAAAGCACAAAAGGGTAGAGAGCAAATAATAATTATGCCTAAAAATCAACGCATCTGTTCCAGGAGCTAAAAGTGAATAATGTAAATATTCATTATATTACCTCATGGTCTATGGTTATGTGGGAAATGCCTTAAAATCAACGGTTTACCTTCAGGTGATAGATGTTTTCCTCTGCATCGAGATCGATGCACTTGGCTTTCTTCTTAATGGCCATGACTGACAGACCCACATCGATGCAGCCATGCAGTTTCCCTTTCTCAATCTACGAGGAAACAGGATTGTAGATATATTGGAACACAGCTAACGCACGCACAACAAAATTCTGTTTCATTTTTAAATGCCCTCTTGTGTGTTTGAAGCAGCAACAATAGTCCCTTGTTTGCTCATCCCTGGACAAGCATGGTTTCTGTGTGGCTGATGTATAATTATGTGGGATTGGCAGGTACAATGCACTGTGCTATTGTGAGGGAATGAGGGCATTTTTTTATTTACAGGCAAAGACGGATATTCTGGGTAAGACAGTCATCAGTGCAACAAGAATATAACAAAAGACATACTGTCTCCTCTGACTGACAAGCCCACATGGGAAGCAGCCAGCAGGCGTTTGCACTCACATCAGCGCTGCATTTGCCGTACTTCAGAATACCCTTGTCCAAGAAAAAGTATCTCTGCGGGGACAAAGAAGGACAATGAGCAAACAGATGCAGCTGGGACCATAAACAACATCCCTGTCACATCTGAAGTCACTGTCACCACGATGTCAATATATATATAACTTATTAATGCTGCTGCACAGACATGTTTGTCATCTCAGGCTCAATTCTTGCATCTGTCTGTCATTCTGTCTTTCAACCAATCAGTTGCAATCTTTCTTTACCACTTTCTTTTTCAAATTCTTTGAGCTTTACTGTACATCATCACAATCAGTGGGCTAAAAGCACAAAGACTAGAAAAGCTCTGACTATAAGTCAATACTAAGTGTATAAAGCCATCAGCTAATGCATTTGATAGGAACACCAAGATATCTAGACACTATCATCCCAGTGAAAGCTTTTAGGCAGAGCGTGACCCAGGACTCACACAGGTGACTCCACTGTGGCTGCATCAGCTCATTTGGTTAATTTTAAATACAAACAGGTCATGTGAGAAATATCTTTTTTGTAAAAGGGAACCAGGAAAGTGTGGGATAAAACCAGGAAATGGAAATGATGTTCCTCTGTCAAGTACATAAAAAGACATCGACAGTATGATTCGGAGAGATGAGCATGTCGAATGCAATATGACTCAGTTATGTCCTTTCTGTGTTTTTGGCTTTTACCTTATGCCAGCCCTTCATAGGCCACTTCCTCCTCTTTAGCATGTAGCCCTCCTGTTTCTGCGGTTCCTGGACATTGCTGAAGCCTCCACGCAGGCCCTCCACTATTTCCCAGCTATCCTGTGGGCAGAGATGGTTTATGAGATAATAAATACACATGCACAGACACGCAACATGTGCACACACACGGGCATTAAAGCTGCCGGGCGATTTCATACTGTAAATGTAATGAATGACCCACACAGCAGAGCCAAGGTCGGTGTCAAAAGCATATTGCAATTGTGGCTCCTGATTATGTTTATATTTTCTGCCTCTTTGCTGTGTAGTTTCAGCGAAATGAGGTTACTGTGATTTTGAGACTTTTCCAACTACTGTCATTTCGTGGTCCCATTTACAAAATTAGCTTACCTGTCTAATCTCACTCTTCACAATAATAATTTCCTGACTGAGATTAGAACGCTCAAATCCAAATCCTCTGCAAATACAGAGATTAAGATGATATTTCATTATAGTCTGATCCAGATAGCTCTGTCATGCACTTTGGCAGTGAGAATTCCAGGAAGGTGACATAAACAGTATAAACAAGAGGTTTTGTAATATTTCACAAAGGATATGTTTCAAACTTGTCAATCAACAAATTTTGAAACATTGCTTAAAGGGTCTTTCTACTGAATTTCCCCCTTTGTTTAAGTGCCATGAACAGTATTGCCTGTGCTGGGGAAAACTGTGAAAAGTATTTTTTGGCTCTAAAAGAAACTTTTCGAAGTTGGAAAAATATTTCTACTAGGAGACTAATTTGGACAGAAATCAGAGCTGTATAGTATGATTAGGGATGTAGCAAGATCCCTAATCGTACTATACATTCTACTGATGGAATTCCGAGGTGTTCCAAGGCCAGACAAGATATGCTGTATAATCTCTCCAGTATGTTCTGGGTCTGCAGGGAGGTTTAATGTTTCTCTGAGTATCATCATATAATTGTAAAACTGAACATATTAGAAGTTCACAAATTACCAAACAAAGAAATTACCTTGGGCTCTTGAATATTACGGTGTGCACTTTTTACCATCTTAAATTTTTTCTCAACTGCTACATTACCATAACCAGTTTAAACAGTAACACCCAGCATTTACCTTATTCTATTAATTATTCTAAAAATAACTGACAGATTCATTCATAATGAAAACAATCATAAATCTGCCGTTATATTATTGGTAATGTGATTAGGGAATAATGCTAATTGCTTTTAACACCTTTTTGATTTCACACAGGTTCTGTAATGATGACCTGTGATCTCACCAGTACAGGGCTCGACTGCCTCAGAGTAGGAATGTCATCCCAGTGAGATGAGTGGATGTGAAGTTATAGTTGTGCTATTTACGATGCAGTTTCTTTGCTGTCTGCTCTCTTGCCTAATGGAGGGTGGGGCAGCTCGTACACACACACATGCACAGATTGCATCTGCAGCCTGCTGTTGGGGAGGGGTACCCAACCTCATGTGCACTGGAAACTTGCAAGTAAAAAACTAACATTTCTTTCATCCATCAAAGAAGAAACAAATGTACAGAAAATAAGTGATGTCGGCTGTGCCTGCACTCTCCTATTCACTGCCCAGAGAACTAAGTATGTTATTAGTGAGGTTGTTAAAAAAATCACTGAATATTTAAAAGAACAACTGACTGTTTAGCTTGAAATGTCGCATAACTTAATAACTGAGCAAGTCCTGGTGGAGTCTCTAGAAGTCCACATGCTAAACCAGCCCCCTCAATCGACTGTACCAGCTGTACCTGCTCAGCAGTGAATCACAGCAGGGACACGGGGACAGAGAATCAGTGAATTATAGTGTCTGACTTCAATTCTTTTTACTCTTTTCAACTTCATGCAGTGAATAATTTCAGGACTACTCACTAAGGCAGAACTACAGTATCTGCACCATGTGTCTAGTCCTATGTTGATATTATTAAAACTCAAAGAAACGTAAATTTACTGTGAATTCCAATGACATCAAACACATGAAACTAACTTGCAATTAGTCATAATTACCTATTGAAGTCATGCAGTGAAAAATATAATCATTTCCCAGCTCTAAAATTAACTATAAATTCTGTTAGTATTTTAGGTTTGAATCTTGAACTTGTATTTATACAGGTGCAAGGGAAATTCAAGCAGAAATGATGCAGCTGTCCAGGGGACTTTAGCACATGTTTGAGGGACTCTAACTGTGTTTGTTAGCTCCGTGTGTCCCTAGCTGTTCCAGTATATACATAAGAGTTCTGTATACGTCAGAGAGGCTGACTGATGGTGATGAACCCATCTAAAATAAACTCTCATATCTCAGGGGAGTGGTGAACCTGTGACATGTGAGCCGCTGTCACACGCTGCCTCTGCACATCAAATGACACTTACCAACAGAAATGAATGAGATAACTGACAACACATGTGTGCTAACAGGGACAGACATCAGCATTTGGAAATTTTTAAGAATGTTTACAAAGTTCTTCAATATAGTGCAAATCCTTCTGCAATGTGTTTACCAAACTGTTGATGTATTTTTCGTGAACTCAGAAATATTTACATCTGTCAAGGTTACAGTGAAAACTGCTCACCAAACAACTGGTCCCAATAGATTTTTGTACCTTATAATTAAATGAAAGTATGAAAGTGTGAGTTCACATTAGTATAAAAGGAACAAAATATGTTTGTAAGTTTATAAGAGAAGAAATTATGAATTTCTTAATAATTCAAAACCACAAGTTTGACTTTTCTCTTACAAACTAAGGTCCAGGTGTGTTTGATGCTCTCTTGTTTATCCAAAGATGCTTTGCTAAACCACATTTTTAGTTCCTGAGTTTGTTGTTGTTCCTCAGCAATGAACCACTAGTGTTTTTGTGTCCTGAGAGCAAGTCTGGGAGAAAACTTTATTACTCTAATTTCAAAACGGAAAAGCTGTTGTGGGGCATGAAAAATTTATGAGCCTGCTGCCTACAGAAAATGCTCCAAGCAAATGCAGCAGCAGTTTTCTCCTGATGCTCCAATCTTCATAAATTTAGGCTTGAATGAAGTTTATTTCTTATGCATAGACAGGCTCAGATGAGGTGTCCTCTAAGGCTTGCATTTAATAAAAACCAAATACAACCTTTCTAGAATGAGTCAGTGTATCTGACAGCAAGAATCTATAAAAACCACCAGATCTGTTAACAAAATGTGGTGTAGTTAAAAGCTTTACGGTCAGGTCACTGCCCTCCCACTACACAGAGAAATGACAGATGTGTCTACAGTGTTTTTTATGTTGGTGCGTGTTACCTGTCGGCTGTCGTGTTTGGATGAGGAGCTACTGTTGCTGCGAGACAGGGAGGAGATCTTCTGCGACATGGCCGAGCTGCGCTCCTCAGAGCCCATTTCGCTGCACACTGGCCGGCTATGGCTGGAGAACCAGGATCATGCCTTGTCTAAGAGAGGAAGCAGTAGGATCATAAGGAGAAATGGGGTGGGGGGAGGAATATGGCTTTTATAGGCAAGTCCTTTTAAAGGCTTTCAGAGGTCTTGCCTCTGTCTCACTGAAAAATACATTAGGTTATTTAGAGTGATTACTTTTCCTATACTGGACAGAAGAGCTCTCAACATCAGTAAATAAATTGACAGACAAGAATGAAAGACATGAATTTCTCTGCATGTGAAGAAACCATGTTTAAATAATTTATATCTTACCTTTGGATCATTAGAATCTACAGTGTCTCAGAGAAGTACATACGTAGAATAATGTTTTAAGATATAAATAGATTGTTTACTTAGGTAAAAGTCACAATAGAGAATTATAAAATTACTACAAAACAAGACAATTTCAATGAGAAGTTCTACAAAATTATTTTAAGCAGTGGACATACACTGCTCACCCCTCGCGCCCGACATTTCGATCGATTATGCCACACTCTCATCAGGGTATTGTGAGATTAGTTTATGCATATCACAACATTATTTAAATCTGTCCAGAGCTGCATTCATTTTTTGCCAAGATCTTGTAATCGTGATGAGGTGTTCGAAGCACAGCGTAAAATCTTTTCCAGAACAACACAACGATTCTCAGTGGGGTTCAGATGACTTAGATAAAAAATGGATGAATGAGTAACTCTGAAATTGTCAACGGCGTAAATTAAAACTTCATCTTTTCTGAAATGCACATCGCTTAAACTCCTAAAGGTTATTGCATGAACAATGCTTGAATAGAAATACTCAGTTACTTTCCACCACTAATGTACAACTCATCATATGCATATGACTGTGTTCACTTCTTGAGCTGATTTCAATCCATGATTCAGTATATGAGGAAGTGACAATGAGTGGTGGGTGATCTCAGTCAGTGTCAACGATGCAGCGAGATGTGAGATCAACAGTGAAACAAAATATCATCGGTTCAATGGAGTGAGAAAATAATTGAGCCTTAGAAAATAGCATCATTCAGTCAACTACCACACTTTACACAGTCTAATCAACATTATGTGCCTGCTCTACCACGTCAGCACAAAAACCCACATTTTGCTAATGCTTTGTGAGGGGCAGTTTGTCATAGTAGGGAAGCACACAAGAGTTGGCGTAAATCACGTCAGGCTACATAGGAATAAGCAACAAGCCAGGTCTGACTTCAGTATTACCAGTATTTCTTTGAACAAGACAGTATTTTTGTATATAACAGTTGATCTTTTCTTAGTTTTAATTGGGCTTATTATATGTTTTAATTAAATTGGACATTAATATTAACAACATAGTCAATAACATCTCAAGCAAGACTAAAAAAATGCTCATTACAAACATTCCCAGAGCTGAAGGGGACATCTGCAAATAGTTTTGTCCAAACATCAGGCTAAACCTGAAGTAATAAACGTGTATTTATCATGTTGTTTGTGTTCTGTTTAACATTCCTAGTCATTACTTGACCATAAATAAATTCATAATACAAATTTTGGTGATTGTGCTGACAAATGTCAAATTAATCAGACACACCACGTATTAGTTACAACTTTGTAGCAACAAGGCTAATTACATTACCATCTATGTTTTCGCAAGCTCCCTGTGGCACAATGGCCACAGGCTCTCGTGGTGAACAGACAAAAGCACGGTCACCTGAAACCACCATGCTTCAGCCAGGCCTCCACCCACTCTCTGTATCTGTGCACCGCAGGCTGCAGTTTACACTGAATAAGCTCGATGACCAAAATGAAGCCACAACAATGGATCAAAGTGGCAGGACACACAAAAAAGAGAAAGCACATCTTGTGCATTTTGCAGCTTGATTATACATGGACATAATGGAGTAAACCAGACATAAACAGACTAAGCCACAAACAACTGTGATTTATGAAACACAGTGTAATCTATCTAGGCATCTATCTGTCTACCACCGCTCTGCTTCTCCTGTGATTTATTCATCTACTTTCCACTGATCACACCAGCTATGTGCAGGTCGGCCACACCGGCACTCTTCAGGACGCCCTTTCATCTGACACAACAACACCACTTACGGAGCTTTCATCAGGGTGACTGCAGCATTAGACGTCAGAGCTCCACTAATTACCCTTTCTCACAGAGAGGAACACGCTCATCGATGACAATGAAGAAATGCAGTAAGTGATTGTGGTAAAACTGTATCAGAATACATAAACAGCGTGTCAGGGGTTAGGGTTACTCTTAGGATGGACTGACAGATTGTGAATATGAATTTAATAATATAAACAAACAGTAGACATACAAAGACAGACAGCACATGTCTGATATACCGTGGTGAAAGTGTTTGTGGCTCTCAGTGAGTCATCTCTGATACCACATCATGGTTGAGAGAGGGAGCTGACAGGCGCTGAATGCTTCGCATGTTCGTAGAATGTGCAGGGGCCAAAGACACATGAAAATAACTGCCGAAGACAAAAGAGAAGCACAGACCACAGGGAAAGTCCTACTGACAGTCTCCTTTACAGAATCGGTATAACACAGAAAGACCCATGGACTTACAGAGCAAAGTCATAGAGCATACCAACAAATGCAAGGCATTAGGATGGGGAGCAGTAATCTAATGCAAGCAGACACATTTACTGTGGTGAAGATGAAATAAACAAATTCAATCAAAATAAAGAGCTGCTTCACGGAGCAGGAAACTACTCAGACCGGTGTAATAATGATGGCACTGACCTTAAATCATAAAGACTTTTCAGTCTTATGTGCTGCCAGGCAGGACAGTACATCATCATAAACATCACAGTAACATCTCAACGCAGAGTAGGTTAAGCCTCATATGGGTCCATTTATTATGGGAATTTACTGAATTGATGACCATTTGTTATAGTGAAGAGGAACTAACAAAATAGTAGTCAATTCTTCTCATTTTAATCTATAATATTTACAATCTAGTGCTGGGATGATTTTTTTCAACAATGGCGTACAGATGATCAGAGAGATGATCAAAAACAATATATATTGCAGGAGAAAAATACAGAGAAAAACCGAAGCATCATTATACATCCTTTCAGACTCTCTACTTATTAGAGTAAACCTGTAATTTCTTTGAGTGATAAAATGAGTCTAACTGAAGTTCAGTATAATAGAAGCACTTATGTAAATCACCCTATAATCTCTTTGTGAGAAGATACTGTATACAGGCAGATGTATGTGACTAGACAAAAGGCTAAATGGTTTGTGTGGAGAGGTGACTGACATCTCTTGAATATTCCAGTAAAGAGTGGGTGGATGTCGCGCGCATCTGTTATTTAACAAGAAACCAGGCTGACATTTGGAGGAGACAGATGTGTAACTAGCAGGGGCCTGAAAACGAATTTTCTCACTCAGCAGCATCTTCATCTCACAGTAAAAGAAGCAAACAATATCAATCCTACTTATCGACTGCAGAAAAACATCCACAACGTTTAAAGTGATGCAGGCTCTTTCAATAGGGTTAACACTGTTGCTCAGTAGGTCTTGGGTAGACGGAAATATCTATTTGATGAATGACTGTGACATTTTGTATTGTATGAATTCTTAGTTCCCAGACTCGGTATGACACAGACTTTGGTGAACTCCTGACTTCTCCACCAGCACCCCCATGAAAATATGCTATAAGCAAGGTGGTGATTATGATAAATCTGCTTAATGGCAATGTTTGCGCTATTATTGCCATCATCTTTTACAGCCAGAAAAGGAAAAGTATGCACAACCAATAATCATTAATTATTCTGAATAATGTTTGTTTTGCAATGTAAAAAAATTAATGCACAAAGAAAACATCTACCAAACCATATATTAAGATTGTTTGTTTTGTCTAGCATTTTATACATCACTGATGACACAGAGAGGTAGTACTATAAATCCAAGAAAGAAATGAAACCAAAGAATATTTGGCGTCTGGTTTAAAATTTTTATATCATATATAATATTTATTATGTATTTATAATTTTATCATTAATAGTGTATTTATATGTACTGTAGTGAGTAGACTCTTTCTATCTTTAATATAAATAACTGTACATGATTCGTAGCACCTTGTGTAATAAATGAGCATAGAACTGTGCACAGGATTGTCGTCTTAACTGCAATAGTTGCTGTTGCTTGAAGAATCTTTTCCACGTCACCAAATGCTGAGATTTATGCCTTTTGTTGGTTCAAGGTGAACTTCAGAGCTGTCAGCAAATCTTTAGTCAGCTATTGGTATGGATCCCTTGTGATGTTATAGATGGCTTAATGTCTTTTTAAGTTGCACTAACTGGATTGGCAGAAGCTGAAAGCCCTATATTACATTGTGCAGTTCATGTTGCAGATGTTCCTCTGTCCATCCACTGGCTCTGGAGTCTGGCAGAGGGACAGATGAGCCTAACAGGCTTTCAGACACCATTAGGATGTGACTCACCAGAATGAACGCCTCACGGTTGAGCCCCTTCAGAGCAGCTTTGTTAGAAAACAGAGTCATGTTTGCAAAATGATAGCACTTAAGTTCCTAAAGCAGCGGATGTACCGCAGTAATTCAGAGACACTAGGCGTGAACCAACTCTAGTGCACACTCCCACTTCTGAGGAAAATGAAGTGAAGTCATTTGGGAGACATAGCTGTGGTAGTGTAATGATTGGTGAGAGGAAGTGGGCCTAAAAGTGCTTAAGAGCTCCCATTCATCCTAAAATATAGATAGAATATAGAGTGTCACTGGAAGGAGTCCTAAAAGCCAGAAATCAATCATCATTTTTTTTAGGTAAATGCCTGAAATTAGGCACAAAACTGTCATCAGGCTGAACACAGAAACTCACTAATCCATCCTTACAGCCTCACTGACGTTATTGCTCGGGATCACTATCTTTGACACTATAAGAACAAAGTCTTTTTAGAAGAGTATAGCTGCTAAATCAAACAAAAAATTGGAAGACGTCAGATTAAAGCTTAAGAATAGATTTTTACCACTGGTGATTGCTTTTCTGCAATAATCCTAATGCCACTGGAAAAAGGCTAAATTACAGGTTATTTAAATAAGCCTTAATCACAGAGTTCTACTGTTCTGTGTCTGTCGGACAAACAACACTTCATATGAAAATCTAAAAGTTGAAATGTATTTCAATTTCTAGCCATAAAGTACAGCTACTCCAAATCTTTGCAGGAACAGTGTTTATGCATAATGCAAGCAAAGCTGCAGGGAAGACAAAAAGAAAATAATAAAGAATAATGGCTGTTCAGATTAAACAGAAACTAAATCGATTCTTTTTGATGTGGCAGATGAAACAGAGGCGTAGAAAAAAATCATTGTTGCTTTAAATGGCTCCAAAAGGCAAAAAATGCTCCAAGCTTCTGACTGCGTCTTTTAGCTCAGGAACAATGAGAATAAATTTGACAAAACAAATGGCCTCTGCATTCTCCAACGCCTAACCGTTGGTGTTTAGTAACCAACTTATCTGCACAATCCACGAGTTATTCCCTGACAGCTCATTCCTCAGAGCTCCAGGTGAGTCCTTCACCTTCTTCCTAATGCTGTCCATCTGTCTAAATAAACCGAATTGGGAACCATGTTTTAATTTGGATTGCATTTAATTTTCCTCTGTGAGATAATGCCATCAAAAGGTGCTTTGTCACGAGCATGAAGCTTCTTTTCCTCATGACTTAAGAACATTTTGTGTGGCTGCTATGGTTGCTGCACCTAAAAGTTACCACTTCAATCCCTGTAATATTATTGCATCTGTGCATTAATCTGTCACTTATTTATTTGTAATTTAATACTAAAATGCAAACAACCCATATAAGAAGAAAACAATATTCTACTAAAACGTATGTGAACTGAAATAATTTGTATGTGATTTCAATACAATAATAATTTGTAAGTATGTGATTTCACATTGTAATGTTACTGCTTTTTATTACTCCATATTTCTCTTTCTTTACAGGATTAACACACTGATGCAACATTTCTTAGGCGAATAATTTTATCTCTTGAATTATGAGCATTAGTTATTCTTAAACAGATTCAGGTTTTACTCTTTCGTGTATTCATATTTCATGTACAAACACTGGAGATAATTTGAATCTGGCAAAAAAAAAAAAAAACATATAAGGCTTTTCCTTAAACTTTCATGCACTGTTGGTTTTATCTTTCACAAACTCAGACTCAAACTTTCACATGTCAGGTCACGTGTGTGAACCTGAATTCAGTAAATGAACATCATGTCTGGAGAAAAACATAAGCATGGATCTAATATCTTCTGGGGAAACAACAGATGACTGAGCATTGTCATCATTGTCTGGTCACTGGTGTCTCATACTTGTCGCTATGCAAACCTCAGACATCAAAGGACACGAGCAGCATGGGCTCTGACTGGAGATGGATAACAAGCAATTCAAGACACTGCAATCCGTCGAAGAACAGTGTCAAGTCAAGTCAAGGGTAAATAGTTCGGTTGAACATGGCAGTTGCACAGAAAACAGTCTCTAAATTTCTTTTCTTCTTCAGTGTGAAAGACAAACTTTTTATCAGGAACATATATTTATTGCTTTCCCAGGCCATTATTACTTACCCTACTCTCTTCCAACAAGACCTGACTAGTTCAACTACAAGTAGGGCAGAACTTCTTTATACTGTGCATCCATCGGAATCAGGGCATCACTGACGTGTTTCTTTAAATATACACTTCGGGCAATATCACAGGTCGGCCTGGCAGCACCGAGCAAGCCCTTAGCCCACGGGGTTGACACAAAACTGGCTTCATCCCCATACGAGCTCTATTATTTATGAGTACATGGCTTGTGTGCACACTACCACACCTTGTTTGAAACAGACACACAGATGGTGATCCTCCTGATCTGCTTAAGGCACCGTGGTGAAAGGTTGCCAAGGGCAAAAAGGGAGCCACTCCAAAAAACAGGCTCATGCTGTTGAGCCTAAATTGTGTGTCTCCCTTCATATTATCTGCAACCTCACATTTTCATTGGTATGAGGTGAAGGCTGAAGCTTTCTTCACACTAACAGGAAGCACTTGCAGAGTCTCTTCCTAGATAGGTTCCTGCTCCATAGTATAACACTTCATTCATGTACACTACTGTGTGTGACATGTGACAGGCTCGGTATTACACACTGTCACAAGCACCACACCACATCCTGTTAATCAACCACATCCTCTACACACTCCCCTCCCATGTCTCTCTTGTCTGCTCTTGTCTGAGTGTGAAAGAGGTCCCCTTCTTTCCTATAGTGTCAGGGAACAAATTAGGATGCAGAGCAGGATCATTGACAAAAGAGGGGGGCAACAAGTGCTCTTCACGATGCGTCAAACTTACACGTGATTTGCATAAGTACAATCCAGCTGTTGCCTTCCCAAATTAAAGAGTTTTCTTTAAATAAAGATTCTTCTTTCATTTGGGATTTACCAGTTCACCGCGGATCTTATTCAGATTCACCAACATCCGAGTGCACCACCTCTATTCTGCGACTACTTCTCAGGTGTTGACCTATGGTAAAGGGTAACAACAGGGAGATCTGGGATTCTTACTCATAACAATTTGTGGAGCCATAAAATAAGTCTAAAAGAGAAATTGCAAAAAGCAGAAAGAACATCTGCACAGCCACAAGCATCTCTAAGTCCTTCAAAGTGGAGATATATTTAGACATGGCATCGTCTCCATTACCTTCTATTTATGGACAGACTGGGATGAACTGGCTGACTGAAAGGAGTTATCACATTTACTTCATGTGTGAACTCTGTCAGGTACATCAGTGAAGAATTCCTTAGTCCTCAGAGAATGGATAAGCCCAGTAGCCACAGAGTTCGACTCAAACTGAAGCTTCCTTTTAAAAATGGCTGGGAACCAACACAAAGCAGCAGTGATTTCTCAATGTCTGACAAACTTAAGTTTTGTGGTTTGGCAGCAGCAGAGCTTTGGAGAACTTTATTCGCAGTGTGTATTGTTAAATTGTGGTGACATCACATCTCACCCACAAATCTTGGAACTTGGTCTAAGGTTCTATTTGTAGAAGCTGAATGACCTAATTTACTGCCTTTACCCAATGTGCTGCAGAGAAATGTAACTTTTACTATATGACCTTATGAGTACGACAAGCTAAGAAACTTTTTATGAATTTAGCTGCAGTGAAATGATAAAATGTGTCACAGTACCAGTAAGACTAAACAGTCTGCAGTAAGGCTGTACTTTAGCACAGCCGTTCTTTGAGGTAGACACTGTTTAAATCACCATGCCGACACGCTCCGTAACATGCTGATCATTAGCAGTTATTATTACTGTGTGCACCATATTCATTTAGCCTGTTAGCATGTTAACATTTACTAATTATCATTAAACTCTTGAGAAAAACGTACAGCTGAAGGTGATGGAAATTAATTTCTTCTTTTGCTTTGGTGAAAAACCCATACATGTTGGGAAACATAGTGATTTGAATTTGTCAAATATCTTTTACAGCACTGCACTCCCATAGCTGTAAAGATGTCCCACTGTTAACCACAAATGTCAATCTGCTCTTGGTGCAATATAATAATTCAGGGATCATCATAGTCATTAGTATTCATCCTCTGGGAAAGACTAATATCTGTAAGAAATTCATGTACAGACAACCACTTTATAAGTTAATATTTCAGTCTAGACACTGTTATCCCCAGAGACTAAGAAAATGCAATATGCTACAAGTCTTCCATAAAGGTGAAGACCTGCCTGGCCAAGTACCATAAAATTTCTGAGAATTTAATGTGCTGATCTTGTTTAAGAATTTGAGAGAAATTGTCAAAACTGCAAATTACAGAAGTGGGAGAGATGTGTTATTACTTCATGGGCTGATAGCTAACACAAAATAATAAAATATTTTTATAAATTTTTATTTTGAATGGAGCTCTATGGGAGTCTGGTGGTTCACAGTGTGCAACGCTTTCAGTTTCATTTGTGGAACTGCGATTGTGCAGAAAAATTTTTTTATCATTACTTTCATTTTTAAACTAGTCAGTGCTTCAAATCTCTCAGCTCCAAAGTTCTTCAACAGCCACCTGATGGAGTTACAAAACTGCAAAAATGTAAAAACATTTTTCTTTTATGTGCCTTCGCTTCTTAATTGCTCAGTGTTTCCAGTCTCGCGGCGGCGAAGGTTGCGAGCAGCTGACTTTCATCAATCATAGGCATTTTCTTCAGGAAATGTTGAATTCTAGTTATTATTATAACTACTGTTACAACAACCAAAACAAATATTTCATCTTGTGCAGACAAACAAAACAGTACCACCTGTCAAACTTAGGTAATGGCAGATAATTAGGTACCATCAGGACAGAAATAGAAATAATACAGTATAATTCATCTGTAAACGAATGTGTGAGGAAAAGGAATGGCATTTAGAAAATCACTTTCAGTCACACAGACAGGTTCTCAAATATAAACCTCTAGTTATAAGACTATATTCATATAATGAATTTAAAAATTACAGTCTTCATTTTGTAGATGTTCATAGGGAAGATTGACGCCTAACTTCAAATTCCAGGTTTTAAGAAATCACATTATTTACGCCTATCAGAGCCGCTATCTTTAAAAACGGAGAACATTTCGAATAATTTACTCAGACAAACCAAACCATGGTTATTATGGAGGAGTTGAACATGCCATTGCTCATAGAAGTGCTATTGTAAGTCAAAAGTATCTGCTAGTGCCGCACTCGTTAAAATTTCATGCTGATATCTGGCAGTTATGAAATCAGCCCTGTAGCTTCCTTCAGCATCCCCCAGGCATCAGAGAGGCTGAAAGGAAAAGAGCAGGGACATGCCATTATAAGCCATATCACCCATGACATAGTCCAAGTCAACTGCACTGGGACACAATCATAAAATCTCCAAACTGTTACTGATTACTGTCTTCATTTAATACAAGTGAAAACCCCAATATCATTATTTCATGCTTTTGTTGGCTTCTGCGATTTTGTTTTACAAAACCTTTTCAAAATAAAAAATCAAACATCAAACAACGCGCACAAGTTTCATTTCTGCATTTTTTTCCAATCTATGCCTCAAACCACATCGACCGGTTTAGACATCAAACCACATACTGTCCATGCAAAGAGGGAACACCTGCCATGTGCACGAAATGCTTAAAACAGCTGCTCTCCTGCTTCTATATATACATTTCCTGTGTTGTTCACCCTTTTTCTAATATAATTTATCTTATTAGCATAGGCCCTGGAGAAATGCTTGCACAAATTACAGTATGACATATTTATTGTTTATAGAATTTCAGTGAAAACAGAATTCAAGTGACTTAAACGTTTAGTAGTGCACATTTATAGCAATATGCAGTTTGACACTGCAGATGTGACTTCCCAGCAGGCCTCACTGCTGTTTAAGCTAGATGTCTCACACAAATTAAGTTGTTTTTCTTTCCTGCCGCATTCCACAGATTCTCTCAATTCCCCCTGTGTTTGACTGCAATCACTTATTTGAGTGCGATAGGAACACACAACCTCAGGAACTGCAACAGTGACAAATTGGCCCCGTAAAACGCCCCAGTCCCCAGAGAACCAAGCTGTGACGGACGAGAAGAAAAGCTGAAGTGATTATTAGAGGAAGAAAAACTGTTTACTTAAACAAGCATGTTTTAAAAGAAGCTTACAACAGTTTTCACACTGTATGATGTGGATTGTGACATTCATATTTGCACCAATCTGAGACTGGATGTGCATTCAATTTGTTTAGTTACTGTTGGTTGATGGTTGCTTACTAAATACAGCAGATAGTATGTTACAACACCCGAGTTTGATTCAAACTGAAGCTTCCTTTTTAAAATGGCTGGAAACCAACAAAAAGCAGCAGTGAATTCTCATGTCTGACATGCTTAAGTTTAACAGCAAAATTTGAAAAGCCTCTTCTGTTACACAGCTATCACAGCTGGGACACAGCTGTGTTTGAGCCACCGAGCAGAGCCAAAGGGGGGTGGTACTGGCCACACCCAAAATCTGACTGGACACTCCAGGTTCCACCCACTGCCGGAGTGATAAAGGTAATAGGTACCACTTATAGACAGCACAAGGAAAACTGACCAAATCTGAAGCTGAAATTATTCATCATTAAAAATTGATAAAATGTTCTTATTATGTACATTTTGTCACAATAGAATTTTTGTAGCAGTTGTATCAGATGGAGTCTTAGCTCTCCCCAGCTGTTTATTTCTTACAAATGGTAGAAAATTACATATTTGACATTTGACACTATTCCAAAAAAGGTTTTTAAATTTGAGTTTAAAAACTAATTTTCCGTGTGCCCCAGTCTGGCTGCCCCAGTAAATAAAACTTCTAGCTCTGCCCCTGGCAAGTCATAGTCACAGTGGAGTGCAAACTAGTGTGGGTCTCATTATAAATCTACCAAAATAAAATCATGTCCACCTGTCCAGCTAAATACTAATATTAAAACCACAAGAAAAACAAACGTTTTTAGAGAGCCATGAACTAAATGTGGGGTGCCTGTGGAAAAAATGGTCACACGAGTATATCATATAAAAAAAACTGGACAAAGACCTGAGGGGCTAAAAGAAAAACATTTGAGAGATAAAACCTAAATAAATAGGTGAGATATTTTAATTTTGATAGAGTCACAGCAATTTTTTAACAAACTTAAGTCGATCTTTTTGGAATAAAATAACAGATTAAGAACAGAACAGTTTTGGCACATACCCCGTACAAGTGAAGAGAATTGTCAGGGAGTGTGCTGATAAGAGCCTTTGATAATTCCATGTTGCTTTAAACCTCTCAGCCATGTAGAAAAAGACAAAGAGCAAAATCATCCATATTCCTGTAATGCATTCCTAAACTCTTACTCTAACCATCCCAATGAAATGCTTTGCCCGAATCCAAACCCAAACCCAACTCTAACCTTAACCCTAAAACCAAATCTTAACCCACTCCCACCCAAAGTAAGAACTGTCCTCATTTGAGCAGTTTCAAATTGATCTGTTCCTCACTCTTTTGGTCATAGAAGCAAGTGTTTGTGCACAAACACACACACAGCACGCACACACACACACACACACACACACACACACACACACACACCTACATCCACTCAGCATGAGAGATGCAGCCTGTCATGCAGGCACATTATTCACAGTTGTGGCTTCTGACTGAGTTATATTGAAAGCTGACTGGTGCTGTGACCTACTCTATATTAGGTTTATATGGAAACTGCAGACTTTTTCTCCACAACTTGTCTTTACTTCTCCCATGGAATATAGGAAGGGGCCTCAGAGTTACCATGGAGACTGAAGGATCTATTGGTGTTTAGTGTCTGAATCACATTTAATGATCATACCCTATCAAGATTCCTGCAGAAGATCAACAACCATCAGTCAGTCCTGTTTGTTTGGAGCTTTCTAACTAAGATTTCACTCATTCTATCCAACTGCTGTCAAACGTTTTACTTACATGTTGCTTTAAAAACCCAACTTTACTCAGTTCACATGATCCTCCTGTTGCCTGCCAGGACTGTCAGGTCTGACTTTCCCGTAAGAACAACAACAAGTAACCTAAAAATGCCAAATAGTCCCTAAATACACACTCACCTTGACAGAGTTCCAGATGTGACTTCCAGGTAACGACGGTGGGAGTCTTGAAAACAGTCGGTGTGTGAATGAGTGTTTTATGTGAAGAAAGCGAACGGCAGGTTCGGATAAGTGAGGTTATAGTGCGGAGCAGACGGCGTGCAGACGGAGAGTGACATGCACACACACGCATCCGCTCTGAGCAGCATCAGCCTCTCCACCTCTGCACGGAGGCGGGAGCCGCTGCGTGACTGACTGAGGCCGTGTCCTATGACAGAGCAGGCCGGTGGGCGACGTCACCTTAAAGGGGAGGTGTTTGTGCCGCTTTCTTACCCCCCGAACTAAAAGACGGACAGTGAGATTAAACAGTTGTTAGGCAGTTGTTATTATTTTGCTCATGCAGACGTGTTTTATTCTCACACGCCACTCTCCATTTGCCAAGAACAGAATTATTATTTTCTGAATTAGTCTTTGTGAGGGATGTCGAAATCATCAAAATGACAACATTACTCTTTCCAGAAGCAAGAAATGAAGCCACCGTGAGAAACTGTGCTGAAAGTGATGACATACTGCCATCTGCTGCATGTTCAGCTGAAGCACAACTGTTCACTGTGGCTTATCATAATAATCTTTAGAGTAGCAGGTATGACATGCAAAATAATGTGACATACAGAAAGATCAGACTGTGAGGAATGGGAAAATGCAGGTTTGAAAGTCTGACTCTAAATGTAACAGAAGGGCGGCTTTTTCATAGATGCAGGTTGCACAAAAATCAATCAATCAATCAATCAATAAAAGAACGAGAACAAAAACACTCTTAGATTTGTTGCTTTGTTAGAAATAAGTAGAGATGGTCTACAGTGTTGAGGAGGAAATTTACATTTGTCCATCTTTTCTGAAAGTCTGAATGAGAAGCTGTTCAATCACTCAGTTCTGCAGGCTTTGCTGTTCAAGGACTTGCCGTCACAAAGAAACCCTTTCACAGTGAGTCGGCCTGACTGCCACAGATTACGTGCGAAAAGGCATTTTTTGTCCTTTTCACAAAGGCAAGCTAAGAAGGTTACTGCAGCACCTACAATACAGAGGTGGATTCCATACCACAGGCGGCACAATCGTCCACGGTTAACTCTGTGTCGCACCTTACAAATGTTTCCCTCAGTAAAATTAGAAAGGTTACAGCACAGACCAAAGAATTAATTCGTGCAGTATTCAGAAATTGCTGCTGCTGAGCATTTATTCTGTGTGAAGGATGTAAAGGTTGTTTATTGTATTTCACACCTTACTTGTACGCCTTGTAGAAAGACCAATATTGTATAATACGTCCTGAGTGCCGGTGAAAATTGCAAATGAAATGTTGGGAACCGCAGAGCAAATTAACAATGTTTGCAGTGTTGACTCTTTGCAAAATACTGAGCGAGCAACAAAGTGCCTGAAGTCTGAAATAAATAATAAAGCACACACATACAATAAGATTGTATGTTAGCCTTGATCAATGCAGTTTGAGAAACCTGATTTTTGCTGTTATATTACTGTAGTTTCCGTAGTTACAGCTTATCCTATCCTAAGGTGTGCATGAATATGTAACATGTATGTGTATATACAGAATTAACGTTAATGCAGTTTTGTTTCTTTCTATAGACGAATATCTTCGGTATGCATTTATAATTTTCACCCAAGGGGTGGCAATGTTGTGCCGTGTTACTCTTTCACGTCATTCTGAATTAAAACGTTTATTTTATAACTCCGTCAGGTAGTAGCAGTTGACCCCGAAGAAGTCATGTTTTTTCCCTGTCACTGTGTTGTCCCTCAGGTTCACAGCAGCATGTGTGATGGAGCTGTTGAAGTTGCGATGGGCCTCTGACTTACTGAATGAATTTTGAAGGGCAAGGAGGCTGAGAGCTGCACCTTCTCTGCCCACAGTCCCAAGTCTGTCCTCTGGGTGATTCCCAGGCCGGACCGGAGGCCTTGGCAGGATGGGAGGGTTAGAGATGCTGCATGACAGCTCTCTGCCCTCTGAGGCTGCCCTTGATAATATCTCAGTACGTGAGTCATTACCTGTCTGTTCTTTGGCTACTGTTGGCAGACTGTGACGTTCTTTACTGTGCTTGGTTAATCTTTTCTCGCCGTCCTTCTCTCTCTGAGGGGGTGGGCACTTGTACAGGTCCTCTGTGTCGACGTGTTGGCGGTCAAACTGGATTTTGCTTTTGTGCTCCCTCTGTTGTTGGTTTAAGACATCCTGGGACAGCTCAGCATTCTGTGCTCCTGTGCTGTTCCCTGATTGAATAAAGCCCTTTGGATTCACATCTGGTGTCTCGTTATGCTTTGCTATAATCTCCTGTGGCCCGTGTTGGTGTACAGTAGGAGAGGATGGAGTGCCTGCGCTCCTCCCCACAAAGCTCCCTGGTCTTCTCCTCCATTCTTTTTTTGGTTTGGAGGGAACAAACATAGGACAGGACCTCTCTCTCTGCAGGGATTAGAACTCATTAGGATTTGTGCTGCACACAGAGAATGTTTTTGTAAAAACATGCACTGCCCTTTGCCGTTTTACCAGTGGTGCAGAGTGTGAATTCATCCCACCAAGGTCACTCATTTTTTCCTTGTAGTCATCTATCTTCAGAGGATTTGCTGGACCAGATCCTTAAAAAATATAACATTTATACAGGATTAATGGTTACTGAAAAATAACTTCCATCAAATCAATCTCATTTGAAAGACAACAACAAACTGTATCATGTGTTTTTCCACCTTTTTTTCTCCTCTGAACAAATATTTTAACCGTGTTTGGGGTTCATTACCTGTGTAGTCCATTTGGTAAGAGGTGATCCAGAGGGCCCTCTCCAGATTTTTCAGTATGTTGCTTGTCCGCTCAGATAATGACAAATCACAGTCACGTAATTTAGCATTGGGCAGCACTGTCTTTGGAGGAGTGGGGTAGAAAAGCTGCTTCTCCCCATCAGTGGCTTCGTGTGCTGGAAGATGTTGTTGTAAGACATTGTATGTTTTAATTTCAATGACAGTGTTTAGACATAAGTTATGTGACTCACATCCAAGAAGCCATGCTCTCCAGGCCACATAACAGCTTTCTTCCTGGTTGTCTCCAAAATCTCACGTCTGTATGGACCACCTGTGCATGACATAAAGTCACCTCAAAGGCCTCGGGTTATTCTGCTATCGCCTTTATTCAGTAACAATACATTGTCCTCTTACCAATAGTTTTGCTTAGCACAGTGACATCTGGCGCATTATTTGGAACGAGAGGGCTGGGGAAAGGCTGGGACGCAGCTCTCACTCCTGTATGAGGATCGTCTGGAGACCGGAAGGACGGGAACATTGCAAACCGAGAAATGTGGGATGAATAAGGATGTTCCTTTGGGGTTGCAGTCGCTGTCATTTTATCCCTGTACAAGATTTGAAGCATGTCTGTGTAAACTTAAAGCATGTTGTGAGCTTTGTTATTCTATTTTTTTAATGCATCTATACAAAAAGACATACATGGTCAAACAAAGGTACTCACCCTATAATGATATCTGTTGGTTTGGGTATACTGAAAAAAAAAACCCCAACAAGAAATCAGTCTTTATAGGATAGTTTAAAGTGATTGTATATTTGATATACATTGGTTTCTACTCACAGTTCATCATTGAGTCGAACATTACTCTTCTTTCTGTTGGTACTGTCATAAGGCTGATGACAGGTGACGTGCCTGTGAAGGTAAAATAGAAATCTATAATTAGACCGCGTTTGATGCATTGCATTTTTAACTCTGCAACTATCTTTGAATTTCCTATGCGTCATTGTTTGTGTCTGCACTCACACAGGCTCGATGGCTCCTCCACACACATCTTGATAATGGCCATTTAACTCAGATGGGAAGTCGTGATTCAGCAACGATGTGTGCTCCATCTGGCTGCTGGAGCTCCGACTCAGAATAGAGGGTAAGACTCTGGGGAAGGAGTAATGAATCGGAGCACAGATACAGTGGATTAATCTGAGGTGAAGCCTCGACTGCTTGTCATTGGAGTTGTTTTGTCTCATTGCTTTTTATATGAGTGTTAATTTAGAGTAATCCATCTTGGCCACCGTCAGATGATTGAACATTTTGACAGGTGTTTCATTAGAGTTGCTCAGCAAACATGAACAAGCAAGAACACTATCACCATAACACTGCTCTTTGTGTTATTTTGTACACAATTACTCAATGAAAATCACAAGGCACAAGTGTCATATTCACTAGCACAGACATTGATATAGAGGGGTGGAATAGAAGACCTCCTTTCTCACCTTCAAGGACTGACAAGAATGTAATCCTGAGTTTATTTTGCCCTCCTGGTGTAGATACTGGCAGCAGTCCTCTTAGTCCACGTGGATAATCCTGGAAACTCTGGTTTAGCTGGCAAAATACAACCTTCGCCTCTTTGCTTGTAGTCGGTGCAGTAGCTTCAGATTCCTGGGACAACCAGACTGACAGTGTTACAAGAAACAATAGGATCAGAGTGACACCTAATCCGGCTCATAGCATGGTGTGTGACAACAGATGTAGACCAAAAAGCCTGTATTACACAACCGTGTAGAGTTTTATTTTTCCTTTTATGTTGGCTTATCAATGTGTGGTAATATATAATATTTGCTTGTATTTTAATACCCAGTGGGCAATCACTGCATAGCACGTCCGCCATCCAATTATCAAGTGTGGATCTGATAATATTACACGTTCACAGTTTGGTGAACCCATATAACTAAGCCTGAGCTGGAATGAACATCAAGCCAGCACATGCTGACACCAGATACCAGAAGTGTGTGGGGAGTGTTGGTTACAGGAGTCATGTTTCATTGTCTCCATTCCTATGCAACAACGAAACAGTTATACATCCAGCCTGCCTCAGTCAATACCACAGAACCTGTACATCGAAAGTTTAGAAAGTTCCAGGGATTGTTTCCACTTTTCATTTGCATAATTCCTCTTTTCTTAAGTTAATTTAAAAACTGTGAGTTTATTTTATAGAAAAGCTTATTCAAGCATTTGTTATAATGGCTAAATATGTACTTTATATTGTGCTTTTACATTGTCATGTCTTTTTTGTTTGGCTTTGATGAGTGGTTCTAACTTAAAGCTCCAGCCTATTCATCAGACTCTTATGAAAGTTAAAATGACTAAAAGTAACTGCACTCCAAAACCCTTTTTCTGGAAGAAAAATTCATGAAACTTTTATTTTATGGTTTATATTAATCTTCAAAGCTCATTTGATAACATTTTGTCCACTAAAAGTGCCCAGTGAGGAAAATGGAATAATCTCTAATTTAATGCAGCGCTTAATATTGCTGACATTAGTCCCTAAAACCACGGCTGCATATCTATTTCACTATAAAACTTAACATTCGTGGTATTTATGAATTTAGCATAAACAGAAGTTAAAAACATCTGCAGTTGTAATTATAGTGTAGAGAATTTACAGATCTATATGAATGCAAGTTGATCTTATTTTATTAAAACTACAACAGCCTACCATCACTGGGTGTGATTTACATGTTTGAAATCCCACAAATCTAAAACCAGTAACAAAAGCACTGGAGAAGAAAGAAATAACCATGTCTCCCTTTTGAAACTACCACAATAGTTCTAATGTGCATTCATATAGACAAAAGCACATGACACAAGCAAGAATTATAGTCAGTGCCGCTGACATGACATAAACAGCTTTCCAAGCAACAAATCTTTCCTTGTCTATCGACCCTCACAAAACCCATATTCTGCATTCTGCTTTTTAATTGGGATTCCCAAGAGACCTTGTCCAACATCCAAGCCCTATCAAGCAGCCTAACCTAAGTCTAGTAAGAATTACCCTGCTCTGCTGCAGCCGACAGTCTCCCTCCACAACACATTTCCTGTTGCTGCATTATGAATATACCGCAGCCTGCAGTGATTTCCCAAATATTAAATTATTGCGCTGTTGCTTATACCTGATCCCTACGGAGTTTCACACACCAACAGGAATTCAGCTGTGTATCCAAGTTACCTCATCAATAACCTCTGAAACACTGTGAGAAATTAATTTACCTCTCTCTTTTCTAAAGGAAAAATGTGTGACATTGGTTAATAAACTTTCCCTCTCATGTTTTAAGTTTTCAGCTTAAGTTTCAGTTCAAAACCTGCCAGAGGGGAAGAATTAGGTTTGAGTCCCAACTGACCTCTGAATCCCAAAATTATGTAAGCCAATAGGTTGTTCTACCTCTCCTGAGCTCCAAGTGTGATATATATTGCTTTATTTATGGTCATTTCCCAACTGCAAAAAGTATTCAAACTGAAAAATAAAATGCTACATAAAACACTAGAGAACATTTATTGGTGCCTTTTAAACAGGGAGAGATGCATCATTCATAGACATATGTTAGGTCCATGAAAAGCAGGTTAAAATCTAAATCTGGACACAATTAAGACAGTAAAATTATACTGGTGAAGAACATAACGTAAAGGTACTGTGGTAGAAAGGTTGATTTGAAAAAAAGAAACAGAACAGCCCTTCACCACCTGAACAAGAAAGGAAGTGAAGGAAATGAGATAAAGCAGGCACACCTGTGAGCTGGGGGAGTGAAAGATCATGTAGTTGAGCAGATTGGAAAGATGTATTTGTTTTTAGAAACAGAACACTCCATTTTTTTCGGAGCCATTATTGAGACCTTTGGACCATGGACGACCTATGGATGGGAAGTGTGCTGGTCCCTTGAGTCAGCTGGCTGTTGGCTTCCTGGTTGCTGCAATAGCAGGTTAAGACTCTCTCTCTATTCTTTTACAGGTTTTTCTGTTATTATGTTTTTTCCCCCTTAATACTCAGATTAATTCACCTACCTTAAGTGAGCAAAATCCCATTCACCTAATTCTACTCCCACACTCACTTACATACATGCTCACTGAACTGAATTGAACCAAACCAAAGTGGACTGTTATGAAACAAACCAAACTCACACACACACACTCACAAATACAAATCCTCATTGCTCAATTTTCTAGATATTTGATTATTGATGCAGTGAACTTAAGTTGTTTGGCTGATTTTGTGTTAACCCTGGAAATCAGTTGCAGCTGAAGTAATTTGTGTTGGCTTTACTGCAGTGTGCACTTTTCTATTGCTGTGAGTTTAATCTGTTTATTATTTCATATTCTATCAAAAAATGTTATGTGTTAATGAAACTGAAGAGAGCATCTTTATTTGTAAATTCCTTACCTTGGAAAAGGGACCCATTGTTGTTGCTATTATTGTTCATAATAGTATTATTTCTGCTTGTGACTGTGTTACATTAAATGCCATTTGACTAATTTTACTTATGCATTATTGCATAAGCAGAATGTTTCTGTTGTTGTAGTTGCAGTACGGAAAGAAGTCTAACATTATTGCTTATTGAGTTTGTAGTCTGCAATGAAAGTACCATTTTGTTTAAGCTCTTTAATTTGTTTTTGTAGGTTAATCTGCACATCTGCACTAAAAAGACACAGTTAAGAAGACAGGTAAAGACCATAAATGTGCAAACGCATACACCACAATACATACAGTAAATAAAAGTGTTTACCTGTAAGCCTGGCATTTTCTTTTACTCTAGACAGGTTACATTCTACCCTGATTGTGTACTTGACATGATCACATAGACTTTATGTATGAGCTTTTTCTGATTTTATACTCATATGTTTAGGATTATTCAAGTTTTTGTGACTAAAACTGCTCAGCGAAGTTTGGCAAATGGTTGTGGTTGTAAAAGTTGGACCACTGCAGCTGTCTGCAGAGTCACAGGCCTTTGGACAGGCCCTGCATTTCCGAGTCGATAATCCATCCTTCTCTTGCTGGTGGAGTACGAGCTTTGTGACAGAGTTTGTGGAGACATTAATGCTGTTTCTTTCATGTGTGCTGAGAATGAAAGAATAAAAAATGAACTTGTGAACCTGTGCCTCAAAGCACACAGCTTTGGGAAATATTTCATTAATTTCATGTTTCAAAAAAAAAAAAAAAAAAAACACTTTTCACAACCACAAAGGTTCTGCCAAGTGTGTGGGTGCTTGTGTGTCCGTGTCCAAATAGGTGGTGAGGTGTATGTGAGGGCGGGGAGGGAGTAAAAAAAACAGAACAATCCATTTCACAATAGTGTGTTTGTCTCCATAAAGTCATTTGTTTTAATGCATTTCAAACCCATGTTTTTTTAGCATCTTAACGCATAACAAGAATCTTACAAGAAGTACAAAAATTGTGAAAAATAACACATTTTTGTGTGTTTTCATGTTCTCTCTCCATCTATTCAGTCTTATTCTGTTAGCTGTGAGCCAAGTGCCCTTGAGTTATTCATGAGGCAGGAGAGTCAGAGCTTCTTTCATATCTTTATATCTATCTATCTATCTATCTATCTATCTATCTATCTATCTATCCACACATGCTAAATGTTTAGTATGTTTCTCTCTTCATTTAAATTTTCCCTCAGAATGTTTATTTTATCGTTTACCTATTGATTTCAATTGTTTTTGTCTCTTAATAGATTTGACTCATTTCTTTATTATGAAATACAATGTGCAGTACCACATCAGTGTAGTTCATCTGCAAAAGGACATACCTCATCTTCATGACAATGAATATGTCAGCGGAATTTTGTTTGCATTGTGCCTATAAGTCAGTTTTAGAGAACGTGTCTTCGGTTCAGTAAGGAAATTTTGTATAAGTTGAACAACATGACTGCCTTTACATTTACCGAAAACATTTATTTATAATCACTTTTTGCAACATTGATTGTGTTTTAAGTTTATATTAAAATAAAAGTGCGTGGTGATAATGGTTCAAACTGCTGAACAATTGCACCTGTTTTCTATTTAGAGGAAAAGAATGGCTTCATGTGATTTTGTGCCCATCCTGGGAAACTTATTACATGTTCAGAAACATCTAATGTGTCCTCGGTTTTGATTGGAGCCCTGCGCACAGAGTCTGTGGTGGCATTGAATGGAGAGAGACCGTTAGAACAGCCTGTCATGCATTTTTTCTAACTTCTGGGGAAAATGCTCCGTGTCTGTCTGCACCTCTGGCATCTCCTCACACGCGGCTCCATCTTCCTGGACTGACAGTCCTGAACTGAAGCATTTCTCCTCAGATAACCAGGGACGAACAACCTCCGCGATGAACCGGTGCTGAATATTTGGGGGAGTATTCCACTTCTTTGAGGAGCTCGGCTGCTCATGCCTCCTCGCCTTCATCATCTGCTGCTCCAACTCTTCTTCGATCACGCTCCCCTTCGCTCCCCACGGCACCTTTCACCATGACAACTTTTGATTTCTCGGACGTAGAGGCGTTTTTGGACTGTCATCCCGATCTCTTCGAGGAGTATCTCGTTCGGAAGGCGAAATGTGATCAGGTGAGCAGGTGGCTGAAGGAGCATCAGCCGTCGAAAGTGTCCACGGCCGAGGAGAAGCGGGGTGCTGCCAGAGACCCGCTGTGGCCCAGCAACCCAGACGGACTCCGGCGCAGATCGTCCCACATGGAGCTGCGACGGAACTTCGCCCGGTCCAAGGCCACCACCACACACCGGACCTACGACGAGCATGTGCACCTCAGCGAACACGAGTCCCAGTCCAGCATGAGGCGCCGTGCGCTCCTGCGTAAAGCCAGCTCCCTGCCGCCGACCACCGCGCACATCCTGAGCGCCCTGCTGGAGTCCAGGGTCAACGTGCCCCAGTACGCGTCCAGCGCCATCGACTACAAATACAGACTCAAGGAGACCAACGAGAGGGAGTTCTTCTTGGAGTTAGTGAAGGATATTTCCAATGAGCTGGACCTGACAAACCTGAGTTATAAGATCCTGATCAACGTGTGCATCCTGGTGGACGCAGACAGGTGTTCGCTTTTCCTTGTGGAAGGACCCGCACACAAGCGCACACTGGTGTCCAAATTCTTCGATGTGCACTCGGGCACCACGGTCAGACCCTCATCCAGTACCCTAGACTCCAGCGAGGTGCAGGTGCCATGGGGGAAGGGTATCATAGGATACGTGGCAGAGCATGGAGAGACCGTAAACATCTCAAATGCATACGAGGTAAATGGGTCCGGACTTATTGTCAAGGTATCTTTAAATATGTATAATGACTGTTTGGCCCAATGAAAAGTATCCAAAACTATTAAAAAAATCCCTTGATTTCACTCTGTAACTTTAAAAGTTCCTTTGCTGCCCCAGTGTGGCTACACTCTTTCACCCGTGTGCCAAAAGTTTTGCGCATGATAGGTCAAACAACGCAGAGGTGGACAGGAATGTGGGTAATTACCTCATCTTTGTCAGTATAAAAACTCTCCCCATATTAATATGAGGAAAAATGGTCATGACTTCATACAAGCTCAATTTTCTGGTAAATAACTGTTGCACCCCATCATGGCCCCGTGCTGCTGATTTCCCGAGATTCTTATTTGATTATAAATATATGTCCTGGCATATTACAGTATTTCTGCTTATAGTAAGAACAGACCTATTGCAGCAGTGGACACAAAATGACACAGAAACCAGATGTAGAAAGGGTGTGTGTGGTACAAACTCACATGTGCTGGGTTTAGGGGCACAGTGCTGTAAATGTGTCTTTGTGTGGGATGAATGTGTGATATGTGCTGCTCCTCCAGGACCACCGCTTCAGTGATGAGATAGACAAGTTAACAGGCTACAAGACTCAGTCCATCCTCTGTATGGCCATCTGTAACAGTGACGGAGAAGTCATAGGTGTTGTACAAGCAATCAACAAAAATCCCATGGGCACCCCCTTTACTGAGGATGATGAGAAGGTGAGGGTCTGCATGTGTGTCAGATGAAATGCTAAATTAAAATGAATTTAATGTTATCAGATGGTTTTCACAGGTGTAGTCCAGTCAAGAACCACCACAACCACATACTGACTGCACTTATTGCACAGAAAACACTGTTTACACTTTGAATCTTCTTAATGACTGTGAAGAGGGCAGGATGTTCCCTTTAAAGCAAAATACCAGAAAAGTGAAAAGAGCAAATCAACGTCTTACTTAAGTGTGGATCATTAAATATGACTGACTGTGCAATATACTGTATATCCACACTTAAGAAACACACTTTCTGAGCTTAGACTTTCAATTGCTCCCAAAGTAATCCTCTTGATATGAGTTTACTAGATTATGCATGCATTATAGCTTCATTTATGATTCCACAGCTTATGAATACAATTTCACTCCCTGTTTCACAATAAGGTAAAGTAAAGTTGGCTTTTTGTTAAAGTATGTAGTCAGCAGGCAATAAAAATATTAGATGATCATTGACTTACTACAGGTAGATTAGAAAAAAGCAGTCATAAAATCTAATACACAGAGATGCTGGTGCAGTAATATTTGTAGCCTGAACACACACACAAAAAAACACCTATGTACATCCTGGTGCAGGAGGCCATGTGTGGTTTATCCACAAGGTGGCAGAATAAAGTCGTAGAAGTTCAATTATTTTTCAGATATTTTACACATGTGCAGCACAATATGTTCTCTGAGTTGTACTTCAAAGAAATCAAGTTCATAGTACATGCAGCTTCCATATTTACTTTCTGTGACTTTAAAGCACTAAAATAGCAAAAGCAAAGCAACTTCAGAAACTACTTTTTACTGACAAAGACACTAAAAATAGAAAAAAATGTCTTGATCTTGGAGCTTATCTAGTCATTTTACGAACCCTGATGTCTTAATAAATGCTTGATTTCTCTAAATCAATATTTCATTAACAGGGAATCTATTGGAGAGAAATTTGTACAAAGGAGCCGCTAACTCCATCCTGACATTCTGCCTCCATCTTCACACACACTCTCTTTTACCCTGTTTTGTGTGTTTTTGTTTAGCATATAAGCAGCTAACATTTAGAGATTATGCATACCTCTCACCACGCTTTTTGTGTTTCCAACACAGGTGCTGCAGATGTATCTACCATTCTGTGGAATATCGATTTCCAATGCCAAGTTGTTTTCAGAGTCTCGCAAAGAGTATGAAAGGAGTAGGGTGAGAATTTGTTTTTAACAACGAAGTTTAAAGGGGTTACTAAAATTACATCTTGAATACATCTTCATAAAATATGGTAAAAAGCGACACATTTCCCCGTAGATGTAGTATCACGTCTTAAACATTCAGTGGAAACCTACTAAATAGTATTATAAACTTCTTTGCATGAAATGAATTTTATCCTGCTTAGACGATACTAGATTTTAACGGTGTGTGAGGAATATTAGCCATCGATGCCTCACTCACTGTCACAGGCTCTGCTGGAGGTGGTCAACGACCTGTTTGAGGAGCAGACTGACCTGGAGAAGATTGTCAGGAAGATCATGCAGCGAGCTCTGACCCTCCTGCAGTGTGAACGCTGCTCTGTGCTTCTCCTAGAGGACATCGATTCCCCTGTAAGACCTCTGGCTCCTTAACAGACTTTTAACATGCAAAACCTACTTGACTTTGGTTGCTAAATGCAGCCACGGCCAGTTGTAATGGTGCATGTCTTTTTCTATAGGTTGTCAAGTTCTCGAAGACATTTGAACTCATGTCTCCTTTGTGCAACGTTGACCGTGACATCAGGTGAAGGATACTGTATGTGTAAGACAATGACACACACTGAACACATGATGTCAAATGCTGTAACAAACCGTGTATGGAACATTAACTCACTCCATGTTGCTGCTGTTTAAAAGTGCGCAGATCTGACTGTCTGTCCTGTTTGCATTATTGTCAACATCAGCATGGAGAAGCTATCATGTTCTGATTGGCTGATCAATAACAGCATTGCTGAACTGGTGGCTTCCACAGGACTGCCTGTTAACATCAGCGATGTGTGTCAGGACCCACGTTTTGATGCTGAGGTGTGGAACTATTACTCTTCCTATTACACCCACATGAGCTAAGAAATTTGCATGGCCACACGTATTTTTGTGACAGCAAATGCTAAGAAATACACAAGCCGCTGTCATTACAGTGCTGACTTGTGCGTGTGTGTGTTGTATTCAAGCCGAAGTATCATTTGACATTAAAACATTTATTTAAATTTAAGTCAAAGTACAAGTATGCCCCATGACGGGTCTTTCAAACAATATAAAAATATGCAATTCCAAAAAAACGAACTCTTCTCATTTTTGTTCAATAATATCTGTCTTTTCCTTTTACAGGCGGATCAGGCCTCTGGGTTCCACATTAGATCAGTGCTATGTGTCCCTATCTGGAATCGAACTCATCAGATAATTGGTAGGTTGACCAGAAACAATCAATATGGTCTTAATGGAAACCAGTTCCTGTGTGTGTGAGACAGTCGATGATGTGAGTTTTTTCTAAAGGTGTTGCACAAATTCTGAACCGACTGGACCGGAAGACTTTCAATGATGCTGACCAGAGACTGTTTGAGGTAATTATTTAAAAGAGCTTTACTACCACAATTTTGTTTAGGTGTACATTGTTACACTGGACACACATTATACCAGATATTAGGTTCCTTAATTTTTTAAAATCATTTCTTTCATTATACAGGCATTTGTGATATTCTGTGGACTAGGAATCAACAACACTATGATGTACAACCAAGTCAAGAAGACGTGGGCCAAACAGTCTGTAGCGTTGGATGTAAGCACATGATGTATAAAACTCTTCTTGTAAATGTTCTGCTCTTCTTTAATGTTATCGAAATGTTATCTTATTATAAGGTTAAGATATACACAAATAAAAAGCTAAAATATTCTTTATGATAAAGAATGCTGTAGAAAGCTCTTCTACCAGCCACTTCAAAAGCCCTAATGAGCATGCCATCAAAGTATGCCCTTTATATATTATTCAATAATACATAGTATAAATAACACTGATCTGCAAATATTCTCTTACATCTATCTAAATGTACAATACAAATAGTAAGATTACCAAAAACTCTGTACATGTTCTGCTTTGAAAAAGACTAGTAATCTAAAAACGAATGAATGAATATTCATGGCGATGTAAAACATATTAGGTTGTCACTATGCTTAAGCTGAACTCAATAAATCATCTATATTAGTCTAAATATTATACTCAACAACATAAATAGATTGTGACATTTGTTTGAAATGAGGCTGAAGAGTTTCGTCTCACTGATTAATGCTCATAGTAAGAGCGGCTCGTCACGTCATTAGTGTGTCGATCTGCGTTCTGGTCCACTGCCCGGTAGCTAACCTGAGCCGTCACATATCCTCAACAAACATGGTTCTGCTTCTCTGCTATAAATATTTCAGATGTTATCAATAATTTATGATAAATGCATGTGCCAGTCTGCTCACCTCTCATCAAAGGCAACACACACTTCTGTATTTCAGTCACATAATCTTTGTGTTTTAAAATCCTGTCGGATTTTTATTTTTGTCATGACACTGAAACTCTAGTAACAAATTGGTTTTAAAAGTAGACACGTACGTTCTTTGGTCCTTACAGTGCAAAAGACAGATTGCATCAAAAAATGATAATATTGATTGTTTACTGTAGGGGTAAATGTTCTGTTCATCTGGTTTTTCACCTCATTACGAGTAGATCAGCTTCTTTCTTTCACTCTCTTACATGATTTCTGCTTTTTTAGATGTTGTCCTACCATGCTACATGTTCCAAGGTAGAAGTTGACAGACTCAAGGTAATTCTCATTAGCAAATATTAATGAAAAATGTAATCTGATGTCTGTCAGTGGTTGAAGTCAAAATAGAAACCAGAAACAGCTTGCAACGTGTTTTATTGCTTTGCTTCCGTCCTTGCTAGCACTGTGTGACTGACGGTCCTGTCCTGTCCCCCTAAGGCAGCCAAGATCCCTTTGAGCAGTGAGTTAGGCATCGATGAGTTCCACTTCAATGACTTCTCTTTGGACAATGATGCCATGATCACTGCCTCACTCCGGATGTTTCTGGAACTTGGTGTCGTGCAGAAGTTTAAAATTGACTATGAGGTGAGGGTCTGATATGTCGTGTAAAATGTGGGTTTTGTGTAGCACTAGATTCCGTTGTCAAGGTGTATGTTTGTCACCTCTATATGTGTCTCTCTGTAGGTTTTGTGCCGCTGGCTTCTGACTGTGAGAAAGAACTATCGAACAGTGGCGTATCATAACTGGAGGCATGCTTTCAATGTGTCGCAGTGCATGTTTCTTATGATTACAGTAAGTTCACACACAGCCAACACAGCCAGTTGTTAACCATACACCATAATAGGCACATAAGAAATGACCCAATTTCCTAAGTTTGTCTGATTCCATAGTGTCACACACAGACGGTGGTTGATTCCCCTCTCTCTCCTTGTTAGCTTTAAATACATACTGACCAACTATCTGTTGTAATAAAGGTAAAATTCCACCAAAAGACATCATGCAAACATAGGGAAAAAAGTTGCTGAAGTTGTTTTTAAATCTGTCATGAGAAAAGTGGAGCTCAGAGGACTCATTAAAGCAACCAGCTATTAGTCACTGAACAAACATCATTAGGAGGAAGGGAAACACAATCAAGGCAAAATTAGAAGAGTGAGTATTTGGAGAAAGCCTCAGAGACAATAGTTAACTTTCCAGGTTGGTCAGGTGGTGAGAACTTACAGACATCAATACACGATCCCATCCTCTCCTTACAGTACAAAATGGAACCAGGCAATAAAATACAAACGTAAAAGTAATTGACTTTGTTAACTGCTTTCCGTCCGTCAGACAGCCAGTTTCCAGGACGTTCTGTCAGATGCAGAGATCCTGGCTCTGATGGTTGGCTGTCTGTGTCATGACTTGGACCATCGGGGCACCAACAACGCCTTTCAAGCCAAGTAAGTCAGGAGACCCTGAAGTATGATGATAAATCACTGCCTGCATTGAATGTTTCGTTTCACTCTGTGTTTCATTGCAGGACAGGCTCAGCTCTGGCGTTGCTCTATGGGACATCTGCCACCTTGGAGCATCATCACTTTAACCATGCCGTCATGATCCTCCAAAGTGAGGTCAGATAAATATTTCTCCTTTATTATATTAGCTGTAATAGTTTTCTCTGTGTGCTTTTATTGTGCTTATTTAAGTAGTATTTACTGTAGTATAGTATGCATTTAAATTGACAATGGGCGTAATCCAAATCATAATGAACAAAACATACAAACTTTCAAAGAGCCCCTGGTGGGTGTCTTGCTTCAGTGAGTCTTAGAGAACTGGGTGTTTGCAGACTGAGCTTCAGGATGGTCGTGTGGAAACCTTCCTGCTGGTGGGCGGCAGCACTGAGCACTCGTTACCCTGTGATGGTGCTTTGTGTAGGTGCAGGTGCAGCTCAGTTTGATCATCAGGAACAGTGTTCTCCATTGATTTGTTTTAACACAGGACAGAGAAAGTCTATACACATTGCTAATTAACATTGCTAATGGGAACTTCATTTGACAGTGAGCGATGACTTTACCCATGTATTGGCTTTAAGGAGCCATTTTAGCCGCTATTACTCATCCTTGTCTGCTTTTCTGTATTTGCCTACTGTATGCTATTGTGCTTTTTCACAGGGTCACAATATCTTTGCCAACCTCTGCTCTAAGGAGTATAGTAACATGATGCAACTATTGAAGCAGGCTATTCTCTCCACAGACCTTACTTTGCACTTTGAGTAAGTGGTCTTTGAATGCATGCAGTGCTGAATTAGTTTGTCTGGTAAAAAAAGTGAAATTTATTTAACCAGATTGTTAAATACATTCTTGCAATTAATCATAAGAGTAAAATTTTTGCATTGTAAAATGCTTGTGTGAGTGTTTTCTTTTGCCTTTCAGCATTTTCTGTGTCCTTGACTGTCTCTTTACATTGTAAGGCGCAGAACCAAATTCTTTGAATGTGTTCTGTCTGGAGAATTCAACTGGAAAGATGAGGGACACAGAGAAGTTCTCAGGTTTCTACCTTTGTGCTAAACGTGCTAAAAATGTTCTGCGACGAGATAACTTTAAATGTGATGCACAAAAAAAAAAAAAAAGAAACAAATGAGCTTTGATGTCATGAACAGGTCTATGCTGATGACAGCGTGTGATCTGGGTGCCGTCACTCGTCCTTGGAAGATATCCAAACAGGTTCCTATCACAGAGTCTTTCATATCTGTACAATACCCAGCTTTCCTTTGCTTCAGTAAATTACTGCAATGTATTTTACCATGCTATAGCAAAATGCATGCTCCCTCTTGAGGTCTTTGCCGATGTTTAATGCCAAACAGTTGATCATGCGTGTGTGAAATGATGTTTGTTTCAATTGATTGTTTCATTTATGTCCCAAGGTTGCGGAGCTGGTGACGAGTGAATTCTTTGAACAAGGGGACAGGGAGAGGTCTGAGCTGAAGTTGACTCCAGCAGTAAGCGAGTTTTAAAAGTCTTGTTTTTACCTAGGATTTAAATTTTAAAGCAGATGTTTTTTGCACACTGAGATGCCAGGACATCCAATATTGTTACATAAGCACTCTCTTTTTAAATATAAATGATGAAGGTTTTGGTCATGGATCACAGATGATTATCACTTGTCTGTAGGCCATATTTGACCGTAATCGAAAAGATGAACTACCTGCCTTACAGATGGAGTGGATAGATGGGATCTGTAAACCCCTTTATCAGGTAGGAGACCACTTAGCAACAAGACAACAGTTACAGTACTCATTCATATACTGTGTATTTGAAACGAAACCATAATGAAATCATTGTTTGTGTCGCTAATAGGCTCTGCTGAAGCTTAACAGGAAGTTGCAGCCAATGGTTGATGGGATAGATGCCAATCGAAAGAAGTGGCAGGAGCTTTGCTCTTCCTATCAGCAGACTCGCAAAGTGACTGTGAGTCAAAGTATTGAATCAGATCAGAGTTCTGAGTCCCATGAAGGCGGGGAAACCAGCCAACACCCCGAGTCCACAGCGACTGTGAAGCCGGTTGAGAACGGTAAATTTGGTTCAAAGTTTAAGTGCAGTCAAAGGCTGAAGTGTCGAGTAAATGAAAACCCATGTGACGATCAACCAGCATCAGCTGGCACCACAACAGCTGCAGAACGGAAGTAAAGCAAGCAAAGAGTTAAGTTTATGTTTATCCATTTCACAGCTAATAGGGGACCCTCCCTCATATACTGTATGTACCCCATGATTTTCCAACACTTTCACTACCCTAAATGTTTTGATCTGCTGAACTTCTCCTAAGTGTCACTGTGCTTAACTCAGGAGCGGGGATACTGTCCCATAATGAACCTCTATTTACAAATGAGTCCTCAAAATATCTGAAAAAATTTTTATAACTTAATTTGTAAGGATGAGAGACTAAAGCCAAAGAGGGAAACTTGTTATTTTACTGTTGTGTGATGGGAACTGCCTCAGAAACACAAGCCCATTGGATTGCCTTTAGAAAACAAAAAAGGAATCACTGTGATTTCTCTGTCACATAAATTGCCATTATGAATGTATGCTGGAGCATGATCTTGTTCCTGAATGTTTCTTCCTACCAGGCTCTCTTACCTCAGTTGCAGATCTTTGGTTGCATGGCATTAGGTTTAGTGTTTGTAGGTTAACTGAGCCGTCTACTGTTACTGTCTGTATCGTGTAAACTCACCATCATTGATGACACAAAAATACTAATTGATTTTAAAATGTTCTGAACATTTTTGGAATATTTATTTACGTACTCTAGTTTATGTTTTACATGTATTAGAAATACATTGTCTGTTTACTGTATTTATGAAACAGAAACATTGTGTCCAGTGCCCATTTCTGCGTTCTCTTTATATGTGCCAATGACTTCATAAATATGCAAATTATGGAAATGTCATTCTCCAATATATGTTTGCACAAAATAGCATGAAAATACTCCATGACTTTGTCCAACTGTGAACAAGAGGAATAACAGTAAAAGGTCCATTTCATGACACATCTCATTATTACACTGTGTACACAATGGGTAAAACAACAAAAGGGCAGTTTAAAGATGCATATGAAGCAGAATATGTATATATGCCTTATGTTTGTCTTGTTGTAGAATCGTTTGTAATTCACACTGGACAGCATGCTGATTATGTTGAAAATGCATGTATCACATTTGATGTTCACACTCAATATAATCTTGATGCCTTTGACTGCCTTATGAGATTTGTTTTGCATGAAATTACTGTATGGAGGTGTTAATTGTTGTGTTTTATGAATACGGTTTCTGGACTTTCGCTGCTCAGAACAGAAGATTTCTATTTTCGATCACTGACCAAATTAATATATTCATTATTTTTCATACACCGGACTCTATATTTATGCAAGAACTGACATTTTCTTTTGCTATTTATGTACTGCTAAAAATAGTCTCAGACAAGACAAGAAATTGACAGAGAAAAGGGAGTTCAGTTAACTCCAGCTGGTTTTGTGAATAAAATGATGTGGCATGGAAACGGCTCTGTGTGGTATTTTGTGGTTTTGTGATCAAACTAAAGCAGGATTTACATATTTTTTTAGATCCACTGTTATTGTTACTCGCTGATTTCATTAAGTCTACAAACAATGCAGTAATATTTATACTTCTAATTATGGAAGACATTTACAGTAAACTGTGGACTGGATGTGAAAACACTGTTAGCGACATAGTGGTGTTTGTGAGAAAACTGTACTGGAAGATTTTGTCTGTACTTTGATTCAACAGTACTCCAATAACTTTGGTGCTTAATCTCTTAATTCATATCTCACCTTGACAGCTTTTCTTTTGTTCTATGTAGAATAATGGTGACAGAAGGCATTGAAGCCGACATTCATGTGCCACATATTTGGTTTTCTGCACACATTAATAGCTTTGTGACAAGATACAGAATGTATTTGCATTTCTGACACATTAAACGCCATGTGCACCATTTGCTTAGAATATCCAAAGAGAAAAATCAGAAGCAAAACATCCTTTCATTCTCTCTATTAGACAATTATGGCAAAATTATTAGTACCTGGTACTTTCCAAATCATGTAGTTAAAAGAACAAAAGTTCACCTGTCAATAAAATATTATCATTGAAAAACTAAAGGTTAACTCATCCATGAATCTGAGTGTCCAACAAAACACAGCCACAGCCTCACAGAGCATGCTGTGGACAGAATCTCTACATATTCATTCAGTCTCTTTTAAATCCAGTTATTCATGCGGGGAGTGTTTGATGTTGGCTTTAATAGGGGAGTGAGGTGAGGCAACAGCAGCAGCAGCAGAAGTGTGTAAAACTCCAGCCGCCAGCTGCCAAGTCATAGCCAGAGCTGGGCCTTAATCTATAATTTAACATGGATTGAGTTTATTCTCCTCAGGGTCGATGATCAGGAGCGAGCCGGATGGAGAGAGGAGAGAGAGCCTTCCAATCTCATTTTTGATACAGGACCATAGACTTTGATCTCTCTCCCTCCCTCTATTTCTCTCTCTCTGATGCCTTTTTCTGTTCAAACCCGCTCACACACACACAGAGTTTTACTTTCACTCCTATTCAGTCTGACACACTGTACTGTACTATAAGTACACACTGACAAACAGATGCAGAGCGCCACACAACTAAGGGAAAAACAAATGCCCTAGAGAGACTTGTGTAATGTTTAATAACCTCTATGATATTCATACACCCAATTTTTATTCTTAGCAATTTATTGTAAGACAAAGGCCAAGAATAGAAACAGAGAAGGCACTAAGCACTGTCTGTGTCAATGTGTTTTCAACAGTAAGGTTTTCCAGATGTCTTTCTCAAACACTTTCCAGAGGAGTTGGAAATTATTTTAAATCTGGTTGTTCATGTGTGGAGTAAAGTTGGCTTTAATAGAAAAGTGAGGTGAGGCAGCACAGCTTTACCAGGCCAGATTAGATATGAATTCTCTCCAACACGTTTTGGGTCTTTTATGGGGTCTGGGGAATGCCTGGAAGACCTCCACTGGGAAGTGCCAAGGAAACAATCCTAGGTCTGAACAATCTCAACCGGGTTTTTTCAATGCGAAAGAGCAGCATTCGTAGATTGGAACATAAATTGAAAGGTAAATTGCCTTGCGTTTCATCACAATGGTTCGGTACAACGTCCGTCTCACAATCCATTTTACCCTTACTTGTAAACAAAACCCTAAGATACGTAGACTCCTTATTTTACGGTAGTGATTCACTTGGATGCAAATCATCCCAGTCAATGTTGGAGGTCACAGTCTAATGAATTAACAGAACCACATCATCTGAGATTATGACGTCACCAAACCAGACTCTCTCCTCCCACAGACTGCACCTACAAATCTTTCCCATCAAAATTCCAAACAGCAAAGGGCAACCCTGAGGCCAACAGCAACTTAGAACGTGTTTGCTTGAACACGTTTTTGACACCTTGATAACCGGAGCACTCCATTCCCTCACTTGTTTTAGAAATGAGGACCACCACCCCAGTTTGCTGGTCCACAGGCACTGTACCTGTTCTCCATGTGACTCTGAACAAGCAGGTAAACTAAAGACAGCCCGACAATGTCCAGATCCTTAAGCATCTCAGGGCGACATTAACTACCTCAGAGAGCTCCACCTGGGATATAGAATCAGGTTTAGAATACGTTTTAGGGATAGGCATTCAGTTATGATGGTTAGGGTTTGGGAAAACACTACGTCAATGAGTGTTATTCAACAAATATAGAAGTACATGCGTGTGTGTATGTGTGTGATAATCAATCTATGCTGTTCCTTTGTAAATCTACAGGAAATGACCCATACTAATTTTTAGAAACTAGACTGTGGCAAGTAAAGCCATGCAAATAGACTATAAATATTAATACACACTTTCATTCCGATACTCACAATGTACCAGGAATAGATTTGCAGGCCTCATGAATATTTAGAATGTGCACATATTTTTATGATACAACATTGAAACTCCTCTATGAGTTTTAAATCAAACATAGCACTGGCAGGCATTAACAGGATGCTTTCAATAATCAAACATTCAGCACCACTGGGTTAGAACCTGAAAACAGTGCACTGGAAAGTTTAGAGGATATGAAAAAATATATATTTTTCTTTTTTTTCTAGTTTACTTCCTTAAAAAACTTATTTTGATTCTGCAGTTACTTTTCTTATTTTTCAAACACTCTCAACTCAAGGTCCAATATGTCCTGATGTTTTATATCATGTCTCATGCCCTCCATCCTGCCCCACCAAATCAGGGATTTTGAGGTTGCTTCAAGAGCTCCTTATCATTTATGACCTAAAAGTTGAATTTCAAGCTGTTTTTTTGTTTGGTTGAAAATATTTTGCATGGGTTCACATCCTCTATGTTGACTAGCTGCCTCTGCAAACTTTCCTCAATATGTAAGCAATTTATGTCTGCAGTATATTTCATTTAAAGTAAAAGCCACTGGACCCCATTGTGTTTTTCTGAGGTTCTGTTTTTCTAAAATAGATTTAAAAAATGCAAATTACAAGAGTAAAGTATGCCTCTTATACTGTTTGGAATAAACAATAGCAGGGCTTTTAATCATAGCTCCAATTACAGGGGATTCAACCACTGTACCACCACTAGGCCCCAGACGATGTTTGCAGAGCCAAGACTCAAGAGAAAACGTTTAAATAAAGTGGAGAACACAGTGTTACTATAACGTGTGTTAAGTTTTAACCTCATAACATACTATGGACATGAAAAGAACTGTTCTTCTTTGAGTGCAGATGGAAAGTTAGGGTCACTAAATAAGTTGCCCAGAACAGATAGTCATGGCTGATTATCCTGACAGATTAATCAACATGTTCTGTACTGTTTAACCTCTGAGCCGATCGCCCCAGTCAGCCAATACCACTGGCCTCAATGAGGGTTATAAGAGGTGAACATGCCTGAATATGCTTTGAACATAGAAGAAAACACAACATACCAGCCATCTCCTGTCTGCCCTGGACTGGCCATGGTCCATTGTGAATCTCATGTGGCGGGACTTACAGACATTCACATTTATGGGAATAGGCTTGTGTTGATTCGTAAACTGCCCAGGGCTGTTTTTGAAATAAAGCATTCATGCGGTCTCGGGATGCAATGGAGAAACACGTCTCATTGGAAGGTACTCACATTCAGGAGTCACACGATGAAGCCACTGACTCATTGCAGATCAGTGCGTGTTTTCTTTGCCATTCACTGCACCGCCTTGTCAGGCTGCCTGTCATAATCAAAGCATCCTCAGTGTTATGACATGAAGATGAATAATTGATTCTTGCAGGGGGCTTGCTGGTTATGTAATAGTAAACCCAGTAAAGTGTCAGAAAGGTTTTAGTCTGTCTCTGCTGCAGAAATGTTACAACTGCTGGTTGATATCTGTGGTGTGTGTGTGTATTTAAATGAACAGAGTTTAATGCACACTTGACCAACATAGACAATGTCAAAAGATTTCCTTTTGTTAGTGCAATCACACAACACAGTACACTCCTCCTCAAAGGTGCCGGTTTTTCATGCAAAAAAATTGCCAAGCAACAGCAAGACATCTCTCAGAGGATGCTTTTACTCCGATATCTGATTGGAACTCTATTATGCAAATGTTTGTTATTCACATTAACAGAAAATGGAAATTTCCAAACTAAGTCTTCAGGAGTATTAGAAAAGCTGAAATTGTCTATTGATAAATCCATCAGTAATTTGCAGACAATTCATGTGCATTTATGTGTTACATAGATTAGCTCTTCATATTTATATTCTCTTTTTTGCATCTGTGAAAACTAGAACATCATTGGATGTTAAACTGTAGTGACAACTCTTTGGGTTCTAATAAACAATAATTTCATAAACAAATGGAACAAATAACCAACTGCCACACCCAGAAAATAACTGTCAGAATAACTGATGATTAAACTGGTTACTTGTTACTGCTACAAATGCTACAGTTCATTAAAGCCTGAAAGAACAATAAGTAATTTGAGTGACGGCTAAATACAAATGCATTTTAAACATATGTGAAGTATAATTATACTCAGGGCTGGTATGTCAATAATCTATTTCTGAACAGGTTTTTGCTGCCACTTGACATTCTGTTTAGTTGTGCCTCCCTCAAGTGGTGAATAAGAGCACCAGCATTGGTGTGCAGCAAGTGAAAGTAATTAAAGTCAAAAATCATATTGGTAAGAAGTTGAGTGAGACATCAAAAAAGACTTATTTGTAAAAAACAAAACTACTAACACACATAGTGCAAATTAATTGAAAACGGGCTCTTGTGTGTGTGTAATTAAATAAATGAGATAGAGAGACAGACAGACAAAGAGAGAGAGAGAGAGAGGTGGAGAGGGGGCAGGACTTGTGCTCTTGACCAATGCCATGGATTTGACCATTTTTTTAAGCGATGGGAGGCAACCAGAGGATCCTGTGTCCTGCTGACAACTGGGACCGCCCCCTCCCTAATGACAGGCCAGAGCTGGATTCCTTCAATGAAAAGCCCTTTGATTGTTGGCAGGAACTCCTCTGGTTTGGCTGAATGGCTGACAGCTCTGTCAGGGTGATGGACGGGTGGGTATTTCACCCCTGATAGAAACAAGTCCCCTCCAGTGAACCACTAACTCTCAGAGAGCAAGACCCCTGCCAGTCAACTTTTAACCTCATCTCAAACAGATGGATACAAGCGCAACTGAGACGGAGGAGTGATGCAAAGTCAGCCAGTAATTGCTAGTTGCAGCAAAGCATCCTGCTCAGCTGAGAGTTAATGCAAAGAGGTTCATGTTTTTCAGGACTTTCTTGGTAATATTTATACTTTAATAAAGTCTTGAGAACATCAGTACGTATAGATGTAGCCCTTGTTTAAAGAAGTGTGGCAATATTACAATATCAAATCAACCTACAGAGAAAAAGGTCTGAAATTTTTTTGCAAATGTTTTCAGTTACTTGTGGCAATTACAGGCAATCACATGCTATTATTCAGCCAGGCCAGAGACTTATGAATATTGACTCGAAACACATTTTCATATTCTTTTTAAGTTTTAGCGCTTTCTGTGCATATGTGTTTTTGCAGGGCAGTGCAGTTGTGGTTAGTGGTGGAGTGGTTAGTGCTGCCACCTCACAGCCAGAAGGTTTGCATGTTCTCCTCGTAGTTGTGTGGGTTCCTTCCACAGTCAAAATACTTGCATGTTGGGTTAATTAAAACTGTTACTTTTGCTTTTTTTTGTGTCTTTTTTGAAGCCCATGATAAAGATCATGGATGGATGATTTTGCATTTTTTAAAGTTTTTACTAAAAGTTTCAGAAATGGATTCAAAGTTGGTGTAAAAAGTCTAGTTATGGAGTCACTTGCAAACCTGTTCACAAAGCTCTGATATCATAACTCAGTCAGACGGCCGTGTTTCTATATTCTCGCTCTTCTTCCTTCTCTAACTTTCAGACGTGCACTAAGAATACATTAACTGTAACTACATTAACTTGGTCCTGACTCCACATTGTGAATCACTGCTTGCCACCAATATTGCAGACCTTCACACAAAGGTGGTCCTTTACCTCAGAAAGAGGCAGCACTGGGTTTGTGTAGGCATCCAGCCAGCTCTGACTTTGAACATGTGAACAGGAAACCTCCATCCACATGACTCATCTTCCATTCTCTATAAATAAAATCTTGAAAAGAATCCCAGCATTACAGCACTGGATCTGATAATGTGAATCCTTTGAAATGATCAGCTTTTTAAGTATAAACAATCCTAAAACGTGATCATATCTTCAGCTAAGTTTCAAGTAAAACAACCAAAAAATGTTTTTTTTCTTTTGACTGAATACATTTGTTCAAAGTTTATTTTGGAAAAAATGTGTGAATTATAGTATAAACATAGTTCAGATGTGACACACAAAAGCAATGTTATCTTCAATAATTTACAATCATAGCCATTAAAAGGTTTACAAAGAGGGTTCCATGACAGAAATTCATCAGTCTTTTTCAGACAATTTATTACTATAGTTATTCTGCGTGGAACTGCAAAGGCACAATCAGAATATCCACAGGGTTCAAAATAATAAAATAAAATCTCAGAGTTACAGCTATAAAGCTTAAAGGAATCAGTGTACCTTATGAAAATCAGGGTGCACTGTTACATCAAACAGATAGTGGTCTGGAAAAAACACATTAGTGAAAGGCTGAGATTTGCAGCACTGGCCATCCACGATGCTACAGTGCCGGGAAAAGGCTTTGAAAAATGTTGAGCTTAGGTTGAATTGTTTGAGAAAAACATGTAACATCATGAATCTGTTATTCTTACTGCATTATTACTGTGTATTGAACAAATCTGTACTGTATAACCTGTCTACAGCAATTTGATGTAGATCTGCAATGCATCATGGTCAAAATTTGGTGGTGAATTATACAATGACAATGCAGTAATTTTGAGCTGGATTTTTATTTTGACAGTAGAAACAATCTGTCCACTACACACATTTGTTTCAAGAGCTACTGACAAGATTCTACACTTTCTTCAGAAAGGTAACCTAACATATTATCCTCCAACTAAGACAAGTAGAGAGACTTTAGCTAATGTGCCAGAAACTGGGAAAAGTTTGCTATTTATTTAATACATGAATTTAAACATGTACATATATTTAAACCACAGAGTGCAACAAAGTTAGCAGGTTTCTGCTAACATTTTTAAATTGGTAAATTTAAAACCAACTGTGTGTAAAGCTAAAGGATACAAATGAGAGGGATGCACCATTGTTTGACACCTTGTTATCAATCACGTCAGCTGACCATGTAGGCGTCTCTGGTCCCAGGGATGGGAGACTTTGTGTTTTATTTTTGTGTTTTGCTACATCACATGCTTGGATTTTACTGTAAAAATACTCAAAATATTGTTTAAGTTTTTGACTAAGTGATGTTCCTTTGTGTTTTTTTAAGTCACTATTGTAGGATACATGTGACTGTCAGCAAGTCTCACAAATCAAATACATGACAATAGAAAACACACGTTTTTATGATTACCAGCTCCTGTTTTTTCCCCCTTTAATTCTTGTCCCTGTCAGTACAGTAAGAATAGCTAGGAGTCCTTATCAGTCCTTTTTAAACTCTCTAAATACGCATCAAAGATTAACAAAAAAATTCTAGGCCGTGCAGTTTACATGGTCAGGGTGTTTTTGAACAAAGAAGAAGAATTTGTATGTTCAGGAAAACAAATAGAAAACTAAATATATGTAGTCCCTATCTATTTTAAAATTAAAAATTTAGAATTTGAGTGCAGTGATAAAATACAAAAACATTGTGTTCATTTTACAGTGTAAATAATTAGTTTACAGTAGTCCAATATTGCTGTGATATAAAATAGAGCATCTTATTACTGTGATGATAATTACATTTCTATTATAATTACTGTAATACAATTACAGTACTGTTATTATTAGTAAATATAGCAGTATTTTATACTGGTACTGTGATTACAGTTGCAGTAAGTTTACTGTGCAATGTTCTCATCGACTTACTTGCTAAGTGCTGCCAGTACGTTACTGTAGATTTCACGGTTTTCTTGTTACAGTGTAGGAGAGCTCGTGGGTTTGTTCGGTATGTGTAGAGGGACACTGTATTCATGACATTCACTGCAGGGTCCAAGAGTAACACTAGCCTTCACCCTTAAGAACTTTGTTAAAAGTACACATATGTGTTTGTTTACTTTTGCTATACTGGTTCTTCCTGTTAAACAAATATATCACAATTCTAAAGATGTGTTCAAAAAATATGGTCATTTTATGTAAAAGACTTTACTTAGCAAATTAATTTAAAGTCATTCAAGGTTAAAGAGAGAAAATTCCTTAATCTTGTTGTTATTTATTGCAACACAGTTATAGGTATTTTGACATTTCTTTGAGCTGGCATCAGTAATGACAAAAAATAGCACATTTAAAGACAATAATTAAAATCTTTGCACATGTTTTGTTAAACTGTTCTTAAAGTGCAACCACACATTTCACCAGTAAAACATCAGAGAAGTATTTTCCCTTGCTTGCACGTAAATTGGTTTCAGCCTATTCACATCGTTCACTCTGAGACCGAGGGGGGGGATGGGGAATTGGGGGGTCTGAGAAACTCAAGACCTCGTGGCAGCATACCACTCAGCCATCACAAGCACTTAAGGTCTTTTAAAAATGCTGCAGCATTGTTTACTGTTGGCTCTGTGCAGACAAAAGCTGGAGCCCTGGTGTCTCAGCACTAACAAGGCCCATCTGAAAGCACAAGGGGAAATATAAGCCGGCCTGAACTTGCCACTTCATTTCCCGTCTGGTAAGAGCCTGTTTCCTGTGCATCAGCGTAAAGATGGCATTTCACCACAGGGACTTTGCCACTTGTCCCCACCCCCGTTTTCCCCCTCCTTCACTTTTGACTCTCAGCTGCAAACAATTTATTTTCAAGACGCAGTGAGTAACAGCTTCCAGATTAGCCCCTGATAGGATTAAAATTGAAAATGACATTTTGGAAAATGGACAATGTATATCAACTTCACGTTTTGGCAGTTCTAGGCAGTGGTTCAAACCAAGGGAGTGGTTTTGGTTTTTAGTGCTCTGTACCAATGTGTGGAAAGCAAGTCATGGAAACAAATTTTCACACCCAGCAGCTTTTTCATAGGAAGTATAAATCTGTCTACTTGAGAAAAAGCTGTCTTGTGGGGGTTTTGATTTAAATGAGGTCAGACTTATTTGCTGCAAATAGAGGACAAATGTTAGGCTACACATCATGTTTTTTCTCATAAATTCAGAATAGTTAGAAAAGGTTCAACAATTATTCAAATAAGATCATTTACTTTTGCATGTGTACACTAAATACAGTTGTATGCCTCATTGAGGGATGTGTGCTTGAAAATAATTAGTTCATGTCTTGCTCATCCATGGTGGAAGGCAAATTATGTCTATAGCTGTTGTGAATGGCCACGCTTAAAAGCAAGGGTGAAGGTCGACCGTAATGGAGCTGGACTTGATAATTGTAAAACGTAGTGATAATACTTTAGTCAGTCAGTCCTGAAAGGCCTTCATGACACTGAGAGAGAGCATAAAGGTCCTTCACTGCAGGTCTGGCCCATTGCTGGCGAAAACATTTTATTCTCATCTTCGGCTGCAAACATTATAGGTCACAGTGCTCCAAATCCAATGTCTCTATTTGACAAGAACTTCTGCTTTTAGCTTAACGTAGCACAAACAATGGAAACAAATAAGCAAAGGTTATCCGGGCTTCCTCCAAAGGTCACAAACTACACCTGTTAATGCCTCTAAATCTTTCTCTGTCTCTATTTTTTTTTGAACCACAGAGACAGTCTAAGCCTGGCTCAGTTACCTGGCAGGTACCATAGAAGTATATTTACTTCACTGTATGAAAGTGGCATTAACCTTTGGCAAAAATAAACATACAGTATAAATGAATAAGTGTATTTTCATAATTGATTGGATCTCCGCGTTGCTCCCCATGTTCACACGAACATATGCAAAGGGTATATTTTCACTGCTTGCAATAGACTTTTCAGTTGCTGTGGCCTGTCCCCATCAATTATCCAGATTTCACTACAGTGTGTTCTGCGCCTTTGTTCAGAGTTTGCAGGGTAATTACTGGCAGGACCCGCTTAAAGCTGTTATTTTCCAGATGGCAGGCAGGCAACACTGAAGAGCTGGTTAGTTCCACCATGTGCTCATGCTGGAGCCTCTACAGTAAGCACTTAGCCTTCAGATGGCATGGAACTGCTACGGGCCTGGCTGAGCTGAAATGGGTCATGGTCAAAGTACTTTTGGCTGACGAATAAAGCTTCAGATTTGCAGGACCCAGAAAGCGAGCACGCTGTATTTGAGTGAAAAGCTTTACATCCAGACCCCTGCAGACCAGACATGGGGTTTGATTGCAGATGGGCCAGTTTCCCTCAGCCAGAAGGGGTTTAAAGGGTTGAACCCTGATTGGATGTGCATTACATCTAAAGTTAAAAGTGTACAGCTGTGAGCAAGAGAAAGAGCAAAAGGTCAACAGACTGGATTCGTGGTTTGTGGAGTTGCACTCGATGGGAGTAGACAGTCAGCAGCTGCACAGTGACAAGGAGATTTACCAAGGCAAAGGTCTTCTCACCCCTTAAGGATGAGATATTATTCAGCTGTCTACTTGCTGAAAAGTGCACTAAGAGTCTAACAATTGTTTATAGCCCTCATATTCATGTAATAAAGATGTAGAGGAGATATTTGAGATTTGTATCCAGATCAGACATGAAAGCAGCATTTGTTTTCTCTTTCAAGATTCAAGAAGTTTTATTGCCATTTTTAAATATGCACAGACATATGGGGACTGAAATGTTCTTCCTCTAGGCCCGTTGTGTAACATAAAAACACACATTCTTAAAACAAGATGACGGAATAATAAAATAATAGAAAAACAAAATAACAAAAGTAGTGGAAATTGAGTGTACCAAATGACAGTAAAACGAAGTTCAAATGCCATATGAATGTCTAAAATAGAAGTTAATTGCAAACTATTAAATAGAAATCTTAGTGACTTACAATTAAAAAACAACTTGAAAACTGTCATGTTTTCAAAATGTTAACTATTTAATATGCAAACTAAAACCTGAATCACAGAATCTGCGGTGTCCTCACCTGGTCTTTTCTCAGTGTAAAGGTTCATGTGATATTTTTCAGTAAAGATCATTTTCATCATTTTGCCACTAATGCAGAAGGTCGTTTCTCTGTGTGACAGTAGACGTTAGGGAGGAGGGGGCAGTGCATTTAGAGTTCTTGCGTTTTGAGGGAAACAGCTGGTTAGTCTGGTGGAACTGGCACAGATGTTTCTGCACCTTTTCTCAAAGGAGCAGACTGTAGGAGGGGTTACCCACATTTCGGGGGGCTTTATGGGCCCACCCAACACAGCAATGAATAGAGATAGGTATCAATGTTCAGTGTACTGATGGTGAGAATGTTTTTCATAACAGATAACGATGCAGTTTGTTTGGATATTTTCAATTGGACCCATGGAGATTGTGTTCACAAAGGAAGAAGCGAAACTTGCTTCTTCTGTCTTGTTAAGCTAAGGCTGGATAACAGGAACATTTCCCAAAATGTTGAATTTTTCTATATGGCAACTTCAGAAATAAGCAAATAAAATCCACTTTTGGAACAAACAAATAAAAGTAGTCAAGACAGTAGATGGCATGAAAAACTAAAATGAAATGCAAAAAAATGAGAAAGAAAGCAAGACCTCAGATTCTTTAGTCAGTTTATCTTAAAATAAAGCATCTTAATCTTAATATGAAATTATCCAACAAATGCTGAACAATAGTAACTGCATATTTTCATCAGCTTTGTGAGCCGACTGACACATTCCTCCGTATTACAGGACTTCATTGAACTTTACTCACGTTTTACTCTGCCCGGAGTCAACTTGCTCCATCATCCACAAATCTCAGAAAAACAAAACACCAGCACAGAAAAAAGAAAGAACACTGGCGCAAAGGGCACACAAAGAGAGAGGGAGAAAGGGAGAAGTGGGGTGGGGGGGTTGTCTTTTTAGGTTCAAAGACAATCTTTCTCCATTCCTCTCTTAACCATTCACTTTGTGCCACACTGGCCCCTGGGGGAATACGAGTCGCTTGTCATTGGTGCCATTCACCTGTCAGTCAGAGTGTTACAGGATCAATGGGCTCCATTTTGTGGAGCGGAAACCCCCAGCCAAGAGACATATGAGATGAAGTCAGCTGCTGTTTATGCTTTCTGACTAGTTTAACTTTTTCTTCCTATGTGCCACAGATTCTGATACTTTACTTTCTCTACTGGAGGAAGCTCACCACATACACTACGATGTCAAATTTATGGCACCACAGCTTTATTGCATCGCGTATAATGAAAGCATTTCTCCACCAAGGCACACATGGACCACGGTCTTAACGGTGATGGGATAATGAGCAGAAAAACTGCCATCTGTTATCTTTTTGAAATGAAAAACTGCCATTAGATTATTAGTGTACCACTATGCAATAAAGCACATAATTCATATTTCCATTTAGATTTCCATTTTATGCAGCTTTGCACTTCTGCTACTGCTATAATAATCAATGTGTGTAATAATACAACAATCACAGGCCATTTTAAAACTTTTATGCTTTTATGTATTTTTGTGTAATTGTTTTCAACCAATTTTTTAACTTGTAGGGGCTCAAACAATGGTCTTTGAGATCTAATCGAAACCTGTACCTAAATGAATTCTAAGAAGATATTTTCTTACTGTATTCATTCTCAACAAAGCATTTAACTGTTGCCTCAAGCCCTCATGCCAGAACAGAGTATAAAATAACACAGAGATAAATTACTTGAGGCACTAAAAGAGTTCTGAAACAGGAGACACATTTCCGCAAGCGAATCCAGGTGGTCTGCTTTCCCACTTGCTCTGTAGCTCATGAAAAGTCAATTTTCTCTCTGCCATTCCTGCATATACACGCATAATATGTGCTGAAGTCTGTTGCATGAGACAGACTGTTTCAATATGAGACAGTGTGTGGAGCTACTAAAGGTATTGAGGGCTCCTGTAGCGGTGACAAACTTGGTGACAGTAAAGCATCCCAGTGCTTTTCCAGGTCCAAATGTGCTTTTAAATTCATGTATCAGCATCGTGCGGTAATGAGCTCTAACAAAGCCTTTTACCAGTCAATCAATCAGTCAGTAAAGAGCTCGTGTAAATCACCGTCCCCGTCACACCGGCCCTTTACATAACTGCTTAACTGAACCCTGCTCCTCATACAACCTGATTAATGCTTGGTCAGAGTAACAGGGCCGATGTGAATGTCCTCGCCCTGGCTGTAACCCGAGAGCCTCAAGGTGGTACTGAGGGAACGCCAGGTGCTCTCTGTGAAAAGGGTGCAGTCAGGCTTGGCCTGAGCCACACAGACCACTACTCACTCCATCTACAGCCCCTCACAGCAGGATCCAGCCATCTGGTCTCATTTCTGCTCTGACAAGATGGTTCTCAAGGCCCATGTGTATGAGGGCTACATTCATAGTGGGCCCCAGGAATGTCTGGGAGAGAACAGAGCAGATTTAAGGGATGACGGTACACTGTGATATATCTTTTCATGCTGCACTCTGGAACATGTCAGTTTATCAACATCTGTATTTCATTTTTAGTGCCCTGGTCAATCCCGGGTTCAGTCCATTTGGTTTTAGGCACAAAAAAAGGCTTCAAATCACGTTATTATTGCTGGCTGTTGAGTTATTTAAGATACGATCAAATGCAAGACATTAAATATGTTTTTAAACACGTCAGGTACTCCTCTAATTCCCTAAATTACAACTACTGAAATCCAGGTTGTCATTAAAATTCTTTAATTATTTTAAATAAATAAAAAAGCAGATGAACTGTCAAGTTTCCTTGCTGTGTTTTTTGTGTGTGTAGAAATTGCTTCTCCTGGTGCTATATTTTTGTCTTTTATCCTACTTTTATGCAAAGTTTTCTAATACAGAATAACGAAAATAGAGAATCCGTGTATGTACAATATTTTTGTCATGTTCATGGGCTAAAATAACCTACTTTGGTTTGGTTAAGAGGATCCAAAATGATCCATACTGTAGCAAAGCAGTAAATCCTGACAGGACCGCACTGCATGCATAGCTGCCATTCCTGCACCTACAGCAACAACCCAACCCTATTAGCTGCTGGGTACTATGGCAACATGTACTAAATCCCTATAAGAGCCGACAGGATGGGGTCAGAGGGTGACAGTAGGTCATACAGCAGATAACCAGCACATATTTTGCTTTGGTTTCTCGGTCTACTCATACCCATTTTGTTAATATAATTTAATTTGTTGTATAAAAAAATATAATAATGCTTAAAGTACATCAATTACAAGGATTTCGTATTGTAAAACATATCATCTGGTATTTATTTTCCCCTAGCATGATATGTCTGGTTGTGGGCCATTTAACTACTTGTACTCTAGAACACATAGACCTCAACCCAGCTAATAACGTATTAACCTTTACAGTGGGAGAATTTACTGTAAACACTAAAAAGCAAAAACAGCCTATCAATGGTTAGAATTAAGTAATTTAATCATCCACCTCAAAGGGATTTTTCCCAACCTGGTAACTAGAAAGAGACAAGACATATGAAGCACTAAAAATGCTTCATATGTTTTATAAAGCATTAGCACAAATTTCATGAATAATTATAAAGAAGTTAGTTTTAACTTATAAACCCATTCTAAACCACCCTGTCTTATTTAAAGGTGGTACCAAAATTACACAATAGCTTGGGCACAGGCTGGAAATTCAGAAAAATGTTGATTATAGGATGCAGCAGTTAAAGAATAAAAATTACACCGTTTTCAAGTTGGGCAAAAAATGGCCAAGGCCATCACATTTAAATAAACAAAGAAAGAATATTTCTCTTATGAGATACAAAGTAATGCCCATTTCAAGCAAGTGAACATAAAAAAAACTAAAATGTGCTTGTTGACCATTCTCAACAGGGTATAGATAAAAAAACACTGTGGCTTTATCAAGAGAGAATCTGCAATTCCTGAGGATCATACCAACACTCTACCTCCTAAGTGAAGCTTCCTCTGCACATGGGATTTGAGTGCAGCATAATGTGGCAGGTCTAAATGATCCAACATTGATTTGCAACCTACATAAGACCTGTGTCCTGTCCCCTCCGAGACTGTAATCACTGAGTCCTTTTCTTAAAACAATACACACCACATCTGCCTTTTTACTGAAACTGCTTTTAATCACATCCCTGGGGCCACCCCAGTCTTTTCTCACTGAAAATATAAGTGAATATTATTCTCGGAATTGTGACCGTGCACTATGAGTCGCTTTTGCTGTAGGCATTCCTGTAGATATGGTCCATCCTTATAGTGCTGTTTTGTACTGCTGGTGAGCAAATTTAATGAGCAAATGTGCCCAGTGTTACATAATCCTGTCTTGAGGGGGAAATGGAAACAGAGACAACATTGCATCAGAGGCAATTCCAATGTGAATCCCCCTTGTAGTAAAACCTTTTGTTGAGCTGCCTTTTTGCTATGAGCTTTGCAGCATAAATCCATTCTTGTTAGTGTGGTGGGATACAGAAGCTCTGTGGTTTCGACCCACTGAACCTGGGAGTAAAACAATCACACAGCGTCCCCCAGTGGTCTGTGGAGTAACTGGTAAAGAACAGGGAATAAACTTTGGCAGGTGGGATGGCCTGCTAGAGGGGTTTACTGGGCCAATCAGCAGCTTTGGGATCTCCCATTGGCCAAAAGTGAGCTGTCAATCAAGTCCTGCAGAGAGTGTTTTTTCTTTGAAATGCTCAGTGTGGTTTAGGAGGTCGTGGAGTGCAGATCATCTCCGTGGAGACATAACTACCAGCAGGAACACTGAGATCTTTAACTTAAGGGAAATAATAAAAAATCTCCATTACAAGTGCAACAAAACTGTTTGCATTCAGAATTTAAGTAAATAAGGTCATGTCCACAATATTTTTAAAAAAATTCATTTTATATGTTATTGACAAATTGCACAATTATAAAAGCAAAATACTATTTTAATTTAAAAGAAATGTACTGTTTCACTTTTTATTAGTACAAAATTAATAAATTAATTTCAAGTGGACACTTACATTTTTTTACAGGTGTATAATATTCTAAAGCCACAAAGTAAATGTGATAAAAGTGTAAAAGTTAAAAAGTATTGTATTGTATTATATTACATCGTGAAGGACATCTTGCTGTATTTTTCAAAATAATAAAACCACACTGGGATTGCCTGTGATGCAGTGCTGTCTGAATTCAGAATACATTTACAGAATAAAAAACCTATGTGGGAGCAGCGTGGTGAGACGAGCACGCCGCCTCCTGTCGTACCCAGCTGACGTCTGTGGGTGGCAGGGCTGTTCCGGACCACTGGACGGGGACGGACGAGCGCACTGCTCTTTGATTGGTCGGCGGCGTGCGCGTCCCCGTCGTCTCCTCCCGGTTTTCCTGGCATGACCTTTTCCCTTGGCAACCACTTCCTCCGAGCATCAACGGCCATCTTTAATTTGAAGTCATTCATGAAAAGTTGTTTCGCTCATGTGAAGACGCCCGACGACGCATTTGCGCGCAAAGCGGCTTCGACGACGCTGTGTGCGTGTAGTTCCCAGCGACGGGCTCCCGATCAGGGCAGAGCAGAGCAGAGAGGCACCGCGGCCGGCTGTCCGCCGAGACTAAGTCACCGCCGAAAGCGTACGTGCATGTTGTTTCATCGTCGCGTCTGGTGCATCAGTCAGTCCCCGTTTTCACTCATGTTTTCCCGCTGTCGTCTGCACAACACCTCCTCAACTCACCTGCCCGAATGAATAATAAACGTGTGTGTCGGTTACGGACTGACGGAGCAGTACGTTGTGCTCCTGGAAGCAACAGCAGGTGGAGCGCTGGGAAAAGTGTGTGTGTGTGTGTGAGAGAGAGAGAGAGAGTGTGTGAGATCATTGTGTGAAGGGCACAGCACAGTGCACTGCCATGTTGTTCTGTACATATTCCAGCAACAGGGAGAAAGCGTGTGTTCACTGTGTTCTCCCCACCTCAAATAGATGTGTGTCTGTTGTGAGTGACCTTTGCAGTAACACAAGCTGCTTTTGTTTTTATGGTAGAATGAGAAAGAAGCAAACTGCCAAACAGAGGAAGACTGAGGAGACAACAGTTGTCCAGGAGTTTGTGGTGGAAAAAATAATTCGCCGCAGAATCTTTAATGGAAGAGTGGAGTACTTCCTGAAGTGGAAAGGCTTCACTGAGTAAGTAAAGTGCTGCTGGCTCACATTGTGTGTCTTTTGCGTGATGTTAAAATGTCATTTTTATTTACAGCGCAGAAAACACATGGGAGCCCGAGGACAATCTTGACTGTCCCGAGCTCATTGAGGAGTTCCTAAGAAACGCCCATTTCTCTGAAGAGAATGAGGAAACTGAGCAAGAGTTTATTCCCAAAGAAGAAATGACAGAGCAAGAGACGGAAATTGTGAGTATGCCAGAAATGTAGTGTTGGAGTGTCTGACTTTCCATGTTATTCACAGAATGTCTGGACCTAAATCTGCAAAAAGGAAGGAGATCAAATGCATTATTAGAAACCTCTTTAATTTAGTGCTTTGCTTTAGGTTGATAGTTACACTGTGACAAATCAGGAAGTGTTTTAAAAGCTGCATTACAGTAGAGTAAAATCGTTTGACAACGTCGGCCGATTTATGTTCCTATTTTTGTGAGTGTAAGCGCTGGATATGAAACCAAATAGCGTGTGAACATTCTTGGTTTCCCCCTGAAAGTGAAAGCAGTAATTTCCTTTTTTTTGCTATAAGGTGAGGCTACAGTAAAAAACAGTCACATCTGCACAGGCTCTTTATGTTGATGTGGTGTTGACAGCTCCTTCTAACTGCTGCATCTATGCCCTTGTCCTTCCCTTTGCAGTCTTATATGCGGCCTCAGCTCCAGGTTCACACTGTGCAGGGTGACAGCGACATCCTGGAGCCAAACAATGAGCGGCCAGACGCCTCCACTAACCTCAGCACTTACCTCGAGCCTGAATGCATCATCGGCTCCACAGACAGGCAGGGAGAGCTCATGTTTCTAGTCAAATGGTAACTCCACTGCTTCCCCTTTTCTCTGTCTTTCAGTAAAAACGCGTGGTTGGGCAAAATGTTCATACGGTGGCAAATCACACTTGTTCTCAGTTAAAGCCGCAGTCCACATCTGTTAATCTCCAGCAAACATGAACAGTCACAATATGTTTTTGACCGACGACATGACAAACATAAATCTGCGACTACAGTAACCCCTCTCAAATTGATTTATTTAACAAATATGACAGAATGACAAACTGTATTTTTAAAGGTTAGCCCTGGGGATTGCTGCACCAAAAACAGTCTAAAGGATGTGTTCTGTGTTTTTCAGGAAGCTTTGTTAGGTCTGAAAACATAACTTGTGGCACCGCTTGAGTAACCTCAGCACGGTCTTGCAAACTAAACAGAAATCTTTGGTGGCACATGGGTGTGGAGTTTCAAAGATGTGATGATTTAGCATGCATGGAGTTTTCTGTAAGGGCGCGTGTTTCTCCACAGGAAAAACTCTGATGACGTAGCGCTGCTGCCTGCCCGCGAAGCAAGCGCCAGGTGTCCCCAGGTGGTCATCGACTTCTACGAGCAGAAGCTGACCTGGCACTGTGGAGACGAGGAGCAGTGATGTGCTCGTTCACCGAAGAGAACTGATAAACGGCTGCGCTCTAGCCAGAGGGTTAGTTTAACCTCCATCGAGTGTCCTCCTTCATCTGACATTAGAGGCACACTGTGTGAAATTACGTCCTGCTGCGGGTTGAGTTTCAGACTCTGGCAGGTGCAGAAACCTCAGCGGGGATGGATTTTAAGTGCTCTCTGTCTCGTGGTGCTCAATAAGGTCACTGTGCCTTTGTGGGAACTGCGATGGAGACTAAAACTAACCTTTGTGTGGACCAGCCGATTTGAGATGAGACAAACTTGTAGCAGCTTTGGTCTTGTGTCTTCATGTAGCGGACACAATCACTGTGGACATGATTTGTTTTTAAGATCTATTGTTATATTGTAGTTTAGCATTTAGTGTTTTTCGTTGTTTAGTGTGTGTGCGCTTTATATTTTGTATAGCAGACCTGTGTGTAGGGAGACGAAACTAACTGCTGTCCAGTGTGCACCTCAAGTTTGGTTTAGATTTTGGTTGCAGTAAACCTTTGAGTTGTTTAAAATTTGTATTGTGTGAGGCATTCATAGCCACAGCTTTTACTGTGTCTCTATGGCCTTTGTGGTTGATGTAAACTCTTTAAAAATGTTGCCCATTAGAAATTTCCCAGCATTTCCAATCAGCTGCTGTGTACAAACTGTACTGAGGTGTTTTTTTGGTGCTTTTACAGAAAGTGAAATTCTGGCACGATTATTGAAAATGTCGTAACATTAAGTAAATCGATGGGGTTTATGAAAATTGCAAAACAACTTTTGTGCACCTACTGTATAATGGCTTAGGCGATTGTTAAATGTAGCACTTTAGAAAAGAAACTGTCCAATTATGGAGGGCTTTGTCTTCCAGCAGTTACACAGGTCCATGTACATGATCCATGTATTGTGATGGCACTGTCCTGACTCAACATATCTCCCATGACTGTTATGGGACTCTAAGCTGAACCTTAAACCTCGTAAGTCAAACCTGCTACTGAACTACTGTAACTGTTGACCATTGATCTGTGAAATCTCTGTGAATAAAGGAAACTTTGTGACACTTTTCTCTCGATTTAGTTTTAACATCACGTTTGTAAATCATCTGGTGAAAAAATAAGCCGTTTCATTTCGGCGCTAGTTGATTTAAAAACTATGAGGGTTTATGATTGATTCAGAATGACAGTCGATAAGCAGTAAACAAGATAAGCGCTTGTTAGATATGGTCATGTTGGCACAGGCCTGTTATTCAGTAATCCACAGGGAGTTCGTTTAAGGAGGGGCTTATCTCAGCCTTGTGACTTTATTTTGAAACCTTTGCTCCAGGACAATAAAACTGCAAATAGAAGACAGTGGCACAAAGCTAAGCACAACGTTATCTGGCTGACTATTATCAAGATTCATACGGAAGGGCTTCTGAATAATGAGAGAAGACACTGACAAGGCTATTAGTAAGGTAGGCCTGAATTTCTTGCTCTAAACGTGACAACATAAAGTACAGCTTGGAAATGTCACATGCCAGAAGCTTTAAAAAATTTTACAGCTTTTTTTCCTGAGCAATAAAAAAACATTTTGTGGAATTTTCCAATCCTGATGCATGTTATGTCAGTCACTGCACTTCCTCCTCCTGCCAATAAAAACTTCCTCTTTTTTTTTAAAAGCACACTGCCTTCAGTTCGGTGTTTCAGTCTCACCGACCTTCTCCATGCCGCAGGTCATTAGCGTCTGGGTTCGGGACCCACGGATACGAAAGAATGACTTCTGGCATGCCTACATAGATTATGAAATTTGTTTACACGTAAGTAAAGCAGTGCAGTCCAGGCACTTTCATCAATTCTCAATTCAAATTTGTTTATTAAAATGTTCATCCTGTTTCAGACTGACAGTGTGTGTTTCACCAAGAAGATTTCCCGTGTGAGAAGGAGATACAGTGAGTTTGTATGGCTCAGGCAGACACTACAAAAGAACTCACTTCTAATGTAAGTCCATTTACTTATCTTAAATGTGTGATTTTGTGTTTGAATATGTTTTGAACCCTCAGCTTTATGGTGTAGTTCTGCCTTTTTACAGGATACAGCTGCCTGAGCTTCCCCCAAAGAATCCCTTCTTCAGCCTGAACAATGCCCAACAGATCGCTGAGCGGATGGCAGGGTTGCAGAAATTTTTGGAACAGTGAGGATGATTTTTAAAATCAATACAATTTTGAACTTTAACATGTTACAACACTGGAGAATCAATTTTCCCCAGGTCACATGACGGCTGTTTTCACACCAACACTACTGCACACTATGTAACAACCCTAATTTGTTTATTGTCTCATTCTGCAGGATCCTCCAAAGCCCTTTGCTGCTGTCCGACAGTTGTTTGCATCTTTTCCTGCAGTCGGAGCTCTGTGTGTCCAAAATGGAGGCCTGTGCTGCTGGAAAAACCCACTACTCTGTTGCTCAGGCCGTTCAGCACTGTGGGCGGAGACGATTCCTCTCTGAAGGGGATCTACAGAATGACCGGTGTATTTCCTGTGACTCTGACTCCGACAGGTATCGTAATGTCATGCTGTAGAGTCTTTCACCATTCCAAAAAATTCAGCTTATTCCTTACAAATCTGAACTCCCACTGCCTCACTCTCTAATTTCTATCACTGAATCTCCTTTCATTCCTTATTATGATTATCTTTTATCTTTTTATTGCAGTTCTGAGTGTAGAGATCAAGAACCCCGCGTTAAAGATGTGGCAATAAATAAAAATGAAAGTACTGCTTCTTTTGATCTCATGGGAACCAGCCAGGAGGAAAGACTCAGTTGCTCATCTGGTTCTACCTGAAACCAAAATGATAATACTGTTGTATTGTTCAACCTTTTGGACCTGTGAAAATACGTAAAATCTTACTCGCCATGCACTTTTATCATTTCCTTTCCAGCATATTGTGTTCTTCTTTAGACCTTTCATCTTAAAATGTGTACAGTAAATGTAATAAAAATGTATATATAGTATGTTCACAATGTGTTGTTTACCTGTCCACACATCTGTGGTATAAGTAGCGCCAACGTGCCTGAAGATGGCAGTGTTGTTACATCCATTTGTTTGGACTTTCACACATCTCATGAAAATATGCTGTAACTGTTTATTTTATAAACACCATTAACAGAACCATAATGAATGCTGGTCATACTTTACATGAGACTGGACAGACATGTGACGATAACAATGTTATAGCTTAAGCAGTGGCAGCCTAGTGTGTGTTTCTGCGGCTGAACTCACCCTCCTAATGAAGTAGAAGGTGTGAAGAGCTTGTCATCTGGTGGCCACTGCAGTGCTTAGCAGTATGACATGTGTAATAGGGTCTCTGCAGAGTTTTCACACAACCCTTTTTGTCAGGTGTGTGGCTGGTAGGAGGTCCAGCAGGATCCCAGTGGGCTCACTCCTGTCTGAGAGGGCTACCAGGTAGACAGGCTACATTGCTCCCTGCAGAACAAAATGCCAGCTGCACTGACAAGCCGTACTTTTATATGTCTCTTCTGCTTTGGATTTGTGTAAGTCTTTTCACTACAGTCACATATCTGAGTTTGTGCAACGTGAGCACACACAGGTGCGTAGTGAGCGGCACCATGCTTAAGCAGAAGTAATGACCATTAAACAGAATAATAGCAAACTGACATATCTGCACAGCTAATTAGATTAGCTTTGTCTCTCTGCAGCAGTGGTGAAATTCATTATGAATTCAGATTGGGAACAGACAAAAGGCTGGTGTAGCAGGGCAACAAAGAGGTGACGTCACCTCAGACCTGCTCTTCTCTGAGCTGCAGAACGGTTTGGACAGTAGGACAGCCTGTGGACCTAAATTGGTGGGTGGGATGATTTTCCTGAAGATGTCTGGGTGTCGTCGTGTGCTCATGCACATCCACATATGCTAATGCAGTATATGCATGTGTCTTCTTTGTCAGTGCTTCATTGTGTGGAGCAGTATTATCCTGCGACGTGAAATGCAGGCAGTGAAGGTGTCAGTGCAGAGGTTTGCTTCGGCGGAAGTTCAAGCTTTTGGATGTACATACTGTATAGTAGTCTTACAATTTATTTAGACAACAAAAATGTAAACGTGCTTGTCCTACTGCGTACAGTTTTCAGAAATGATTGTTTTAGCAGTCTGTCACTTCATTGAAAAGACCAAAAATATTTTTTTCTCTCCATATGTTTACACATGATGAATTTAGAGGGATTATTACAGTATACAACTTGCACAACTTAGTACTTTTATATACTGTAAAGAATTTTGAATTAAAGATATTTTATGCAAACCCAAGAAGACAGTATAATTAACAATTATTAGTTAACTGTTCATTAAAAAAACAAAAAATAAATAAACAAGCTCTGAAGTAATACATAGAGCAATAAAAGTCAAAACATGAGAAATGAGGGTAGAAGGGAGACTCATGGCCTTAGGATCTCTAAAATTTCTTCTCCACTCCTAGGGATGCTGGGTTAGAGATTTTAATAGCTAAAACTGTACAGTGTGTCACACCACCTCCAGAATCTGAAGCTGTAGTTGTAATTTATATGGTTTCCATAAACATGTCTCTGAACTTCGCTATTCACAGTTCTCTCTAACAGTAGTTTGCTGCAAACATTCCTGTGGATTGAAATCTTTGCGCTGATTGTTTCACTTCTTTTAATTGTCTGACTTCCATCTACTGGCTGTTAACCTTGAGCTGCTGCAGGCTAAACCTGGTGGTGCGGCTCTGCTGCCATGACAACGAAGACACATATAAACCCATCAGTTTTCTGCTCCGTTTTGCATGACCCCGAGAGTTCAGTTGGAGTTACAGCTAAAAATGCTGTTTTCAGGTGGTATTTAGCTGGACACAACCAGAAAAGATTTTAAAAAAGCATTTTCATTTTTTCACAAATGCTTCAGCTCAGTTTATCCTAATTAGTATGCTTATTGTTTGAGACATAAAAAGGAGAAGAAAAGATAAAGGAAAACTGCCCCTCTGGGACATGCCCATCTGCCTAAGACCAAGTCAGCATGTCTTTTTGCCAAGACAGCTCAAATAAACTGATATCGCGCTTGATGTCTATTCCCTGTGATGTGTAATTAACACAGAATCACAAAAAGCAAAAATCTATTGTGTGTTGTGGGATGAACCAAATTGTCAAACTCAAATGTAACAATATGAAATTCCAATCAGCCTTTCTCTGCTGAGCCAAAAACAAATGGAAGTATTGAGGTACCAGATATGCTCTAGTGGAGGCAAATTACAGATAAATCAGAGGCTGCTCATGCATTTTAAGTGCCACATTATACAGAATCCATTAGTAGCAATAGGAGTTCAGCACCACTTCAGATATTAAATCTCTGTGACTGCAACACTGTGGAACCTGGATGAGTCGATATCAGAGAAACCCAGCTGCAGTGCCAATAGATAGAGGATGAGACCCAAATGAATGATGCCGGAGTTACCCACCAACAATAGTCATATGATAATGGTACAGGCTGGTGATACTGATGTATCTTGTTAAACAGCGAGGCAATCACATTCACTATGGGCAAATGAAGGAGCAAGGTAAATTATCTATGAGGCTGGCATTAATTAAATTGTTAATAACATACGCCTCCGCTATGAACATCTTTCAAGGTCTCACACATTTCATGCCAATAATGTCTCCTGATTTACTGGGGGACACAAAAATTCCACAAGCTGACACCCTAAAAAAAAAAAAGGATTTTGCATCTGTCCTTGTAGCTGTGTGTGTCTGCATCTTTCTGTGTGTCTGTTATCAAAAACTCTATCCTAATACCTGTTTCAGCCTGGTGAATAAAAAACTGTTCCCAAGGCCCAAACATTTTTCTCTGTCACTCATTTCTCACAAATGGAAATAAGCTCACTTAAGAGCGATCCATCATTCATCAAACTCAGCAGCCCTGGTACCTTTTTCTCAGTTCTGCATGGCTTCTACTTGCTTTTTCCCTTCCACATGCTGTTGCCTTTTGGTGCATGGATGTAGCAATTACTGGAACGGGGCGTAATCACTCTTGCAAGGCAGGCAACAGATTCTCATCTCCTGGAATCAAGTCTGATCAGCATGAAAGCAGCTCCTCTATAACACCTGAGGGGAGAAAAGGAAGTTCACTTCATTCTTTTATAATTTTCTGAAATAGGATGGTGTGTAAAATCAGACAGGTTTCCTTTGGAACATGCAGCCAACAAAAGAATGATGAGAAGAAAGGACTGTGTGTTAGGACATTTGCATATCTGTATTTTAATTTTGTACTCATTTAGTGGTTTATTATGTACAGAAAACTAAGTCAAATACAGGAGTCCCACGACGCATCCTCCTTAATAAAGGTTATAAATTTCAGTTTTTTGTTGAAGATTTTTTTTAAGGAAGATGTTGATGAAGATCTTTTTGGACGATGGAATTTGCGCTGCTTTTGGACTGTATTGCATTAAACTAACAGGTGTTTCTATCATTTTGTCTATGCTAATTACAGCAATGATGGTGCGCTCATATTTGGACATATTTTAAAAACAAAATCTTAACGGCTGTAGTGAGCTCAGATGTGATTATAAGAACTCAGAAATGAATGTGAGTGTTGCATGAGAACTTTAGTGTCTGATAGTGTGATATCATTTGCTCATCCTTGTATAAATTTCTAGCTTGGCACAGAAAACAGCTCCTCGGTGTGTCAGAAGATCATGTGTGAATAACAACCCTTCCAGACTAATGTCTATTTAGAGATGAGGAATGAGTACAGGGGGGAGCTCCGTGGTCAGGCCCAGTTCAGTGAATGGAGAGAGGGCCGGTGCTGGCAGTGAGAGGACGACACAGGATGGAGAAAAAAATCAAGGGGTAAAGGGGTCCGTCTCTCGAGGCCTCTGTGCTTTGCTGCCAGTGTGTGTAAATCAGCAGGCAGCTCACGGCTGCAATGAGGTAGAAAATAAAAAAAACATAAAAATGTCCAAGTGAAATAAGAGGCAAGGAGAAATCTTTTATGATGAGTCTAAATTCTCCTTACTCTGCAGTAGATCCACTGGCCGGCTCAGCTAGTCTTCTGGAGACACCGTCCATCATCCCAGTGTCTGCATATAGCCTCAAATTACACAAATTACCCCACCTGCTATTCATGTAATATACATGTAATGAGTACTCTAAATTTGCATGATTATCATTCATGGTATGTTAATAGGCCTGTGTCAAGTTCATTAATATTCACGAAAAGTTCTGCAGATGGTGTTTAACGTGAATTCCTGAACCAACGGGTTTAAACTTTGGCTATTTGACAAACAAGCAAAGACAATCTGAACCTAAAGTTCTACTTACTGCCTTTTGGAGCTTTCAGTCCTCAAAAAGTCATCAAATTTATCTTGTTAATCATTTTTGGCTGATTTTTTCAAATTAATTTGCATTGCCTGCCTTGGAAATGCTATTGTTTTACAACACAACATTTTTAAACACAATTTAACAGAGAAAGAGAGAACAGATTTCTATGCTTTTTTTTCTATTCTTTTTATATTTCTTATTTCATAAATATCTCCCACATCCGCATCAGTCAATTGTTTTACAGCAATGTCAATGTTCTCCAAATGCTAAAAAAGGCCAAACTGCAAGTGCTTCGGTCAAAATGGTGTTAAAGCATGTTTTGGAAATTAGTTATGGAATTATTACCAGCCACCAGAAAAATTCTGTGGAATTCTGTGCCCATGTTTTTAACTCTATGAATTCAGATTTGTATTGTAATACAGTCAAATAAAAGAATTTGGACTCTACAAGACATCTGCATTAGGACTGAAACTCACATGCTGCGCAATTGCTCCTTCCTGTTCCCAACCCGGCTTTGATGATGTATCTGTTTTTCTGTGTTCCCCTGTCACTCTGCTCCACATGCACCCAGGACACTAAGTTAGCTCAGGTTAGCTTGGCAGCACCTGTGCTTGCACAGACACCAAGGCATGTCTCATTAAGTGGGAGTGATGGCAGTCTGCTATCTAGTGACTCCTCAAGCTCAGCAAGTTGTATAACTTTGCATGTTTACGTCCTCTGCCAGGGGTCTATCTTGCAAAAAGCTTCTATATTAAGAGATGTGACTTCAGCAGGAATGCAGGGTCATTACCACCAGGGGCATGTGGCTCTGTGGGGGGTAAAAGAGAAGGCGAGAAAGGAATGATCAGTTTGCACAGGAGTGGCAAGGAGTCAGCTGCCGTGAGGTGCAGCACAGTGTTGAGAGGGCTGTAATTACAGTTAGAGCATCTCTCACATCTCTGACCAGGCCTGATTACAAACTATCCTCCTAGAACATCCAGGGCCATCACTCACCTCACTAACTAGTAGAGTAAATCAGTGGCAGAGCGCTCACCTGATATTAGAGCCACAAACAGAGTCAACATAGCCAGCGCACAGAGGCAGCATCCTTGTAAATAATCTGCCGGGAGATGGAGTCAGAACGAGGCGTGGGAGATGTTTATAGCAGCTGGACAAACACCTGTCACCTTGATAAGCCTGATTTATCCTGAATGACAGGTCAGCACATAGCTCTACACCGCCTGACAGCCTGGACCTGTTTGTAAGAGTGAAGCCTACAGTGGGTGCAGCAGATGAGAAGCCTTTCTGCAGCTACAACAGCTCAATCTGTTTGAAAAGGATGTTCAAGGTAGCATCTTCACAATTGTTGATACTTATGTCTCTGAGGGCAGAAACTGGTCACCTGTGTCTCCTCTTTGGCTCCTTTCTGGCTCCTGAGACAATTGGCTCCAGGTCTTTGCACAACATAACTGTCTGCTGCTCCCACAAGGCAATTACCAGGAAGGAGGAACAGTGGCTGCAGTGCTTTTAATAAATGACCTGTCTAAACCCACTCTGCAGCTCAAAATATATCACATCAAATATTGACAAATCACTGATATATAAATGATAACCTAAACCTCAGAATCCTGCAGTATGAATTTTCACAGCAGGCTGTCATCTTTTTTGTTGGCTTTAAAAACACCACGTCTCCCCACAATGTCATAAGCCGGCTGAGGAAGCCTTAATTTGTCAGCTGCCATGATTTACGTTAACAGAAACTGACCTCAATTAAGAGTGACTTGCATTTAAAAAGTGTCTGTTTCAGATTTTAAAATTGAGACCAGGAGGAGGAGGCTTTAATGGAATGCTGACAGAGGGCCAGTTGGAGAGGTAATACATTTCCTGCAAAATGCCAGGGGATCCCATATAAATAAAGCAGTGTTATTTCTGACAGGAACTCTCCATGAAGCTGTGGTGTGATATATGGCTGAGTGACCTGGTTAAAGAGCAGCAGAAACAGCTGTCAGCTTGATCAAGATTACCGCTCTAAAGTGGTATAGATTGAGTCTTTAGCCTTTAGTCCTTCACCAACCCCATAGGTAATGATGTGACCGGGATGCAGCTACATCATGTTTCCAAACAAAGACGAACAGGAAGATATTGGTGCACAGATATTCCCTGGGAGTTATTTACCCAGAAATCATGGATGTCAGGTGTCAGAGTACTCTTTAAAAAAGTGAAACACAGATGTTATATTTGGTCGGACTGAGCTCTAGGCTATTGATAAAAATGTGTCTATAAATGCTCTCTGTCCTGAGGAGACATTTGTTTTATATTTCCATCATCTTTCTCAGCAAATCTAATTTTATTTATTATTACTCAGCAGCTCAATCTATATATATTTGGCCTGTAAAAGTGTATCTTTATGGTTGTAAGTATTAATTAGTGATATTCTGGTATCATTAGTGAAATTTAGTGCTCCGTAGATTAATGGCACGGTGGCATTTATCTATGAAACATTATATCTTGATGTTAAATTGCAATAAAAGAACCTGTATATTCTGAGGATATGGCTGTCCAAATCTAACAGGCGGGATGAGAGTGTAGTTGACATCCATTAAGGAAATCCTTTATTGGCACATAAAAGTGAGAGGCAATATTTAGCCTAACTTGCCTTTGGTAACCTAACCCATAACCCAACATTAAGAGGAAGATTCTTAGTTGGAAACATCAAGTGAAACAGTAAAGAAACATTTGGGTTTGTGTGGTAAATTTGAATTTTAGCACCAAATCACAGCGTGTTTTCTAATCTACCTAAATTATGAAACACTTTGAGGCTGATGCATGTCGACAACATTGTCGGTAATGTCATTTGGACATCCCTTTACACTACAACAAAGCATTTCCTCTCTATGTTCAGTGTAGTATATTCAATAACTAATTATGATAATTCATTACATCTCCAATTAGCAGAGAGGCTTTATCGCTGCACTATACCATAAAGAGTAGGATTTATGTTGGCTTTGAATGTCACCCAGAGGACAGAGGACTAGCTCATCACTCAAGAGGAACAAAACAGAGAGACAGGAGCTAAGAAAAAAAATAGAGGGGCAGGGAGAGAAAGATACAGTGAGTTATTGGTTAATGAACACATTTTTCTTCCCATTTTCTGGCAACCTTGACAAAACCTTGGGTCTTTTTTTGTCTTTAGCAAACCAAGAAGAAGCATGTTAACGCGATGCAGAAAACTGTGGTTTAACTTTGATATTTTCTGTGAAAAGGCATGTACAGTATGAATGTAACCTCGGTGGGATATGCCCAGCTAACGGCACCTCGCCTCCTGTCAAACAGCCCCTCAGAGGGCAATAAGCATCCCTGCTATCTGTGTGGGTGGCTGTCTTATTAGTGCACCTCCATCGTTTCACTCCGGCATGCAGCACAGCCAACCATCTGCTACGCTGTGCTCCTCTGCCCAGCAAAGTCTCTGTGGTGTCATAAAAAAAAGTGTCCCCGTGAAGCTCTGAACAAAAATGCTGACCAGATGAATAAACACATTTTCAAACATAAATAAATAAATCTTCATGTATTGGATGTGCACATAGGACTCGGTATTGACAGTGGCGTGATGTTAACTGCACAGAAGGCAAAATAATGTGAATCAGTAGGCTGCAGTGTCATTCCTTCTGTCTACGCTTATTATCTTTCCCCAGAAAATGCTTTAGCATCCATCACCTTACATTTTGATTCCATTTCTTGTGATGACCTTCCTTTTCTAGGCTTATACTCATTGTTCATGTGTAAACATCATGTTAAGATTTGTGTCCAGACAACAAAAAACTGCCTTGTTGTATTTCTGCCCTGAGGAAATCTGTTCGAGATAATGTGTCTTTTGAAGATGCTCTATTGCCACCTTGTGGCTGAAGTTGCACTTTAGATAATTATTTTAAAAAAAATTCAAACATGATTTATATGGATTAATCTTTATTCAAACCGCCTTTTTTAAATATCAAATCAATTATGCCAAAAGCAGCATGCATGGAATGCTGTTCAAACAATTCTTTCACTTAGAAAATAAATACAAACAAGCAGTGCAAAGAGCAGACATAGTAAGTAAAAAAACAAAAGCCATCAAATATGAATAATATGAAAATCCACTCATCAGTCCATGGCACTGAATATGTATAGGCATGTTTCTGAAAATGAAAACCACCTAAAACACTATGATGATGATTTATTCCAGTAGTAAACTTTGATGCAGTCGTTCTGAAATCAGCAAACAAGTAGAAGAAGCCATGATGTGCAACTTACACAGCATTTATCTATACAGCATACAGCTGTATTAGGTAGTCTTTGGGAACTATTCCAATGTTTCCATTCTTCTCTCCGACCCACCAGCCAAAGTTCTGGTACTCCTGGAAAAATGACAAAGTGGATAGTTTGAGAGGTTATAAAAGTGTGTTCATTAAACTAAAGTACTAACCTTTGTTCATATAGGGAGGATAACTTCCTGTTATCATACAACAAAAGCAAATATGAAACTACAGTGCTAAAATTAGAGCTTCAACAGTTAATAACATCAACAGAAAAACAGTTTTTGTATATCATTATTTGACCAGCAGGAAAACTGTACATGTAGAGAAAGCACCTATGTTATATTTAAAATGAAAAAAATAGTATTGGACACTCACAATTAACAATGATAACCAGCAGAACAAATATGTTATTGATTACCAAAATTACTGTTTTCCCTTCAACTCCAGCTCCATCACATACATCCCATCAACAACTTTATATTTCCTGTTCTGTCCCTCTACCCAGTTGGGGTTTTGAGGTTGAGCACACTTTCTTTTACTCCACACAAAAACCTCAGAGTGTGCAGAGCAAATCACACATAAATCTTTCACAGTGTGACAAGTAATAGCTCCAAATGGTTGTCAGCATGCTGAGATGTGAGGAGGACACTGTGAGGAGAGATCTGAGACAACAGGGAAATATCCTCTCTCTCTCTGGCCAAGAGCCTGACCTCACATCAAAGCCTTCCCGGGACATGAATCAACACTAGAGACCACGTTCTGACAAAACTGCAGGAAGAAGAACCTGCACAATGTTTCAAATCCAAGGCAGGCCTCAGGAACAACGAGGAACCACATCTGTGTCCAGTTATTCCCAGGAGAGAGTAATGGACGTACTGTAAGTGATCACATGTTGGTACGAGCTGGCAGGTCGCATTGGCAGTTGAGTGGCATTATGTCAGATAAAAAAAAAGGTGCTTGATTTATTGTCAGTGGCACAAATCCAAAGTCAGATGATAATGTCAATACAGTGTAAAATAATTAGTGTACCTAAATGATTAACAGCAAATTAAACATCACAGGAAACAAACAACATATGTCACATGTGCTTAATGTGTCATATGATGAAAATAGCATTCCATCACCCTGGGGGATAATATACCAAGTGTGTGTAAGAGAGTGTGTGTGCACATTATGACTTCCTGCAGCCAGCCTTTGAAAGCAGCTAACACCTCATTGTGTAGTTCTGGCTGACAAGTAAGTCATGCTTGGGTAAGTGCAGGACATAACATGAGGACGCGTACACAGGTCTGTGGAAGACTTTCTGTCTGAATTGCTTCTGGTGCATTTGCTTTACAACCCCAAATTGTATAAAAGTGATACAGTACACAGATCTCTAAAAGCTGCGCCACTGTGTGTGGACGGTGACCTGTGTCTTACCAACGTCTTACCAACCTATCCAGTCCCTAACATTAAGTGATTACCGGGAGAGGGGGTTGTTGCAGCGTGTCCAGACAACACACTCCCTCACTTCCAGTCAGGCTCTATAACCAACACCCAGGTCCTGACTGGGGGGTCCCCACAGCTGTAACAGAGATTTCATGCCTGTGGAATGGGGGAGGGAAGCAGGGAAGATGGAGAAAGAAGAATAAGGGTGGAGGGAGCTGCGGGGAGGGGGAAGGAGTCGGCTGTCCACTAGCTGCAGCTGGCTGCTGTAGTTCAGACAGGTTTTATGGTCATTGCCCTCTGCAGTGGGCTTACAACCCCCAACACCAAGGTTTCAGCTAATGGCACTCCCAGTCTGAGTGAAAGGGCAACTTGATTCCTGGTCCTTTTCCACACACGAAGGAGGAGTAATGGGCAGGCATTTAGACAATGAGCACTGAAATGTCTGTCTGCTTTGTGCATTTGTGTCCTTCCATTAGTTGTGATGCCCTTCATGGATTTTAGGCTGCTTGTCAAACAAAAGGAATCTAAACATTCTGTTTTCCACTGTTTTATGATTTCGTAGACCGAGATAGAGTAAAATACAGCTCACGCCCACTGCTCCTTGCTGACTAAAAAAACTATTTTACTATTAGTCAATTCAGATTTTTAGGTGTTTACGAACTAAACATGTTCCTCATGGGGCCACTAGGTGGCACACTTGAATTTGAAAAAGGTCCCATCCAATTGACAACAGTGTTTTTCAGGACTACATGCTCCATATAAACCAAACCAGACAGGACATATAGCTGGTCTATAAATGGTGCACATTTCACACTTTTTTTAACTCTAACCACAAAGTCAACATAGATCTGTGTAAGTATAAAACAAGGTTGTTAAATGTATCACAACAAAATCCAATTTGCCGTTCAAATGAACCAGTTAAGCACAAAAGGGCTCCTGTTTAGTTACATAATAATGTAAAGAACAGGCCCTCAGTTCTCCACACCTGACACCCACGCCTAGTCGACAAGCTTCGGAAATTGTGCGTCCACTACACGTCCTCACCTGCTCTGAAAAGAGCGTCAGACTAAGTCTGGGTTTCCTGAGAACACACATTCCTATTTGTCGAGGTGAGAGAGACGTCTGAGAGGTGTGTGGGCTGAGGGCTGCTCGCCGCCTGGCATGGCAGCAGCAGCAGCGTGCTGAAACAGCCCAGATGGAAGTGATGGAATGGCGCTCTGTGCCAGCTAAACCCAGCCGCCGCCAAAAGCACTAAAACAGTTTCCGTTGTGACACAACTAATCCCCATCACAGTGCCAGAGAGAGAACCTAGCCCAGTTTGCCTCTTACCATCAGCCGTCCACCTCCAGGCGGTGGGCCAGGTGCTGCCAGTAAAGGATATGAACAGTCAGTTCCTCTGAGAGCCTAAAAATAATTCACTTAGGTGGTCTGGGATCGGCAGAACCACACTGTCTACAAACCTCATCTCAGAATAATTGCATTACAGTTGGCTTTGGGCTACGACTGGCTTTGTCATGCATCAAGAAAACATGCAACAAGGGACAAATCAATGTCCTGCCTCTGACAAGCAGGGTTCCCTAACCATACCTTGCTCAATATGTAGATGGCATCACCACGCTTGAAGGACAGCTCATCTGGGTGGTCACCTGTACAGTCCCATATGCCCTGGTAATAGTTCGGGTAGTCTGTGCTCTTATCAATCACTGAATGGGAAAAGAGGCAACAAAGTGACAACAGATTAGCTATTTTTCTCTCTCCTGTAATTGTTGTATGTCCACAGGCCTGACACAGCAGTGGGCTTTAGTATGCAACAAACCCAACAGGAGGCAGTGGAGAGCCAGTGGCATCACATGCAGGCTGAGACAAGCTGGGCTCCACATCCATACTACACACCAACTCTAAACTGGTTTTGATTATGCAGTAGGTTCACACTGTAAAAGGGACTCAATGAAGTATCCTCAAACCAGTTAGTGTGCACACTACAGCTGATATTTGTGTACGCATTCAAACACTCTGCTGTCTGAATGGAGTGCACATTTGGGAACTCACGAAGCTGGACAGAAAGTTCAATAGTGATTGTGGTTTAAAAAAAAAATCTTTCATCCACCTTGATGTTTTCATCTGTTATTCTTTTATACCACAGAATCATTGTCAATAAATAAATGGTTGTTTTTTTATAGGGGTCTAAACTAATTAAAATATTACATTTAAAATAAGCAATTGCCCAAGTATTTACCCTTTTAAAGCAACTCAGGTAAAGCCAATTAATTTCAAAAGTCACAGCTTTCTTTAAATAGAGATCACCTGCTGTGAATGTGCTTAAATGACTGTAGTATAAATACACCTGCATGTGGAAGGTCCGGTAACTAGTCAATTAGTATTCTGGCCAAAATCTACACAATAAAGATAAAAGAACACTCCAAGCAACTTAGCAAAAATATTATTAAAAAGTGGACGTTGAGATGGAGATTTCCATGTCATTGCATATCCCTTGGAGTACAGTTAATTTGTCTTCACAGTGTAGTTTTTGGCCAGGAGCCTGATTCACCAGCAGTTGGACCTTTCAGACCCACAATCCTTTACACCAACTCCGGGCATTCAGGTGATCTCCGGTGATAGTTTAGGTGAGTTACTTTAAAGGCAGTGAACATTTAAATACTACCATAATTTATGGTTGCTTTCCATTTTTAATATGATAAATTTTTAATTTGTTCCAAGAAAGCTGAAAAATTACAAAGGGGTAAATACTTTTTAAAGGCAGTTCATTTCTCACATTTATGTTACTGTGCAATACTTCTACTGAACATAGTTCTATAAGAATTTGGGGAAGTGGGTCACGTGTCTCAGGTCTAAGCAGGTTTTGTGTTCCACAGTAATATTTTATGTTCACGCTGACTAAACTTTGACTATACATCTACATGTGTATAATATTTTTGAACTTACAGACAGAACATCCCCTTTACTGTAAAAGGAAGTTGTCTAACTGGGCTGCGAGTTATTTCCAGCATTGTGCTAACTTTCAGTTGCATGTGATCAAAGCAACTTCCTCTGTAAGGTCACTTCTTCTTAAGCCTGGCTTAAAAGGTTGTGCTTGCTTATGAAAAAGGTTATGGTTATGATGTATATATACATACACCGACACAGACAGCAGCTTTGAAAACTGACAGGTCCGCGAGCAGTGTACCTGAAGCAGGAGGCGAGGGTTTGCTTGATGGCTCCACCTTGGGAGGAGGCGGCTTTGCTGAAGTTGAACTTTCATCCTCTGTGAAATCAAGACAAATGAATGGATGAGTGCACCATAGATTAGGAGATTTTAACTATCTAATATGCAATAGCAGAAAAGAACCCTCAATTCAAGAGATTGAGGTCAAATTTTAGGGAGAAAAAAAGAGATGAAGTATAACCTGGGAGCTCTTCATAGAGGTCCTCATCAATTGGCTCTGACGGTGCCCCTGAATCAGGTATATTTCCAACATCATCGTACATGTCCTGTTCATCCTCATCTTCTGGGATGACACCAGTCAAATCTACAAACAGGGAAACACAAATGTTTTTAGTTTTACAAACACCCAATAAATGTTGATTTGTTCACCCATTCACACATTATCTGCTGCAAATATTTGAATAGCTTTGTCAATATTTGATTTTAAACTGTTCAAGCAGCTAATATTCCGTTGAGGACATTTTTCAGCATAATAATATGTTCTTATGACTGAAACGGTTCAGACCTCTCAAGACAAAGTCTATCTGTTTCACCCATTCCTCCGCCTCTTTTGCTGATGACGCACAAAACTGTGATGAAAGAAGAGAGAAATGAAAACTGCAGTCAGTGCAATATGCTGTTCTACATATATTAATTAACATAAACAAATAATACTGCATTTATGCATAGCAAAATGTTCCGCATCGAAGAGCCTGGATCTTAGAAACACTCACTTAGGCTTTTTAAATATGCATGTGAGGCTGAGCCATTGCAAAGGCAGCAGTGTCAATGGGTTTTGAAAATAAAAATTTAATGAAGTGCATGGAAACACACAGCATGCCCAGTTTTTTTTTAATGTGGGCCATCTCAAGTCCACCCTTGTTTTTGAATTTAGAAGTTACGTTTAGCACAACGATGAATGAAAGACACTCCGACCATCACCAAAAGAAGAGCGTACCTGATAAACTCTCTTGTCGGGAGCCGAAATTTCAAAGCAACAGTCTTTCTTTGAGTCTTTCCGTAAATTGTGGTTCATTTTGACGTTGTACCCATCGATACTGAATTCACCTTTCTGCTGCTTGTCTGGGTACAGAAAATTAAAACATCATCATTAATGTTACTGTAGCCCAGGACAGCTAAAACCTAGGGAACAATCTAACCATTTAACATTCCTCAAACAGTGTGTCTTATTCATAATTTAATGACAAACAGGGATGAAATGAGAAAAAACTGAAGTACCTTTTTCACTGCCATAATAGTAGAAGATATGATGACTTAAAGCACACCATCTCTTCTGCCACTCGGTGCCAAAAAAACTGTGATCTGTAGGAGAAAACCCAACAAATCTTTGTAATTTTTATGAGAGCAGTTAAATCTATGTATTGTCAAAAAACATGTTCACTAGCAAACTGTGTTAGTTTGATGGTGTGAGTTTTGTAACATGGAGCTGTCTGTTTATGCCTGCTAACTTTGTATCCTAATCCCATAGATCTCAATGTTCAACATTTTTGTTGAGTAAATTATTAGCAGAGCACCAACCCTTTCTGCGCTTCTCGAGGAATCCTGCTTTAAAGACCATGGTCAGGTCCTGAGCGGCCACAGGTGGGGACTGCTGGGCACCTGGAAAAGAGTTCAGAAAACCAAATGAAGTGAACTGAATTATTCTCTGTGAGCCTGTTATCATTTTAGCCACTGCTTAGTCTTTTCTTAAAGTGTTTTAATGAAAAGTCACTAATAAGCATCTTTTGTTACTCATTGCTAACATGAGCCATGCTTTGCTCTGAAGGAGATTTTTCTGCAGCGTGCAACTTCGGTGCAAATGTTCAGCTGCTGTGTCCAAGTTGCTTTGTGTGAAAGAGCAGCCATAAAACTGGCAGCTCTTTACAGCCCATAAACCCTGGACCCTAATGACCGTTGCACAAGGATTTCCCTGATACTCTGTTTCAAAAATAAACGCACAAATTGCATAGTTTACCATGGTGGAGCGCGAAGGGTTAAAGCTACTGTACAATGAGGAATGTTTTTTCCCCAAACTACAAGCACGGCAGTAATTTTCAGTCCCCAGACTGTGGCTGAGAGCAGTAAAAACATGCCCTAGCTGTCACACGAGTGGGGTGACAGACATGGTGGGAGTAGCTGTTGTGCCCCTAAATTGTTTCCCCCAAGTATGTTGCCAAGTTACAGTTGGAATGTCTCATTCGTTGTGCCACTCAAAGTCACTTTCTCCAAGGAGCAGACCCAAAGATTAGTGTGTTTTCTTTCCTTGATGCAATTTTAAATACTTTAATGCACAGTTTGTTTGCAATTAGCATGTCAAACTTTGGACGTCATTTAAGTGCTTCTGGTTTACCTTCAGCCTCTTCATCCTTGTCTGTGCGCTCTGACTGCAGAGACCCTCCATCGTTGTTGCTGTCAACTTCCTCCTCATCATCTGAGTCATCTCCACCTACTAAAGTAAACAGAGGCTGTTGGACGTGCTGTGGTGCAACATGGTTTACGACATGTTTCTCATATCTGTGGGGTCTCAGCAGTGTATTCAACGACAGAGCGACAGTTGTATATTAAGGAAATAAGCACACAGTCCAAAGAACGTTTGCTTTTTTTCCCCTTGTTTTCTGCAAAGGTAATCACCCTATGGTTTTATGCAGTTTGGAAGCCACAGATCTAAACATAATAATTAAACCATGAGTGAGACTCACATTTGTCCTTGAACTCTTGTGGAAAACTGTTGGAGACACAGTAACAGAGTGTTAACACTTTTCAAATATATTAGAAAATATTTCAGTGTCCAAAGGAAAGAGACATACCCCAATTTGATCTCTTTGATCCGTTTGATGAAGGCTTCCCTCTTCTCTTTCGCCTTCTTGCTTAAACTTTCTCCTTTCAAACCATCATTGAGGAAATATTCTAGGTCTAGACAAGAAAGAGGCAGTTAAATAATTCCTCAAAACTGGCCGTGCAGCCTAAAACAGCCCAACAGCAGCGCAACAATGGGGACGTAAATGCATTAGAGTAAAACTCAGTCATCCATGTTGAGTCAACGCTTCCTCTTTCACACAACGATCTCTCACAAACTGGACGTGCTAAAACTGACGAGCAAACAACAAACGTTTTTTTTTTTTTTTTTTTTTTTTTTTTTTTAAGGAAGCAGAACATTCAGTGTCTTTTACCTGAAATAAGAGTCGTTAACTCCTCGGGGATCGTCCGCATCGTGATCAGACGTCGCTGCTGTCGGCGATGGACTGTCCGGACCGTGACGGGGAAACTTCACATCACACGGAAGCAACAGTGGGCGCAGACATGCGGAAGTTAATCCTCGACTCGTTTATCAGTGACCACACAGTTCCGCTGCAGGGAACCTCTGCACCTGCCCCGGAGGATTTGGTTGGTCAACATGCGCGTTGTGGTTCGTCGGTCCATCAGCTTTTGCGTGTGCATATGGATTTTTGACTGCAGCCGGTGACAGCGACTTGATGCATTAATGGAGCAACGTGTGTTTGCAGAGTCATAAAGTCAGAGCTCGATGCCACGATCGTGCATCACCATGGTCAGATGATATTTCTCCGGCACTTCCGTGACTTTTTTTTTTTTTTTTTTTACACTGTGTGCACTTTGACTTTATGAATACAGTGTAACAGGCATCAAACTATTCTCGATGCTTGTGTGATTGATCTGTGTGAGCAACGTAGCAGTTACTTCTGCTTTACTGGCTTGTTCTTAAATTACAGTGTAAGTAGTTGCATAATTTGGTGTCTCGTTAATCTGTGGAATCAAACCTTTTCTATTGCAGATCAATGACAAATAATTTCAGTCTTAAAGAGAAAACCCGTCACGTCTGACAAAGCTGGGCCTCCTAGTCTACTCCACTAAAGCAGCCTGTTGCCATATTGTTTATAATGGTGTCAGTCATTCATTAGTCATCTTTTGACAGGCAGTATCACCCAATCCAGGTTGAAAGACTCTGGCTTTGAGCTATGCAGCCTTTTGTTGTGTGGAGATGAGACAGAAACACCAGTTCAGCTCTGAAGGGGTTTTATGAAAGGCTGCAGCTTGTACTGTGGCTGCAGGTGGTGGACGGTGTTTGTCAGTGCAGAGACACGTGGATTTACAGCAAACTTTGTAGATCTTGAAGGTAACATCATGCTATGGAAAGTCCCTCACGCCTTTGTCCAACTAACTTCATGTCATTTTAAAATTTTTTACATACTCTGCAATTTTGTTTTTCCCTTTGGGTTCAGATTTATCTAAACCACCAATAAATACTTTATGAGCCACAAACCCACTGTGGTCATTCAAAACCTGACCCCCTCCTGACCTGGCAGCAGTTCCTCCCAGTTTGGAGAGGAGAGGAGAGCTAGCTTGACCTTTGACCCGTGTGTGTGTGTGTGTGTGTCCATGTGTGCACACAGGATCTTTTGGCACAGCTTGTAAATAGTTTCTCATAAAGCTATTTGCCATCATCTCACATATTTGTTTCTCCCTCTTGTCTCACACTCATTATAGTTTTGTAATCCACTTAACGGCATGTTTCCCCAGCTGCATTGCTCACTCTCAGCAAAATCACTCATGCAGAATAACCAAACATTATGCAGAAAATGTATAATTTATGCACAGTGCAGTTGTCTGCAGTGCCTGAGTGTAGAAGATATAAGGTGCAGCAAATGTCTGCGTTGTTATGTCCTAAGTATTTTAATAATTAACCTACGAGGAGGTGCGTTTGTGGTTTAGCCTGTAAATACTGGACATGCTGTGTGGTCTTAATGTTTAAAATTATAGCTCAGTGGCTTCAGCACTAAACCAAAAACGACTTCCGTGCCTCCTGGGTTTTCTAGTATTATCCCACTCAATCCTTGTTTCCAAATTATGCGCAATTAGCCATCACTTAAAACCATATCTCAATAGGAATGGCAGTTCTCCACCTCACTGCACCTTTTTATTGTTGCTGAGAGGCTTGGAGTCCAGCCGCACAGGCCTGAGAGCGGCACGGCGAGAACAGAAATACATCGCCCATAAATGAATCCCATCGCCTGCAGACATTGGTCAGAATAATGAATCTGTGTGAGGGCTTTTCTCGCGCCTCGGTGTCGGCTTTACATCACACCGCTTCCATAAATAATAAATAACGTTATCATTTTAACAAAAACAGCAAAGATTTGTGGAAATATTTTTCCAAATCTCCACAATTGGAGGTTCAGCTGCTCGGTCTTTAGCACGGGGACAGGGACGGAACCCGCTTGGTCCAGTTTGTGCAGTGGAATAAAACTTCTGTCCATATTTACAAAACCAAGTAAAAATTACTGCATAATGTACGATAATAAAAGACACTTCTCGACTGGTTTGAAATAATCCCCCCAACAAAAGCTCAAGTCATTTTTAAAGTTTTGAAGGCCACATTGGCGTAAGGAGCTATTCTAGGATATTGCATTACAATGCGGATCAGGCTATAAACAAGCACCCTCCATACTGTGAGTTTTATAGGCAATAAAATTTAATTAGAGAGCCAAGAAAAGTCGTAGCTTTTGGCCTGGGACTCCTAGCAGGCAATTCTCACTGCAAATGTTCCTTTTTTGGTGTTTTAACATCCAGAGGCAATGAATCACCCTGATAGATCACCAGAGCCACGATGAAAAAAAAGTTTTTATATATAAAAAAAGGGTAAAGCTTAAATGTATACAGTGCTGCCCGTTGTATATTTGTATTTTATAGTGCTATAGGCTTGCTGCGTTTATTTCCTCTATTTTGTTTTTGAAAATTTGAAACAATAGAGTCTTTACAGGCGGGAAACACAAATAATTCCACTTCTAAAATGTATTTTAAACTTTAAATCAGTCATTTCCAACAAGTTGAAAATAAGACAGTGGCGCAACTGATTCCAATCAGTGTGAACTTTTATTTCAAGAAAATAATATTTTGCTATTATCAATATAAAAAATAAACATCTGATGGTCTCTAAGAGTAAATACAGTCCATGTAGGCAACATAGTAGCTGTGTTGTTTTTTTGCCATAACTTACCTTCCTCGTGATTTCTGTTAAAGTTCCCCCCTCGCGCTAACACTGACTACATTAACAAGTGCCTGGTTTTAAAAATAAAAATAAAAACATTTTCAGTAACTCAAGTTTTGCAGGTCGATTGTTGTCAGTGTTTCTGAGAAAAGCTCGAACGTTTCAGATGACAAAGGCAGGGGACTTTGTGTCGAATCTGACAAACACGGTGAGAAAGAGGAGGAGGAGGAGAAAACTTGGAAATCCTGCAAGGAGACGTCCAGGCCCGGGGACCCGTCATTGTCCGGGCCTATTGTCGACACGGACATGGGAACAGTGGGTGCCGGGTTGGGAAAATGTTTCAGATTTTTCTCATGGCTGCTCAAATGCGTAACAGTCGTGCTTTGCTTGTCCCCATTGTGTCCGCTGTGACACTGCTGGGAAGTCAAGGTATTCTGCTGGAAATAGCGCTCCCTCTCCAGGAGCGTCCCGGCCGCGCCGCTGTCCCCCGCCGGCTCAAACTCGTCCTCCGGCCCGTCGTCCAGACACGCGTACTTGCCCTCGCTGTCCCGGTTCTCCTTGCAGTGGGTTTGCCTCTTGTGCTTCATCCTCCTGTTCTGAAACCAGACTTTCACCTGCTTCTCCGTTAAATCCAGCAAAGCGGCTATTTCCACTCGCCGGGGTCTGCACAGGTATTTGTTGAAATGAAACTCCTTCTCCAGCTCCAGAAGTTGGGTGTTGGTGTACGCAGTCCTCAGCCTCCTGGACGTCACCCCACCGCCGACATCGCCCTCGGGTATCTCCGGTGAACCTAAAAAAAAAAAAAAAAGAATAAATAAAGCGCCGATATTTTTCAGACACACACAAGCAGGCGATCACAAAATAAAACAGCAACACAGTTGTGAGTAGCGGAAGCTCCGTGGCTGAAACTTGTGGCAGGCGAGCACCGGGACTAGGAAGATTTATGGGCCCCAGGCAGAATATGATGGGTCTGCGTGGACAGGACAGTACGGAGGGAGATGATTAATGAACATGCCAGCTGCTGGCCCGTGTAAGAATAATCTATCACTCTCCATTACTGTCAAGCATTAACACTCTTACACTGCATCACGAGTCAGGGCGTTATTTGATGAGATTAAGCATGTTTAAATCAAAATCCTTTACTGGTGTAGAGGGACGCCCACGTTGCATGAGGCCCGGGAAGCAGCTCCTTGCAGAGGGCAATCCTCAGACAATGAGGAGCCTTTAACATGGAGGTTATTAATCATCGTGTCTTGCCTTGGGGGGAGAAGCAGAGCGGCGAGGAGTCAGCCGTTGTCGCAGAAGCAGCAGTCTGGCTCCTCTTGATGCTTTTCTTCTCCTTCATCCACGGGTACTCCGGGGGTTGGGAGGCAGCCTGCAGCGGGCTGCAGCCTTTCAGAGCCTGCTTTGAGCGGCTGTGGCGTGGGTGGATGCCCGGGTTCAGGCCGGGGATGGTCTGCTCAAAAGGAGGAGGAATCAGTGTCGACTGTGAAAGCGACGAGCTCTTGATTGATGAACTTTGAAATGCATCAGCAGGGTTAGAGAGAGATGTCAGGCACTCAGCGAGCGACGGCTGGCTGTTGATGAAACCACTTTCTCGCCCAAATTCGTAATTCATCTCCTCCTCCTGGTCTTGAAAACTCGCTGATGTTAAGGTAACTCAAGGGGGCAGAAAAAAAAAATTAATGAGCAGTTTATTTTCATAAACAACTAAACTGGTTATAGTCGTATGGAGACCTCTGTGCCATAAACTATTGCTTTCACGAGGACATGGTTGGAATTAGACCGTGCTGCTTGTCACATGATTGCATCTGCCCAATGACAATTTGGGGTTTTTATCAAAAGAAGCCACTGTCCCCTGTGATTGACCGAGAAAGTCGGAGGGGTAACGCCTCATTCCGGGGGTAGTTGTTGCTTTATTTACACATTTTTGAGCCAGTTATGTCACCACTGCTCCCCCCGAAAATACACCCAAAAGCCGTGCCCACTTTTGCGCGCCCACGCAGGCTACAGCGCGGTTACGCGCGGGTGATATGTGTGTGCGTTTATGTTTATCGTGGCATACCACAGATCATTTCAGCAGTCATATTATCTCATAACTGGGCTCGTAACGCAGCGACACTCGCGTTCGTTATCAGTGTCGAGGCTCTCATCTCGAGACTTTTTTTTTTTTTTTACTTTGGAAGAAAAGCTGCAGCAGACAGGTCCAGTCACACGTCCACCCCTCCCCGACACACACACACACACACACACACCAGGAGAGAGGTTGCTTTTCAGTGGGATTTTGCGTGCATCATATTCTGGCACCATTTAATCACCTGAGTCGTCCAGTGCGTTACATTATTACAGTTACATTAATCATTAAAACACACTGCAGGCTCCACATGCTTTAAATGGAAATCTACTGATACCCTAATACTGCGTGTCCATGTAAGGAACCAGTTAGGCTATTCAACGGGCATTCGTCATAATTTTACAGCCTATAGCTCCCTGGCCCACATCCCATTTCATTTATTTTATTTCGCCTGTAGGGATAATGTTGACCCAAGCCATCATCCATACACTTCAGTGTTATTGGTTATAGCGGAGAACAGACATGATTTGCCACTATGGCGTAAAGCAGAGGAAAGGTGGGGATCTGATGACTGTTTATTGCTCAGCCTCTAAACAAAGAGCCCTGGTAGCATGTGTGTGATCAATCTTTCTCGCCAAAAGGTCTGACAGCTCGCTGCCCTAAGAACACATTTAAACCACCTAACACCCCCTTAGATCATATATGGCCAAGAAGAGGACAGCTACTCTCTAGGTATGCTGTAGGAGAAGTTTTCCATTTAGAAATGTGGGGATTTCTTTAAAAGCACGGATGAGACGCACCACCATTACGCACCGTTTTTTTCCCCTGACTCGCTCGACAATAAATCAGAAATCCATCGAAAGACGACAATTTATCGCTTTTTTCGTTTGCACAAAGGACCATCCTGGCAAAAAAATAAAAAAGAGCGAAGAGAGAAATGGACGTAGTTAGTGGTTTAGAAACGAATGGAGCAGCCTAGGATCAATTGTTTGCTGAGGTGAGTGGGTGTTGGCATTCAGCAGAAATCCCATTCAGTCTCATACTTTTCTCTCAGTCACACAGTCTTTGGACGACAAAGACTTTTTCTCTGGGATATTCGGGTTATAAAATTACTCAGTTTTCAATCATGAGCTTGATATATTTGATTTGTTTTTAAATAAACGTAAATTTTGGAATGGGTAATTTGTAAGGATTAGTTACATTTTTAAACATGTCTAAAGACATTTAAAACCATGATCCAGTGATCAGTGGTATGATAAAGTAAGCTTATAATATAAAATGAAAAAAAAACCTAAGCATCATTTCTTTCATAATAGGAACATACAAAAAATTTACTTGTATTAATTACATTTCGTGTGTGTTTCTGAGTATCTGGTATTTGTGGTTATTTTTGGTAAATTAATATTTAAAAATTACACTATCTTACATAGATGTGAACATTGTGAGCATAAATTTTGGTTTATACAGTATTTTCTTTACGATGCGCAGAGATTTTAACTCGGCACAGATGTAGAAACAGAACAATGGCACAAACAGAACAAAGGGCCTTCTGAAAAATACATTAACTAATAAAATGGCTTTACAAGAACTTAAACCCTGGGCTGAAAAGCATGGCGCAATTTATACTGCAACGCAATTTTACTGTACGTATTCTTTATGATCAGGGGGGCACAGACGCAAAGCAACGTTGTGCTTCTTGTTTTTGAACAGATGCAGACAGACGACGGTGACTGGATGAGCTGTGGACACGAGCGGCACGTTTTCCGTCTGTTCTAACAGGACAGGAGACATCTGGGAGACAAGCAGGCCAAACCTACGACTACTGACGAGTCGTTCTTAAGTAACAAACAATCGGTTATCACACTAATCCGGAGTGTGCTGTGGAATTGACTTCATTCATGCTGAGCGTGATGAGTTTTAAACAGACAAGAAACAGCAATAACCTAATAAATTACTGAACAATCAACAAATGAGCATCTGTTCATCCAGTCTTCTTGTGATTTGTGTTTAATTTGGATGGAACTGTTTGCGTGCGATTACATATTTCACGGTTTTGTATCGATGAATTAATTGAGAATGTTTGTATTAAAATGAATTGCATGTTGTTTGTGTCGGCAGAACATATCACACAAGGATCCCGGTTTCAAACTAAGCAGCGGCACTTCTGGAAATCAAATTTTACGCGCGCGCGCACGTGTGTTTGTGTGGGAGAAAGAGAAAGAATAATGTGTCCTGGAAACAAAGCAGTGTTCATGACAGGATTTCCACATAACGATTTTATTTATTGAGCCCCCTGGATTCCTGGGAAGATTTGACAGATACTTCAGGCGCGCTTCGGGCTCGCAAATCAGAAAACTCTGCAAGTCGACATGAACGGGAATATCATGTTAACAAAACAAAACTCACCAAAAAAAAAAAACCTCAAACAAAACAAAACAAAAATCTGGGGCTACACCAAAGGAACAAACGTGAAGGAATAAAACTCTGCTATTGATGGGCATGTTTAAGAAATACGCTTTAGATCCCACCTACCTCTCCAAACTAGTGTCTACTTTGAAAGGACAATGTAGTCTGTCAGTTCGTCAGTCAGTCCCTCCTCAGTTGTCCTGTAGAGGAAAAATTTAATAAATAAATACATGGGCCTAAAGTAAGTCTTTGTAAAGTCAACAAATAAAAGCATACTTTCAAACTCATGTGAATAAATTAAAAAAATTTAACGAATTGGTGGATTTCCAGAAATCAACCCCCCAATTTGTATTTAAATGTTCAGTTGGAAACTGCATTAAACTGTGATGTTATCAGAATTACTGTGGAAGGAAACATCTACAAATATGTTTAGGTCTATAACACAAAGAGAAGTGGGTTCACTATCATTTCTTCATCTAAAACAAAACACTATTGGCAGTGAGAGTTACTGGATAAAACACATGCTTGTGTTCATGACTTTACTCCCCTGAACTTCTCCTCCAGAGTTCACTTGCGGCCTCCTCCTCTGTCACCCCTGGTGTCATGAAGTTTGATGAATAGGGGTCATGAAAGGTCACGACAAACAACATCCAAGTAACTTTTGGTTTTTCTGCACCGTGGCTCCTCAAATATCTGCACCAAAGATGTCTATCCAAACAGCGAAGAGGATCGGTCTGAAATCTATAACTAACACTTCAGTTTCCCAGTGACGGCGGCTTCCGTGCACTATTTTAACATGTGTTTGGAAAATGGGTACATCAGTGTAAGTTCTTACTCAGTAGATATGCAGTTGTCTCAATGTGCATGGCTGCTTGGGGTTGTCACAGGACAAAGAGATGAGTGTGAAGCTTAGGAAAAGCAGGAGGGTTTAAAGGCATCTCTGTCTTATTTAGGTCTGAAGTTCACCCCAGCTGGTGACCAGTGAGGTTCAAAACTAATCCTGAAAAAAGAAAAGCACTGATCTGCATCCATATGTGTCTAAGTAATCAAACCCATGATTCATGATTATAGTCCAAATTACCATTAAGTATGCATGTAACTAATAATATAGATACTTAATTATTGACATTTGTTAATTTTTAAATTAAAACATAACAGCAAAATTAAATTATTTTACATGTTCAGAACTGTACTGGAATATCCAGCCATGTGAGATTATCTCAGATGCACGTTGCTTTCTAAACTACTGAAAAGCAAATGTGGAGCCAACAATTACCCACTTTGTGCTTCATTTAATTACATGAGCAATTTCTAGCGGAGCTAAATTATTATTAAGTTCGGAGCATTGTTGTAGTTTATGGTGCAGGACTCCCGTGAATGGGGACTGGTCCTGGTTACCGTGAACGCATCATGCCTTTAACGCTTGTTCTTAGATGTGTCGGTGCTTCCACCTGCTGGTGGTTGGAGCGCAGCAGCGCTTCACCCAACACAGCAGCACGTTTGCCTACTTTAAAGTTGCATTTTATTTTTCATTTTGCCACTTTTCATTTTTTAACTATGTTTCATTTTAATAATAAAGTGGCGTAGGCTACACTGTGTATTATCTGAAGGCAGTTGCACTGAGATTCACGTCGTGTTGCAGTGTGACGTCTTAAACGTTCTGCTGCGACAGAGTAACAAAAGGACGTTTCTGCACCGAGACAGTCTAATTGTTGGTAGACGGTTGTAAAGTAATCAGACGTTTTAGGACAGACCCATCTGCAAGCCCGCCACACCCTCCGCCATTCCTGTGTGTGTGTGTTGCTTGAGGTCTATCTTCCGGCAATTTTGGAGTTTGGAGCTTTGTTAGAAATGTTGTTTTACTGCTGTCACAGCGCGTCGTTTCGCACCTTGTAAACAGTTGAAGCTGTGATTGTGGTTTATTGTAGGAGGACATCTAATCTGGTTTGTAGGACCTTCTCAGACCGAGACTGTCCCAAAATATATGGTGTGATTCATGCAACATTTACATGCAAAAATAATCGATTTTTTTTCCTATCTCTTGAATTTTCTAACACTGTTTCGTGGTTTCACAGCTACATAAAATGTGCACATCTCAGTTTGTTGTTAATTTGAAAAAAATGGGCACCTTTTTTATTTCTCAAAAAGTCTTTTCACTGCCAGTGCATATAAATTCAAATGTTTTTTGTTATTTAAACAATGTTTTGTAGTGTATTAATGATTATATACAATTCTAAATACAAATGCAACTTTAGACCATTTTAGTTTAGCAAAAGATTTTTTTAAAAAGCTGGATAGGCCTTGGGAAGAAACATAAAACGCAATAAAACAGTTTTTATAATTTATCCTGTAATAACATTTGTGACATTAGTTAAAATTTAAATTTGTCAAAATTGTTTGAAAACGTGTTAGATAATGAAAATTAAAATTTCATTAATCTAAATTATACATTTTGGTAAGGAAAATATAAAAAATAAGCGATATTGTCTTAAAGTTAGAGAAATTTGTTTAAAAAGTAATAAGACATTAATGTGCCAATGTGATATATAAACTATTTATTTCGGGTTAAATAAAGAACAATGAGGTATTTTATGTGTGCACAGTGTTTTCACAAATGAATCAAAACTTACGATAAAAAACACGAAAAGTTGCAAAAATAATTTAGACAGTGCTAATAGGTAGCTGAAAGACATTCAGGTAGTCAAGGAGAAATTCATGCAGATAACAAATGGCCTATAATTATCTATCTGTGAGCGCCAAATACAACACATCTAAATTCCGACGAGACATTTTATCCTCTCACTAACATGAATCACTGGATATCATAGAAAAAAACATCCAGCATTGTTTCAACAACACAAACTTTACAACAACATGTGTAACAGCTCAGGAATATTAACACTAGACCTCCCCCTCCTCATCTCCCCTTAGGCTCTAATCCACCATCAGTTCAAAACCAGTTAACTGTCTCTCCTCCGGTCTTTGTTTTCTTTCTTCATCTTCATCCTGCGGTTCTGAAACCAGATTTTCACCTGTCTCTCGGTCAAATTGAGGAGTCTAGCTATTTCATATCTACGATCCCGGGGAAGGTACATATTAAACAGAAACTCCTTTTCCAGTTCCAGGATTTGATGCTTTGTATATGGACAACGCTTTTTTCTGGTGGGTTTTGCGTGAAGCCAGTTGGACGATGGGTTATCTGGAAACAGGGAATCAAAACCACGAGAGAAGAGAGTTATTGCTCTCAGAGTAGGATTTAAAAACAAAGCTAGACTACTAACTACACAGTCTGGGGAGGACGTGCTCTTGGCAAGATGATATGTTTGTAAAGGAATTATTTTTGACTGCACGAAGCAATCTGAGGATCAAGGAAGAAAAGCTCTTTCCTAATTCCTTTAACATTTTTATTTTTATGATAAGACTATTGTGTCTCTTTGAGCATTAACTTTTCGTTGTTGAAATATTTATACTAGGCCTGTGCCATCACACAATGTTCCTCCACATTCTCGAGCCCTTTGAACCAAGTTTTATACATCTACTAGTCTATAATGTGACCAGAATAAAAATAAAACTGCAAAACTTACTTGCATCTGTCTCCTCCCTTTCCTCTGCCAACGGGCTCTGGTCAGCGCCTTTAGATGTAGATTCGCAGGGAATGTCCTCAATGGACTCTCCGTTTTCAATGTCAGGCAAAATAGCTGTATGTGTCTCCAAAGTTGTGCATTCAGTAGTTCCAATGAGAGGCTCGGGTTTTATCTCATATTGCATGGCTGTCGACGGCAGTCCCGTCAAACACAGGGACGCAGAGACCGGGTCCAGCGCCCAGGAGCGCGTAAACATGCCATCGCTGTCCCCGCTTGTGTAATGGTGATGTATGTAGGTCGGAGTGGCTGTGCTGGCGGGGTGGGTAGAGATGGGACTCCACGATCCACCGAAAATAGAAGATTTCGCCTGCAGAGGACAAGACTCCTGTCCGCCATATTCGGTGAGCATCGCCTGCTCCACCCCTGCAGCTGATAAGAACCTCGGTGCCATGTCTTCCTGCTCGGGAAGAACACGGGAGTCAACATAGTAATTGGTCCCCAATGTAGACATTGCAAAAAAATGCACAAGCAACACACCACGAAGCCTAAAATCCTGCAGTCTTCAGGAAAAATAAATTCGTTGCATGATACAATGTGTTGCTTTGCTGCACAAGCTTGGAGCTCGATGCGTCCAGTAAGTTGAACCTTGCCAAAGACTGGATAGGGCGCCTCAAACACGTGACCGTGGGACAGAACAATAAATAATAAATCAGCCTGCTGCTCGACTAAATGGCCACCATTTTCCCCACCATATTTTAATAGCAAATCCCGGCGCCTTTATTGGGAAATATTTCGTTTTATAAGCAATAAACGTTATGATTTTTGTCAAGCGATCCTATGTTAGTGTAATCGAACATAGTTGTGATAGGGGGCAGGGGTAAAACCACTTTAAAGCCTCCATTAGCAAAACCATCAAACAACCTCCTCCCTCAAAAGTCTATATTAATAAAAACCTAATGGGATTATTTATAAAAACCTTGTAATAATTTAATGACGTCCATCTATAAAACTCAGTCTGGAAAGAAAATCCTGGTTCTTGGTCGTGGTTGGTTTGCAAAACTGTTTTCGACGCTTGTTAAACAGCATAAAACAAGCAAAGATGTGTTTAGGGATCTTTGGATTTGACTGTATCTAAACATCCTAAAGGGCCGTTTCCAGGATGCGCGCAGCAGTGTCTGCAGGGCTGTGGGTCAACTTTGAAGGCAATCTAAAACGGGAAGTGGGGTGCTGTTAGTTGGGTGCTATATAACAGTCCTTTTATCACAGGCAATTGGGTTGTTTTTCTTCAGGTTACAACCTGGCTGTCTAAGCTAAATATCACCAATAAAGCTCTGCCTTTGTGTCCTTTCTCTGGCGCAAGCAGACGCATCCGGTGTTTCCTACGGCGAGGCAACTGGCAGACTGCAATGATCATAACCGAGGCCTTGTCTGTCTTTTCCTTCTCTCCTGGACATATACAACCCTGAATTCTTTCATTTCCCAGCCCCGCGATTTTTTTTCCCATTCTGTAGCTCACTCTCAGAGATGGCCTTAAATGACAGATATGGTGAAAAATAAATCTAATCACATCTACAAGACACATAACAGTGTTATGGTTTCATCATGAGAAACGAAGACAAATAGAAACGTAAAATTGCTCTCTAATACGCACAATAAATTACAACTTTTAACCAGAAAACATACTGATAGAAGAGTAAATTCTGAATAATTTCATTCAGCAATTAATAGTGATTCACTTTCATGATGCGACGAGTTATTACTGAGGTAATCAAGGCAGTTTCGTGTTGTGGGAGAAACAATAAAGCCCAACAACATGAGACTACCTAAACCACTCCACAGCCCGCTCTCCTCTTCAGGAAAATCTGCTGTATCTGTTTAATTTTTTTCATGTCACGATAATTCTGTAGTTTCCCAATTAAAACACTTTTGTAGCGCGTGACTGGAAGAATTTTTGAACTCTGAAGGTGCAAAATATAATGTTCAGATTCTAGTTACAGATGGAAACCACAGTTTCTAACGTGCAGCATTTCTCAAACTGTTTTGCCACATTATAGATTGTCTTAGTCCGAAAAGTGCAGCTGCTTACTAATTAGTGTTTATTGCTTACTTTCTGAAACCTCTTATGATGCAGGCATTTCACAGTAATTTCAGTGCAATAATAATGATGACAAAAACACACTGCTACTGTACTTATTGCGAAGCTTACATTTCAGTCTGATGTCATGCAGAGCTTTCAGACATCAATTACAGACCCAAACTATCAAGAACATCGGCCTCTTGTGCTGCAATAATATTTATTGTGCACAAGTCCGACCCAACTAAAAAGGAATAACACCGTGTACTGTACCTGTGCCAGTTCTAAGATTTAAACAGCGCACAGCTGCCAGCCAGCTTGTTCTGAATGAAATAAGAAGTCTGCAGTTGCAGGGATGGTTTTATTAATTTGACCAGCAAAAATGTGCAAATATTCATCAAACCTCTTGGGTTCTTAAGTCACATAAAAGCCTACATTTCACCGTAACACAAGTGTCCCAAGGGTCAGTCCAGCATGCAAATTCCACTGGTTCACTCATGTTGAATATACAATATGTACAAGCCTGAAGCTCTGAAACATTGTGGTCACATTTTAAAGACAATGAATCAACCTTACAAATGTTGCCATTTATAAATACATATGCACGACAAAATAAAACAGAAGTGAAAATAACACTTTCGAAAGAACAACAATCAATAAGTTAGCAGTAGGGTCCTATTTTCCATTGACATTCTCACAGTTGGGTGGAGGGCTCCGCTCAGGCGCCCTTGCCATGGATGGAGGAGGGCGCCAAAGACGCACAGTCTCACGAGAAACTGAAGTTGGTGGAGAGCTCTCGGATCCTATTCTCTCGGCTCATTTTTTTCAGTTTCATCCTCCTGTTTTGGAACCAGATTTTGACTTGCCTGTCAGTGAGGTGCACACTGCGGCTGATCTCCAGACGACGCTCTCTAGTCAAGTACATGTTGAAGAGGAACTCCTTCTCCAGCTCTAGAGTCTGGTGCTTGGTGTAGGGGCAGCGCTTCTTTCGGCCACTCTTAGCTGTGAGCCAGTTTGCCGTATTTTCCATTTTTCCATCTCCTACAATGAAAGCGAGACGTTACACTTTAGAGATTTTAGGCAACAGGTGTGGCACAGCAATTATAGGCTAATGGAGGAAACATGTGTTTTTCAAAACGACATTATACACTAAAATTGAAAACTTGCTGAAAAATACTGGTATTAATCTATTAAGAAGTTAAGCATTTGCTGGATAATTCCTATAATTTAACCGGGCACCTTCCATGCAGCCATAAATTACACTAATTGTTTCTGTTTTCTATTTAATTTCAACGATTTTACGCACAACCACATAATTACGTTGATCATCCGTATAACTACAATTCAACTATTTTCATTTAACAGAAACAGCTATTTGCCCTATTAGGTCCAATCCGTGAGTCTGTGACCAAACGCGTCTGTATTAAGACATAAACTATAACTAAACAATACAAACCATATCCTGAGCAGCCTGGCGTCATTATAACAAGGCCCGTGCATTTTGATGACAGAACACGTGAAATAAACAGTTGATATTAATTTAGAAAGTTCATTCATAATTCTTTCTCTTCCTCATCCATCAAAACCTCATTAAAGTTAAATTAATTCATAAGGCCTGCGTGCATATCTTTGCAGAAAAGCACAACTATACCAGCGTATTTGTGAATAACAAAAGATTCCAGATTCTCGCCTGATTTTGCTTCATGCTGATAAAGCGGAAAATACCCCAGTAAAACACACCTGTGAGTGTCTGTGTGTGACCTAAATTTACTCTCTTACAGAATCCAGCACTCACGCTCCTGCAAATTCTCTGTGGTTCAGAACCGTTCGCTCGAGAAAACTATGGACGCCTATATTTAATGTGTGTTTCCTTTATGGCATCAGCTATTTTATGAAACATTTCTACAGTGGATGTCTGCTCTTCACCTTTGACGGGCTTTTCTGGACAGTCCGCATTGCACGTCTCAGTGGGCTCAGGGGAGGAGGAACTCTCCGAGGAGACGCGGCTGTCCTCCTCTCTGGCTGGGACGCAAGGCGCAGGGACAGGCGCCTCCTCGTGGCTCTCCTTCCGCTCCGGCTCCGCGGAGGCAGCCGGCTGCTGGGAGGACCGGCTGTCCAGACGGGGAGGTCGCTGCGGTGTAAATTGATTCATGTTTGGCTGGACATCATGGTAAAGCCTGGACGACGCGTACGTCTGAGACAGGCGGAAGTAGCCGGGGACTGGCACAGTGCTGCCGGTGACAGGGCATGATGCACTCGAGTAGGAAACCTCATCTACTGTCGCTCCTTTGGGACATTTGTCCGATTCATAAAGACAATATGCGCTCTCTTCTTTTATACTCGGTGAAAATGAACACTGGGCCATATGTTGCCCGCTGGGCTGGTCCACACGACAGGATCTCGACGTTTCCAGCCACGTTTCCATCCCTTGCACATACGGAGCAGAAGACGGGATCAGGCTTTGGGTAGTTGGCTCGTTGCGCTTACCGATCCCCGGGAAACAGGAGCCACCGGAGAGTCCATATGAATATTCCGAGGCTGGTGGCAAATACACACCGTTACTTTGGTAATATGAACCAGCGTCGGTTCTCACGTTGATTAAAGAATCCACGAAAAACGAATTTCCAGCTTGACTGTTGGGGCATGTCATCGTTGTGGTATAATTTGACGGAGGATGAAGATAGCCCTTTCTGGCTGACATTTCTTGTGCAAAACATTGCTGAATAATTACTGATACTCACGCTTCTCACTGTAGCCTGCAGCCAATTAAAACAGCAGGCGACTGCAGACTCCTCCCAGTTCGAGCAGGCAGCTCGACTGTGTCATATATTTTGTTTTAGGCTAAGTAAAGAGAAAACTGTGAGGGGAAAATGGTGCATCGATGGGATTTAGCTGGAATCTTTCAATCTCTTTCAAATTCAGATTTCTAGCCCCGATCGCCGGAGAAGCCTCTGGAAGTGTCCAACAAGCACTACATGACAACTCAGTTGGTGAAAGCTGTCCCTAACAATTATGTACAATGCATAGCTTTATGGCCGGTTTTACAGCACTGTAAAAATGAAGGGTTCTAGAGGTGCCTCTGAGAAGCTCAGGGTGCATCAAAGATCCAAAAGGGTCCTGTGTGACCCTTTGGTCGGAGGCCTCTTAACACTTCTTGTGCTGCTCTGGTGATTATTACTAGACTATTTTTAAAAACATCTTAATGGACTGTACACTGTCCATTTCCACAGTGCTTCAGCTTGTTAGGCAGAGTGACAAACCAGGACCAAATCACTGCCTGTGGACTCCTCCATCTTATCTGATTGTGGTGTGAATGTAGGTCATGACTGCGTCCAAAACACCTTTCACTGCGGAGGATCTGGAGCATTTATGAGGGGGGACACGCAGGCACACTGAACGAATCGCCAAAACCCTGGAGCTACTTTTTTTTTCTGTGCCATGACCTTAATGCTTGCCACATTTGCAAGAAACTCAGAAACAGTACAGCTTGTTAATATTAATATTATCCCGTAAAACGACTCGGAATTTGCAAGACCTCCATTTACCAACTAGTTTAGGTATTCGTAAAAAAACATATCATATAATCACAGTTTTAGTTAAATTTGAGTCACTATCAGCTAAACCTTCTACCCGCTAATAACATTTGTTTTGTTTCCTGTTTTTCTTGTCAATACACAAAACCGTCTATTTTTCTATTTTATCTACTACTTTTTTTATTATCGCTTTGACAGAACAGGCCTACACACATTGGTGGACAGAATATAGAGCAAAGTGACAAATGTGAACTAAAACAAAACAAAAATCATTGCGCAGCCGAACATGTTAAAAACATACAACAGTAGATTTTAAATGTTACGATTTACTATTAATTTATAATGCTATTTTTTTACAAAGCTGGAGTGCAAGTGAATTAAAATAGTTGGTTTTTAACAACAACCAAGACAAATAACAAACAACCAAGAAAAATAACCTGAATTGCCTTAATATTTCAAATGTTTATGTTATGAAAGTCAGACCCGCATCCTTTAAAGACCACCAGAATTTAGGTCAATCTTAAATGTCCCAAAGGCGCGTTTAGCATGAATCTCAACACCGGCTGCCTCCATTTTCTTACATGTCTGGAGCCATAAAGTGTAGAAATCTATGTACAGCCATTTTATATGGCGTCAAACCTGCAGCAGTCTGGCTACAATGAATGATAATAATCATTAATTTATTTCCTTTGATGTTTCAGTCTGCGCTGTGGGTGAGCTAGCTTTATTTTATTATTAATGCTATAAAACATTTTAAATTTATACTACTTTAAAATATATGTATAAAAAATGCAAAAATATTTCATTCTGTCTTTGCACAGTCTCGCACCCACAAACATGCATGGGTGAAAGAAGCTCCATCAGAGTATCAAAGTGAACAAAGAGTCTATATGAGACAAACCAAAGTTTCCAATGTCCACACAACTCCTGAGCATCACAACTCAAATGTACTGTCCGTAAAATTAAGTTGCATTTTAAACTGTATAGAAATTCTAAAAGTTAGAGGCCGCCCGACATGACTCAAAAACACTCCCCTGTGATCTTATTTCTCAGTGCACATCAGTCACTCCAGGCCCATAACTTTTGCAGAGCTGCAACCTGAGAACCTGCATTAGACTCGTGACTAATTCATAAAAAAACTTTTGTGCAGTTTTTTAATTATTGCATCACACTGTGACATCTGCATCTAAAGATAAAAAAAGAAATCACCATCTTCAGTTTAGTGTCGTTCTGATGGAGATAAACTCGAATCGATTGGAGACTTGGACATAGATATAAAAGCCCATAGTCGCCAGTAACCATAAAAGGCATTTACAATATTTCAGTGCCTACCTTAACAATGAAATCCCGAGGTGGTGACATATTGTAAAGCATTTGTGCGGCGAGGCAAAAGTCTTTCATATCTCAATTCCCGGCAATGACATTGATCTGACGAGCGCCACCCAGTGGGCGCAGACTGCGGGCCTGCACTGCTGCACACCACGAAAGCAGAGCATTCTCACCACGGCAAGATGCTGAAACAAATGACGCCGGAAGGTCCGTGAACACAAGCTTTCAGTGCTCCCAGCCGTTGTTTTTCAGCCCCTTAGTCACAGTTAATAACCTTGGTCTCAGACGCTTTATTGCACTACACTCCAAATGCTCCAGACGAATCCGCGTTTTATGGCCAAGTTACTGGAGCAACTGGGAGGATGTGCAGCAATCACAGCGGAATTCCTGAGAGCTTCACAGGATGCACAATATATAGGAAGGCATCAGGGTCCTTATTAGCTTATAGCAGGCCATTCAAGCGGTTTTCAGGGGCCTGCTGGTGGACATAAAGCCACCTCGGCCAATGTTGACCCGCTTTTTTTTGCGCGCGCATGTCTTATTTTACCTGTTGCTTTGCTTGTTAAGGTAAAAAAAGGTCTAAACTCGTTGTCCGTTTATTACAATCAAAGCTGATGTGGGGGCTTTGGCTCAATCCACCCTAGATAATTATTAAATGATCCCAGAGGCAGTGAGGAGTGACCCGGAGTATGTCCGTTTCTTTATTTACTCCAGGGCCACTGCCTAGATGGGTTATCACATGGTGGCTTTTAGTGCAGAAGATCTTCAGATCTCATAAATATCTACTTTGATGAGATGATCACACGTAGATTCACATTCTTTGAAAAGAGGCATTGTGTTAGATCTATATGAAATCAAATCAAAGTGTCAAGACTGTTTCATGAAGCTTTAGCAGGTATGTTAAGTCAAAATTCAGCTTTTCCACGTCGCCCCCTGTAATGAATGACCCCTTTGTAATGGATATCAAATATTAACTGCAGCGGATCTTATTTCCACCCATGGGGAATAAAAAGCATCAGGCCTACATATCATGCATCTGATACGATCCACGTGCTGCCATATAAAACAAAATATGAGGTTATGTTTCATATGGGGGGGTTCTCTTTTATCAGCGGTTTGCCCTTTGGATAAAGTTGGAGATTAATCCAACTTTACGGCCAACAGCTCAACAAAGCTCCTTACAGAGGAAAAAGCGCAGATGTTGCATATCAGATTATGATGTATTAAGTGAATGAGCTAGTATCAGATTATATCTTAACTCATTCTCTAACTATGCAACAGCGATCAGTCATTTTGGGGGCAGTTTGATGATCGCCACTATTGCCATATTAACTTTACTATATATACACACTAACTACTTTAGTCATTTCAGAACAAGCAAACCGTTACAAGTATCGGAGCTATATTTGTACAAGGAAATAAAAAGAGAAATAGAACGAAAGTGCGTGCGTAAATCTGAGTGTCCTCTGGAGGTAAAGAAATATATTTTTAAAAAATACAGTATGGTACGTGTTAATTTGGGAAATTAAGTTTAATTTTAAGGAAACATTAAGATTATTTTTAAAAAATGCAGTACAGTCATCTCCGTGTATTATTAAATAACCCAATAAAAGAAATTCAAAAACATCTGGTTTTCCGCGTAAACATATCGCAACTTGGTAAGAAATTATTGATTTATCGGGTAAGCAAATGGCCCATATATAATAATAATAATAATAATAATAATAATAATAATAATAATAATAATAATAATAATAATAATAATAATAATATAATCCACAATAATAATAATAATAATAATCATACAGATCCAACGGTGTTTACTGACAAAATAGTTTATAAATAGTAGAATTCTTTATGAAGTCTGGCACAAGAAAAAAAAACATCCTCCTTTCCAGGTAATGATGTAGATATGTGGCCTAGGTGGGAGGGAGAGGGCGCATGGCTGCAGGCTGGGGACAGTCTTTGTTCAGTTTTATAGCAGGGGGTTTGTGGTGTAGTACTGTAAACGGTCTCTGTTCAGTTTCTTCTCTTTCATCCTCCTGTTTTGAAACCAGATTTTCACCTGGCGGTCTGTCAGATTGAGCATCCGTGAGAGCTGCAGACGCTTCTCTTTGTTGATGTAAACACTGAAGAAGAATTCCCTCTCTAGTTCCCTGATCTGATACTTTGAGTACGGACATCTCTTCTTGCGCGTCCTCTGGCCACCTGCAACACAATTCAAATCAAAATGTCACCACCTGACATTCATAAACACAATGGAAGCACGTGATTTTTTTTTTCTTGAGTTGAAGGAGCATTGATGGTCTACATCAGCTTTGGAGTTCAAGTGTTTCCTTCCTCTCTGGTCCACAGCATCGACGTTTGAAAACAAAGCTGGACTTGATGTTGGGCATGAAGGATTACGTGTCGGAAGCTGTGAAAACTGAGTGAAATCTGTAAAACCATACTGGCAGCTTTCAAGGGTGAGGGCGTGGGCCTAACCCAAACAGAAAGGGGTATCATGTATCTGATATGCTTTTATTCTCTGCTTCGATTTCAGTGTGCGTAAAAAGCTGTTATTTTAGGGTTCGTGAAGGAAATTACTTCATGGAAAACAGTTGTGGAATTAAATCCTCGCAAATCCAGTAAATTTGTAAATATTTATAATCCCTTAAATATGGAGCAGGCTCCGGGCGTAAATCAGGTCCACTGTCAGATTTAAATGCCCTAGTAGCCCACTTCAGTCAACATGGAATAAAACAAATCATAAACCTCCAAAATACACATGTTGAACATAACTATATGATGAGCAACAGTATGGCTGAATGGAGACAAATAAAGGAGAGTTGGGCTGTTTTTGACATCTTTTGATTTTAAAACAAACATTTGTAAAGCATTAAAAAAAAACATGCATGAAGTGTGCGCGGCACGTTTACGATACCGAAGCCCACTACGGAGAAAAGTGGAGATAGTGTTTAAAATCGTGCACCACGAGCTTCACGTCGCCGTACTCACGGCCAATTTCAATCCCAAGCACGTGATCTTGTCGTTTAGAACGTAGTTTTGTTATAGGGTAAATCTGCAGGGCCTCCATAAACCTTACGTGCTTATAAAACAGCATATAAAACGCTTTAAGAGCGACGCGTTAAACTTCCCTCCGTGCATTGAGCGCCGCTACTCACTGCTGCCTTTGCTCGCTTTCTCTTCGCTGTGGCCGGAGGACGACTTGGGGCTGCAGCTCTCCGCCGTGTCCGAGCCCGCTTGAGCCGGAGCGGGGCTGGTTTTGACAGCGTGCCTGTCCGCGTCTGACGCTTGTGCTGCCGGTGTCGGTGTCGTCGCGCTGCTCTCCCCGCCGCCGTACGCGGTATCGAAAAACTGGTCGAACGCCTGCGGCAGGACCCCGTTTCTCCCGACGCTGCCGTAGAACCCCGTCGTCGGGTTGGAGGAGCCGCCGTGGCTGGCGCCGGAGCTGCCTTTCACCAGGATCTCGCCCCCCCTTGAGGTCGTGCTCGTCCAGCCGTCCCTGTGCACGATATCCTCAGTGTAGCAATGTGATAGGCTCCCCCTGCTGTGCCATTTACTGGAAGTATCAATGCCATAGTCTCTGAAAGCCACATCTCTCACGGATGGGACCTGTGGCAGCGCCGAGCTCTGGTAGGAGTATGTCATGGGGCAAGAGGACTGGCTTTGGGTTAAATAATGAGGGAGACCCGAGAAGTCTGCTCCGGAGACGTAGTAAGTGCAGCTCGGTAAATACATATTAGAGCCAGAGATCCGATCATCAAAATCCATATTCTGCTGGTGGAAACGTCCTACAGTAATCCTCGCATAGTTCCTCCGCGGCGCTGCGCTCCAGTCACTTTGAGGCAGACTGGTGGAGCAGAAATCCTTAGACGTACAAGCTGACGTGGGGATCCATCTCTATCCATTCCTGAGGGCCAAAGCCATGTGACCACTAGCACAAAATGACAGATAGCTTACGCCTCAACGTGTAGGCTATATGAGTCAATGAGTTTATAAAGCAGACCTTTGGCTGTATGGGGAAGGAAAAATACTGAAGAGGAATTTTGCGTTGGTCCAATTAAGGCTATTTTAAAGCAGCCACACAGGCCTTTCACACACGGGTTCTTCTGTTACTTTGGATGAGATTTGTTAACTGTATGATTAAATTACCCTACAACATTAACCTGAAGAATAAATCAAAACATATTCAAATACAGTTTCATCTCAAGATGCGTAACCTGCCAATTTTTTTTTTTTTTTACCTTATAGTTCATTTTAAACCTAACCCTCACCTTAACCCTAACCTTAACCTCCGCACAGACGGTTAAAACGGAGGATCCCTTCTTCTGACCGTGAAAGGCGACACGATGCAAACGTTACTCAGTGGGGGAGGCTTCATATTTGTGGTACAACCGGAAGAATTTACACCACAACAAAGAACTTGGAAGAGTTTGAGAGTTAGGGATATTTTTGGGCATGTATTGCGCATGCGTTAATTAATGCGGAAGCTATTTAATTTTTAATTTATCGTGGCTGTTAAGGATTAGTCGTCTCACAATGTGAATTTAATACAGCCAACCTTGGCTAAATATAGACTAATCTGTCTACGAGCAGTGGAGCAACAGGAGTCACGCTGCACTTTTGTCGTCGGTCCAGTTTGGCACCGACCGACAAAAACAATAGGCTGTAAAAACCGTCTCTCATTGGTTGCTTTTTCTTCGGAATAACATTTTGAGGATCATTAAAGCCTCCAACCTTGACTGTGTTTCACCAAAGTGTGTTTAATATCATGCTGCTTTTCTGTTTCCATGCGTAAAATATCTTCAAATGACGACATGTTAATTTACCAAGTGTGGCATCAAAACGCAGCGTGTTGTGCTTTAAGACTCCTCCTATTGAGGCTTCCACGTTGTGCAAAAAACAAAATGTTGGAATAAAAAACTACAAGAACCATGTAGCCGTCTGAGGGTCGTGGCAGTGTAGCTGATATAGGCACAAATCATAGACTACGCTCAATATTTCATATAATAAAAATCTGCTATGGAACTGAGGGGATTTGCAGAAGGGGCTGCAGCCTTTGCGTCGCCTGTTCGTTCTCGTAACGCCCAATATAAACCTTTGGACACGGGCTATTTCCTACACTCCAAGCAATTTACATTTGTCGTCACTGCGGAGTAAGTGGGCACATGTGTCACATATCACTAATCTCGTTAAGCAACCAATTTTAGAATTTGACCCAAATTCGCTTTTCCTACATCAAAGCCTGTGAATTTGCCCTGTGCAGGGAAGCATTAGTGTTTCATTCCGCCCAGGTGGTTTGCTGTTGGACTTGAATTGACTGGGCTTTATTCAGCGGTATCTTATTACTGTGTAAGACTGTTTCGTTTCGTGATTAAAATTGTCTTAATATAATAAATTTGAAGACAATTCCCATTTTATGACTGGGAGAATTATTCAGCCAGGCATTCGCAGAGTCAGCATATAGGCCGTGCAGTGGCTCAGTTTATCACATTAAACCTTCCTTCTGCGTTTATAAACAGCCTCGTCCACTAAAATTGGCTGCATGGTTCAGCCAGAGCCAAATCGTGCGGGCTGTGTTAATTTACTAATGTGGTGAGGCTGCTCTTTTTAATACCGAGTGACTGATAAGTTTAGGTAAACAAAAAGGCGGCGTAACATCCAACTGTACAAAAAATATAATTCCACAAAATGCCAAGTAGTTACTTATTTATTTTATGAAAGTCAAGGCTGGTTCGTTGTTTGTGAGTCGTGCTTAAATGTGACGACGCAATAAAACTGGAGGAGCACATGAAAAACGGCCTAATGTCTGCAGCATGAGAGCCTTGGAAAAATGCATGACGTTTGTTTGTGAGAGAAATGCAAAAAGCTGACTGTACCATACAGTCACCAGTGGCTGAGCAACGGGGAGTTCAATAAAAGCAGTTTTTCAGGTTTCTCTCCATTTTCTGTCGACACTTTAGCAGGAATGTGGTTCGGCTTAACTGCCTGAAGGTCTGTGCGCTTCCTGCCTTCCCTGAATCTATTTCACAAAGGGCCTTTTTCTGAGCTAAAATGTGCCAGTAAAGAATTAGATTCAAGGGCACAGGCTGCAATGTTTGTCAAAGAAATCTATAACCTGTAGAATTTAACCGTTAGAGGAAGAAAAAGTGTGTTTCTAAACTCTTTGGAAATGGTGCTGCTTTGCTCCAGTGTTTGCTGGCTTTACTGGTGACGGTAATGTATGAAAAACTACTAATTTAAATATAGTTCGTCTTTGAATTAAAGGACATATAAATCTACACGCCAATAGCAGCATGTTTTAAGGCTGCGTTTTGCCTTTGTTGACATTTGGGTCAGGGATCGTGCCTTCAAAGAAAATTGTTCAAGAGGAAACCAAACAACAATATTTCAAGACCCATTCACTTTTGTAATATTTTTTGATAATTTCAAGAGTCAATACAAAGGAGGCGTACAACAAAGTGATTTATTACTTATTTTTGATGTATTCTGTAGCTAATAGTTTGTTTATGAAGAAATATTTATTAAAACATTTTTAAAAAACACAAAAAATACTTAAAAGCTTTAGTCACAAAGATTTCCATGTGAACATCTTCATGTGCACGATAAGTAATCTGTTTTGGACAAGGATTCAGATTATTTAAAGTGAAATGGGGCAGTAGAGACAATACAGATTAAAAAACATTTCACTTTAAACAGAAGCAAAACAGACAACTGAAGCTGGCAGGTTTGATAAAGACACTGAAAAAGACGGTGGAGACGGACTGCATCTAGTGGGGGCTTCTCCGGAAGCAGAGGAGCTGAGGGCAGTTTACAACTGAAGCTGCTGTAAAACAAATAACTTTAATAAAAGTTTCTGGACTGAGAGAAGTCAGGCTCGCTTTCACTAGAAGTGTGAATATCCATTGCTATTACTGCTTATTGTCCTATTGCCTCTGATCCAACACTGGCGTGTAAAATATTATTTTCTGTGCAGGAAAAAAAAGTCTAAAATCATGGTGGGATTCAACAAATGTTTTCAAAAAATGTGTAAGTGAAGAGCAGAATAAAACAAATGGAAATTATCATTATTTATTATTTTGTCTGGAATCAGTTTAGGGTTTTTGTGCTTTTGGAAGGTGAAATATAGCGACATTTAGTTATGTAGTTAAAAATTAAAAACAATGGTTAATTTCCATTACTTTTCCATTTGTTTTAACTGAAGTTCACTGCAAAATGTCTAACACGCAGTGAAAATACTCAGCATCACATGACAGTGAATCTGTGTCGTCAGTAATCACGTTGTACAACAATCTGCGTTTGTTGCCTATTTGTTATTGTGGGGACTTTACAGGCTCAAATGTTCTATTTAAAAAAGGGAAAATTTCTGTTAATTCTGTTTTACTATTATTATATGACTTAATATTTTAGACTTGCTTTGGTTGGTTATTATTTGGTTGCAGCTGGGCTGACAACAGCCAGCTCAGGCCTGAACCATCCTGAGATGCATTATCGTGCTCGGCTGTCAGGGGGAGCAATGACACAGAACAACAGAGAGGAAACCTGTGGGTAGGGGGGTCCACAGAAGAAGGCTTCTGACTCATTATCAAAAAGACAGATGAATATTTACACTAACACAATTCCTTTAGCCCAGCAAAATGGATGGACGAAAGCAATCCAAAAGTTGGTGACCATTCCAAGTTTCTTAAGTTCTATTCTGTCCGTCTAGTGCCTCTCTCTAAAGTGCCCTTCAAACAAGACGATAAAGTTGCCTGCTATTGTTAGTTAAATCCGAGCTGTGAGGGTGACACTCGCCACAGGGTGCTGCCTTTTCACGGTACACAGCCATCCTTCAAATCCAGCCCGATTATTGAACTGGAGACTGTCAACCTGCAGCTCATGGAGCGGCACAAGGAGTTGGACAGTTTGCAGGTCAGTGCCCTGTCCTGGTTATTTAATATTTTTATTTTATTAACAAAAACTATTATACTATTAGATTAATCGTATAATCATAGACTGTACCAGGCTGTATCTAGATTGTTTTAATTTATATGACGTGTATTTGTTTCTATAAGTTCATTTACTTTGTCAGTTTTAAGTTTTTGTTTCAGAATAAGACATAACACAGTGTATGGTTTCACACAAAAATGAAAACACACTCTTCATGAGGACTCATCCTCTTAAGGCCTCGAGAAGCAAATAAACTGGCTTCACCTTTAAACTATATTTCTATTTTCGTATTAATAATTATAACCCTAACCCTAAATTGCGGCTCTTGTTTGTCACAATGTGAATATATTTTAGAAACAACTTCCCCCCCAAAAAGAGGATGTAAAAGGTTTGTTTGGCCCTGTGCAGCTCCAGTTCAATAGTTCAAATGTATTTTAAGTAAATACTGATGAAACATCAACAGAACTGGACAATTTATTAGACAGCTTCATTTTTACTGCTCTCTGAAGACTTAATTCAAGCTGTATTTGTCATTATTAATAAGGTGAAGCTTCCAAAAATATAAAACTAAAATATACCTTCTTTCGAATACATCTAGCACCACATTAGAGGCACTGCCCCGTTACATTACAATAATTTTTATTCTCTAGCGCTAAAACATTTGTATGAGCAGTAAAGATATTATTAGTATGCTACAGAAGGAAACTTACCTAACCTTTCGAGGTGAGACATGAAACCTTTAATCGATTATATGATATTTAGGTGTAAAGTTACACATCTCTCTCTCACACACACACACACGCACACACACACACAGAGGCAAAGAATAGAGCAGATCAGAATGTATTGTCAATGCTGAGATATTGTGCTGACGGCGTCCCACCACTAGATGGCGACAACATCTCTTAAAGTCTGACGCTGTGCGCCTTCCGCAGGCCTGTTGGACCAGCCGGTTCCACACTTTAAGTCATGCATCAAGCACCATTGTTCAGTTTTCCCTAAAAATGTTCAGTGAAAATGACAAGCGCACGTCTCTTAAACATTTATTTTCAAAAGTTCGGCTATTGCAGTAAAAAGGGAGAATAGATATTTGCAGTCACATATTATTTACATGCTTAAATATGACATCGTTTTTAATATTTCGTTCTTGACTGAAAGGCAGAGATTGTGATTAACGTCACCCTGGTGACAGGCGAGTAAAACCCTGTTTTTAGAAAAACAAAACAACACAGAATAAGACAGTGATGTGTGCAAAGTTTCGGCCATTATATTGGCATATTCAAACTGTCTTACGTTTCATGACATTTTTGTATCAGAAAATAGCTGGTTAATTAACAGATACTGGCGTATTAAAAAAGAGGATTCGTTTCTAAGGCAGAAAAATATTTTTTAAATGTTTAAACTCTCTTTTCGATGTTAATAATACAGTTATCCACCACATGAGTGCGGTGGGTTTGGCTGAGGGAAGTGTATGAAGAGGTTTTATATTTTCTCTTTGGTGTGAAAGAATCCTGGAACCATAATTTTGAAAATTCATTTTGTGTTATTAACTCATACATGTGGGACGTTGCCAGTTTGAATTGTTGAGTTTAAACAACTTTTTGCATGTGCCACTGCATCACTCGGTCGAAATGCACAATTTAGGCCCAAGCTGATTCCAGGGGCTTCAGCTTTTAATTTTTGTTTCAGATTATAAGTGATTGAAGCGCAGGACGGCTCGAGATGTGTCAGGCCTTCAAAGCAGAAACTCTTATTGTTTGTTGGATACTTTTAGGATCATGTAACTGTCGCTGAATGGTCAACATGTTGCAAAGCATTTCCGATCTTCTGTCAACAGGCCGCATCGACTGGTTCCAATTAAAATTTAAGGGAGGAAATGTGTAAGTCAAAGCAGAGCCGCTCTGGCGACAAGGAAGCCGTTCAAAATGTAATAAATAATGGCATAGCTTTTTAGTTTGTTTGCTACTCTTTTTTTTTTTTTTTTTTTTTTGATAAAGGCTCATCAGTGATTGCCTTGCACCTCCTGTTTCGCTCTCTCCAGAGCTAACTGGAACTCTTGAATTTATTGACAATTTTTTTTTCCTTTACGCGCCGGTTCTGAAACCAGATTGTCACTTGTCTCTCTGTCAGATTTGTCTGCGCGGATATCCGTCTCCTTTTGTCCTTGGTGATGAATTTATTGGTGGCGTACTCCCTTTCCAGTTCTTTTAGCTGCACCTTGGTGTAGGGCACACGCTTCTTTCTCCCACGGCGTACTGAACTGTCTCCACCAGATATGGTGTCTGTGGAGAAGAAAGGGCAATATCATAATTTAACCTGCTGGACATAATCAGACAGAAAACGAAAATGTTTTACAAACATTTGCTAATCGGTTTTTTTTTCTTATTCTTAAAGATTCACAGCATCATGTCATATTGAACACTAAATGTACATTGCCCATTTGTGCACAGCACATCCCAATAAACACTTCTTATTCCTGTATTAATAAAAAAAAATACCTTGTAAGGAGGACTTCCACAGAGGATTTGACTGTGGTTGCTCCTTGGTGCAGTAAACTTGACCACTCCAACCATTAGTGATGGCCCACGGTTGGTACGGTTCCATGGGCAACAGAGACTCGTGTCTTGGCTCAGATGGAGCACTCAGCGCAGGTACGACGGGGACGTCCAAGTAGCTGGGTTGGTAAGGACCTGAGGAATAGCCCTGATAAAAAGCAAATTCTTTCGCCCTGGTCGAAAACTCCTCACCGGGGACCGACGAATCCATGTATTTATCGCCATAACCAGAGGGCTGTGCGCAAGCTTTGACGCTGCCGTGTGACATCCTACATGGGTAATAACTGCTGCCAAAATATCCATAGGGCAAAGATGCGTTGGGTGAACTCTGAGTGGCCGAACAGGGGCTGCATTGTTTGCCAGGCTCCCCCATGCCAGAGACTGGCACCTCACTCGCAGTGTAGGTGGTGCTGGGAGCCAGGGAGGTTGGATGCGCTAACAAATTCCTGCACTGGTTTGCAGCGAAATTGCCTCCAGTAAATCCCTCCATGTTTTTGCTTCTTTCATCCAAACTGTTGTCGTAGAGAAACATCACCGGGTCAATCCAGTGCGAGTGGAGGAGTAATGACGCGGTCATAGCATGTCCTACATCGAGACGACCAACTCTTTTTCAAAATCCCCTCGACTGAACGCAGACAGGGACTCGGGCAGAGTAACGATATCCACACGCCTGAGAACATAAAGATCGCGAGGTTATTGGTCAGGGCCAAACACGTGATATGCAAAGGAGACGATAAATGTCCAGACGTCAGATAACGCAGATCAAGCCGTACGTTTGTGAGGGGGTGATGTACATCAGCAAATCCACGTTTTTATGCAAAGTGGCCCTGTAAGTTTTATTTTTTATTCTTCGAATCAGGGGTGTTGCAACCTCAAACGGAGAGATGCTGTGACGCGAAGGCAATAGAAAATCGTGTGGTGCTGCAGATAACTGATGAATTGTGTAATATACTTTGCGTGAGAAATATGGATTACCTAAGTGTCAGAACTGAGGCGCAATTACGCAATTACGCGTCCAGTTCCTGGTAATCACACGTTTACTCTAAGGACAAAGCAAAAATCATGCAGTAGCTTATGGGGCTGTATGAATTAGAACATAAATCTGGTTCTATGTCAAAATAGAGATTTTGATTTCGATTCCTAAAAATAATTTTAGGAGCTTTCAGAACTAAGTGCCGACATTTGCAAAATGTACGATCTGCGATAGCTGATTTTCCATGTGTGGTTTAAGTTCAAAGATTAAACAGGGGAATTTCTCAAAAAAGTTGTCTACATACATGGTACATCTATTATGGGAATACTCAACACATATTGTAAAACATGTAAAAATGTTACATTTGGCAATGCAACAGTCAATTTAAACACAAGCTCTGTGTACACTAAATACCAAAAGCATGCCATATTTGGCCGCACTCCTCCTAAAACGGGTTTAGACCCGGCTCGAGTCCAAGGTCAAGTTGAAAGTTGCAGTCTGGCCAAAGAGGCACTTCACACCAGGAAGAGAGAGGAAAAAAAGAGAGATTTCATTTAGAAAGTATTCGTTTTTAAGACAAGGAACGTCAACTTGTTTTTTCTTTCACCTCTCTGTTTTATTAATCTCTCATCAGCCTTGGAAAATGAGAGATATTTACTGGCGTCAACTGGCCAAATTAAACTAAAGAATGAATTGTTTTATCTTGATGACAAAAAGCGACTTATTAAAAAAGAAGCCCATATTCACCACGTCCATGCGCTTCTACGTGGTGATTAAAACATTTCTTTAGGTGGGCTTTTGTTTTCCTGGGCAGGATGCAGAGTTCAACCTTGGGCCACATCGCTTTTGTTATCCACAAGTCTGCTGAGCAGAGATAAAAATACAGTGTTTACAGTTCATCTTAGGTATGGCCCTAAACGTTTGGTTATAATAAAAAGGTTAATGTAGTAACTCTCCACTCTCATATATGAGAGGTAATTTGTTTTATTTTCGAAATTATTTTTGTTTTCCATTTTTTATTTTCGGTGAGGCCACGGGCGCAGAGGAATGTGCAGCCACCTAAACACGAGCACCTTTTTTATATTTAATAGTTTCCTCACCTTTCGAGGCTGTAAATATTTATGTCCGGGGTTGATAGCTTGTGGGCACGGAGTAGACTACATTTGAGGAAAGAAAATGTTTTACTGAATAGGTTCATGTCTGGTTTTTGTTTCATTGCTCTGTCATCATAACCGAGCTTAGACTAACCAGCTTTTATTTAACATACGTTTGGGAAAGAAAATCTGCCTGTTTTATCAAAGTTCCGGTGAAGACGTGCGTGTTTTCGTCTCAGAAACGTTGTTCACACATAAGTGTGACTGTCTTCCTAATACTTCATAAACACTCTTTTCATAAAGTAGTAAAAGCTTTGAAACCAAGAGGAAGATCCCGAGTCCGTGAGCTGTAGAAATGGCAGAGGCCCTTCACTTATTCATTTCATTTGTTGTCAATTTGTCGCAAACACACACACACACAAACACTGTGTAAAAATGATGAATCCATGGAGGCACCATAGAAAAACTGAACTTTTGTATTTCTCTACGCTTTTAATTATCATTCCCCCCGCGTCTTGTGAGGTCAAAACACAACTAAGACATATGTGTTAAATGTGGAAAAAAGCAATTACTAAATACTAACTAAAACAAAAGTGCCTTAACGTATTAAGTAACAGGCAATGCTTCATTAGAAACACAATTAACGCAGCTTGTTCGTGCGCACTTTTCTTGCTTAGCGCTTTTTTCTGCTCCTAGAAAGTAGAATTTAGTTTCTTTTTAATCAAAATACCCAATTAAAAATCTGGGAAAGGAAGTCACAATAAACTGCCCAAAACACCTGATTGACAATCATTTTGCATTCAAATGTAAAATGTGAAACAATGAAGGGAGATAAGGGAAAAGTGTAAGTAGCAAATTAGACTTGGATATGGATGACATGTCGCAAAATGTCGCAAACAAGAAAGTCACATCAAGAAACAGGCTGTTGAAGGACATGTTGCGAAATTTTGCGACATGTCATCCATATCCAAGTCTAATTTGCTACTTACACTTTTACGACTTCAGACAACGACAGAATTAAATTCAACTTTCTTACATTGGTGCACAACTGGAAAATATACTGTACACGTCGACGTGTTAAAAAAACGTATAGATTGTTGAAAGCAAAGCTTCTCGAAGTGTTGAGGAAGCTCGAGGTCGCTGCTGCACATGATGTAAGGCTGTGTGTCAGTCTGCTGGAGGCCTGAGACCAAACTGCTGCTCTGTTTGCAGTACCTATCAACTAGATGACAACACAGCTCTTAGACTACAGAGCTTAATGGACTTTTTATGGGTTTGTCTTCTGATCGTATGACCTATGGCACCTTGGCCCCTCAGTGGCTCTTGGCAAACCAGATCAGAAACATACCACCGTCCTGGTCTGGCTTATAAAGGGGGATTTAAAAAAAAAAAAAAAAAGAAAAAAGAAAGAGGTTCAGATCCCCATAATATAAGGTGGGCTGCAACTATTTAGTACAACGTTCCAATTTGTGAATTTGTGTAGTTGACACCATGTAACAAAAAAAGAAACGTTCACCAGAGATGAGCTTCTGTTATTGGGGAAGTTAGGATGGGTTGGATAATTTTTCTTACTCTAAAAGAAAGTTAATGTGTCTGCTCCAAAACCCCTAAAGGCACATGTTGCAACATAAACATGAAATATTTTATTTTGACTATTACAGCAGTGGGACACAGATGCAAGCTAGAACAATCCGAGAGCTACTTAGGTTACTGTCCCGTGACTTTTCTTCATCATGATTGGTATTATTCTTTGATGTGTGGCTATACCTAAATATAAATGGAGTGCAGAATCTTGATTATTTAAGTTGTGAACTAAAAAAATGAATTTGAGGCATTATAACAAGAAATCAGCAGTCACAGCACAAGCATGGTGATTGTTTGAAAAAAAAATGTGTTCAGGTTTCTCTTAAGTTCGGGTTAACATCCAAATGTATAAATGAATAAATCTTGAACAAATTAACTGATAAGTTGAAGACATAACACTGTCTTTATTTCCTATCAGGACATGACACCTTTTTCCAAAGTAACATTTTCAATGTCAACAGAAATATCCAAGATGAACAGAAGAAACAGCAAAAATAAGAAATTGTCACAAACAATAGATAAATATGGAGTCTAAACTGTATTCGCAAATGTCCAGCCTTGACAAACTGAGTGAATGAGTTTATTCCCTACACCACAGATTTTCACCAGACTTGCATTTAACAAGGAAAAACTGCAGTGCTCCCACTGCTCAACAGTCTACGTATGCTCAGGTTCCTCTGCATATGTGACAAGTTCAGTTTCTATTAAAACTCTTCAGGGTGCTTTATCTTAAAAAGACCAGATCACACAGAAAACATGATATCCAATATGAGATAAGTGCTTACATGATCTGTCTTGCTGTGCAGGAGCGCTCTGGGCTTCATATCTTTCACAGCTTAGAGAGAGAAGGGGGGAAAAAAAAGCCCTTGGGTGAAATGCGCCCTAACTACACTATGTGCAGGGCCAGGCTGTGGACGGGGTGGGGGCTGACATTACTGGCCCTCCTCCTCACGCAGAAACTGGAATACTGAGGAGAAATCTTTATTGGCATAACCACGTGCACACATCATTCGGTAGATCTGATGGGATAAGGAACCTAGGGGGACAGGAGTCTTTGTGTTGGTGGCTGTGTTTTGTGCAAGGCCCAAATCCTGAAAAAGACAAGCAAATATACATTAAAAAATGAAATAGCTGCAGCAGAAAATGAAACTTCAAAACCACCCATCCATACACCAGAGAGAATCATAATTAGAAAACATATTTGATGTTGCAATAATGTGGGCTGGAGTCCCTTTTAGGAGCAAAGTAAACAACTGCGGAATAATTCACTGCAATTCAGGGGTGCAACCCAGCATAGAAAGTCATATCTGCTTATATGCCATGTCATATGCAAATGGCAGAGGCCTGTTCCTGACTAATTAAAAAAAAAAAAAAAAAACATAAATCCATTTTGTTTCAGTTTGTGTTCAAAAATATCTGCGCTAATGTAAAAAATAATGTATCTCCTCTAATCAGAGGAAGCAGAGTTGAAGGCATAATGTTTAAACATGAAGATTTATTCCCCCCCCAAAATGATTAAATATATGGGTTCTGTAAATTGTAATGATATTTATCTTAATGTATTAATCTAACCTTAGCCATAAGTTGGGTGCCGAAGCCTCCCTGGTAGTTATTTCCAGAGGGAACTCCCTCCATGACTCCAGGCACAGGGTTGTACGTGTCACTAGACCAACAACGGCCTGAACTCATATTCAGGATTTTGGCCAACAGTTTAGGATCAAGACCAAGCCTGCGATAGAAGATAAATGTTATCCAAAACAACCACCCCCCCCCAAAAAAATAATATATACATTAAAAAAAATAAATAAATAAAATAAAAATCAGTCGGCTGTTTTTTGTAAGTCCTCACCTTATTCCCAAGTTCATTGTCTCTGAAGTCCCAATCATTCCAATGGCCAGGAGCATGTTGTTACATATTTTAGCAGCCTGTAACAAAATTACATACACAGACTTAGGTCAACACATTACTGGCATCTTAAGGAAAAAAAAAAAACTCAAATCTCATACCTGTCCAGTTCCAACTTGACCACAATACACCACATTAGCTCCCATGCAGCTGAGCAGTTCTTTGGCTGCAGTAAATTCCTCCTCTGCTCCTCCAACCATAAAAGTCAGTTTACCCGAACTTGCGGCACCCACACCTGGGAATGGGAAATCACTCTTACAAAAAATATGAACCTAGTGCAAGCAACACTGTCCATTGTTGGTAAATAATACCAGATTTTTTGAAAATCTTATCAGTTAAAGGGAACAAAATGCAAACTGAAGATTACTATAGCTTTTAGTTAATAGCAATCAGTGTTAATCCTAGCAATATGTGAAGGTTCTCAATCATCCAGGTTTTCCAGAGGTCGAGTCAAGCCATTTATCCATCAGACGTTCATAAGTAACAAGAATTGCAGCTACCCATCTCCACAATGCTTGGTTGGCAAAAGACAGGAAATTTGTTTGCTGTTATCATATGGAGTAAGTTTACTTTTTGAGAACTCCACAAAAAAGAAAAAAAAAATTATGAACGTACCCTTCACACCCCTAATTGCATAATCTTGCTGTGCAACATAGAGCAACGAAAATACTATTAGTGAGATACAAGAGGAACATAATATAAGAAGGTTAATGTCTTTGTTGCATGCCACTCCCCATCTGTATCAACAAAGAAAAAAAAAAAAAAAAACATGGGAACAGATTATGTTTCAATTGTGCTTGAGCCTTATAAAGAAAATTTAATTTGTGAACGTGTGTATACATTTAAAGTTTCGTGAGAGTTTTCGGAAGCTCGGCACTACGGATTTTAACTATGCCTAACAAAAGCAATAAAAATTACAACAAAAGTGTTACATGAAAGCCTAAACTTCACATAAACACAATAACATCTAAAACATCTAGAATAAAACATTATCAATAGTATTTAAAAAAAATAAAAAGCCAAGAGTGTAAAAGTATGTCTTTAAAATATTTAAATGAGGACAATACTTTTTCATAGGCATACCCACTGAAAACCTAGGGGGCATTGTTGGAAAAACGTTTGGTCAGCCTTTGTCTAGATTTAGGAACAGCTGTTTCTGGATCTATTAGTTTGGCAGTGCCCTGAAGTTCACATGGAGCTTGGTAACTCTGTGTAACCAGGTGCAAGCTGAATGGGCGCCAAGAAACTAACCAACATACTCTTATAATTAATTCTGCATTTTACAGGAAGCCCGTGGACAGAAGCCAAGATGGGTGTAATGCTTTTCGAATGCAGTAGTCCTCTGTAGCTATTTGCCAGCAGTTTTTATATAAACTTGAATTTGGGAAGACTGCCGATCGAGACAGGCATGAGTTGCAACAGTCAGCCGAGATTCAAAAATTACATGAAATATCAGTCATTTTCACAAAGATCTATATAAACTTGTAAAGGCAAAAATTAAAAACTGAGATAATAAATCAAAAATGACACAAACCTATGTTGTTTATAGTAAAAGGTCCAAAATAGTTTTAGATATGTTCAGTAGTTGTACTGCAACAGGCAGACAGGTTAGATATCAGTGAAGGTTAAAATGAGGAATGTCTGTATAATCCTAAAAACTGGCAAATCTTTCCTGAGTGAGTTACTCATGTTAAGACTATGTCATAAATAAAAAAGGCCTCAAAAAAAAAAAAAAAGCCCTAAGGTTGGTAAATTTTCCACAGCTTGGAAGCTCATCTTGACTATAAACTGCTGAATATTAAATCAGATTTAAACAAATGGGGGGCTGAAAGTAGTGAGGTTGTTTTTGTTTAAGATTATAAAATACTTTTTTCCCCCCATGTTATTTCCTCCAAACACCTGACAGAAGACATTTGTTGTCAAAAATAATTTCCTGTTGTACTTGAAATCCATATCATAAAACAAATTAAATACTATTAAATACTAATAATGTATAGATTCGTCTTGACATATGCTTTTCTTCTCTAACACAAGTCTCTAATTCTATCATTTTTGATCCCTACTCAGCTTTTAGCACTATAAGCATAACACTTTTCTTATCTGTTTTTTTTTTCCCTAAAGAAAGAAAAGAGCTCAGACACATTCTGACTTAATTATGTCTACACCACTGTGTGCTGTTATGTTTAAGCTTTAACTACGCTGGGTTAAAGAGTCACTACCATGATATTGTAACTGTTTGATTTCTGACTGTTGGAGATGTTTTAGGACGTAGAGTCGGGTGGCTGATGTGACGTATCAGGTATGACATACATTTCAGTTTGCAGTACTTAAACATACCCCACCCATACGCCCATGCGTGTGTGTGTTCAAAGCAGAAAATAGGACAACTTTAATCCATGTGCACTATCATAGGACAGAAGCATATAAATTATTACTAATCTTTAGGGCCAGGCTATAAAAAGGACCAACTATAATTCAAAGAATGTGGCTGCCTTGACGGTGATGGAGGAAAGTTCAAACAAACTGTTTCTGTGTGGACCCCCAAGAAAGTCAAAGAGCACACACTTTACAGCTAAGAACATCTGTGAAGGCAGAGGTTGATCCTTTCTTCCACACAGTAGATACAGTAGATTTGGCTGGTACTCTATTAACCAGTACTTACTAAAAATGCAATATAAATCGCAGCACTGGATTTTTTACAACTAAAAAGAATTATGTGTTTTTGAAGTTGAACTTCACATGCCAAGCACATAAGGTTGGTGAATACAACTGATATGTTCCTGATTTCCATGTAAATTATTTTCCTTTTTACACATAAAAAACATGAAATGAACTGTAATGCACAAGCAACACTATGCTGTCACAAGGTAGACTGTTGGATATACATTTTGATTATGTAAAACTGAACATCAGATTCTCTTAAAGTTTTAAAGTATACTACCACTTTTTGCTGACCCAGTCATTCCAGGAGAGCTAACTAAATGTTAAAATACCTCTCACCATAATTCAATATAGTTTAGAGCACCATAACAGGCTCCACAAAGATGATAAAATTCAGTCAACACCTCTCAAAAAGAAATATTACAACATTCTAAAATTTACCTCCTGATACAGGTGCATCCATAAAAACTGCTCCCATTTTCTCAGCAGCAGCAGCCATCTCTTTGGAAACTGCTGGATCAATGGTGCTGGAGTCAATGAGCAGTGAGCCTTTTTTTACCTTTCTGTTGGGAAAAACAGATACTTTAGAATGCTACATTACATTATGCTGAAATGCTCAAAGGGAAATTAGACTGTACTTCAAAATGCCGTTGGGTCCGGTGTAAACATCTATGACATTGGGACTAGAGGGAAGCATGGTAATAATACGGTCAGCTTTGTCTGCTACCTCAGCAGGGTTATCCACAATCTAAAACAAAACATACAAAAGTCAGGCCGCCCAAAGATAACAAACAGAAGGAACTTAAAAAAAAAAAAAAAATTTGAGTGTTCATGTTCCTGTCCTACCTGAGCACCCAACTCTTGCACTTCCTTGCAGGATTCAGGGAACACATCTGTAGCTATGACTGGATATCCATTCTTCAGCAAGTTCTTTGCCATTGGGTTCCCCATATTTCCCAATCCAACAAAACCCACCTGTGTCTTCGAGGCCATAGACCTCGTGGAGACTACAGATAACCAAAGGAATAAATCATTAGACATACCATTCTATTATAAATATCATTTTTCACAAACGTTTTAATTTGTATATCCATTTAAATTATATTTGCATTAACACAATTTGCCCATCTGTGATTTCTTTCAATGGTCAAGTAATGCATACATTGGATTCAGGTGTCTAAGGCTCCACCTGTGTAATCGCCCTTAATGCAAGATGCCTGATAAAATGATAACAAAGCCTTTTCAATGTGTACGTAAGGAGGCTTTGATAAACATATTCAGTTTTTATGGCCAAGTATGCTAACAAATACCGGGAATTTGCCTCTGTTCAAGGACAATACAGAATGTGGTCAACAGCAGTTAATATAACAGACCAAATATTAATATATGAATGATAGACAGAGAGCTAAATGCATGGTACATTTCAAAGAAGACCTGGTGTGGCTATATTGAAAATGTATTTTATTAGCCCATTTCCCATAACTCAGTTAAACAACTGTGATCCCTGAAGTTTTGCATTTTAACTTTATAGACATATCAGTGCCATAGTGCATTAGTTTATCCACATATAACATGCTATTAAACGTTGTTAGGCAACCTGAAAGGTAACACAGATTTGTTCAGACTTAATGTCACCCTTACTACCATGCGGTCTGACATGAATTATGTGACAATTTCATACCTCACCGTCTAAAATATTGCACTCGTAACTCTGTGGTTTCGTAAATAGCTTTGTCCAATTACCCGGCACCAAATTCAACAGGAATTAACATCCGATGGTCAAACAGGGACCCTGCTGCAGGGTCAGTCAGTCTCCAGTCTATCGAATTTTTATTCAACTTCTCTTCCAACAATTCAAGCACAAGCCGACTCTTCATCCCACAGACAGCCTTCAAGTAACAACTCCAACATCTACAGTACGGACAACTACGTGCACAAAACACACACACTGTTAGTTTTCTCTTCTTACCAAGTGCAATGTCAACATGTTTGCAACACCTTTCCACCAGGCACCGAGACGCTCTCAACACAGCGGCCATGCTTCTTTTCTCTTGACCTTACAGTTGACGTAACAGCACCGACGTTAACGACAGGTCCTCCGTCCAATAAAATAATAGACATGCGCAGAACGCCCCCTACAAACCCAGCCAATGATATGTGAAGGGAGGGCCTTTAAATATCAACATTTTATTTTTGTCTTTTCTGGTGCGACTAGTTAGACTTTTTAAAAAAGGTTAAACTGCTAAAACAACTTGTTCCAGATCTACATCTAAATAGGGCAGGTAGGTACCTATAAACTGTTTAGTTAGTTCAATTTCATCACTGTATATCCACTTTCACATTAGGACTACTTAGAAAATTGAATAATAACATAATCTTTATCATGTATTGGTTAATGGACTGAAAGAGCAAACACACCATCTGCACTAGTATCCGTGTTTATTTTTAACAATTTAAATTTCTCAGCCTAAAATGTTTTTTCGTGACAGAATGGGAATCCCAAATATGTCCCGTTTACGGAAATGACGTAGTGTTGTTATTATTCCAGGAAGTGGGCATGGGAAAGCACTGAACTGCGTCAACAATTGTTTTTATGATACGTTTAAGTTTCAGCGGCTGTTCAACATGGCAACTGGGTATGTTTAAGGCTCATTTTATAAATATAACTTATATTACCATAGTTGTCGATATTCTCTTTCACTGGCATGATATTATAGAGGCTGCTTTAAAAAAACAGTGTTGCTACACTGTTTATGGTAGCTAGCTAACCTTGTCCTCCAGTTGACAGCATTGCTCTCCGGTTAGCTTCAGTTTTTGTTAAGGACATGTAATGATACGTTAGGAACCATGCGCTGTGTATTTAACTAACTAGAACGAATAATGTTATTTTGTTTGGTAGTTTAATATACTTCATAGGATCAAGCGTGTCTTCGTTTTTACGTATGTTGGCATCGGCAGTTACTGTCGTTAACGTTAGCTGGCTAGTTAGCTGCAAAGCTAACCACGACAGATATGATCACTTTTTCGCATTAGGCCTCCATTCGGGGTTCGTAACTGAAATTCGTCGTTTGATCGTTTTTATTCATCACGGTCGACGCTTGTCAAATTATACAACAGGTTGAAAAGTTTCCGTAGACGACAATTTTGTTAAGACTTGCGGATGGACGTCGGAGGAAATGTTTTTAAAGTCACGGGCCTAACTTAAGTACGTCGGTCAATATTGTGTCAGCTGAGGCCCAAATAGAAAATCCACTTTGAAGACGAACTTACGTAAACCCTGCGATCATGGTGTAATGTTTGAGTTAAACTTAAGATAATTTGTTTCGAGTCTTTCTCTGTCGTAATTTAAAGACATTGAGGTATTATTATGATAGAAAGTTAGATTTTTCAGAAAACAGAGTGGCATAAAAGAAGATCAAATTTGAAGGTTAACTTTTCTTATGTAAGTAAAAGGAAGCTCTTCAAACAGTGACTCAGATAAAAAGTCACCCATTTTAAGTTTTGAAGTATGAAGTGTAAATGTGCCAAGTATCAAAGATGAATGTTGTGCTTGATCTTTGTTTACAGATCAGTGGCTTTATTAGCTTGAAATATACAGAATAAAGAAATATAACTAAACCAAATAAATGTAATTATAAACCAACAAGGTTTATTTTTTATTTTAAAAAATCACTTACCTTTTACTGAGCGAATTGTTAATGTAATTTGAGATGTTTTTAAGTGTTTAAATATGGAATCTACTTTTAAATCAAAGTAAAGGGAAAGTAATCAGAAACGTAAATGCTTCAATCCAATACAGAAACAAGATATTTATACTTTAATAAAAGAAATTAATAACAATTATCTGAGGATAAAAGGTGTCACCTTAAAGCCTATCTCATAATCTTTTGCACATCGACTGCATCAGTAGTGTCAGTGTAACTGTGCAGTCAACATTTACATTTAAACTCAAAAAATGTGAATCACCTTGACCAGGATTGTAAAATAAGGGCGGTTGAATGACGTAAATGCCTTAAAAATGTAATAATACTAATACTAATTAGGGTGTAACAGATAGATTGACATCATATGGATACAGCTACAGTGCCCTTAACTCCCCATGTTTTTTGTCCACCATTTGTTGTAAGTGAAAGGTCCTGATTTCTACTGTAATCCTGGGTATCATGGATTTTGCTGGGGTTTTCCACTGACAAATGATAATTTTTCTGGTCATATGAAAGCAACTTCCTGCTGATATACTATGTGATTTTTCTTTTCACCTTGAAAAGTAATTTTAAGCTTATTGCATGTATATTGTAATTAACATATTTTGTTGTTCTTCTCTTTTTATGCAGCCACTGCTAAGTGATTCATGGCACTGTTCCTAGACAGGACTTTTTTAAGCAACAACATGGACACATCAAACTTTGCCCACGTCATCTTCCAGAATGTGGGGAAGAGTTACCTTCCACATGCAGCATTGGAGTGTCACTACACCCTGACACAGTTCATCAAACCACATCCAAAGGACTGGGTTGGCATATTCAAGGTGAAAAAAAAATTCAGTGTATTATTAACCTTTTGAAAAACACACAAGAGATAACATATTGTAACATAGTGTACATACTATGTAGGAGTGAGGACATCTTGATTTTCTTTGTGCCTCAACATTATCCCCACCTGTGCAATTTATTGCAATCCAATACAGTGGCTCTGCCATGAATTGTACTTTAACAAGCTTGTAAGTCCTTATGTTTTCAGTTGAGACTGTCAGAAAGCTGACGATTATACTATGTGTTTATTATTAATGACAAAGTAGGTAGTGGGGTCCCATTGAACTGCATTATGCATAATTTTATGCCCTGCCTAATGGTGATTCTAATCTTTAAGCAGGAATTTGTACTGTTGTTGTCTCTTTCTACTGTTGCTGAGTGTGATTCACTTTTACACAGCTGTCATAAATACCAGTCGTGGTTTGAGTCCTCTTCATGGTCAGCAGTACATGTGTTTAGAAGCAGAAACTGTTACAGTACAGTGACAGACGGTGACAATATGATGTAACCTTAGGTTTCTGTAACAGTCTTGTCTGACGCAATGTGTTTGCCAACTACAAACAAAACTCAGTTTTGTGTTTTCAAGTAAATATGCAAACTTCTTCCGGAACAGTTAGCCAATTAAAATAACCTCAAAAAAACATTGTTATCAAAAATTCCAAGATGGGTTGGAAACACAGGTAACAGCAACCAACCGAGGAGTCCTGTAGTGTGTTATTTAGAAAGATTGCAACATTTGCTAAATTTCTGTTGGTATGCTTAGAGGATTAACCACACATTGAGCAAACACAACAATTCAAAAGGTAACAAGCCAACTAATAATACTAATATTACTAACTTGACCAAAAGCAAAAATGCCAGCTGCCCATCTGTCTTGTATCCTTGTATATTTTTTACCTTTGACGAACAAGTGGAAGTTATTCCAATATTTTCTCCAGTCTCTTTTTCTCATCCTCACTTAAATGTCACCTTATTACTGAATTTGCAATTAGTCATGCTAAGCAACCCATAAATGCATTCCATGGATGCATTTGTTGTGAAAATATTAGGCAATGTGATGTCTAAGACATCACTCAAAAGTTTCTATCCTGGCATTGGACTATTTGGCCTCGTTATTGCAATGTCAAGGAAGCTATTCACCTTAATACAAGTCCGTGTACTATCAAAATTATTTTGTTGCCTTGTAAGGGTGTATATAGTATATATATCTTAAAATCAACACATTGAGCTCAGCTGAAAAAGGCAATATTGTGAGTCATGTAAATGTTTGTGGCAGTGCTGACAAATGAGTCATTTGATTTGTATGCATAGATATATTAATGTTACAAATTTAGATGCCACCAGCTCCCACTCAAGCACAGGTGATTCTAGAATTCTTTAGATTGATACCCATTTCAAGAGTTTTGGTATGAATATATGAATATTTTGCAAATTTCCAGATTTATCTAGTAAAGTGATTTAGATAATAGTAGAAGATGTTGTCTTATGGTTTAGTTCAAATTGAAAATGAATTACTTTTTTAATTTTGTATGCATTCAGATCAGCCTAAATTTCCAAATTTATTTAGTAAAGGGATTTAAGAAATGGAACAAGAGGTCGTCTAATGGTTTAGTTCAAATTAAAAATTAATGACTTTTTTCATGTTTTACCCATTCAGGTCAGCCTAAAATAAATATCAAATGCTTCAATTTTACCATTTTAGTTTACAAAACTATGAATATTAAATAGATGAGAGACAGGTTTCCTTTTTGTACCTGGACAAAGGCAGCCTTTGGCCCTTTTTTCCTGGAACATTTATTATTCTGCTTGATGTGAGCTGTTGTAGACTTCATACAGGAATTTTGTTGAGACATGTTGTCAAGAGTGGATGAGGAGAAAGCAGACGTAGCTTTATAATTAACCTGTTTCTGAACACAGCCACTCTGTGATTCATGAACAACTCACTCCTGAATTTCTACACAAAAACAAATACATTGCCTTGCTCTAGCAACATTAGCTTTCAACATTCTTTTTGAAAAAGTATAATTTTGTTGGCATGCTGATTACTTATCGTAGGTAAAATAAAAAGAATACATGTTTCTTTGTTGTGTTTTATAATATGTTGTGAACATTTTAGTCTCTCAGTGCAGCCATTTGAGTCAGCAGCCCAGTTTTTATGTTGGTTCTACACCAAATCGATCTCCTCTCCTGCTATTTATACACGTTGCAGACCAGTCTGTTGTAAGTTAAAGAGCTCCTCTCAGAGTTTGCACCCACCACCACCACCTCTGCAGCTCTAATGAGTGGGCTGGTGAGGGCTAGCCTTCAGTAATGACACTCACTAACTAGGTGCATGTTTTAATTGCTTCCTGTTCTTTACTGCTGGTGGCTGGTACTGCACTGGTAACAATTGGGGGTTGTAGAGCACCACGGCCTTCTATCTATGGCTCTGATGAACACTCACAGTATTGTAGCTTTAGGCTGTTTGTACATAGTTGAGAGAATAAGCTTCCCACATAGTGTAAAAAGCCTGCCTTCACTACAAGCAACATCTGACGCAATAGTCCAATTACAGTTTTATTAATTAATTTTAAAGTGTCCTGTTTGGATTAATATTTTTAAAACTGCAGAGTTTTAAGAATTACATCACACAACCAAAACTAAGTTTTCTTTCCTAGGCTGTTGTAATAGGCTAGTTTAACTTGGCCTATATGTGATGAATATGCGTGCCTGGGTGTGCAGACACCCAAAGCCAGCCAGCTCAAAGTGACTCAGATTTTGTTTGACAGTTTTATAGCACCAGGCTGAAGTTATGGATGTATTTTTTGTATCCCCCCTCATCAGCCATCAGTTAACAACACATAAAAAACTTATAATTACATTTTGGTTTTCATTTTCAAGTTGCCCTTGTATAAAATTTTCACCTATTTTCCTCTTCCTGTTAGAAGTGAGTTGTAGCTATATTTCTACAGTTGGGCTTGGTAATGACAAGGGCTGGGGCACATACACATATAGACACATATAGACCAGGCTTTGGAGTTTTTTGGAAAAAAATATGCTTTTTCTTCATAGGAAAATGTCAAACTAAGTATGGGACATTAAGACATTTAGACTATCTTCCCAGTATAGACTGAAAAACTCCATGATTACTGTAGTAAACAGTTAGAGATATTTGGAAGTGGCACTTTGTGGATTCTAGGAAGTTTCCCTGTTAATCCTTCATTGTTATTATCTTGCACTGATGTGGTGAGGGCGCCTGGTTGAAATGATTCCCCACAATGTCTCACAGGTTGGTTGGAGCACAGCGAGGGACTATTACACATTCTTGTGGTCGCCTCTTCCTGAGAACTATGTGGAAGGCACCGCAGTCAACAGAACAGTGGTCTTTCAGGGTAAGATCATGCCATAGTTTTATACAATTTTGACACCTTTTTAAAAACCACATATTGGCAGACTTTTCACAGAATTGTTAAAAATCAAATACCAAATCAATGAACAGAGTTAAGAATGAGATTTTCCACTCAAAGCCATGTGCTGGTGTTTAAGACATTTTAGTTGTAAGAGATTTTTTAATGTACTCTACTTATTTTTTAGAAAGTAACAGAAACACACAAAGGGAATAAACATTCAAACGTCCGATTTACTTCGGTTCACAATCATAAGCTCATACCTGCAGTGTTTTTTCACATTTACTCAGATATATAACATTTATCCTAAAAATTTGAACTTTGTTCTAACTTTTGGATGAGTTTGCAGTTAAGCTAAGCACTAATGTGAACATCAGGCTGGCTTTGTGCTTTGTTTCTGCATACTTTTGTACACTGGTGTTCTGACTAGGTGTCCTTCTTTTTTAGGATATTATGTGCCCAATGATGATGGCGAGTTCTACCAGTTCTGTTATGTGACCCACAAAGGGGAGATCCGGGGAGCCAGTACACCATTTCAGTTTCGTGCCAACAGCCCCTCAGAGGATGAACTGCTGACTGTGGAGGATGAATGTAACTCTGACATCTTGGTGGTCACCACAAAGGCTGGCTTCCTTGAGGTATCGTGTTCCTACTCCTTAGTACATCAATATTCGCAGCTCTTTTTTTGGCTGTCACATCCAGCCACACCCTATCAAATAGTAAAACATATAATTGTAGCAGTATACTTTGTTAGTAAAGTAAATTAATAAGTGATGACTTAATGTTTTGGATTTGTTTGCTTGTTTCTGTTCTGTACAGCAAAAGGTGGAAGAAGCCCAGAGAGAGAAAGATGAGCTGGTCAAAAACTTGGCCCTCGTGCAGCAGGAGAAAGAACAGCTAGAAGCTGAGAAAGAGAGCCTGCAGAAGGAGTGTGAGCAGCTGAAAGAGACATGTACCCAGCTGAAAAGAGAGAACCAGGTGACCCAAAGTCTAGGCAAATTGGATTGAGAGCAGTGAGGAGGGAGAAAAAATTGTTGTTGTAAACCTTTTGGCAATGAGACTAAATTTCTTTTTTGTCTTTTTTGAAACAACATATTTGAGCTTGATTGATGCAGCACATATTGAGATAATCTATATGGTGGATGCGTAGGTGAAATTGTTGTAGTTATTCTTTTGCAATTTTACATTTGGCCAACCAGTCTCTTAGCACCCCCTAGCGGAAAAGTGCAAATATGCAGAGCTATCTAAACTCACGGTCCACTAACATTATACTGTAAATCACACTCTGACAGATATGAATGTCTGTATTATCAAAGTTGTAATTCACCCACTTTATAGCATAACATTAAGTCTTAAAAGCTGGTGTTAGTAATAATTCATATTGCTGTCCTTTGTCATAAATCTGCAGGTTTTAAAACAGCTTTCAGATGAAAACATGATTACAATTTTGTGGCTGTTAATTTTATGACTATACTTTTTATATGATTTTTTTTATGTGGTGTGAATATAAAGATTCCAAAATTCTGCCTATAAACAAACTGTAAAAAATAATTTCCTTTTTCTTTTTGATGTCATCTTTTAAGTTTGAAATGCTAGACTAGTCAAAGACAATAAACTTTTTATGTTTAGCATATACTTTCCACAAGCTTATGGGTCAAAGATGTAAAGCGATATAACAGCAAGCTAGCTTTAGTTCGCCATGTTAACACAGTTTTATCTAAGTTTGGTAATAATAAAGTTAATTACTTTATGAATGACAATCATTATACATTTGCACATGGACATTATTAAACCGAAGCCTTCCTCTATGTTTGTCTTACTTTGGTCTTTTTCCAACAATGTATTTTTTTGTCTCCCAGGAAGTACAGAATTCTTCCCAAGCCCTGCAAGAAGAGAAAGAGGAGGTAAAGAGAAGACTGGAGGAGGCTACAGCCAGAGTTATACAGTTGGAGGAGGACCTGATTGGAGTCACCCAGAAGGGCCTACAAAAGGAAACTGAGCTGGACAGGTGAGTTCAGGATGCAGTTAGTTGAGTACTCAAATAATTAGAATAACATATAGGTGATGTTTGAGAATATACAGAATTGAGAGATTTGTTTTGAAATGAGTGCATTTATAAGTCAATATGAAAGTATGTCAGCTGTGCTATCAACTTGAAAGGAAGCCCAGCTTGCTCTTTCTTTCTGTAATTTACTGTGCAATGTCAAGAAGGCAATAGCTAGTAATTATTTACTTTAAAGAACAGGATTCATTAATTAGTTATTTCAAATAAATGTAGACATAATGATTCTAAAGATACTTTGTGACTAATCTTTTGTATTACATTTTCTTTAGTCTCAAGGATAGATTAAAAAAACTGACTTCAGAGAAGGAGGCACTTGAATGTCATCTCAAAGATGAGAAAGATGAGAAGGAACTCTACAAGGTAATGTACTGATAAAAGGGCATTTCTTGTTTCATTTAATATTGTTTCTCTTATGGTAATCCTAAATCACATGTTACTACATTAAGCTTAAGGATAAAAAAAGATGTGAAGGTTTAAGCTACTATTGGTACAATTTACAATGTTTTTGTTATGTTAAGAGTTCTGAAAATTAAAGGTCCCCTGTTTTCCCCTTGTACAACTTAGTGTTTTGCATATTTTTGCCCAAACACGTAGTCTAAACAGGGCATGCCTCTTTCTGGTCCGTCTGATGTTGCTGTGTCTTTCTTGTGGTGGGTACTGCACAGGAACTGGGAGGGCCACAAACTGTACTGTCGCCACGGAAATGGAGCCAAAAACCCATACCTAATTTAACTTATACCATCACACTGTTGCAGAAGCAAAACTTTATAGGTCTATCTCAATCTCTGTTTTGTAATTGAGGTCATGCAACATTTATTTTAATAGGTGTATACTCTTTGGTACATGATCATGTTATAAATTAGCCAATAACTTCATGTTTTATTCTTTTTTAATAACCTTGTGTGTGTGTGTTAGGGGGTTTTCATGTGTTTTCTTCTGTGTGTGTGTGTGTGTGTACTAGATTCACCTGAAAAATCGGGAGCTTGAGAACACTAAGCTGAGCGCAGAGCTACAGATGCTGAAGTCTGTGGATGTAAACAAGGAAAACACCATTGCCCAATTTAAAGAAGAGGTGGCACGTCTGCAGACATGCCTCACTGAGAAGGAGAAGCAGTACAGAGAGATCGTGGCCAATGTTCCCCCTCTGGTACTAAGAAAATTGTTTTTTAGATGAATAAGGCAACAACCTCTAGGTAGATTACTTTATAGATACATTATTCAATGTGATTTATTCTCATATCATGATTATTTAGACATTAATAATCACAAGACTATTAACACATTGTTAGTGACAACATTAAAACCATCTGGTGGGATTAATGTTGTGATGGTCAGTGCTCAGCTTGAATTTAGTGCCAGCCACGATCAACAGGTTTTCAGAACGTACTGCTGAAAAGAACAGCTGCCTGAGTATGGAGCTGTGTAGCTGGAGACTGGTCAGATTACCTGTATTAACTTTTGTCCACTGTAACTTCAGGAGGCCGATCAGTGTATTTATCTTACAGAAAAAAATCTTTACATAAGATGTTTTTGTGTGTGGCAGGGAGAAATGAAGGCTCTGAAGGAGCAGCTGAGGCAGAAGGAAGAGCAGCTTCAAGCCAACCAGCAGCAGTCGTCCCTCTTAGCTGCTGAGTTGAGGGACGCCTCTACTGCTCGTGACCGTACCATGTCTGAGCTCTACCGCATGAAGCTGGAGGTTGATGCGCTTCGCCAGGCCAAGACTGAAGCTCAAGCCCAGTGTGGCCACCTGGAGTTCATGATAGAGCACCTGAAGACAGATGCCAAGCAGGAAGCAGTAAGGATGATAAATAATCTACATGACAGGATCAACTGATTTAATTTGCTTTGTATGAGCATAAAGATTTTAGAGGTGTAAAGCACCAAAACCACTTTTTCCCAGAGTGAACTTTGCACTGCCATCATTTAAAATATATTAAACCTGTAACTTATTGAGTTTTTCATAGTTCACATCAAACTTTAACACACTGCTACTCATCTGATAACACACTCTGTGCTGGGAAATCTTGTTTGAGTTTAGGAGGACAGTCAAGACATCCTGTTTTTGAGAGTTTCAGTTCGAACTGCTTGTACTTGATGTATATTGATTAGTATTGTCTTGAGGTAAATACACAACTTCGTCTTTTCTTGACAACATGTCAGTGAACAACACTCCCTCCCCTGCACCGACACAGACAGCAGAGGAGCAAAGCTTGCTTGATTTTACCTTGAGGTCAAAATTTATCTTTAAATATTTCTCAAACAATGGAAATTCCCTCTCATGTTCCCCACAGGTAGATGGAGATAACACTTGGTTAATTTTGTTCTAATATCCATGCATTGTATTGGAACAGTCAGTCATGTGGGACCCAGTACTGTTATGGACGTTCAGCAATCTGTGTGTTTGCTTTTAAAGGAGGCTGTCAGTCTTTACGTAGTTCACACAGGCTCTGTGTAAACTAAGTATGGAGAAAAAAACATGACAGTATTTTTGATTAGCGTGATTTCTTTCAGCACATAACTATTTTAATTGTTTTTAATTGGTATTCATTAATTGAAACATTTACAGCAACAAATTATCGTTACAAGGTTGTTGGATATTGTAGGTTACTAGTTACTAGTCCACAACTTCATAGGGACTCTTGCTATTTGCTCATTTCTGTGTTTAATGTGTTTCTCTCTTCTTTCGTAATGTTTTTCATCACCAGGCCAAAGTAGAGGAAGAAGCCGCTGCTGACCCAGCTGTTGTAGCAGAGCTGCAGAGAGAAGTGGAGGACCTGAAACTGCGCCTTCATATGGCTGCAGAACACTACAAGGAGAAATACAAGGAATGCCAGCGACTGCAGAAACAAGTGCTTAAACTCTCTGAGCATCAAGGAGTAGGTCCCATCACATACCCACCAACATAATAGCTTCATGTGACAGATCCTACTAGGATGCATGTCTGTCACAGTTGCACTTTCTAACGTTTGCTGTGTACAGATCATTTTATGTTTAACCAACTCACGTATACATTTTGTTACATACATCAGTGTTCATTTTGTTTATGCTTCTGATAAAAATTTCATCACTTATTTTTTTTCTGTCTATAGGAGCCAAAGAAAAACTCTGCACAAGAGGCCACAATAGTCCCTGCGTCAGCAAGTCCAGACACGTCGGTGCCGGGTACATTATGTTTAACTGACAAATTGTAAATTATAGTGTAAATAATTGCAGTACAAAAAGCGCCAATGTTTGTTCACATGTTTTTTAGGGTTACCAACAGTCAGATTTCTGTCAACTTGGTTGCCTTGAGTTTTCTATTTTGCATTAGAAATCAATTGATCAAAGTTGGATACTTTTTAACTATATGTAGCTCATTGTAAAGACATAGAAACTTGACTGGTATGACTTGATTCCACTGTCTTTGTAGGGAGTCCAGGCTCTGCTGATCCCATGCTGGAGGCCATCATCCAGGAAAAGCTGAAAGGCATCAGCAGGGAAGCGTCTGACAGAAATGACAAATACAGGAAATGCAAGCAGATGCTGGTGGTACGAGATGCATTTTTCACATCACATAATGAATATTAAAAAGCCCTGTGGTAAAGGACTTCTGTTGAATATTAGTCAATATTTGACTGCTCTTCAGGAGGAGAAGGAGCGTAGCTGCATGTTTGCTGATGAGCTGGCCAAGATGGAAGTAAAATTTAAGGAGCAACTGAAGACCAATGAGAACCTGAAGCTGCAGCTGGCAGCCGAGGAAGATCGTTACAAGGTTAGTATAGCCAGAATACAAGCACTTTTCACTGCTCAGGCCTTCAACCGTCAGCCGTGCTGTGCTGCGTTCGAAGTAGGTCTGTCTTTGGACTCTCCTGTGGTTTTGCCACTGTGTATGGCTGGTCTAGCTCAGGGATCAAGCCTTTGATGCTGTCTCTCCCCTGGAACATGGTCTCTCTGACAGTTTTGTTTATGAGCAGGCCTATCTGTAAGATGACATTTTACTGCTGTTTATGTCAGGCTCTGGAGAAAAGTGAAGCTTGGCTCAGAGGAGTCCTCTCCAGTTGCCTGGCTAATGCTGTGCTTGGCTCAGATCAGACAGATATTTGCTTAATGTCTCAGAAGAATTCAAACAGGTTGTTTTGCTTTGAGTAGTTTTGTACATAAATCAGTCTTCAGCAAAGGGAAGCCTTTTATGACTGATCAATTAATGTCACACACCAAGGACTGGACGTATTCTACTGATGTATTTTATTAAGTAGCATATATCAGATGTTTGAGAACAGAAAATGACTGTTCACTTCTCTGTTTTTGTGTCTGTGTACTTCAGAGCCAGGTAGCCGAGAAGGGACGGGAGCTGAAGGAACTGAAAGACACACTAGCGCTTGTTATAAAGGAGAAGGAAAAACTGGAGGGGGTTAGTGACAGCTTTCATTTTCTGTTTTATAGACTTCTTCCACTTTAAAAAATTCCCTGAAAAGTGCCATTCTACTGCCATTTTCTCACTCTCAATCTGGTCTTTGTTTAATACGTCTCTAATTGTAGAAGCAAAGTAAATGGGTTCTTATTTTCCATTTCATTACTTTGGACCACAACGGGGTCCTCTCTGACTTAAAATATTCCTTCGAGGTAATGCTGTTACGGCTAAGAGGAGCAGAATAACCCAATTTGAGGTTTAGACTATAAATTACATTGGCGTCTGCAACTAACGTCAATAAAACCCAGCGTCCTATTCCCTTTGAAAATGAGAAGAGTTTCTTTTTTTAATCAAGGCGCTAATTAAATTGTTCGTGGGAGTGAAAGAAAAGGCAATAATTCACAGGTCAGGAGCTGCTGTGCGATTGTACCTTGACTGATTGGGAGGCATAGAGGTATGAAACTGCATCGGAATTTCTTTTTCTCTGTGTTTGTATTTAATTTTACACTTCTTTGTTGTTATGATTTCAGGAGCTCCAGAAGGGCAGCAACAGCAAAAAGGGAGATCAGGGGCCAGGGGAGAGAACCGGTTTGGAGAGTACCCAGTCCAGTGTGCCTTTGTTCCTGCAGTACCCGGTCCCTTACGCCCAGGATGCCCCAAACCCCCTGCTTGTGTCCCAGAGCCCCAGTAAGCTGCATTTTGGGAATCCTTACTCCATCTCAGACTCAAAAGGTTCATTTTCTTTTCAGAAATTAGTTGATTTCCTTTTCACCGCTAATAGAAATGATTATTTACAGAAGCTGTCTCTCTACGTTTTTTCCTGCAGATGAGGAAGATGAGGAGTTCTCAGATGACCAGCTGCCCAGGCTACCCCCTGTGGGGCTGCCTTCTTGGGACAGCAATGTGGTGTGTATCCAACCCTCCCGCAACCACAGCCGACCAGAAGGCCACGAGGAGTCAGAGGAAAAGCAAAACAACAATGTAAGAGCCATACGTTGAAATTACAGATGTCTGTCCCTCTTGCTAAATGTCTAGAATAATGGTGTAAGTGGATGGATTTTATGAATGCTGTTTTAAATTTCTTCTGCAGGGTAATACTAATGAACAGCCCACAGCAATTGAAACTCACAGCCCATTTGTGAATGACGGACAAACTGCTTTCTGCTTTGATCCCAGGTAACACATCCTCAGATGCCCTCTTTCATAAATGCCATCCAACATAACTGCACCCTACAGTTTCTAAACCTGTGCATTGTAACATGTGTAAAGTGTTTGTTCTGCTGCACAACCCCCCCTTTGTTGGTCGTATTCAACCCCAGAGGCCACCCACATCGAATCAGACAGATGCTGTTTATTAGCCTGTGCTTCTGGTTTGCTCACATCATCACTTTACTGCTTACTAACATGATCCCTGCCTTCCTTCTGCCCTCTTCTCGTATGCAGTATGGACATGAAACGGTGCCCACTGTGTGAGGTCATCTTTCCGCCCAACTATGACCAGAGCAAGTTTGAAGAACATGTGGAAAGCCACTGGAAAATCTGCCCCATGTGCAGCGAGCAGTTCCCCCTGGACTGCGACCAGAAGGTGTTTGAGAATCACGTTCTCACTCACTTCGATGGCCACCCGCTCAATTTTGACTAGAGAAACAAAAAAATCTCCACATCTGCTCTGCCTACTTCCTGTCAACCACTAAAATAAATCACTCTGCACTCTTTTCTGCATGTAACGTGTGAGGATCCACTATTTAGGACTATACCAACTTTTCATTTGTTACTTTAACGTAGAGAAACATTTTGAAGTGATGTGATATTTTAAAATGACCTTCTAATTTAGTGTATATTGCAGGGCTATTGAATCTGTTTGCAAATCAGAATGTTTTTATAGGTAAAAGATTTCACTTCTTTTGGATTAGAACAATTTAGGGGGATAAGACTGTTGTACTACATACAATGACTTTGAATTGACTCGGATCTGTTATACTACAGGAGGTAACTTATCAGGGAAAGAGATAAGTGTTTACTAAACTTACATTTGAAAACATTGAACCAAATGCTTTCCCACTTAAACATCATTGTACAAGTCATTTATTGATTATTTTTAGAAAGCAGCCTTGGTGCACTATATGCAGTCAGGAAGAAATCTTCAGTTTATGCGACGTGATTATACAGTATATCACCAGATCATCTATTTTAGAGTAATTAAAGCCAATGATATTGTGAAAGCCTTGATACTTTGTGTATGATATAGGTTTATTTTGTTAGGTTTCCTTTTATTACAGTTATTAAGTTATGTTTGTCTGAATCCTTAAGAACCTTCATATCAGCTGATCTGTGCATGCTAGCCTTCTGTTAAACTTCCTTCTTTTGTTCTAATCTTTTACAGTATTAAATTATTTCATTCATAGAAATGATTCATTTGTTAGGTGAGTTTCCTCTAATATGAATAAATAAAGTCTGTTTGAAAATGTTGTTACCAAAGCATGTGTAGTGTCAAAACACAGTGAATAAATGAGGAATATTTAGGCACATGTCAGAAGAACTTTTATTCTAAATATAACAAAAGTTTACATGTAGCAGCTTTTTTAAGGAAATACATAACAATTTGTCCAGATTAGCTCTGTTTTTTTCCTTTCAGACACCTATTGTTTGAAGTACAGAAATATATGAAAATATAATTTAATGCACTTAACACATGACGATACATTCACTGCACATAATTTTAAAGACTTTCCTCTATACTGGCAGTACGATCTGTCACAGTTGTTTCTTAACACTAACATCCATGCAATGAAGATGTTACTTGATGGCTCACAATTGATAAATTCCTAATATTGTGGCATTTTCTATTCTGTGATTCATTATTTCAGGGAGGACTTATGGCACAAAGAAGGTGCCACATGTCTCAAAGGCTAAGAACAGGACAGCAAGAATGGAAATGTACTAAATACATGGCTAATGCTGGCCCTCTTTGTTGTCGACCTGTGGAAAGTACAATCATATTTGTATGTTTTAGGACCAGGCAGACACTGAATTGCATTTAGTCAGGCTAGAGATATCTGCATTCAGATTAATTTGACAAACTGTGCGAACAGAGCCATTAAAATGTGTACTGCTCAGAACAGTTTACAGTTCAAGTCAACTGCTGTACAGAAATCCTAAAATACTGAAAACTGGAGGTTTGGTGCACATCTTCCCTTGGAGCAACTTGTACCTCTGTGGCAAAGGCCCTTTAACTTCTTTGGGCAGCTACTGTACACAACAGGAACTAAGTATTGGCAAAAATGCATTTGTTGGCAACTTGTAATAAAGGTGCTTTAATCCTCCCAGGAAAGAGGCACGAACAACAGGTTTTCATCAAAATGGTCATTAGGAACATTCGGAACAATGACACACAGAGTTCCACACATCCCCTTGAACGGTACAAATACTCAATCAGGACACTTGGTCAGGACTGTGGTGTGAAATACTTGCAAATATCACCTGAGATCATCCTTTGGTGCTCAGTAAAACAGATGAAAAAAGATTTGGAACATTTGCAATATAAAAAGTAAAGTAACAAAGTCCAACATAATGAATATCACCAGCTCTAATAGAAAAAACCTCACATTCGACCATACACTTTCAGACTGTTTTTCCATTTACTTCATTCAAATTTTAGTCTCAAATAAGACAAGATAATGGTTGGTCTTTTTTTTTGCAAAATCATCCAAATCTTTCCTCATTTCTTTGACTTCACACTGCTTTCAAAGCAGGATGCCCTACTGCACATGCAAGGCTACTCGTGACTTGCTGTGACCAATTTCTAGTCTACAACATGCCCTCATCATTATCAAGCACCATATGTAAAAAAAAAATAATAAACTGGAATAGATAAATGATAGCTTAAATGTGCAAAATACAAATGTGAAATACATCAAAGATTCAACATTCTCAAAAAACGAAGAATGAATAAGACATTTCTACCATGCAATCAAAAAAAGTGTCATAGTAAAATGGGATACATAAATGAAGGGGTAGAGGGATTTAAGGATGAAAAAGAACAAGACTGGGTGAGAAACAGCCATTGCTGGTGATGGTGGGGTTTGAATGTTTGGGATGTGGCTTGATGGCGAGTGCTGGTCACTCAGTCTTCACTGCTGCATCTTCCGGATGATGTCGGTAGAGACAGGTGGGTGGAAGTTGATGGTGTGGTGGCGGAGACCCTGAGATGTTTTGTAACTCTTTCCACATCGGCACTTGAAGGGTTTTCGAACCCTTATCTGGGTTCGGTGGCCGTTCTTAGCATGATACTTGATCCCGTTCACATTCTGTAAAGAAGCAAGTCATCACTGGATACACTCGTGGATCAAACACAATAAATATTGGAAGCCAAAATAAAATAAAAACTGCACTAAAATGGATTCTAAACAAATATGGAAAACTATGTACAGTAATTAATAAAATAATAAAAGACCAGAGTTGGTAAAGGCGGCACTGAATTGAACCTCTTTACGTGCAGGGGCTTAACCCATAATGTAACATATCCATTAATTAGTTCAAAAATTGTGTATAAAATACACATAATTTTTTAATATTAAAACGACTAATAATGTAGCTTAAAAACAGTGAGCTTCCACTGAGTTTGGCCATTTTGACTATATTTTGCATAATAATTGGAAAAAGAAGTTCACCAGTCAACAGGAAAAATAAAACAAGCCTATCTTGCACTGCCCCTAAGCAGATGCCTAGTGCTGCCTGCTGTCTCATACCAAGTCATCGCCCATAACCCAGTCTTTCACGTCAGTGATGCCATTTTCTCAGACTGCACATAATTTATCCCAGCCCCACACACCAAATGTGAATGGAAAATCCTGTAAAACTCCACATCGCTGAAGTTGACTGTACGTATGCATCTATATTGCTGCAATCCAGTAACTAAAATCAGATTTTCTACTATCAACAACAGGGAATCCATTTTGCTTTTACATTCTCCATCACATCACGTTTCTCGTACTTTGTACAAAACGTTTGTTTGCAAACTGCAAATTAAAAACATTCCACCGTTGGACTATATTTACCCTATATTATGTATTCTAATGAGAGACAAAGAGTTAAACGTACCTTGTATCTCTTTTTACAGCCTGGGACGGGGCAGGCAAAAGGCTTCTCGTCTCCTCCATTCATGCACATAGAACTAAGAATGGACTCAGAGCTGATGGCACTCTCTGTCGTCCATGATTCATCACTGTCAGAGTCCTCAAATTCTACCTCCTCATCTTCGCATTCACTACCTGTGTGCAAGTCAAAGATAGAAACTCAGATAATGACTTAGGGTATCAAAATCCTCAGATTTGTGTTCAATTATTGTGATGAAGCTTTAGGCTTTTCACTGCATGTCTTTTGGGACAGTCTTCCCATATTGGGAAAGGCTGAAACATGTCAATCGTGGGAAAGAATTCATGCATTTCACTGAGGTCTTGGGGTCAATTAACTGCAATTGTTTAATTAAAGATGTTATGCCTGAAGCATGCATACTTTGAATAGAAAAGGACATAAGTACATGGGAAAACATTTTGAGGAAGAAACAAATAAAAAGTTGCATTATATAATGCACACTGGACTGAATTTTACATTTTAGCTGGACTGTGAGATCTGTCCCTGATAGTTATAATATGGGCTCTGGTAGACATGTTTAGCCTGGAATTCATCTGTACTTATAGGTAATCACACATGAAAGTAAAGCATTACAACTGAAAATATAATCTATATCCTATGACTTAAAAATGAATAAAGCTTTGATGATATATGCTTTCTTTAACTGTTTCAGCTGTTTGTATTCACTTGGGTTACCTGTAGGTGTACTGCTGCGAAAGGAAGAGGAAGGCGTAATGGGTGGGGTGACCGGAGGGGTGAGATTTCCATTGGTATGGCGAGGTGGAGTCGGAACGCTGCTGCGGGAAAGATTGCCCGTCAGTGGCAGAGACAACTTGGGCTGTGATTTTTTCTTCAGGGCCTCATGTTCTCGCCGTGCAGCATCTGTCATGAACCTGGTATTATGGGACATAAAACTTGGATGTGAGTTTCTTTTAGTGTAGTGCTCAGTGTGTGACTTGATACAGTGGGACTCCACTGATGTTTAGAAAGTTGTAGCATTAAATCCTTGCTACTGTAGAACACAGGCTTTGAAAAACACTCTGAATGGTCTTATTTCATCCAAAAAAAAAAAAAAAAAAAACTTCAGGTTTACAATGGATAGTAAAGTCTTTGGTAAATGTGTATCATAAAAATGAAATGCTTACATGGACATTGTTACAGCAAAAGTGGAATTAACTAATTAAGTGATAACCACATCAAGATGTCTCTGTGAAGGCAGGGAGACAGCGGCAGACTTTCTTGTTCACTGGCTTGTTGCATATAGCTCTTAAAAGCAATATCAAAGACAACTGGGATGAACCCAGTGCAATAAAAAAAACCCAAATGCCAAATACTGCAGCAATTCATCTGAGCAATTTAAACTGTAGGTTTCTTTTGACTTACTGCATAAATACAATAAGTGAAAATCCAGCCTTTATTTCCTGATGATGCTTACCAAATTACTTTACTATCATTTTTACCTGTTAATGTAACTGAGGGCAACATATGTTGGCTGCTGCTGCTCCTGCTTCTCCAGAAGTCGAGGGTCTGTGTCTGTGCAGATGGGAAAGAGATCGAAGAACAATTAGGCACATAATTCAGCAGCAATGCAAAAGTTTGATTTTGTAATGCTTTGTATCTGTAATGACTTTATACCATCTCCAAATCCCCAAACAAGCATGCTGACCAACTGGAAGTTACTAGTGCAGTGACAGAGATCCCTTACTGACATCCCACAACTGTTTTCAATAAAATGCCTGCTGACGCTAGAAGCGCCACTGCCAGCAAATGAATCCAGGACTCTGTGGTAGTTGTGTTGTTTTCTTGAACTACCCAAGCAGAGAGGAAACATGCAGGTACCTTTACAAGACGGTACTTAAAATACGGATTTTAGTAAACATGTTAAATGTGTGCTGGCTAAAAGCAAGCAAAAAGACACAGGCAATCTTTAGATTTGATTAAAGAATTAGAGAAAAGAATTATCTTTACCTATTTCTGCTCCACATTTAATAATACACTGTAAACTAATATGTTGCTTTATTTCAATAAACAAATGTCATTCTGAACCTTTATGGTCAAATAGTACGCACTCAGGATTGAGTGCACTCGAGATTGAGTGCGTACTTCCAAGATGAGAGATGTTCACTTGAATAACAAATGGTCTGCTTATATAGCAACACGTGGTGCTCACCTGACCCACCAAGCACATTTTGACATGTACCCAGGAGGAAGTGGAAGTGGATCAGATGACCCTGTGGTCTGTGGACCTTAACAACTGTGCTACTCCCATGTAAAAACTAAGAAGTTTTAAGGGCTGAACTCGCCGAGTCCCAGGCATGAATGTGTCTGCAAGAATCAGCAAGCATCCATGGAGCGTTCAGAGGCTAATAAAACACAATCTATTAGCCACACTCAAAAGTATTTTTAATACTATTTAATGAATTATTAAATTCATTCCAGATTATTGCACAATTTGTCGTACAATTAGTCTACATATGAATCTCATGCAGTACTGTCTAGACTACACTCACTAATGAGCAAAGTGCTGCCGGTTTAATTCTACTTCAACAAGAAAGTAATATCCTAAGATTATCCTTTGAATTTCCATTGCCCTTTTTAAAAAGCTGCTCTTTAGACACCGCATTGCTCAAACATGACCACACTTGACACATACTGCATTTTCCCATGCTGTGCTCCAGACATTCATCTTGCTCAGCGGTGCTAAATGTACAACAATAGCCAATCCCCACACCCTGAGGTGAAGCAGGCCTTACTTCAAACACTCTCCCAACTGCCATCCATGTGGGAGAAGAGAGATGCCCCATAAAACAACAGTGTCGACCACTTACCAGCTGAGCCTCCCTGTCTGCCTCTGACAGAGTTGTGAAAGCCTGGTACCCCCATGTGGTTAAAACTATTGCTTGTTTCCATCCACAAGCTCATTTATACACAGCACTCACACCTTAGGCTATTTGAGACATTAACATTTAAATCAGGCTTCTGCAAAGCATACACACTACAAATGAGCTTTAGCATTCTCTGTATGCTTGGTAAGCAAAAATCAGTCCAACCCTAGTTGGTATAATTTAAAAATGGCTAAAGCAATTATTTAAAATATATGGAAAGAGAGTAATTATTGTTCACTTATCAAATCCATCCCCCCCCACAAAAAAAAAATAAATAAAAAAAATTAAGTAAACCCAAAGACTATTTTCTGTCTGTGAGCTCATTCAATTTTGCTGGTGCTCTCCTTCCCAAGTTGGGATTTTCACATATTTATGCTTTTGATCAAAAAACTTTTTAAACATTTTTTCCTACAGTTAGTTCCTGTAAAAGTCTAATTAAACTCGAAGATGCGACACGCACACGTGTGCACACGTAAACATCTATGGAGAAACATGCTACAGACTGCACTTGGTATTTTAACTACCAGTTTAATTCCGTAATGAAGAAGGTGTAACATGATATTGACAAGTTAAACTCATCCCAAACCACCTTTTAATGTACCGAGAAAGCAGATTTCAAAGACCTAAAGGTGATCAAAGTCAAAAAACAGATGTTAGTCTCACTTTAAGTAGAAATGGGTGTCAAAAGACACAAGGCATCATCCAGTCAGTGGCTGAAGCCAAGCTGCTTGGTTGACGAAGAAACGGTGGCAGAGTTTTATGATGCTGGCAGGTAGAGCAGCTCAAACCTCAGCACCTAAGGCTCAGGAGGTTTCTCCCAAGGCCTCAGTCGTAACCAAGTGTTTCATTAACAGTGGATTTATCCCCAGTGAGGACAGTGCACCTCTCTCCCTGCAGCCAAAGTCATGGAAACATGAAGTAGGAAAGACACATTCATAACAGCATTATTCGTCTGCCAGAAGCCAGAGGCTGTGCAGAAACGGTTCTGAGCCCTGTGTGTTGGTGTGTGCATGAGTGCACAAGAAACCTCTCCTAAGATCACTAATGAGCCTCCAAGAGTGGAATGGCAGCCTGCTCACGGATCGCTCAAAGTGCAGTGGATCAATCTGTTCCCACACACTGTAAATCACACACACTTCAGGTGGGGACTGCGCAGACAGAGGCCTGCAGAGGCCAGTTCCTTACAGCCTGCGCTATTCTTTCGGGACCACCAGCAGTCAGAGACCTGGATGAAGGCACCTTAAGAAGATATGGGAAACCTTCTAATCAAGCTATACAGGTGGTCCACCATGGTGGCCAATTAGGAAGCTTTGTGGGAAACAAAAAAAGGGGGGGTTTTATTTACCGTGATTAGTTTGAGGGGCAGTGATTTTAGATGTACATGGTGGTAAAAAAGACATACAAGCAGAGAAAGAAGTTTTGGTTTTACTGAAATATATACTATGTTTATTGCTCTCTTTATTCTGAACATAAAGAATTGCCAAGAATCTCCATTTTTTGGCAAAACTAAATAGATTCCTGGCAAAATAAAGATGGGAATCATATTGGAAAAATGTATTTAGTAGCATCATCACATAGTGTATGTTTCAAAGTAGCTGCTAACCCTCAAAGAATACAGACATTAATCTGATTATGAGGCACTGACCAAGCTTATTGTGTGTCTATACTATATGCGTGTATGGGGCATATACGGATGCAGTCCGTATTTGCAGGGGATTCACTAGAGTTTCTATGACAGCCTCCGACGGGAAACCAACGGATGATCACACAACAAATCCTTCCTAGGGCTACGAGGGAAGTGACGCCTTCTGCCCTCTCATAACACCCACCATGACCCTTCATCTCTCTCACACACACAGACACTCACACACACACACCCTCCCTCTCTCATTTCCACCAGTGTCTGGCTCTCTCGTCCACCATTATGGCCAAATGCACTGTGGGGTAGAGCAGAGTGGTGAGCATTATGGTGACATGTTTATGGCGGCTCTGAGCAGCGGGAGACATTACCAGGAGTGGTGGCACAGGTAATTCATTACAATGTGACCTCTCAGGAGGAAATGAAAAGGAGTCGTGCTCAATGTGCAGGTTACTGAAAAAACATGGGGAGGTTAAAACGATCTATTATAAATATACATATTTACAAATTATGAATCAATGCACTGATGCTCACTACACACACAAATATATATTTGTGTAAAAAATTTATACCTAATAAAGCACACACACATCTGTTGTTGCTCTTCACATGTGGTACTTGGATTCTGCATTATGAGTTAGGAAGTTATTTTCATTTTCCCTATCCTGCTTATTTAAATCTTGATTAATAGAAAATTTTAAATTTCTCAGACACCAAGATGACTTCACTTACATTTTTGTAAAATGAAGAAAAGCCAAAAAAATAAATAAAAAGCTGGAACTAATGATGTTTGGTATTTTTGCTTGAAAAGAGCTGTGTTTGACAAGAAATAATGTTTAACATTAACCACCGAAACACTGAAAAGCACTAAAGGCTTTTGAGAAAAATAAGAAATTGATATTTTCCATTGATATTTTAAGCAAAATATCAAATTTGTTCTGCATGACTTCCACACACCCATCTTGTCACTTTGCATTATCTTCTGTAAAAAATGTTTTATCGTGTACACTGACCCCTCATGCTGTAGTCACCACACAGGAACAGGAGCATCAGTGTCAGGGGACGGGGAGATGTAATTAGACCCACCAGGTGCACAGATCAGGGAACTAGTAATTGCTTTCCAAATTTATTGCTTCCGTGCAGACTTTGGGGGGGTGCTTACCAAAATCATCTAAATTAGCCTCCAGTGGGGGCTGGCAACACACAGACCCGCTGTTACCGAGGCTGGACACTTCAGACCAGAGGTATGCCAGGCCACAGCACAACACACACTCGCAGGTCTAAATAAATATTTGCTTCTGGTCCATAGTGGCCTGGTTGCTCAGTAACAGAGGCAACATTTTAGCGTCACAGTGTGTGCAGAAAATACAGAACAATTCCAGACAACTGAGATATTTAAAGGCTTAACAACATAGCTTTGGCTCAGTGTTAAATTGGTGTGTTCTTTAGCATACTCACTTCTGCTCTCAAAGATAGCTGGATTAATACTGTATCTCATATTCAGAAGATAATATAATAACCTCCTGATGAAAAATACAAGGGAAAAATTACTAAATAAGTTTGAGAATCCCTAATAGAATAGAACAGAACAGAAAATATAATCATTTATGTTACTCGATAAATAGCCTGTATTTTTGTTTAACATTCATCGATTTCACCCTTTAGCTGGTGATTCTATTATATAGCTCATTGTTTCATATCCAAGGAAGTGAGTTTTGGTTTGGAATATCCTCGGTTGTCCTTGATAGTACAGACCAGTCATATTAAAAAAAGAAGCTCACTCAACCCACAGCAGAGCAGCGCCACCTCTTGTTTAAAGACCAGAGCAGCAGAGCAGCTAGTTAAAAAGGGGGACAAGAATGTGTGCTTGTTTTCCAGGCGCCAAATTATAAAGGAGAATGTGCTTTAAGCAGCAGGCCACCAGATGAGGAGGAAGACAAGCCAAATCAAGCACTCTCTCTGTAATAATGCTTCACAGGCACTTGGCACAACGCGCAAGATTTCGCACTTCTCAGTGTGGGCACAGGCCAGTGGACAAAGGAGGGGGCAGCAAAGTTTTTCCACTGTGAGCCAACTAATTGCCTCATTATTCCTCAATAAGTCATTTGGAAGCGTTTTTTTCTGAGACCAACACCTCGGACACATGCACAGCACACAATTAGAGGGCAGAGGATATTAAAGCCAGTCAAGCAACAAACAAGAACAACAGAGACAGCTGGGCCGTGTCAGCTTCAATAATAAGAGTCTGACATATTAGTTTTGAAAACAACTGTAGGAGTTGAAAGAGTGTTAAACTCTGAGGTGGGGAACTTTTTTCTAAACTAGACTTGGTTAAAAGATTTCAATGCTTTAGCACGTAATAAAAATTAAATGTGCATAATATATGATGTTTCCAATTAAAAAATATTTTGCAGTTTCTACCTTCATTAAACACACAAATTTCGTGATATTATATATAACCCATAACAGACATTTATACCATTTGTGATTTTTACAAATTCCCTGTTGATTACTCATGTACTCAATACCATGCTTTTACTTTTACACATCACTGCAGTAAATAAAAACAGTCGGTGACCAGTATAACTACCCTGTATGTGATGCTTCTTATGCATTACATATGTTAAATTACGTGATTAAAAAAGTTAGTGAATATCTGATTAAACTGAGCACTACCTGCAATTGTCCATCAGTTGCTCAAAGTGAGGTCAGAACATATATCATAATATATCTGAGGTAAGGAAATATTCTGTAATCACTTCCCAATAACTACCCACAGGCAGCTGTTATTGTGCTTTCCTTCATAAACCAGCGGCTGCACTGAAGATTGCATTAAAATTTGATGCCCAGTCAGGAAGAGAGCAACTCTGAGATGCTCCTAAGTAAGTGGACATTGATGTTAACGATTAGTAGGTCTCCACTACAAACTGGTGCAAGCATACTTTACCAACTTATGGGACATGTGATACAATAAATTAAAAGCATGTAATATTTAATGTTTTTAATTAAACAAACACTGCAAGACGTTACTTGCTACTGTTATCTTTTCAATGAATGGTTAAACTGATAAAACATATGCTTAACAAGCTATTTGAAATAACTTAATAATCGTCTTTGCAGAAAGCATTACAATATCTATGTTCTTTTTAACTTTCCTATCTAGCCTGCATCGGCTAAAAGACACCTTATAGCTTACATATAAGAGTGATATGAGGTTTATGGACATGTAATTTTCAACAAATGTATGTATACATTTTACAATGTGGCACAGTCAAATTTGTGTTTTTTTTTTTAACAAGTAGTTCTGCTCCTTGAGAACATTACCACAAAATAAAGGTCAGACTCACAACCCATCTCATCTATATTACAATACAAGATACTCAATTATAAAAGTAGTTTCTATACGTTTTATAGAAATGACATCAAAGGACATGAATCATTTTTTGATTTCGAATAAACGTAAGTTAAAATCAGACCTTCTATCTTTGAAAGATGACACTGGTGCCAATTTTTAGATCAGTGTGGATGCACGTTGCATCATCTCCCAAAAAGCAAAATGACACAATCAAATCTCAAATAATAATAATGCATGCAACGATAGCATGGCCCACCTATAAAACAGCCAGCAGCCCTAAACTGCATCACTGAGCTGCTGATTTGAGTCATGCAGCGTTGGCACCAGGTGAGAACTTGTCTGTTCTAGAAGTGATCAACAAAACGTGAGCCAGTGATTTTTAGTTTGAGACTTTTCCTGACTTTCACCTGAGCTGTAACTGAACTGTGTGACTGAACCTGATAATGACGATTATTTAACAGACTAGAACCGTTGACTTTACCGGCTCGTGCAGACTGCGTGTTCACTCACGACGCATCCAACAGAGACCCGGGGCCTTGCGACCCGAGAGACGCAAAGAACCTGTCTCCGTCTCCGTGTCCGTGTCTCACCGCTGCCCTGAACCCTGTCCTAACACTGCCACGTCGTGCCGACATGTACCGAGCCGAGCCAGATTCTAATCCGTGTCCCGGCCACCACACCTAGCAACGGGGTTGTTAGGACGCAGGAAGTAACGTTAACCTGCTAGCTTGATTTTAGCCATTTATGCTAGCTGCGGCCATTGCGAGCTGCGGCGCTCGTTGCTCTCACCGATGTGGTTATCCTCGATGTGCACGATGAGCTCGGCCAGGGAGTCGAAGTGAAGTCCACAGCCCCCGAACCTGCAAGCGTTGGAAAAGAAGGAAGCAGCGGCGATGCCTGTCATGGTCGCTGCTGCATTGGAAATGAGGACAGGCAGCAGCGGCGGCGGCGGCGGCGCAGCAGCAGCAAGCAACGGGGGAACAGCGGTGCTAACAGCGGTGCTAACAGCTGACGGCAGGGGCGGTGCGGCGACTGGGCGTCAAGTCAGCTGGGAGACACGACCATAGCGGAAGTAAGAGTCTCACGACTTTCACCAGAAAAGCATCCACTGATTGGGAATAACTAATCCGAGTTTTTAATCTAATAATTGTGGATTTATATAACTAGATACTGTTACAATTATCTCCATTGATATTTGCTAAATGACTTTAACAGCTGTATAGTATGTAATATACACGTCGTCCAAAAATGTACAAAACAAAACTGTTAATACACACCAAGTATATTTATACATAATATTTCTGTGAAGTGGAGCAGAGTAAAGTATTTTAGTAATCAAGTTGGGAAGCTACCAGTAAATACCACCTACACTTTTCAGCCTATGAGTCATTGATCATGAAAAGAATCAGTTCATTTCAGTAAGTATCTGATCAATTGGTAGGAAAACACAAATTTATTATATGTAATTACATATAAAATATAAATAAATCCTAAACTAAATGCCATGTAGAATGTTTTTTATGATATAAAAATGGAAATTGTAGCACTGTAAGAAACATTCATTAACATTTTAGTAATGGCCCAGTTTTCCTACGGAAAACGCAATGATCTTTGTTTTATTAGTGCGATTTTAAGAAGAAGTTATGTTTTTTTCATTGTCTACCTTGAAACACGTAGTTTGGATGGAGAAAATGGACTGTCATGAACTAACCGGTGTTATTACGTGATTATGTCTACTCGCTTCTCACAGTTCAGTCTGTTCTTATGTCTTACATATCGCAGGGTGTGCACTACTTTAGCACATCCTTTCTAAACCTCGATTTGTGTATATACACACTAAAATGATAGAATACTCAATTATTAACGTTATGTTATTACATTTATTTGTAAAGTCTTTCTAATAAAAGTTGGCAGTATGAATACCACAATGACAGGTAAACTGACACGTCGTGGCCACAGTGTGGCAGTGTTGGTCAAGTTGTAACTGTTACCTAAATGATAACAATAACTGCTTGAACTGAATTTTGAATTCCCAATGCAGTACGGTTCCGTCTGATGCTAATTCCGCATGAGGTTAGTATATTCAGAATCTGTTCATTGGCCTAGAAAACCAATAACCCATGACCTTGGCTAAAAATCCATATCATTGCAAACTTTGCGGATCACACAAAGTATAAATATAAAATAACAGCTAGTGTTTTGTGAATTACTCATCAGACAGTACTAATCTTGTGTGTATCTGTGGACATGTGTAACATATATTTATGAGAGGTGCTGCAAATAACCAGAAATCCAGTTTAAAAATAAAGCAATATGGTGACAAGAATTTCTAGATTATTGTAGAAACTTTTCTAGATTATTATTAGTAGTAGTAGTTGTACAGCCATAGCTGTTAGTTTGTACCAGAGGGTCATCACTGGGCACAGCCTATTTACAGTTACACTTTTTCCCAGTTTTGCTTGAAAACAATGTATGATATTACTTTGAAAGCATTACATCACACAAAGCATTGTCTTGGAGGAAGCTGATGGCTTTACTACAACATGCTGGCATTCCTTCTCCTTTATTTTATTAATGGTTATGCTTAATAAGCATAGCTGAAACCAATCATTACAGTTCAATTTGTTACATTACATAATTGTAGATGAGGTAATAGATGCATTTCTGATTTTCTGCACTAGACATTTATTGAATTTTAATTTTATTGTTTGACCTCAATGTGGAAACACATTGGAAATGCCACATTTCACAGAAGCCAGGAATTGAGTAAACTCTCTTACCCTCTGTGAACTATGACATCTAACAGTTTAGAGCTAACCGCCCAGATAATTTGCTCAATGCTGGATAGGATTTACACCTTCCCCTGCAGCCCCACATACTACAGTAATAAGAGGCACCTGAATCCTTCTGGGTTTTACATCCAACCCAGCAGAGCAGAGAACCACAATGTATTTTGTTGATTGTGAAATGTTCTTAAATTTAACTGAAACATATATTTATTATTATGAGTTAGTATTTAGTATGACCTAAGAAAGATTTTGCAAGTTTGCAAAAATCAAAAAGGAAGGAATAATGCAATGGAAAAATATTTGTCCATATATTGCATTATAATAACATTCAAATATGAAGTTACTGTTATTATAATCCGTTACGTTTTCCGTTTAACAAATGTGTCTAATAATCCAGTCTGAACAAAGCCAAATTAGTATGTCAAAAAAGTGATGTACTCACTCACAATCGCTGCACACAGAGGACATCTCAATGCACTGTTATAAATCTCATGGGCCATCACACAGACGGCACTATTCAACACCCACCTAATGTAAATGTTACAGGGTTGAGTGTTTGAGTGCAGGGATGTCACTGGGGTTATCTACTGGGAATGTATTAGCACATATGTTTTGTTGAGGCTCTCAGTTGCATCACAAAGCTCAGCATTGATGGTTGGTATCCCAGGACTCGAATCTTGGCAGTCTTTAACTGTTATGCTTTAAATGTATTGCCTACTGATAATCCTTTATCTGCAGACACAAATTTATAAGATTGGGGGTTAAACAAATGTTGCATTGTTAAATTGCAAAAGCAATATTGCTGCTTAAAAAGCACACTTAGGTGGAAGTTACATAGTATTTCCATAACTTTGTGCACATATTTTAGGATTGCACAGCTAATTTGGAATCATTACATTTACGCTATTATATTCTACAGAGCAAATTATCAAGGATTACTAAAAATTTTAGTAGTAATGTTTGTTTTTTTTAATTCACGCCTTTAACTACTAATGTCAGCAGAGTGATATTTGGGACTGTTCACATGTTTTGAGGTCTGACTCATCACTGAACATTTCCTGATCTACAGTTGAAATACTCTGAACAGCCTCTGGTCAGAGCTCAGAAATCAAATTGTATCAACAGTTAGAGGCTGCATGTCTGACTAATTCCTGTTCACAGGTAAGAAGAAACTTTCGAAAGATAATTATCTATGACATCTTTTTAAAGCACATTTATAAGTTAAAGTAAACTAGAGTTATAAAGTTGTGATGAATGTTTTCTGTTTAGATTGTAAAGAGTCGTATTCTACCCAGAATATGTAACTTATTAGTAGTATAGTCAATTTTCAGCATGTTATGCCACACAATTGGCTTCCCCCTGCTTATAGAAAATGTTTCCATTGGTTAAAACATTTGATGTTGATAATTTGAGTAAGCTCTTCTATGGATTACAATTTGATTCATCTTTCTCAGTCACTCCTTTTTTTTTAAAATGGGCAGTTAGAACATATCTATAATTTAAAGAGGTCCTGAAATCAGAACCAATGCATGCACCATTTACAACCAAGTGTTCATTTAGTTTAAATTGTGGATGCTTTGTAGTTGTGGTCGTGCAATTATACTGTGAAATGCTATTCACTAATACTGAGAATCCAATATTTCCATTTCTGCAGGTAAAAGCATCTCCCCTAATTTTTAATTGGTAACTTTCTGAAGGTGGTCTTACACAAAACCATTGTACAAAGGCATATTAATAAAAGGTTTAGTATAATGTAGATTAAATCTGCTTTAGTGTGGGTCACTGACCCAAACTGTATCGGCTCTTTCCAACCTTAATAGTCTTCTCCTCTGGGAGCATAATGTTTGGATTGGTTGGGAAATATATTGGCAATAAAGAGACAAAAGGCTGTCATAAATGTTGATTAAAGCTCTGGTTAAAAGACAGAGGCGGAAAAGCTCTGAGTTATGAGGGCTTTTCAGACTGCGTTATTGTTTCAGTGACAGAGCTCTTAGTGCGTCTAGTGGAGTGGTCACAGGCAAGTGGTAAACATTTCTCAATGTGTGAGGAGTCATTAATCCCTGGAGCCGAGGATGGCTTCACTAACACTGTCTGTGTCTCAAGAAACAGCCAGTTGGCACCAGCAGGTCAAACCGATCTCCAACAGATAGGCTTTGTACTCCAAAGCTGTTTAAATCTCTTCTGATGTGCTATAGCTAAGACTCATCTCATACTGTTTTTGGAACAGCTACACTATGTGTTTTGTGCATTATAAGTCATTTGCAAGTAAAGCTGTTTATGATAAACCCGCCACACCTTAACAATGATGGTCTTAATAATGTCATTTTTGAGGACAAATGTCAGCATGTCTGTACAGTCCTAAAACCAGCAATATGTGATACATTAATTGCAGAAGTGGTAAAAGTACACCAACTCAATAATAAAATTTGGCCTAAAAACGAATTCGTACCACGAGTAGTGTGCAGATTATCTACACACGATGTAAATAATCTGCAGATTGTCTGCATTTTGCTTAAAGAAAAATACATCACTAAAAAATGTTAGGCAACACTGATTATAATTACTATGTAAAAACATGTGCAGTAATTCCTAAAAACGGGTCAAAGATCACCTTTGGTAAAGACTTACTTTTTGTGGTTAACCATAATTATTCATCAGCATTAATTACTTCAAAATATTTATTTTATAAAGAACAATGTTTTTATATTAAAATCACTATGTGTTGTTTATGTTGATATATAAGTTGTTTCGCAATATGATCCTATGGTGAAAGGTCATTTTGTATAAGTGTAAATAAATATGGCTTCATTAAAATTTGAGCTGTTTAGACCATAACGGGGAAATCTAATCATCACACATAGCCGTGAGGCTTGGAAATATAAAAACTGTCACCAAAGCCAAAGACTAACTGGGCAAAATGGAAAACTGCCCATGACCTTTCGGGGCACTGAAAGCTCCAGGCTTACAGATTTGTACTTATTTAGCTGAAATAAATAACGGATTGATAGGTCCTGGTATATTCGTAGGGCTGCATCTGAAGACAATCTTTGTGCCATTACCACCTGTTTATTAGAGGCATATCATCTTATTTTTGATCCAGGTGTCTGTAACCAGTTAATCTGCATTAGACACCTGTGGACACATGGGTTCCTAATCTCACTATGGAAATTTCATAATTAGTAGGCGTCAAAGTATAATACTTGAAGTTTGTTTATAGTATATTTGGCCTTTATTTTGTCTTTGGGATGATAAAGTGAAAGATTGAACCTCTCATTTCACTGTCCTGAGCTAAGGTCATTGAGGTTGTGGGACGGTGCCTATTTGTGAGAGTTATTTCATAATCATACGCATTTTCTAATTGTATTGTAGTTGCGGATGCATTCAAGTGTATTCATTAACTTCAAAGTAACACTGGCAAATGTGGGATGGAAAATTTTATTTAATGAATTACTTTTTTGGATTGCATAATCATAATTTATGTAGGCTATTGATTTTATTTGGGTTTCATTTAATGCAAAAAAGTAATTGGAAAGTATTTTCTCCATAAATGCAGTGGAGTAGAGGCATAAAATAGCACAAATTCGAATCATCTCGGTGGGCCTACACTGTGCTCAGGTGCAGTACTTGAGTGCAGATGCCGTCCAGCACATTTGCCTGTCCAACTGATCAGCCCTGGAGATTTTGCTTCGCACCACACCCACTCCAGGCCCGGCGGTATCTACCCACGTCCCCGTCTGGGTGTGTGTGTTTGCAAACTCCGCCCTGCTCGCGCCGCCCTGCTCGAGGGCCGCAATGATTTAGAAGTTCAGGAATCCCACGTGACGTCACCCTGGGGTGACGTTATGCTTCTCTAAATAGATCGTATTGTAATCTTTCCTCAGTCCAACGTGGTTCCTTCTGAGAGACTGCTCCACATTGTCTGCACTTGTTCGGTAAGTTGAGATCGTTGAGGGGACCGTGCATGCGCCGGTGCAGGTTTGTTCCGTTTGCTAAAAAAAAAAAGAACAGAAAAAGATCCTTGTTACTTTTTCCTCCTTTTTACATGCAACAGCTTGTTGTGTTGTCCGCCTCCGGAGCCCCGATGAGGATGTTTTCCCCTCTTGTTATGGCTCTAACTAGGAGAAGTGAACTGTGACGTTCGGGTAAGCGCATCGTCTTCCGTGCGTCAGTCTGTCTGTTGACTCTTGTGGAAGTTGAATGCGGAGTCAAGTGCCGCCGCCGCTCGGGCAGGTAGCAGCGGAGACAAGTCTGCAGGAATTCACCTCTGAGAGTCGCGTTCCGTTGCACTTCACGCCGGTTCGCCTCGATTGCCCGGTTGTCTGTTAGCGCTGGTTCCTCGCATCATTGTCACGCCTGTCCCATCTCGGGATACGCCGAGCTTGTCCCGGACCCCCCCACCCACCCCCTGCACGCTGCGGTTTGCCAGTGTACGTGTAGCTGTTGCTTTCATGCCCATTAAAAATAAAACAGAGATGCTCGTGTTCTTGTAAAAGAACCATGTTCCTTTTTCTTTGCAATAGTATTGTGAGCCACATTACGTCATTCTGCAGTCCAGTCCATATATGATTAACCGCTGAGATGTGGAAGGTTACTTACAGGAAGGTTGTGCTGACGAGGCGGCCTGTGTGGCTCTACGACGCGGTTTTAATCATTTAATGACTCTCCGCTGTCATTATGTTTATGTGACAGCACTATCAATTACCACTTGTTTCCCATTCACAGCGCTTTAAGATATTGTGTCACTTTAATCGGCAGCGTTAATAACACTTGATGAGGTATTCATGTCTGATAATGTTGATGGTAGGCTAATTCCTACGATTTAATACAGAATAAGATTTTACTTTATTCTTTTAAAAGCAGGAACTTGCTTGACTGCAACTTTGTAACAGAAAACAAACATTTAAATTTATTTATTGCGATAAATTAGAATAAAATCCTGCCTTCCTATTAATATGCCATAATATTCTTAATATTCTTTATGCTTTTGATTTTTTTATTGTAATTGTGCTGAAATAAATGAGCAACCGATTTAGGAAAAAATATTCACAGCATAGAACTATAAGAAATGACTAAAATATACACAAACGTCACTAACTCCACTTGTGTGATTTAGTAACCTTCCTGCAGTTCTAATTAAAATTTTGTTCTTCTTGATTGCAGTCCAGCAGTTCATTAAGTGATGCAATATGACCTACAATAAGTTTATTTGCTGATGGTCATTCATTCCTGAAACATTCCTGATAATGATTGTACTAATGTGGAAACGGATCAAATGACTCAAAACACCAGTCTAATCAACAGTTTGGCCAGTTGGGTAGGAGTTTTGAATTTAGCAAAAAAAAAAAAAAAAAACTGTAGTATGCTAGTTATTGGTGTTTACACTATGGCATACTTTTTGTCACACATTCACTTCACGAGCAGAAGTTACGGGCTGACATTGTCAAAGAGTTCCATGTTTCTTGCCTCAGGGGCTGCCGTGATCCTACCTTGAACTTGTAGTGTCAAAGGCCCAGACTTTGGGGAGCTGGAGATTTCAGTTGCTGCACGTTTGTTCTTGCTTTAACGCCATATGCTTTTGCATATGGAATTCCTTAACATATTGTTTAAATTCTAATATGTGGTCTACCTGGAGAATTCTCTCCAGCTCCTCTTGAAATCAAATGCCAGACCCTAATCCTTCCCCTCGTGCACATCAGGATACTGTTAATGTAAAGTGTATCCAAATTTCCTCTGCTAAACTAAAACATCTATATCAAGAGCCAACTGCCCTTTCCAAGGAAAGGGCGTTGAGTACTGATAATTCTGAAGTTGAATGGTTAAGTGTTATGCTTTATGTGGTTTGAATTTCCTAGTAAAGGTCCCATTTTAGGAACAGGAACAGGAAGGCAAAAGTTAAAGTTTAGCATCTGCTTTAAAAGTCATGGATACTCTCATGTTCCTATTTTTCATTAGTGCTTTCTAGCGATTTATCCTTACAGGAAATCAAGAAGAAAGTCTGTAGGACTGCAGCAACAAATACTGTACAAACAGCTGGACGGTCCATCCAATGCAATAAATAAAAATATTTATTCAAGACATGAAATATCAGCAACATACAGTAGCTATAGTTTTTTGAATAACTCAATCTCATACATGCCCTCATCCGGTTTGTAGTTTAAGTTGAGTGTTCAGATCAGTCGTGTTAGTCATGTTTGTTGTGTCAAAGGAGACCAGGTCGTTTTTTAGGGGCCCTGCAGAAGAGACCGACTGAACTGCTGACAGAAAGAGAGAGCAGGGCTCATTGCTCTCTGACAGAGAGACCCTGTCCAGACCCTGTTCTGCAGGCTCAGTCACGAAGTACAGCTTGTTAGGAAAACAGCACTTCTTAGCATAACACAATATTCAAGTGTTTTCACTGTGTGCAAAGGAAAGAGTCTGTACCTGTGAAAAAGACAATCGTGTATATTGTGTATTAAGCTGTTCACGCTTGACACGTGACATTGCATTGAATCATTGTTTGAATGTATTGCAGTTCTTGTGAACTGATGTTGGAAGGTAAAGCACTAATACAATTTCTGTAATCAGTGTCTTCTGAATGAGTGCTGTGGTGCGGCATCCCTGCTGTCCTTCAGCAGATTTTTCTGTCATCATCAAGAACACAAATTATAAATACACCACAGATCCCATGCTGATGATTTCATTTTTAGTTTTTCAACAGACACATTAGAATTTGTTAGTTTTAACGATATTAGAGAGAGGGAGAAGAGTACAACAAAATAATTGTTACTACGTTTTTTTATTGTACTTTTTAAGCCGGTATTCCTTTAATAAACACTATTCTCAAGTTTTAGAATCTCCACTTGCTCTTTAGACTCTTTAGATGGTATAAACCCTGCTATAGGGCTGTATGGAGTTTACACCTTCAACCTTCCTGCTTGATCACTGCGCTGGCCGATGCTGGTGGTGAACGCGGGGTGCTGTGTTGTGAGCCCTTCTAAAAGGGGGATTAATAAAGGCTACCTTAACTTTCATCATACTCGCTTAACAGCTTTTTAAAGATCTGTTAGTGGGAATTTGTAATAATGGCATGTACCTTCTGCTAAACATTTCTCTGTTCGTTCTTTTTTAGGGACCAGGCACCTTAAAAATTAAAAGACACTCTCTCTAACAAAATTGAGCACTTACCAAATATGATGTCAGAAATTATAGGCTTTAAAGCCTAAGTCTTAGAAATATTTACATTTTAATATTTTTCTACATGAATTTGCTGAGTACATCCAATCATTTGTACATCCATGTCGGACTTGCATTAAGACAAAAATTCACTCTGCTTTGTATAATAAGTGATGTCTCGTGTGTTTTCCTAAAACAAAAGCAAAAAAGTTAATTAACTTAAAAGTTCTGAAAGGAAAACAAAGCAAACTTTTTTAACTTGAAAATATGTAAATATTGCTTATTCTCTATCATTTCAATCTCAAAACAAGATATTTCTGACTCCACCATGACACCTATTGTTACTGTTTGTGTACTGAAAGGTATAAACTTGCATTACACTTCTATAAGTTGTTTAATTAACTTTCAAACATTTGTAATGCTACAAAAATCTTGTGCGCATATCTTCACATTTTAAGATGGACTGAAGACACGTTATAACAAAGTAAAGACAAATATAAGCAAAAGAGGTTTTTTCTTCAGTAGGACTTATTAAACATTTTAAAGTGTCATCTTAACATAAACATCCAGCTTTAATACTCTACAGAGAGACAATAGTCTGTATTAAAAAACATAGTGGGTTTCAGTACTACACCAAATGTGTAAAACATCCCAACTTTCAAATAATCCTTTTCCTTACTGAACAAAGCTTTTGCTACAATTACTTGTCGGAAGAACAACTATGTAAGCGTTTGGTAATTTTTATGGCTAAAATATTTACGTATAAATGGGGGGCTTAACGTATGTATGAAATTATAATAAGTTATTAATTTAAGTACACTTGATTTTATTTGTTTTGGTTTGATCTTGAGGAGCTGTTAAATGTTTTTTCATTAAATGATTGATATAAATATAGTCAGGATATCTTTAATAGATTTTTTAATTGACTGCACAATGCATGATGCTATATGCTTGAATTTGTCAGATTTACTTTTTGTAAGAAGTTCCCAGAATACTACTTACAGACTTTTTGTGGCTTTAATTTTTATGTGCCTTTGGTTCAGTTTGTTTACAGAGTACATTTACACTGGTTCAAGGAATTCCACATTCCTAGGAATAGTTGACCTTTCTTTCAGTTTGAATTATTAAAGAATCTAAAATGATAGCCGACCCATATGCACATTTGTCATGATGCCTTACTATGGCTGGAGTTTGCTAAACTATTAGTCAAGCACATGTTTGACAGTTATTGTAGGTAAATAAATATTTTGGGACACTGTTTGTGAGCTAAGTCATATTTTCTTATGTGGTTTTTCTAAAAAGATAAACTGTATCTCCTAGCCATGTCTCATGTAGTGCTTCTCTCTCACCACTTCCTTTTCTTGTTCTCAGTATGCAGTTAGATTAACCTAAAATTAAACCTTAATACTGTAAAACCTGTAAACCCAAAATTTATCAATATCACATGGTGTCAACTTAAAAGAATTTCAAGGAGATGCTGCCTTCCATTTCAAGTTAAATTTTTCTCACCAGGCCATGAGACAAAATGAAATAACTGTGAATTAACTTTTCACCCTAAAACCGGAGAGGAGGTGTTGCCAGACCAACGTGCTATGCACCATACCAGATTCTGTCACTGTGGTTAAAACTATTTTAAAAAGAAACACCTTGTTGAAACCTTGATGTTTGACTGGAAATGGTTTATAGCTATAGATATGTGTACATGTATCTTTGTATAGTCCCGCCGAGGATTGATGCCTGATTGTAGTCATGAATTCTTTACAGCAGGTTATAGTCTATGTGATTGAGTGAAATAAAATAATAATAATATCAAATCCAAGTATTCACTGCAATTATGTGGGAACCAATTTTTTTTTTGCAGAAGTTATTGAATCCACTGTTTCTAGTCTAATAAGTCACAGCATTGGTGTTACTTTAGTGGATCCCAGATAACCACACAGACTTTTTTATATGTGCTGTAGCAATTTTTTTGAGCATGACACAAGAAGTGGATTTTTTCCCCATGGGATGCTGACAGAAAACCACGTCATTCACTGCCTCTCCTGTCTTTCTGCTGTTGAATTTCTTTCTAGTTTTATGAGAAGTCGGCCAGAGTGATGAACTCAGACCAGGACAGGCCGTTTGTGTGCAACGCTCCTGGCTGTTCTCAGGTGAGCTTTTTTATAAAAGAATAATATACTATAATGTCTGTAGATTTGTGTGTGTATATGTCTCTAAAATAAAAAGGTGTACATTGGCCCAAGGAGTAGATGACTGTATAATGCATACAAGAAAACCTAAATTGGAACTATATTAAACACAACCTGTAAATAGTGCTGCAGGCATGAAAAGCAATCAATACCAATGCTGATGCTCTTTTATGATGCACTATGTAAATGCAGAATAACGGTGAATGTGGAGTACAGTATACGGGGAGTATTTGACAAAAAAATATTTTAAGATAAAATGCTGACGTTAGTGCTTTCTAAAAACAGCGATTCCCCACGGAGGACCATTTGATGATACATCGACACAAACATGAGATGACCCTTAAGTTCCCCTCCATAAAGAATGACAACATGTTATCCGGTGAGTTATGACTGCCGTCAGTACAGACTCATGCTACCTCAGCAAGGCTCACAGCGAACACGCAGTTCATGTGCAGGTGTGTACCTTGGTGACTCATATGCAGAGACACTTGTCTATCATCAGAAACCTTATGACGTGTCTATACCAGTTGTTTACAGTAATGTAAATCACATGACACGTGTTACCTTGCAGCTCAGCTCCATTTAGTGCAAGCTAATGTACAACAGCAGAAATCAGCATGTTAAGTTAAATTAAAGAAAAGTTTGCTTTGCATGATTGTCTCCTATTATTATTGGAGTTGTCTTTATTCTTAATCTTACAACAGATGGAGTAGAAGATGGTTTACAACTGTTGTATGGATGACTGGATGTACAAGTCCCCAGTCACATCCTATCTGTTCAAAGAAACAACAAGCTGTGTACAGAAAATACAAGAGTCAACCCAAGGCCAATCCATAAGTATAGATCTCCATTCCTAGAAACTGTGCTGCCACACTAGACGACAGTTTGAAGCGCTGTAGCCTTACCGCAAAGATTGTGGCTTCTTTATTATTTACGCTCAGTAGACAGCAGTATTAGATTTTCTAGGCCAGGTGTCTTTATCACTTCTTGTCTGAGTTACATTTCTGGTCATTTCCCTTGCTAAGGCCTTGTACTCGGGTTAAAATAATCAGTAGTTATACTATAAGTTACAACTCATTTACAACATTGCATGCCCTGAGCATTAACAGGAACTATTGTCAAAAAAATGGCAAATTGTTTTTATAAATAGAACTTGTGTTGTATTCTCTGTCTCTCAAATGTAAGAAAAATTGCTAGCGTATATTTGGAGTAAAAATGTATTTTGAGTACACAGGTCATAATGAAAGTTTGAGTCAATCCCGAGTCTAGCCAAAATAGATAAACACACCATGAACTATGCTTTCAGACTTTGAAACAAGCCTGATCCTAAAGTCACCTTCAACTGTATGAAACCTGATCTGTGTGCACCCCCCACAACATCAAGTTGAATACCAAAGCTTGACTGAGCTCAACAAATGAGACCCCCACTTGTTAGGTGGGATCTGTACTTTATCAGCTGAAATGCAGTTGTCAAGGGTGGTATCTCTCTCTCTCTCTCTCTCTCTCTCTCCCACTAACAGAATGAAGGTAATGTGTAACAAGTTACTTTTAACATTATGTTTTCTTCATGCAGATCTCCGATTGCTTCCATAAACTGTTTGTTAGTTTAACTGTGGTGTCCACATAAAGCAACAAAAGTAATATTCATTTTAACATCATGCAGAATCAGTGGGGGTAGAAAATACAAAAAAGCACAACAAAATTATATGTAAGTGTATATTATAGGGAAATTTATGTAGTATATTAAAGGGTATACTGTGAAATATATATAACAGTAAGATATGGGGATGTTGTTACATAGTTTTGCTTTTAATTTAAAATACAGTGTATTTCTTGCAGACATGGTGTGTGATGTGATGCTGTATAATTTTGAATTATATGTTTATTTAGTGTTGTTTTGTCAGATAAATTTCCACTGGTAACATTTCTGTTTAATATTGTAAATATTATAAATTATAATTTTAATTAAATGTATTTTTCATGCTTCTTTGAGTTGTTGTCTCCTAAATTCTACAATCATGCTTACGTAGCAAATAAACACTATTAACAGAAATGTTTTTTTACGTTTCCAGACCAGACTCCCACACCAACACGCTTCTTGAAGAACTGCGAAGAGGTGGGACTATTCAGTGAACTGGACTGCTCCATTGAGCAGGAGTTCTGCAAGGCTCAGGAAGAAGAGGACAGTAAACAGGTACCGCAGAGTGGTTTACAAATCCTCAGGCTTAAAAAAACATCGGGGAAGGTAAAGCCACAGCCACCCACAGGGATTAGATCATCAGTTTGTTGCTAACAACAGCTCACAGATAATGAACTTATACACACACTTTTTTTAGATTCAAAGCATCTAAAAAACATAAAAATGCACTTTAATAACTCACTAGTATATTTTCACCTTTAACATAGTTTTCCGCTTTTCATCTAGTGTAGACACATATTGCACATGTAGCCCTTGTTGTCCCCTCAGACACCACAATGCCTGATGCAAGTCCCCGTCTGTCTTGATGACAGTAGGGACAGGGCTAGCATGTGGAGGTTTGACACCCATCTCAGGTGAGGAGAAAAGAGATCAGGTTCTCACCTGTAAGTTCAAACAGGGAGTTTTATTTGTTAGCTAAAGGGACATAAGGACAGACCCCCGAGACAGTTTCTGTTGTGACAGTAAACAAGTCAACCAGACATTCTCACATGGGAGCAGAGTCACAGAGCCTTGACATTTGACAAAAGCTGATCATTTATGCCTTATAGATCTATCTTGAGGCAACTAGTCAAATCACCACAAGACAGACAGCTTATCTCATGTCTAGGAAGATGTGCAGAGCACGCTGAAGCTAAGCTGCTGTCTGGGTGTTTTGGCTCTGGAGCTCGTCTGTGCTCAGGTCAGCCGCGTCTAGCCTCACAAGCCCGTGTGGTTTATGATGGGAGACTCTGCAAAGTCAGCAGGAGGCGAGTCAGAGCAGAACTCTCTGAGAGTTTGAAGCACACTAAGGAGAGAATGACAGCACTGAAACCTGAATCTGCAATCTATAATATAACATCATATATTCATATACACTTATACTCTAATATGAGTATAAGTGTATCTAATAGTCTGTCTAAATGACATTCTGATAAAGTAGTAGATTGTTGTTGTAGTTGAAGTTTTATTTATAACCCTTGATGTCTGTATGTATCAAACATCCTTTTATATGTTTAGTAATTGCCAGAGGCACTTTTACATTTTATTCATTTTAAATTACTTCAGCTTGTTGTTTGTTTTATGCCAAGAAACATGGGTTTAGCTTTGTGCTGTTACTGCATTACTGTGCTGTACTGCATACTCTGTTATATGTAAAAGAGTTAGAACAAACAAACTGTCATGCTGAGTAAATAATAAAAAAAAACCTAGTCATTGTTAGATTCTGAATGATTCCCCACTAAACCGAGTAGCAACCTTTAGATGATAGTTTACATATTTCCTCATTATTATTCAAGCTGGATCTAGGGAGCCCAAGGCCAAACAGTTGTAGTGCTTGAGTTTTGCAACTTTTATTGAGGAATGTTAAGCTCTTGACAGATTCATAACTTTTAATACCTGCTTGATTTCTCTTCTTTCTGCAGAACATCTCACTACATGGCCAGGCAGGCCAAGGCCAGCACCAGCAGTCCCACTCACGGATGGGCAACCACGATACCAGCATAGTGATCCAGCAGGCCCTGCCCTCTCCCCAGTCCAGTTCCGTCATCACTCAGGCTCCATCTACGAATAGACAAATAGGGTGAGTTGGCGTCGCTACTGGAAATTCTACCAAAAGCAAGATCCAATTTAAGTTAAGGGTTCCGAAGAATGAAGATTGAAGTTGACATGTAACTGAAAAAATATGCACACATTTTTTTTTCGTTTTTATTTTGCATCTCCTGATATGAGCTTCTTTTTGTTGCCATGGGGTTGAAAGAAGCTGTGTAGAGGACTGCTGACAGACAAAAAATTATCTGAGAAGTGCAGTGATCTGCATATATCCTCTTACCTGAAGTGGGCCCCGGTTATAGCAACAGCCTTGAGCTCAGCCTGGTCCCTTTGTGTACACGATGATTGTCATCCCTCCGTAGTCTCTGAGGTCATGTCAGTGTTTTGTTACATTTGGAGCAGAGTGTGTGGGACTGGCAATTCATGTTTTGCTGTTCATTCAATATTGTTCCACAGCAGAGCATGCCAGAGAGGGTCCCAGAGGACAAGATGAGGTCACTCTTGAAGCCTCAGTCGTGACTGCTCATTTGGTTTAGCATTACATTCTTTAAAATTGTTCTTTTAACGGTAGGGGAATGTCAGCGGGAACCTTATGAAACTGGCCTGTTTCTCTGATGCCATTGCATACAGGTGTGTAATGACAGCAGTGAGACTAACAGCTCACAGTAATGTGTATGCTGTCCCGCCGTGTTTTTACCTGCAGTGTTTTTTTTAGGGGGACGATAGTTTGTGGAGTTTTAAACAAAATAATAATCAGAACCTACACTGATGAGTCTTCTCTGTCCATTGTATGTATTATAGCCTGTGTAAGGTATTGATTTTACAAACCATCCGGTGCAGTCCTTCAAGGCTCACAACTTCCTTTTATGACCTTTTTTTACTGCACAAACATTTATGCACATGTTTTTCTTTATGATTACACCTCATTAATTTACCCATTAACCCTAACCACCTTCAAACCTCTGCCAGGGCTTTGTTCCTGCAGACCAGTCCCATGGCCGGCCAGTTAGACACTGAGATGACTCAGTGCTGTAGGCCTGCACCGTGTTGAGGTTATCCTGTGTAGATTTACAGCTTGAGGAGCTAGTGAATATTGGATAACCCATCACTAAGCTTGACTGACACTCCATCAGGCTCTTTGTCAAGGACAGGGGTGGAATTTCATCCCCTTGGAAGAGCAGCAATCACTGCCAGTAATAGAGACTTTGCTGGGCTTGCTTCACCTGAATTTACCTGTCATTAAAAACTCCTCACCTTGCTAAAGGCTCACCACTACACTTCTCTTCACAGTCTTTTATGGTGGCAAATCTTTCACTCGTTCGTTGAAAGACTGGGGTTTTACTGCTCACACACCAAAAACACATCACTTAAAAATCAGAGTTGGTATGCTACGTGTTAGTGGTTTGCAGCCACAGAGCAGCACAGCTGTAGTTATCTGTAGCACACTATTTGAAGTAATCCCAGAGCAGCAGTTGTGTATGTGGAAACTGCAGAGATGTTACTTGTTTACCAGGATTGTAGAATCCTAACATATGAGTAGGATGAGTAGATTTACATGAGAGAAAACTAGGGTGGAAATGTTCACATCAGCAGGAAAATGGGTTGAGGAAACCCCTCCACTGAGAAGCATTGCTTCCACAGGAAGCCATTAGGGCCAACCAAAGACTGTGAGCAGGGTCTCTCCACAGGAACTTCCTTCATAGAGAACAAGCAGGACACTTTACAGGCTAATTGAACTCTGTCCAGAGTGACAACCAGGGAGCTTACTGAAGGACAGACCACTGGTTTCCTACAATACCTAGTATAGTTTCTAGTTGTCCTGTTGTCACCACAATTAATCATCCAATATAGTCAGATTTTTCATGTCTTTGTGAAGGAAAAAAATCACAATGCATAAGATATTATGAACTAATTATCATTTTTATTGTATGATATAAAACAACTGTAGAGACAATTGGTGAACAGTCAGAACATGTGATAATTGCCTACAAAGCTTTTAATCTTTACTCACTTTATGTGGCTCTGTGGTGGATGAATCCACGAATAAGACAAAATCACCAAACAAAATCAGTCTAATCTCACTTCCACATGTTTCCTTGGTTTGTTACTCTGCCCTGCTGAACATACAGTGTGAGCATCCAGTGAATTAGGATAACAAGTAATTTTCATTGCTCCACAATGTTTACTAAAGAGCTTTGAGGCTTGGAATCAATTAGGATTGGCTTTCCTCAAGTCCATTTACTTTAGGGTTGAACTGAGCCTGCAGCTGTGAAACCTGAGGACCTCTCTTTTTTTTCCTTTTCTGTCTTTCCTTCTGCTATGAGTACCTAAACAAGGTCTTTGGGGAGCTGCACTGACACAAACCAGTGTTAAACCCAGGCACAAGAATCAGCCAGCAGATCTTAATGTCACAGCTCTCTTTATCATACAAAGAAGATCGCTGTCCAACAGATTTTGCTAAATGCACAATATTTTTCGCACCTCAGAGCCACGAGCAAGATTTGAATGCTCTGCTTTTCCGTTCTAAACATCTGGCAATGAGAATTCTGAGAAGAGTTAAATATGTTCGACTTTAATATTATATCATGCAAAATACTACATTGTGCTGAAACCTCAACCTTTTGACTCAAAAGAGGACATGAGCATGTGGATGGGTGTGGGCACTGAGGCATTATTATTAGACATTCTTCCATTCTGGCTCAATAGAGGAATTCAGTCCAGTTGTTTCCATTACATAGCACAATCAACCTGAAGGCAGTGGGTTGATTACAGTATAAATGTGGCAAAATATCGGACTTTTAATTAAGTATCACATTTAAAAACCTCTGTCATTTTTGGCTATGTACCCAAACATGTGCTTTTATTTAATAAGCATGCGTTCTTGAAAAACTGAAATGGATGAGTTCCTCAGAGTGTTGGGCACTGTGTGAACCTAAAAGGTGCAGTTTTCAAAACCACTGAATGCCATTTTTATTTTCAGATTTCTATCATTGTCCTATGTAGATGTGGCTTGAGTACTTAAGTACTCCACTCTGCTCTTTTGTGGTTTGGCATTGGTATGCTTTTTTTGAGTTTTCTACACAGGAGATTTATCTCTAAACTTAAAAATGTCTTGTTGGTGATGTCCCACCCTCTGCATATTGTGTGCAATGTTAATTTTGACTGTCACATCATGGTGCAAAGCTCTTGTGGTTTCATTTCCCATGCAGCTTTAAATGCACAATATTTTTCGCACCTCAGAGCCACGAGCTACTTGTGGTCCTTGTTTTTGCCTTTAAGGGAAGTAGCACAAATAGATGTGGGTCTGCATGCCTCCAAAACTGCAGGGTTTCATGCAAAGCCCAAATGTAATATATGCTTGTTGTAAGACTCTTGTGTTTATTTGAAGTGATTTTCTTATATTCCAATTATTGATTAAGGGCCAGCAAAGGTTTTATACAAATTCATGCCAATCTTTGCATTCAGGAAATCAGATTAACAACACTTTTTTGTTGCTGTTTAGTATAAACCATGATTACCACAATCATTGCCATTATAAGATTTCTTTGTCATTTCTTTCTAAAAACTAAAAAAACGAAACGAAAAGAGAAGTTAGTAGGCACAGCTTGAAAAAAAAACATGTCATGTTTAATCTGTGCATGGTATGTCACATACTGTATACTGTAGCTCGATTCAGTAACTTCCTTGTCTGTTTTAACCTGTTTTATTAAGCATGCCATTGTAGCACACATGGATTGGATAATTTGGATTCCAGAATGCATTCAATATAAACTTTTCTAGATTGCATGAAATATTTTCCCATCCATGTGCTAAAACAACTGATTTCTTCACCCATTTCTCTCAGCATCAGCACAGAAATGCATACAGTTATGGCCTTTCCATAGTCAGATTATAACCTTATGAACAAAAGTTCCCCATTTATCCCTCCTTCCTTATTATTATTTGGGATTAAATAGAATTCAGTAAATGACGATAAGGAAAGAGGTCCATCCAGTGTCCTCTAGAAAATGCCTGAGGTGCACACATGCCTAGACATGTCAAATGTCCTTCTCCTCAAGCAAGTATATGCAATAGTCTACTGTGTATGAATTCATATGCTCTATGTAGTATAGTAGCAGGTGGAGAAAACATGTGAAAATATAAAGAAAGGTATACAGTGTAATCAATTACAAAGAAAGAACGACAGAGAATGCAGTATGTACATCTGACCCGAATTAAGATGAGCTCATTGTGTACTGCAGTGGGTTTAATAGTGCATTTGTAGAGGAACGCCCAGACTCTGTTCCCTCTCATTCCAGCAGGGCTGTGTCATCCCTGCCCCAGGGCCACCACACATGCAGGCTCCTGCACAAGCAACTCACACACAGTGACATGCCTCGCAACTCTGGAGAGCTGAGGGATCACAGCAGAGGGAAGTGTGGAAAAGGGGGATCAGAGGTGGACACAGGAGAGGAAGAAAGGGATCAGAGGTAGATGGAGGAAAGGAAATAAAGGATCAGGATGGTGGAAGAGAGCAGAGAGGCATCACATGTGGATGACATGGGTTTTCTACAAGGATGGACACTAGTAAGGTAGAGAAGATGACAAAAAAACATGTTTGCACAAGAGAAGCAAAGAAGTGATGTGTTCAGTGGGCTCAATCTGCAGAAAGAAGATGTGGGGACAAAAATGTACTGAGATTATGAAAAGAAAGTGACGATGGAAAACGAAATGAGACACACTGATGAAACTGAACGTAGAAGAAAGTAATCAGAAAAAAAGGAAGAGAAATTGCATAATAAATAGTAAACTTTTAGTAGGTAGATCGAGGGAGAAAGATGAAGTATCAGTGAAAGTGAAAGAGGCTGCATGAGCCAAAAGTTACAACAGCAGTCAGGTGTTTCTGACAGATGCCAGGTTAACTTCTAATGAGATGACAGAGTTTTTCTCATTCTCTGGTTATAGGAATGTACTTACATGCTTTTTACTTTTACTGTAAATGAAAGTCAGCCCATCTTCAATGTCATAAGCCAATAGCATTTAGTGAATCAGAACAAAAATCATATTTACTGAATAAATACCGCAACAGATTTCTCCAGAGTGTCATTCACCATCATTCCTCAACTGTACGTTGGCGTGGCTTTACTCAGCTTGGGGCTCACAAATGTGAGGACACCCCATACCAGATCCATCCCAGTGCAGCACCCTCCCAGCTATCCTGCTAATAAAACTCAGCCTGTGTCGTAACCCATTAGGGCTGATTTATTTGATCAGATTCGTATTATTTCCTCAGTCCAAACCCCATGGCACTCTCCTCCCACCAGTGATTAAAGGCAGTAAATCAGGGGCAGGTCCTGTGTAGTGTTTACTCAGAGAGCCAGGCAGCTGCAAGCTGTTTGAGGCCCTTGTTTCTCCCTCTGTTTACCTCGGTTCCCATGGCGACTGCACCACCGTCTCCCGAACGTCTGGAACTTGGCCCTGGGCTGTTTTGGTTACGTTCGAAAGTTTTTAGCTGCTGTGTCTACCCAGAGCTCGCAGTGCCTTCACTCAGCGAGAAGTGAGCGCAGCGATGTTGGATGAATTGAGGAGGGAAAGAGAGGGAAAAATGAGAGGAGAGGAGGGAGGGATAAAATCTGGGGGTAGGCAGGCACAGGGTGGGGGGAGGGCGAAAAGCCAAGAGCATTACATCATTGCTGGAGCAGAGTCAGAAAGGAAAGGATATGAGTCAGTGGACTGACTGCACCTCTCTTTCCCTCTCTCTTGCTCCTCTTGGATGGCAGCCAAGCCCCTTGTGTTTAAGTCCCCAGTACTTGAGTTGGAGTTGGGACTGTGGGCATTGGGATAGTAAAGCTTAGTATGTGTGCAGACCTCAGGATTTGTAGATTAGAGCAAACAAGTCCAGAAGGGTTGAGGTGTGGGCACACTGAGGGGTCCAGAAGAGAGTTATAGAGGATTAACAAGACAATGAGCGGTTGTCTGTTCTGCTCCGTCAAGGGGAAAATACTGGGGCATCTCAGAGAAATAGATTATGGAAGAAGACACAAAAACCAAAAGAGGGACTTGGGGAGAAGAGACAGTCTTGTAGTGATGTCATGGTGGAGTGAAGGTGGGTGGGGGTTGGTGCAGTTGTGGTTCTCGGGTGGAGATTGTGAAAGAGAGCTAGGTGGCTGAGAGCAAGGCACTCAGTAATGTGAGAGCGCAGGGCCAGGACTGCAGAGCTTCTACCTGCTATCCCCTGGGGCCCACAGCCCAGGCTATTATCAATCCCCTCAGTGAAGCCCCAGCCTGTCATTATTCATTCACACACACACACACACACACGCACAGCTTCATCAACATTGGCACACTAGTACACATAATTAAACGCACACACACAAACACAAATACAAAACACCAGTGTACAGTTAGGTGGATTATGTTTTCATAGGCGAACTTTTGTAAGATATCAATCAGAATGCTTTTAGAAATAATGCAACTCCCCCAAACGATTGTTGAAATAACAAGTGTCTAGATAGCTAGGATTTACTCCAGCACATTCGCCACAGCGTCTTTACAGGGTAGTAAATGTAAAAAGAGAACACAACAATTGAATCTATAAAAAGCCTCAGAAAAGGCCCTGTTACAAGTTCAAAGACCCTGGTATGATGCATATGAAGTTTAAAATGTCTTTAATAATCAACCGAGTCAGCACAAAGCTGACTTAATCCCCAGAAGAAGTGGTGCCAGATCTTAGTGTTGTTTTTCCTTCCCTGGACAAGCAGGCTGTATTTGGTGTGTGTTTTTCCTCCCACTGCTCTGCAGCAGGTGACGGACAGACAGGTAGAGAAGCAAAACCTGCTCGGGCTCTTGAGGAACATTTCTCCTCCAAAAAACGGGATGTGTTTGTGAAAGCCTTTGTCAGTTATTGGAAAATAAATGTCATTTTCTTATCTTTAATGGGGACATACGTGGCAAGATGTGTATCTTAATACCGAGCTTTTAGTTGTTACACTGCTGTCAGATTTAAGCTTCCTGGTATATTAAAAATATTGCAGTTTAGAGCACTTAATTGATGGGTTACCACTTTTGGGAGGGATTTTTCTTGACAAGTACAGGATGTGGCACACATACTGTTTTATGTTACATTAGCTTATATACAGTATTTAGTTGCAAAGACTTGACAAACGTTTTTATTGTTTTGCACATAAATTTCATGGTTAAAAAAAATCACACTTTCCAAGTCGCTGTGGCGATCTGCCAAGCAAGGCCTATGTAACTCCAGTCTACGTCTCCCTGTGTAGTTCATATGAATTAAATCAGCATAATTAATACTGTTTGAATGCTGTTAGATATATGTAATTTTATGAACAGATGCCTATTATAAAGTGTACGGGATAACTTTGTAATGCATTTAATATGTTTTCTCAGTATGGGGTGAAGGTTTACTTCTGAAAATATAATTCCACATGTACAGAAAAAAATCCTGTGGATGAAAATCTAGTAAAACAGTTTTTTATCTGCGAAATCAACAGTATGTCAATGCCACTGCCTCGTGACTGTTATTTCATTTTTTTAAATGCTGTCAGAGTCTTAATACAGAGGGAAACTGTGCTGTAGTGTAGACCTCATTGTACTTTCATGACTTTTCCCATGTGGAAATGTTTGGATTTGCAGTGTTGCTCAGATGTCATACGTGTTGTTAAAAGAGTGTGATTGTGATAAATTGGGATGTTAGACAGGAATGACACATAGTCAGGATGGTAATGGTCCTGTGTGTCTAAAAAGTCTGGAGCGTAAATGCACATATTTAGGTCTGGAAAAATACAGGTATTTATTCAGGTGGGGCACCATTAGCTCTGCTACTCCCCCTTCATGTGGCCATCACTCCCCCACTACTCGCTATTACGGTAATCCAGGCTCTGATGTGGTTGGTTGATTACATTAACCCGTTGAACACATTTAACCCAAATGCTTCTTGTTTGCACTAATTTCTAAATGCCTTAGAAAATGGAGCTTTATTGACTGGTTAGTGGCAGCATTTATCCTAATGATACTGATAACTAGAGAATTATTGATTCTCCTGATCCAGGTTGTTAAAAGAACCATGTAGTGAATGCTGGTGTTTTGTAGGCACCATTTTGCAAGGATTGTTGGTATGGCAGCACCATGCAGCTGGGAATTAGTATTCATACAAGCAAGGATTTGGTGGCAGTTGTATAAATTACGGCCCCCCTTTGCAGATGGAGCGGTCTGGGTGTTCGGCTGCCTGTAGCCCTGAGCCAGAGACCGAGACAGGATTGCTGTCAGAGGTTTAAGATCGGCTTGAGCCTCGTCTGTCTATGTTATTTATTTATATGGCCGAGAGTGAGGATAGGCCTGTCGGTCCACACACGCTTTTGTGGTCACCGAGGGAAATTTTGCCCATGGGGCTTCCACTGCTGTAACAGTTTCTAAATGTGATTCTCATCACGCACATCTCATGTGGTTGTTAGGACAAATATTATTTGTTCGTCATCACCACCATCATTATTCATCCATTGTACTACGTGAACTGAGCTTGTTTAAAGTGTATCCAGAAATCCTAAGAAGGTTCAACTTCCAACACGAATACACTCTTCTTTTCCAGTACAACGTTGTAGAAACAAGTAGAAACTAAAAACTAAAGAATTTGGCGAAACATTTCCCATGAAATTGCATTTGTGTTAATTAATATTAAGTGAAATTGTGTAATCTAAGAGCATCTATCTCCAGCAGTGCCATATGAATTTTGTATAAAGCCAGTCGTGCAGTTATGAAGCTAAAGGGAACGCAGACAGACTTCTTATACAGACTTCTGACACACTTATTCTTTTTTTAAAGTATGATATAATATTCAATTTAGTTGTTGTTGTTGTGTGTCTTCTCAGGCCTGTACCCGGCTCTCTGTCCTCACTGCTGCACCTACGAAACAGACAGAGACAGCCTCTGCCTGCCTCCATGCCTGGAACTCTGCCAGACCCGACCATGCCCGGCTCCTCCGCGGTGCTGATGCCTGTGAGTATAACGACAGGCCACAAAGCCCCTTCACTCATGGCTTCTTCTTCATACGCAGACACAAACTTGTTTATAACGTGTGTGAGGAAACTGTACATTTAGGCTGCACAAAAATTACTGTATGTAGGTTTGTAGATTGTGACATTTCCTATTAGCATTAAAAAAATGACCTACAACAGGGAAATCATTTTTTGTATAAATGAGTGACTCTTCCTCTGGGTTTCAACATTATTGTAATTAAGCCAACGAGATTTAGTGCACTCACACTGGGAAACGGAGAATGATAACAACCCAGAGAAAGCTCCTCATATCAGGATTCTAATGATACAACATATGTTTTCATTGTAACACAAGACCGACCGTGTTTATGGTATGGAAAAAAACCCTCCCATGCTTATTAAATTAAGAGCTAAAAGATTTTAGGGAAGATTGACGGTTCAGGAAAGGGGTGCAGGTTTGGGTGATATTTTTACACAAAACACACTTAGTGCAATTAAGGCTGTGTCAGATTCTCAGCTTGAGTCTCTTTGGAGAAGGGAGGGACTGTGGGTCAGGCAGAAGGGGTTGGTGTAGGCCCATTCCCCACGGAGATCACAACACTACCCAGAGTTCAGCAGCTGGCAAGCCACAGCAGTTTACACATATGTGTGTGCATGCAGACACTCACACAAAGTATTCTTCTTTCCTGCATATGCTGCTTAGCGAAGACTGCTCACATCATCACCCCATGCAAGCAACCCTTCCCTCCTGTTGGTCTGCCCAGCTGATTTCTTCATATTCCGTTCTCAGATTTTACACATGACCACACCAATGGACGTCAATCAGGGACAGGCTATAAAAACAGCTATAGGAAAGTTTCTACTATGTTTAAACAACTAATGTAACCTACTTCATATCTTATTTACCTTTTTAATACATACTGCACCGAGAGAAGCTGGCATTTAATGTGTCTGACTGACAACGCACTATTATCAGAAACACACACACCCTGTTGCATTGGCTTCCTGTGTTAAGTCCCCTCCGTGCTGGCTTCCTGTTTTGGGTCAGCTCCAGTTATCATCACACAGCGCTGTGCACAGGGCAGTCTGTCATGTGAAATCAGGCTCCGGTGCTCTCCCATCACATCCCCCAAAGTCTCACACTCAAAATGCCGAACCGTTTTATAAAAGAATTGATAGCATCTTGTTAAGACTTGTTAAGATCACCATAAATAATCAATAGCTAAATTGACTATTTATGAATCAGTCCATATTGTATAAAATGATGTCATTTTATAGTGTGTCTTCAGATTTATGACCCATGGTGTTATCGTAACAATCTTCAGATGGAGAGACAAATGTCCATGGGCACCAATATGATGGGTATGCAAGGTCCCATCCACAGCAGTTCCTGCTCTTCCACCCACATTCCCCCCATGCACTCAGAAGCCAAACTGGTGAGTATAGCCGTGTATTCACATGGATATACACATTTATGCTCACACACTCAAAAGTGTGCACACACAAGCTGAAAGTGTTGCAATTCTCTTTTCCACTGAGCTGTGCCAGAAAAGCTGTGCTCTTAGGTCTGTGTGGATTTCATCATTTGATGTGTAATCAAAGCTGTGCCTGAACCTGCCAGTGCAGCACTGGAGACTCTGGCTGGAATAAAGGGCCCTTTATGTCGTGGTGGCTGAGCTGCCCACTGCCTGCCTGATGTATATCTTAATGTACAGAACATGTTCTGTAGGTCCTGCAACTTGTTAGCACTAGTTTAACACACCAGGGGAAAAAATCAGATGACCTCATCTTTCACAAAGCATTCAGTGAGAGCAGCGGGAATGAGATGTAGCAGTAGGAGGAATGAGACAAAAATTACTCAGGGTTTGACTTTGAGAGAGAGAGAGAGAGAGAGAGAGAGACCCTTTACCTATTCTGATTTTGCATGCCAGAATTGGTGTTAATACAAATCCCAGGTATACCACATATACCTGGGATTAATGTCAACTGGCCGAACATTAACTCTCCAGGTGATGTGGACTGAATAATGCTGTAACAACCCTTGTTTTAAAATAAATAAATAAATAATTTTTGAAAAATGGCTCCCAAGAAATAAGTGCCATGACTCGGCTATCAAACGAAAATCACAAACCATAATGAAAAGCACAGGCTGCTTTTTGTGATTTTGCTTGAGAGAAACGTCTTGTGGAGCAGGAGAGAGAGACAGAGACAGAGGAGGTAGCAGAGGTCATTAGAAGAGTTATTGCTTTGATAGAGGAGAGCGGGAGCATTCCCAGGGCATTTAATTCGCCTTCTTCCTCCTGCTCTCTCAAGATTGATCGTCTTTGTAGTCTTTTGAATCTCTCCAACTGTTCCTATGGTAACACACTAGGGTAACACAATATTAGTGTATTAGGCTTATCTCTTCTCTGGCCATCATCCAAACATATCTTACTCTTTTTTTTGCCCCCTATCTGTGTAACTGGATTGTAAATGCCCTGTTAGGCCTCTTATAAACATATGCAGTTGCTAAATGGCTGCAGGCCCCTGCAGCATGCAACTTTCTGGTTATTTGGCTATTCAGGCACTAGGCAAAGCAAGCAAAGGTGAATCAATTGAGATTCTGCTTCCTGATGTCTGAACACAACTGATGGAATTCCATGATTGAGCCCAGAAAGTGAGAGAATAATTATGTTATCAGGGTGCGATCTCCAGCATGGGTTTCATAAGAATAGGCAGAGTTTCTAATGTATGTAATATCCGCGCCCCAGCCAGGTCGATAAATACGGACTTGCTATCGGATAACTGGGCCATGATCAGGCCCATGTGTCCCCTGCGACGTTCTCAATCCGGCGCTAATCACATTACCTTAACCATGTTGACTTTCTGCCAATGGGAAATCTCCACACTGTAACCCCACACCCCCGAGGTACAGACCTGGATGCACTCCTTCTTCTTAGCATTTACATTGTGAGAGTGGAGAATGGGATCGAGTGGGACTTTGATAGACATGATGGAAGTAGATAGAGACACAGAGTGGGAATTTGAAAGGGGAGAGATGGTACTGATATTCCGAGACACTAAACAGTGGAAGAGAGTGAGAAATTGGAAGGATTCTTTTAGAGTGACACGAAATGACTTCAGCTCCCCCTAGTTTCCTACACTCCTCTCTATGTGTGCATGTGTATGCTTGTGATTTAAAAAAATATATATATATGTTCTAGTAACTGGAAGCATTAGTATTAACCCTCCCCTGCTGAAGAGAGCATGCCCAGAGCCTTGGCTAATGAAGCTTAATTGATTTTGTGGTGGACCAGAGCAGCACAGAGGCCTGTCTCTGGTGTAAATAGTTAATGAGCCGAAGGACTGCTGTGGCCCCTTGGGGACTCGTATCTCGCTCTAAACTCTCTGTTTGTGCTCTCTGGGCCAAAGACCGTATCTGCCCCAGTACCCATCTTTGTTATCCTCTATCTCAGATTTTCTCCTTAAGTGCCATAATAAGTGATACAGAAAAACTCTTTGGTGTAGTAACTGACTTGTATGTTTTCTCTTAATGCTTTTAGCATGCTGTCTGGGAGCGTCGCTGCGATTAGAATGTTTTATTAGTTCTGGTTCAAGTGTTTTTTTTTTTTTCTAGTCAACAACTGGGTGCTCATAGTGCCGGGTGTGGTTGTGTTCTGCTCTGTTGTGGTCTGGGGAATTGAATGGTGCATGTTGTGCACTGAAGGTTGTGGGATAGTTGACCCTCACAGTGTGGAGGAAACGCTGCATACAGTAGAGGAGGCCAAGTTCCACAGCACGCCAGCCAAAGCATTACATCACCTCACAGAGCTAGTTCTCTACTGGGCCTGACACACACACACAACACACACATATGCACACACACTGTGCACTTCGGCTCCATGTCATCTTCCTTGCATGGTGTCACGTACATGTGTTTGGACAGACCCAAACACTGTGAGGTGCTAAGTAAACTGCAAACGGGAACTACACACATGCACAGGACACACACACATGCCAAGATGCAAATACACTACAATATAAACAAACATTACATGCATGTTCTGTTTTCTCCTGGTAAAAACTTTTGCCCCCCCTGCTCAGATTCGTTTGTATGATGAAAGACATTGCCTATCATTTTATATCTGTAATGAGGGAAGCCCAAAAAGGCTCTTGTCAAACTAGCTCCAAATAACATCTGCAAGTGCCAACTATGGGACATGACTCAGCTCATGTCAGTGGGACCGTTTTCAAAGTGGTGCACTTCAGCATTGTTTTTTTGTTCCTTTAAATGAGCTCCATGCTTTCCACACATCCTGCTTTCCTGCTAATTTCAGACAGAGAGGCCTTGAAACAGTTTAGTGCTGAGGTATGAAAATGTGTTATTTATTATCTCCCAATTATCTATTGTTTACATTGTTACTAGGGACAATAAATTTGTCACTAAGCATAAGTCTAGGTGCTGAGTTTTTTTATGAGATAAACAATACTATATGTTCCTTCATTGCAGCACTCTTTGCTGTGGAGCTGGCACTAAATGGGTGGATGACATAATTCCTGGCATGCTCTAAATGTACTCCTTTTTTACTTGAGGAGGGGAAAAAAACAGTGTGTCTCTTAAAGAAACATTTCATGAGACACAGGAGGACCAATAATCAAAGGCTTTCTAGCTCACTACGGCAATGTTTTACATTTAATTTACACAACCCTTACTGTTCTAATATTTTAGTACAGTTACAGAGTTTTAGTGGGGTGGGTTAATAAGCCTAAAGATCAAGTTTTGCCCGAAACAGCTAACAAATCAAATGTTACACGCCAATAATAAAAAAAAATGTGAAGCAGCCACAGATATGTCAGTTTTCTTCTCTGCTATGTGCAGTGATTGATTGAGCGATTAGCTCACTATGAATACATTTGTAAGCAGTTAAGCCATTAGCATACATGGAAACCCTATTACGTGTTCCATTCATTTGCTTCTACTGTAGCAGGGGAGCACCTCTGGCTAAATCTCTTATTGTGAGCAGGAGCAGCACAAACAATAGGAATAAAACTCTGTATGAATGGTAGCATTGTCATGGTATGATGTCACTCGAGGGGGGCGGTGAGCTAAGAGTACAGCTGAATCTGCATGCTTCTTCACTGCTGTCTAGAAAATGTGTGCTGTATATGTTGTAAGAAAACGTGGAAATGCTTGCTCTCATTGCATCGGCACTGTCTCAGGCAGTCATGGTCACGGGACTCAAAACACATCTGTAGAGTAAGTGGGCTAAAACAAACCATAAGCATAGTGTTTGCACATAGATATGTTATGTACATATGTACAGTTAGTTAAGTAAACATGTGAATGTGGATCTGTGATAGTCAAACAGTCAAATATCTCCCCTATAATAAGATAACGTACAATAGGTACAAATATTAAATGTCATGTTAAACTCAAAGAAAGTTTGGATAAACATATGTTTCAGTCTATTGCCATAGTGTGGAGACAGACTGGAGTGCGGCCCCTGTCTCACTGCTCCTGCTGGGTTTGCCTGAACCTGTGAGCCGCACTGAATACAGTAATACTGTTGTTTTGAGTAATACTCAAAGGTAAAGGCCATGTTGTATAGTTTTTAATATATACCTATTACCCTGGTATATATTATATTTTAATATATTCTGACTCTGGCAGACCTGATTAGTCCTATTCACTCACGATATTGTTTTTTTGCAGTAATGAGCAGCGTGTTCAACCACATGCCAGTGGACTGCATGCAGAGTGATGTTTCTGTCATTTAACCTTTAACCTTTAACCTCATTTAACAGCACATTCAGAGAGCCTTCACTTTTTTCAATTTTGTTTTGTTGCAGCCAGTTGTTTAAAAAATGTTTTGGTCATTTATCTACACTCAGTACTCCATAATGATAAAGTGAAAAGAGAATTTTAGAAATGTTGTTATTTAGAAAAAACCTGGAATATTACAATATTACTTCAGTAGCATTTAGACCCTTTGCTCAACACTTTGAGTCTTTTGCGTATGACCTAACATGCTTTTAAACCTGGATTGTGGCATTTTCTGTCGTTCTTCTTTGCAAATCTTCTTATGCTCAGTCAGGATGGATCGGGACTGTGGAACAGGGTTTTACTGAGGATATCTCTGTACTTTACGTCATTCTGCTTTCCCTCAAATCTAACACCTCCCTCTCTAAATTAATTTAAATCATTTGGCTGGTAGTATAAGGCAGCAACATAACTGCCTTATGCATAACTGGATTCCTTATATAATGAGTTTGGAAAAATTATACAAACAGCTGTCAGTTAAACACAACTGAGCAGAACCATATGATGACTTGTTCAAACTCTCTCGTGATTTCCAAAAAGAATTATAAAATTGAGTTTTTCTCGAGCCATTGCAGTATGTTCCATTACAGAAATATGGTTGTTTTAATGCAGTGCTCCCCGAGGGCCTGAAAATCACAACCATTCAACATCAGTTTTTTGGGCCAGTTTTTGGTCTGGATTCCTGGTCTTAATTACATTATGTAATATTGTGTAATCTCCAAATTTTATTTTGAGATACATCATCCCTAAAGAAGACATTTTTTTCACAGAGGAATGAATCTTGACTATGTAAAGAATATATATGTATAAAAAGAGCATCACAATCTAAATACTAACCTGTTGCCGGTTATCCTCATTAGTTGGAACATGTTCGACCAAGCAGAGTTTATATATTTAAAAGTGGACTTTATATATTAGTTTTGACATGATTCACCGTTTAGAGTTTAAATATTTAAACCGTCTACATAACCTCCCTTACTTTCATAAAATCTTGCTGAATTAACGAGAGGTAGGGAAAACCTAAACTTCTAGAGTGCTGTACTGTAGGTAACCAGTTTGCATTTTGTTTCTGTAATGTGAATGCAAATATTTATAGCTGATAGTAAATTTGACATTGTAAAGCTAATGTACAGTGGGGCATTTTAAGGACTGAGTATACTGGAGGTTTTTTAATTTTAGTAGTAAGGTGCGTGTGCATGGATGTGCATGTCTCTGGGTGGATGTATGGGCAAGGGTGGCAATTGTGATGCAGTGCTGCATTTGTTTGTCTTTGGATGGCTGCTTGTTGTTTTAGCTGTGCTGATGGGGGGTGTATGTGGAGGCCATTTGGTCATGGTTCACGGCTTGTGAATAGGACAGGGCTCCGGCAGAGCCAAGCTTGGGTAAACTAGCTGCCATCACCACACGGGCCAGACTGGACTGATCCAGCCACCATCAGTCCCCCTCAAGCCTGAGCTGTAAACGAGATATTCACTAAACAAAATAACCTCTCAAACACTGCAGGGGTTGTTGAATAAAGTCTGTTGGGTCAGAGATATTCAGCCTGATAAAGTCACCAGTTATGTCACGACCTCATCTCTGAGACCAGTTAATGCTTACAGGTTGGAACCACTTGTGTTTTCTCCGTGAAAGGCAGAGTTGTTTGACATGTTGCAACACAGGAGGAATCTCATGCCTGCAGGTGTTTAACAGTGCATAATGCTAATGTTAATAGCTCAAAAATGTTGATACAAGAAATGTATCAGTGTATTTACAGTATGATTGCAAAGAAAGATTTGAATGAAAGCTGCAAATTTAAATCCAAACTTTGATTGACGGAAACATTATAGAGCGCTTTCTCAGCCAAAATGGGGAATAGTTAAAGATCTGTCGTTTTTAGCATCTTAAGTTGAGTAACCTGAAGTAAGTGAGCAGCTTGAAAAGTGACATTTCATTTTACCTTCATTTGCATGGTGTTGAATTATCATTTTGTTCATGCTCTGTCTGTCAATCACTCAGAGGAATTCTCTGCATTCAACATTGTGGCAATGAGTGTAGTGATAACCATGTAGGCTGTACTAGAGCAGGACTTTACAAGACAGGCAAGAGTGGGTATATACAGAGTGGAGTCAGAGGCCCATCCATTAACTTGACAGGGTGGAGAAGCTGCCAAGAGTATGAGCACATGCTTTGGAGCGTTCTCCTTAGTGGGTGTGTGTCTCGCTGCGTCCATACTGCCACAGTGCCTCCAAGCACCACCAGAGCGTCTGGCCCTGGCAGAACAGGCACTCTATGTCCATCTCCCTGTCTCGGTCTGGAACCACAGGGAGGCTCTGTTTGGCCCTGCTGTGATCAGTTTGGCCCAAAACCAGAGAGAGGAGAGAGGGGGCAACATTGCAGCCCAGCACTCCCATCAGACTGTCTGCCTCACCGTTCCCTGAGGAAATCAGTTTAACAGTCCCCAGCTCTTGGCAAGCAGAGGGAAAGGGGGTGGAGAAACAGGGAAGAGGTGTGTGTGTGTGTGTGTGTGTGTGTGTGTGTGTGTGTGTGTGTGTGTGTGTGTGTGAGTGAAAGAGAAGAGAGAGAGAGAGAGAGAGAGAGAGAGAACGGGGGATGTTACTGCCTCTTTGGGCGACAGGGAAATCTAATAAAATTGAACTAATGGGGGTGTGGAGTTTTAGGGGACGGAGTGGGTTTTGCATGCAGGCACTGGTGGGTAGTGGTGGTGGAGATGAAGAGGATAGAATTAGATCCCCCGAGTGCTTGGCAAAGCAACTCAACCAAACTGCTTCTTTCAACTGCAGATGGTGAACCCATGTTGGGTTTAGATTGTGAGTTAGGGGTCGAGGTCTACAAAAGATACTGCCAGGAAAGTTACAAGAATGAAATATTATGCAATTAAAAATACTGGGAGCACAGACATCATCAGCAAGCATGCTGCTGTGCTACTGTAGAGTTAACAAAAGGCTGCAAGAGGCAGACAGAAGCTTTAATGTTTCTCTCTGGAGGCTTTAATGCGAAGTGGAAGAGCATCATTTGGATCTTTTTGCACTTAAACTATGACTCCACAGACTGGTTAAATCTTTCTAACCTGCTGTAAGGCGCCAGAGGGCCACAGGTCCCCTGATAGTACACTGCTCCACTTTTAAAGGGAATAAAAGTGCTCACCCTGACCTCAATAGGTTTGATTTACCAATCCTGAGGCAGGCGTGGTCTTTTCCTTTTGTACCTGCTCCATACTCTTGCCTTCTTCTGCCAGGGTTAATAGATATGAAGTCATCTGGTAAGGAGAAACTTGAGCGTGTTCTCAGGATGTGCCCAGAGCACTCACAGGGACATCACTCAAAGGCTCCATGTCAAAGAGGAAATGGCCATTAATAAATATCATTAATGGGCGATCACCTGGTACTCTTGACACCACATTAATGAGAGGAGCCTAAAAAAAGAAGCGGGAATACAAAGGTCAGGGGCCAAAGGTCTGAGAGGAGATGGCTCCCCTCTTGGCAAAAAATGACTGAATCAGCGACGGTGCTTTAAGAATGGAAAATCAATAGGCTTACTACTTTCAGTACACTGTCAAAATGCATGAAATGTGGCATCAAATGCGTGTGATTACACATATATGGGCTGCTAATTTATCCTGGAATAAGCTGACCATTGCCTTATAGTGTCACAGACGACTTATCTCTTGGTGTGACTTTGCTGCGATTTTCTAGTTTTCATCAACAGCAGGGCAGACAATGGCAGGGCAGAGTTTGTGCCCATCTGTGAGAACCCTGTATGGCCACAGGCTAACACCTGCACTGATTTAATGACTGTTTTCTGTGGCAGCCATGTTGCTGCAGGAAAAAACGTATATGTATGTGTGTGTTATTAGAGTAAAATGCATGGGGTGGTTAAATTCTTGTGCTTAGCACAGTCTGGGGAAATACAACCATGTGTTAAAGAGTCATTAGGGAGCTGATGAAGGTGTTTGGGAATCACAGCCTGCTCATCATCGCTCTGCTAACATCCCTTAGTTGCGTCACTGTGGTTCTGGATACAAAGACTTAAGTTTTGGCTGAACTGATGTGAACTGAGATGTGTCTCAACTTCAGATGGAGCAGTAGCAGGCTCTTGTGCAGATAGCAGCAGGAGTAAGCTTGTATAACGGTAAGGTTTTTAATTTTTGACACATACATGTGTTTATATTGATATAGTACTTGCCATTGATTGAAATCTGTTGTCTTTCCCTTTTTCTCTTCGACCCATTTTGGGTCAGGAGACAATTTTTTTATTTTTTAATAATTATTTTACTTGTGTTGGAAGTGAATTTGTGTCTTGAATTTAGCTGACAAAACCAGCATGAACTTGAATCTGTGGCTAATGTCAGACCGTTAATCCTGCATTTATTGTCTTTTTCTCTCAATTCGGTGTGTAACCATCACCACTAGGGCTTGTGAATTGGCCCCTCAGCACTTCGACCTGCCTTTGTACTTTGACACTCTCAGGCCTCCTTGTATGCAGGCTAATTGAATTAATAAACAGATAGCACTGCTCTGCCAGCTGGACAGCTCTCAGAGACACTGATAAATGAGCACTTGCTGTCTTGGGCTGATGGTGTGTAGGGAGGAGACATTAGAGGCCATCTAATCTCCCCTCACCCCGGTGTCTCTCTCTCTCTCTCTCTCTTTCACCCCCCTCCGCTTTGTCCTTCTCCCCCAGTGTCTGGTAGGCAGCTCTAGCAGCCACAGATGACCATTTTACCTAAACAGACAATTTTACTAGAACCACAAAAACAGAATACAGATGTAGAGAGGCAGCCAGCTTATTCCCCTGGCTGCCGTTCGTTCAGGTGGCTGCCTGCTCTGTTGCCAAACCCTGATTGGTTTTCTTTTCACAAGATGGGTGGACCTCACCTCTCTATTGCTGACTGACAAGCTGAAAACTTAAGGAAACGTGCAAGAGCTATCAGACTCGGAAGATGTCCTTGTCAACACTGGTGACCATGATTGATATGTGTAAGCTCATTTAAACCAATTTATTGTTTTAGTTGCATGTTAGTTAGCTGTTAACCCTAATACCTAACTCATATAGACCTAATTGTTGGTAGTAACAGTTTGTTAGAGTAAGTCTGCTTGTATTATTGGATGACCGCGATGCTGTGGACAGCTGCAGGCCTGAGGCCGCCCGCTGTGTGTTAGTGTAGACCCTGTGGTATTTTAACCCCTGTCTCACTGGTCACAAAGAGGTAGAACTGTGGTCTCTTAGTTTTGTGCTGCTGACACTGTGGTGTAGGCAGTAAGGAGGAGTTGGGTTCGATCAAATGGACTTAAATATTAGGAAAACACATTTAAAATATTGCTCATAATAAGGGGCAACAGATCAACAGAAAGTTATGTTAGCTCTAGAAATGTAGTGCTGGATCTCAATGTGTGACATCTCGTGCTATGACAAGTAGAAACCATGCTCAGCCAAAACAGGCTTGACAAGGTCATAATTTCACTGTACTAGTTTCATTTGCAGTTCTGAGAGCATGGAGAGCTAGAAAAGACAACACTTTTTAATACATCCTTTTAGAAATACATTTACTTTATATATTTTGAAAAATTATGTGAAACATGAAAAATAATTTTTCTAATTGCTTTAACGAGTCCACGTCTGAAATTATTTAACTGTGTCTCCTCCCTCTTTTTAAAAAGCTTTCCACTCATGGACAGTGTGAGAGTCGTGTCATAGCAGTGTGATCCAGACCAGCTGGATGCCATTCCCTGTGGGAATCATGAATGCGAATGTTGTTAAAAGATATGGTGCCCTGGACACAGCGTGGACTTACTGACAGCAGCTGGGAGAAGGGGGAAGGGAATTCACAGAGGAAAGAGAGAACTAGAATAGAAAACTTTGTGGAATTCACAACAGTAGCCTTGAAATGAATCCCTTTGTTTTTAGGTTTTCCTGATAAATGTAACTGGTAGATGAATTATGAACAGGATCTAAGATTTGGCTTTATTATTTTCTGTATTACGTCCATAATTACCTCAGCAGTGTGCTTTTGATGAAAACATTGTGTGACCAGATAACAGTATCCACACTCTCTCACTGCGTTAGTCCTGAAGTAAGTCATGTAAGGGGGCAGACGTGGACTTGTTGACTCTGTGCATAGTGGATGAAGCTGAAGAAATATTTTGGCACTTGAATATTTGGGTTATGATTTTCTCTGGTCTCACAGTTGTCTGTGATGCCCAGAAAAACAGACTCCTGAGGAGAGCTACATTCGGTAAACATGGGGAACACAAGTGCGCCTTTAGTGCGCCTCTCTCTGGTCTTGTGCCCAGGCCACATTGGGTCAGTCTGGGCAAAGAAGAGCACACGGTTAAAACAACAAACCTTCTGCTGGTTCAACAGTGAGAACAGGCTGAGGGTCACACTTTGCCAGCAAGCTCATCTCACCGGCAGACATCCACACCCACACCCACACACACACACACACGCTCAGCAGTGAGGGAGGCTATTAGGAATATGAAGAGGAGGGACTGGTAGGATGGCAATCATGGAAGGGAAAAGGGGGGAATGACAGGACTGAAGGAGACACAGAGGACAGTCTAAGTGGCTTTGATTTGTTCTCCTGACATATGGATTTATGGAACCATTCATCATCTCATCGTCAGCTCTTGGTAACTGCTGATTATCAGTACACTGAAAGCATGTACATACTTAAAAAATCATACAGAATGACTTTAAGCATTATGCTGGGCATCCATTTTGTGTATTTAGAGACTGAAGGCTGCACTTTCGCACCACCCGGGTGCCATCACCAACGGAAACATGAACTCCATGGGCCACATGATGGAGATGATGTCGTCGCGGCAGGACCAAGCCACCCACCATCACATGCACTCGCACCCACACCAGCACCTGCAAGCCCCTCCCCATGCCTACCAGCACCACGGACATCACCATCACAGCCAGGGCCACGGCCAGGGTGGACAGCACCATCCGCAGGGACCCAACCCGCATCACAACTCACACAATCCCCATCTCCATCCTGGGCACACACACCAGACATCACCGCACCCTCCAATGCACTCTGCGTCACAGGTAAGCAAAGCACATTTCAAGTAGAGCAGATGCTTTCAGACAGCCCAAAGGCCACAGGTTCAATAATGCATTAACTACACCGCACATTAAAACTAGACCCCACTTAGTATGTAATACTTGTAAAGAAACGCAGTGTTTTAGTAGACATTAGAGCATTTTAGTCATGGAGTCAGCGATCAGTGGTGTGATATAGGAGTACGCACAGACAGTCAGTGGATAAACACACTTGCTGCAGTCGTAATGCCAAGTAATTTCTTGGCAAACATCACAGTGGTATTTTTTTATTTGGGTTGTTCAGCTATAGGTCAGTCATAGATGCCTGCTATGAAGTTTAAGGGTCATGAAGAAGCTTAAAGCTGCTGTTATTAAAGATGTTGCAGGACTGTCTTTCGGATACAAAGCTGCACTCCCTCTGCCAAGCTGCTACTAATGGGTCACAAAATGCACCAGGTGCAGAAGAAGTTTTATAGATGCTTTGCCTGGTGGTGGAGGTGATGTGAAGATTTGGTTTATTTTAACTAAAAATGTGGAATTATTGCTGACAACATTAAAAATAACATAATGTGAAACATTTCATACTTGAATTGTCTAATGCCCTCTGTGGTGCCAATCATTTAGGTATAAAGGACAATCTGACTGTAAGAAATGCAACTCACTGTATGTTCCAAATGTCCCATTAAGGCATTAAAACAACACCGTCTGTATGCACAGCAGCCATTAAAGCAGCTTGTATTTTCCATGGTTCTCATAAAATAGTAATGATCCTAAGACACCTGACCTTGCCAGATATATGTCAAGATCTGTCACTGCATGTACACTTTTAGAAATGGACCTTTTGACTGTGTCTGGCACTGTTAGTTTGAGTGGAAGTGGGCGTTGGAAAACCGCCTCCTGACACCTCTTTAACAAGGTGGGCAGACTGGTGAATCCACCCAGTCGCTCAGTCACTCCTGACACCCATGGCCCGGTTCATAGGGCACATGGCACAGCCACATGTTGATTTAGTGGATGGTGCCAGACGTGAGATATCTGCATGAACAAGTGTATAGATGCTTGTTTAGAGGCAGGAGACAGTGGAGCAATGTGTGACTGGCAGTCCACCTTGTGTGTCTAGCTGAACGGTGGCAGACGGACACTCTCGTAAGATCAAAGTGTTCAGTGATAATGGTAGCATTTCCCCAAATTTCAGATGTCACCTGCAACTCAACAGATGCAGCCTACACAGACGCTCCAGTCTCCACCGCCCAGCGGCGGGCGGCGCAGACGAGTAGTGGACGAGGATCCAGATGAGCGCAGGCGGAAATTTCTGGAGCGGAACAGAGCAGCTGCAACCAGATGCAGACAGAAGAGAAAAGTGTGGGTGATGTCATTAGAGAAGAAGGCTGAAGAGCTCACTCAGACCAACATGCAGCTTCAGGTACAAACTACTAACCCACTGCCACACAGCAGGTCAGTAGGTATTTCTCTCTGTCCCCATTAACCTTTATGATATTATCATCCATCCATCCATCCATCACCTTTAACCAATTTTCCCGTTTGGGTGATCCTGGTTTTCAGTTACCAAATATGAATCAAACAGTGAGTTTCACTGGTATATTTGGGTGCAAAAGATTACATCCCCTTTTTTGCATAAAGAATAAAAGAAAATATTTTTTCATCAAAGTAATATTTGAACCGTTAGCTAATACAAATGTGCTTTCATCAGAGATTGTTTAAAGTAAAAATTTAAAAAAAGGGAATGCAAACTTTTACACTTATTTAATCTAGGTTTGGAGTTATGTTTGCAAACCTCACCCTACACATACATAACGACAATGTACATTCACACAGGACAAATGTTCTTTCATCATCAGTTATATTAAAATGGTCAAATTTGTACATAAAAAGCTTTAATAAAATACTGAAAATTAAATTAGCGCCCCTAGATAAATTAATGAAATATTAACTTTAAACATTTCTGATGAAGAGACATTTGTACTGATTGTGTATTAATAAATATTTATGTTGATAATCACAACATTTTTTTTACTTTGTTTGCAATTTTAAAATAGGGAAACAGAGATGCAAACTTTTGCATTGTATAAGATATAATATCACTGAGAGCATCCTTGGCATCATCAGTTGGATGGCAACTGTGTTATGAAAACAATCCACTGATGCGATTAGTAAATTATTAAGTAATTGAGGATAATAGCAGTCTTGTTTGATTCCATGGATTGTATTCTTAAATGCTTTTTGTGTATCTGCCAATATTCAGAATGAAGTGACCATGCTAAAGAACGAGGTGACCCAACTCAAGCAGCTTCTCCTCACACACAAGGACTGTCCCATCACCACTATGCAGAAAGAGTCCCAAGGTTACCTCAGTGAGTAACTCAAGCATAAACACAGACACACACACAACTGGGATTTTGACCAAAACCACACCTTCGTCTGTGTGCCTTAGCCCTACTGTGCAGAAAGCACTGCTGTGGAAATGGAAATCTCTATATTTGTCTTGCCAAAGGAAAGGTATAAACTCTACAGAGCGAACTTTGATGGACACGGTGTCTGCCAAGAGTCTTCACTCATTTGTGTTGGTATCCAGCTCCCACGGTTGCTGAATGACTCTTCCATTGACATATGGGTGTTGCACACTCTTGTAGCTGGCCTCAACTGGGAGTTGCTAGTCTGAATCCCATAAGAGGCCTATTTTTCCATCTAAGTGTACCTCTGTGCACGAGGCAGCAGAGGCACAACATAAGAAAGACGTCACAGGCTGCACTAACTCTCACGGATACAGTACCTCAGGATTTCACTGATTATTGGACTGTGCTCAGACGTGCATCACGTCAGAGCCCCACCCTCTGATACAGACACAAGTGACATTTCCATGTAATTAGGATAAGGCACCTCCCTGTGTGGCTTTAGCACAGGAAAATAAGGCTCACAATCCTTTGGCTGAATGGTTCTTTTATGCGGGAGAGAACCAACTCCCAGACTGGGTTGGGAGAGACTTTCATCGATGAGTCTAACTTTTGTACAGATGTCTTCTTCAATGTGCCCAGAATTCATCAGGCATGTTTGTGGAGTTGAGTGATTTACTTTTTCTTTTTTTATGTTATCCATTTATGGCCTATTTTTGGGATAATAGATAAGAAGTTAGGTATGAATTTATTATTCCACTTGTTTAAAGTTTTTGTCTGCCAATAAAACAGTCAATAGTATTCAATGAGTGCACCTGGTCTGTCTTTATTTTGTTTTGTTTTATGTTATTAAAGCCTCGATATATAGCACAAAGGTCATATAGCAATTCCACTTGTATATACACAAATTTTTCCACATGTTGTCTATCCTCACTGATGTATTCTCTGTCTCGTCAGGTCCAGAAAGCAGTCCGGCAGGCAGTCCAGCGCCAGCGTGCTCCCAGCAGCAGGTCATTCAGCACAACACCATCACCACCTCCACCACACCTGTAGGGGGAAACAGTGTACACGGGCAAGCCAACCACCGCACAGACATTAACCCCATCCACTAGGGACTATAACCTTAGCCGTAGTCCCGAACTGCCCCCCACCCCTCTGCTTTCTGAGAGTTGCCAGCTGCACATGCTGCCTCTCTCTCCCTCCATCAAGAAAAACCTCAAAAGCCTGTGAGGCTGTTCTTTATACAGTAGCCACAGTATGTATTTTTATAGACCAATTAATGCCTAATGTTATATGGGTTGTTGCCTCTTTTTTTACATATGCTTTTTTTGTGCTTTTAGCAGAAAGGGAGTTTTGCTAATTTTAAGTGATTTTTGTGTTGTATAATGGTACACAATGGACCATGGTGGTCACGGAACCAGAAGTAGATCCTACATCTCTGTATGATTAATGGACTGATAATCAGTCAAATCGTTGTGTCACATGTGGACAGTATGATTAGTATATGCATTATGTGTATCATACAGAGGACTCTGAATACGTGAGTCGAATGTGGCTGCCTTTATTCAGTCTGTGAAACCAAGGCAAACTGTCGTCACAATGTCTTAAAGATAGGAATATGCAAGCAGGTGTACGATCAATTTCTTTCCTAGAAATGCATATGACTGTTAAACTTTTCCCTGTCAGTGGTATTCTCAAAGAGTGTTATAAAATGCAGTGTGACAGTGAAAATACCATATGACGAATTGGAAGCAATACATCTCAGTATTGATCAGCTTCTCTGCTGTATGTCCACATTCTGAACATGGCCAAGCCACTCTGGTCCTAAGGACATCTGACGCTGTTACAGCTACAGAACTGTACACTGTGATACCAGTGAGGCAGCTCAGGAGTTGAAACTAATTCCTTCGTTCTCCAGGACCAACTGAAGCTTTAATTACCGATGACTCTTCTTGTGTGCGGTTGTGCTTTTGGAGCCACATTTTGGATTCAAATTGAAAATGACTATAACCTTTGATTGCGAGCGCCTGCGCAGTTTTGAGTGTGCATGTGCATTGTGTATATACATAGTATGTGTTAGTGTTTTGCCTACTTTCCTCTGCAGAACAAAGCTCAGTGGGTGTGTAAAGACAGAAAAAAAAAGTGTGAGAAAGTGTGGCCATGTTTTTTTACCGGCATCCCACGACTGGCAAAGTATTTTATAGTTTCTAAAGGGAAGTAGTTTATACCTGTGCTTTCCAAAATCTCACAATGTGCCTGAAGTTTTCTTAAACATTTTCTTTTGGCTTATAGGCGACAAAAGTTTTTTTGATCAACATTAATTATTGTGTTTTCTTTAATCAATCAATGTATTAATTGTTGTTTTCTCTGTTACTGGCTTTCTTCTAGATGTTTGCTGCATGTTAGGGCAAAACCAGCTGACCAAGGAGAAAAATAACTCATGATCCATCTGACCTCTGACCTCTTCATCAATTTCTTTTCCTCTCTTTCTTAGGCCTCCTCTGTATTTCAGATTGGTGATGGATGTACTGATAATAATATAAGCTTGACCTTATCCAACTCCCTTCCAGCTTGAAACTTAATGCCTTCTCATGTTGACCACTTCTCCTCCTTCTTTCTCTCTCTTTCCTATGACCAGGAATGTCAGTTCTTAAGCATGACCATAATGCACTGTGTTTTACAGTATGATGGATGAAATACATTCCACTGAAAGGTAAAGCGATCCTAGAAGAGCTGTCTATGCACTTTGTCCTCTGCCTTGCCAGAGGGTAGAATAGCCATATTAAGGTCCAAGTAATTCTCAGTGACCCCCCGTTTTCACACACCAGCGACAAACGTAACTGTGTTTGGCTTTTTGGAGAGACTGTGCCTGGTACAGTATGCTTTATATGTCTGCAGCCAGAAGAAGGGAAACGAGAGTAAAGGGCCTGTCTCATCTCAGTTTAAGCCCTTTGTATTCTGGGAAAAACAAAACAAAACTCCAATTTCAGTTTTGTCAGAGATGAAGGATGTAAATTAAATCAGCTCGTAGGTGTCGCAATAAGTCAAATTTGTGTTTTCTTGTGACATCTTCACTGACAAGTCTTTGTGCGCAGCTTAGCGTGTGTGATTATAAGATAGAGATATTGATTCTCTTGAAAAGGGCTTTGTTGTACCAACCCTTTAAGCTGAAGCTACTTACGTTTTTTTTTTTTTTTTACAATTTTAATCATTCCAAATTAACCTCTTGCATGTGAAAATATGGTAATGACCTCAAAACGCTTTGAACTGGAAATAACATTTGGAGGATGTTGCTAGTTTATAGATCGATGAGAGTCTAACTTTTTTTTATTTACAGTGGACTTATGTTCAGACAGACTTTTGTTACTGTAAAAGCAGACAGAAGGGACGGATGGACGTGTTGTGCAAGTGTGTCTGTGTGGATTAGTGTGAGAGGTAGAGAACAATTCCTACACATTAATGATGTTATAATTGTATTATTTTAAATTTAAATGTATAAATATTGTACATAATATCAATTTCTGTAATCCTGTACATTTAATGCAACCACCCTTCTTTTTGAAGGGAGTAAATGTATGGTACATGTTTGTAAATAATGTTTGCATAGCACTTGTTGCCTTTCATTGTATGTCAAGGCTCATTTCAGCGCTTAATTACATTGTTTATATGTAATGAACTGATGAACCCTTTTTCGCCTGCATAACTTTGTACATTTTTTTTGTGTGTCTATAATGACATTGTCTCCATTTGGTTTTGCATTTGTACAGATGATAAAGTTATCACTGCAGTTACATTACGGTATGAAAATAAAGCATTTGTTCTATAACGTTCTAACTGATGTGATTTGATGTCACCAATGTCTTTTATTTCATTTTATGGATACATTCAGATTAATGGATATGTTCAGATTAAATTATCAACAGCATCTCTCCATGCTTGTCCTTGAGACATAACTGCTCATTAAATAGTTAGATGCTTTAAAGGTTTAGAATGCTCATTAATTATTAAACTGTCTAGACAGCTTGATAGATGCCTGATGAAATAACGTCAATACACAAACATGCCAAAGTACTAAAGAAACACTGCTGCATATCAAATTCTTTGGCATGACAAAAAAATACTACCAAGCATTGTGTACCACTTCAACTTCTAAATGTGGGTTTGGGCAACACACAACATTGTCCTTAAACTTTCTTCAATGATCTTCGTGGTATATGATCAGACGTCTAACAGCAGGATACATTAAACAATGACAGGACTTTACAAAAAATGATTGTGTCCCTTTCTGGGTTTTATCAATCAAATATCTTTAGAACACAGTGACCCCTGGTGTACATTTTGTTAATTAAAGTTACTTGGCTGCTTACAGTGTTGGTATGTGTGTAAAACACACTGGCAAAGTCAGTATCCTCACAACATTAAAACGCAGTTAAAAAAAAACATTTTATTTCAAGTTGATGTTCCAGTATTTACGCATTTTGTTTATATTTCATCTTTCCCTCACCGAGTGCCAACAAAAATTGTCAAATTACTTTCTGAATTTTTAAACATTTACTTTTAACTGAACCGTTTCATTTTGAGTCACTGAAACAAAAACAAAATGTAAGCAGTGATTCAGAGGTTCCCCTTGTTTCCCCCATTTGGAGTGCTGTCCAAAGTTCTAAACTAAAAATTAGCTGTGCAAAAATTTTAAAAAATTAAAATGAATTAGCTGAAAAGATATTTACAATTTTAATAATGTGCTGATTTATATATGCTGTGACAAACATTCAGTGTTAAACTGTGCTTTGATCAGCTATATTTCTGCACTAAAACCTTTCAAATCCAGCCCTGCGTCGAAAGGAATCTGTCAATCATGTCAAAGGATCTCGCTGGTTGGTCATAAGGCAGAATGTGTCCCCCTCCTCGGATAATGACCTTAGCGACAAGCAGAAAGACAATCAGACAGACTGTCTTTGTGGAATACTTTACATTGTTCCAATAGTCATGAACATCGTCTCACCTGATAAAACTCTTGCACTTGTCTTACATAACCTGCCACCTCAGTGTCACTGGGCTGAACCTTCCAGTGGTAGCGAGGGGCACTTTTGTACTCTTCGGCCCCGGTCCAGTTAACGGTCGGCAGGAACCTCTCAGTCAGGGGAGCAGCTACAATTACATCCAGCTGACCACTGTACATTAAAACCTGCAGAATGGGGAAAAGGTCCAATCAAGGAAAGAGGGTGAAGGAGGGTGAAACATCTCAATATCAATAAAGTGGTTTATTAGAATATTTAAACTCTTTTGTTGCAGGCAAACTAATTCTACATCTCTTACCCTATAGTTGTCCATCAGCACCCCCAGCCACGGTTTGATGCTTTTCATGACATCCTGCAGGAGGTGCTTCTCCACCTCCGAGCCATCGTGGAATGTCAGGTTGCCCACATGGATGGAGCGTCGCACCTCTGGCAGAGTCACAAACTGGGAGAAGTACTCCTGGTCTTCAGGCTCCTGTGGTGTAGGCAAAGAAATACAGAGGGCTGTCACAGTCTACACAAGCAGCTTTGAGGTCGGCCAGTTTCTCTCAGTACCTGACACATCATGTAGTTGAAGTAGTTGGTGCAGCCTGTTGCATTTTGGAAGAAGGAGGGGTATGGATCCACATCCCCATTTAGCAAGCTATCAAAAACCTGAAAACAAAGATGTTTCAAATGTGCTTTAATTTTATTCGCAAAATAAATCTTTATTTTAGAAAAAAAACATGGATTTTGAATCTAATGTTTAAGATGCATTCCTTGAAAAAATAGAAATAATTGTACATACAATATGATTAACAATATCAACTTGTATTTTGAGAAATTTGAGAGTTACCCAGTGTCTTTTACCTTAAAAGCCTCCACCCACTTCTGCTGCTGGATGAGCTTAACCCCATAGTCTGTCTGCTGGTAAACATACTGTTTTTGGTTTTCATCTATCATGCCTGTCTGGTACATGAAATCGCCATAGCCACCAAGCATCTGGAATAGGAAAAAAAGGAAAATAAATAAGTTCCAGATGAAAAAATGGCAGTTGAGGAGACGATGTTACAGAGAAAAGTTCCACACAGCCACAAACTACAGCATGGAGAAATGTGTAAGTTATGAAACAATGTGAGATACACACCATTTCTGGATCGCAAAGTCCATCACCAATAGCCATCCCCTTAAGGTTTATTTTCACCTTGGCAGTGGGGTTATTTTTATGGATGTAATAAGAAATGGCCGGAACATACTTCCCTGCATAAGACTACACAGACAAAGAGAAAAGTTTACAGAGTCAGCAATTTATTAGCTAGGTTGGTTATTTTTACTGTCAGATAGGAGGTCAGATTATGACCTCCTACAGAAAATGTAAGCTTTAGATTTTATAACAACAGAATAAAACATAATCATCAGACATAATCAGGAGTCTTGGGCAAACTTTTTCTCATCAGCATTAATCAAACACATTGTCCAACTGTTACTACGTCCTTAAAAAGTTAAAAAGGAATTGTGTAAAACTAATTTAAAAAATGGAAACAAAATGATCTGGCAAACTTTAACAAAAAAATACACATCTTACCTCTCCAGTTGCATAGAACTCATTGGCCTGATACTCAGGAAAGATTTGGAAGAACTGTGTTAAAGCACTGAAAAAACAAACAAAAAAAGGATCTGTAACCAACAAAACAACAGACTTAAAAAGCCAAGTGATAAAACTACTACGTTTGAGTTATGGAGCAGTGATTTACCTATAAAGATCTCTGCCAACATCATCCTGATTCTGAGCAAAACCTTTGTCATCATCAGTGAAGCTGAAACCAGTTCCAACCTTTAGAAAAAAGAAAAATAAACACTTTCTTAACTAAATATTGTTATAGATTGCTGGGAAAAACTTAAATTAAAAATGCGTTTCCTAAAATAACTTTTTTCATAAATAAGGAATACATACTGGATTATCAATGTACAAAACTGAATATCTGGTTGTCCAGGCATAATCCCTCAAATGAACTGGAGAGACAGAAATGAAGAAAATCAAAACAGGTCCAACAGATACTACAGAGGCCTCAAGATGATCACATTCCATCTGGAGTACAATTTTCATAAATGCTACTATGGGACAAAAATACCTGTCAAGTTCTTATAAACCACGTATGGTCCATGTTCCACAAACAGGCCGAACATGGAGGTACCGCCGGGCCCACCTTGAAGCCACAGCAGGACTGGGGCTTTGTCTTGGCTTGGCTGTCGTTCAGGGGAAATAAAAACACAGCAAGGATCTGAGCACCATCTTGTGGTCATTTCAAGTTATCAACAGAATTAAAACCGTTGCCTGCAGTGTAATAATTGATCAGCACTAAAACCCTATTCATAGCAATAATGATTAAAATGGGGGCAAGCTTCAAGTTTTCAGACTGAACTAATGAGGAAAAAATTTAGTGTCCATTTACAATCAGTTGAAATAAAGGATGTTTTATGAACTTTAAGTATAATGTGAAAATAATTTGGTGCCATAACTCACTGCTTTTGATTGTAAATGTGCTTCTAAAATCACAGTAATTGATGAGACGTAATCGTGAGAGTTACCACATCTCATATGATGAGATGTGAGGAGTCTAAATAAGCCACGGATATGCATAGTGAACTTTTGCTCATAATAACTGCTCTCAAATTTATAGCCTGAGGGGCCCTTGTAAAAATAAATCAATTTGCACATTGTAAGACTCATTTACGTTGCAGGTGACAAGTCAAATGTGGCCTTACAGCAAGTATGACATACAGATATGAGACTTGGTTACTGATTTACAGCTTTTGCAAAAAGTATTCGCTGTGGCGACCCTGATGGGAAAAGCCGAAAGAGTAGTAGTAGATTCACTCATCTAGCACAAGTGAATGGTTGAAAAAATCTTCACCTGCCTAAACAGAAAATGTAGTTTCTTATCACATGTTTACTTAAGCTCAGTTTCGAGGATTGTAATTTATCCAAATGTGACTCTCCCCTCTGACATGCTCTCGCTCGAATGTGATTCTGTGGAAACCCTCTGATGAAGCAAAGTTTGAGCCTACCATTAGTGCTGGGAAAAACCAGAAGAAGAGGTTGCTGTTGTATTTTTTGTTGACAGTGAGGTACCCAGCATAGCTCTTGACGTTGGCACCAGGCAGATCGCCTACCACACTCAACTTCCTGGCTGGAGGAACAAAAATGGCAACACATTAACATCCATGGAAAAAAAAATGTGTTTGATTGGTGGCAGAGGCTGCAACAATCTACAAATCTGAAACAGGGAGCCACAGTATTACTGTAGTTTTATGTAATGTGCATGTGCTGCTACCTTCATCTATGGCACCCTTCTCCAGGTAAGGAGTGAGAAAGAGAGGGGACCCGGGGTCGACTCCATTCAGGCCGCTGACACGGTGAGATTTTCGGCAGAAAAACGACGAGCAGCTCCGTGAGTGTGCGGAGTCAAGACAGGCCCAGAGTAACAGGAGACCAAGAGTTTCCTTCAGCAGCCTGGGAAATGTACAGGAGGCATATCAGGCTACACGCGGCTGGCCAGTGATGAGGTCCCACCTCAGATTTCAAGTTAACGCAGGTCCACGGTGACACCCGGAGTCCCCGGGCAGGGGGACAAGCAAAAAAACAACTTTAAATGTGTAGAAACTCACCTCATGCTCGGTGGAAAGAGGAGGACACGTTCAACCGGAGAAATACAGATAGAGGGCGAAACAGGCAAGCCAGAGTCACGTGATCCAATCTGATTAGATCATGTGACACAGTCGATCACGTGGTGAGCGTGAGAAACGCGCTGACAACCCTCAGAGCGGTCAAATGTCCAGAAAACTGAAAAAAACACCCCCGTTTTTCACATCCGGAGCTAGAAATTTAATGCTAGTTTTTGAAATGTTAGATTTACATTTGTTATAATTTGTATAATTGGTTATCAAAGTGGCTCTGGCGTTTTATAAAACGGATAAATTAAGTAATGAATCCATAAGTTATTGTGAACATTTTAATACTCATATTCTAAATAGAGTTTTTGTGTTAAATGTTTAGGCTAATGTGTTGTAATATTTCATGTTATGCACAAATGTTTTTCTTGTGCACTAACTACACAAATACACTACTGATCACTTTTATATTTATTCATCATAAAAGCTGGGATACTACATGATGGGTTTATGTAAAGTAAACACTAAAAATCTGCATAAAAGTGAAGAAATATGGAGCTAATGAGTGACAGCCACCAATGATGACAGGCTGAGACATGTACCATGTACCATGTTTTTTTTTAATTTGCTGTGTCAGTGAGATCTGTGTATGAGTGAGATCTGTGTATGAGTGAAATATGTGTATGAGTGAGATATGTGTATGAGTGAGATATGTGTACCAGTCGCCCACTGACCTCTGACATACTAGACTTCATACTAAAATCCCTCACATTGCACAATAGATATGAAAAGGCCTCTCCCAGCCCAGTGACAGCTCAGGTGTGTGGGGGGGAGGCAACACAAAGCTGGATGTTACTGGGCATTTGACTTGTTCTGTGGTGTGGTGGCATTTTTAAAATACAGTGTAGTTTTAAACGGCTGATTACACTGGAATAAGACATGTTTTGATATGTCCTCTGGCTGTCAAGCTCAGACATGCTGCTCGTTTGACACATCTGAGCTTTTTTTTATTCTTACCAGTTTGTCCTAACAGTTGTACACATTCTCACCCAGAATCTGTTCAAAATGACCACAGCTTTAACTGCTGGCCATTGAACATCTGGACTGGAGCATCTGCCCAGATGTGTCCTAAACTCCACCAATGAGACTTTTTAATGACAGGTGAAATCCAGGCACAACTACCAGCTAAAGTTGCTTCTTGACACTGGGAGATGAAGTGACAAAGGTGCAAAGGGTTACTGACCTTTCTTCAAACTGCACTTGACGTCAAATCCACTAAAGCCTGTCTTTTCCCACAAAGCCGGAAGCCACCAGGTGGCGTAAAAAACGTACAGATTCACTGTGGTTCTTCAACATGTGATGAAAACATGCAGGGTCCAAGCTGGAATATGTGGTTCAGCTGGTTGGGCCCTTGCATGGATCTGATTGAACTGTGGGTTTCAGTCTAAAGGAGGGTCTGTTTTGAGTTTGGCCAAACTGGTTTTTGGGTGGAGGGTTCCTGTGCCAGTCAGGGCTGCTTGCATCTGGCAACCCTGCTCCAAACTTTCACTTTAAGAAGGCGTCTACGCTGCAGTCTGGTGTGTTTATTACTGCCCTTAAAGTGGCACATGGAAACTGGAGCTGATCTCCATGGCGCAAGAACCGAGACCTGCAGCGACTGTGTGTCCGGCGTGAGGAAGTGTGTTTGGAGCGGCGGATCCACCGCGCACATCCCCGAATCCGGATCCTGAGCGAGCGTCTCTCTCTGTGGCGGCAGCACCTCCAGCGTCTGCGGCAGCGGCAGCTCCGCACCAAGGCGCACGGCCAATCGTCGGGGAAGATCAGCGGATTTCCACAGAAGTGTGGCGGACTCAGGGTGGGTGGAGGGGGGAACTAGGCACGAAATAGTCACCGGTGCAGCCGCCAAAGGTGAAGCACAGTGGAACGCGGATGAAATGGAGGCACCACCGGGGACGAGCCGCTGCGAGCGCACCTTGGCCAGACGGGAGTAACCGAGCCTGGAACCGCTTTGGGATGGCAGCATCCAGCAACTCAAGCCTCTCAGGTTCATCCATATCCTCGGGTAAGAGTTGACATAGCTCACACTAGACACTGACATATGGCGCTTATACACTATTATTTATATCATTATAATAATGATAGTGATAATGATAATAATAATCATCTATCCTATGAACACACGCCTGCGTTCTGTTTCAACAGACCCTATTATGTGGCTGGAAAGAAACTTTTAATTGTCTTGTAAAAACCAAATCCTCCCCATAAACACACACTATGAAATCTGTTTAACTCTTCTTTAAATATGTATTGAAGTCAAGCTTCCAGTCACTGCTGAGATTTGGGATTTAAGATGAACGCAAAGCATCCTCGTCTACTGTAAGTGATGCAGTGGTGGTAAGAGGGAAAAGATGCCTTTTGTGTGCTGAGGATCATGGGGTTGGGAGATGCAGTCTGTATGACGTTGGGTTTTGATGTTATCATTAGATTGCCAATCATCTCTATAATTCTCTTATTGACTTTCCGCTTGGTTGGCTTTTCTGGATTATCTTTGGCTTTTGCAAGCTACAATTTTCCAAAGCGCAGGGTGTTTTCTGACACTATCCAAATCCTAATATGCAATGAACCAGTGAGGTAATACTGTGCCAGAATGAACTGTATTATCCTCCCTCCCTTTTTTGCTTCAACCAGGCCATGCTTTAACGTGTATGACCTATTATATATTGCTAAAACTTTCAATTTAGACTTTAATTCTCAAACTGAGAGCGGAGCGTGGGGATAGCAGATGATCAAACAAACCCAGAATGAAATAGCAGCTCAGTGTTTGTGTCTGTGTACATCCCATTCTGTGTTGATAGAGCGCGTTGCCCATGTTTGCCAGGGTATAAAGTACAAACTCCACTATCACACTGCTGTTTGACGTGGAAGCCCCACCAACAACCAGAGGCATGCGAGAAACAGAGAGAGTGTGTTTGACAAGAGGAGAGAGAGGCCGTTTGTAAAATAACAGGCTCAGCATTTTGGTTTGTGTTCGCTCTTTCCACCAATATTTTACTTTCAACCACAGAGAATCACATCTAGAAATGTGTAGTGATACAGTCCTTTCTCAACCTACGAACAGAAAAACATTTCAAACTTTGCATGGCGAACTATATGTTTGCTACAGGTTGAAGATATGTGTATCCTAATGTTTGTGTTACTTACTTGGTCTCTCTGCGTCCCAACCGCACCACACAGCAGAGTCACATTTCCCAATGTACTGACCAATGGGAGGGACGTGCAGTCATTTCCAAGCTGATATAGCCTGTGGTAACCACATACTTCACAAAGCATTATCTCATGTGTGCGTTTCAGAAAGCAGCGGATTTACGGTTTGACCGCTGCTGCTTTAAGAGGAAAGTCTTTTCTTTCTGTGGCATGGGAGGGTTGTCATTACTGTTGGGCTCTCAATATAATTATCAGAGGTTACAAGCTGCTCTACTGCCAGGGATAGAGTGGTTGTCACAAGGGTATTATTATTTTCATGCAGAGCTCTTTGGCAGTCAGACACAACATTTGAATAATCTTGTCTATGAGGCATATGACTCAAAAATGAATCCCTGCTCCGTATTAGGTCGTCTTATCTGGCTGCAAACAAAGTGCTCTTGGAGTATTAATAACAGCTGCTTCTAGTGTTAAGTCTATCGAGAAATCTTGTGCCATGTCTTGTGTTGGGGAGAGAGTGTGTAAATAAAGTTTATTCAACAAGTGTCACTGATAACAGCTTTACATGCTACAAATTGATCTATGACAGTGGTATTGTTAGTTACAGCACACTGCATTACTTCTGTACTTCCTGCATATTATTGACATAAAGGGAACAATAGCACATACCACATAGAAATGTCAAGACTTGTTTGTAAATACAATCTGTTAAAACACTGGTAAAAAATAATACGCCTATCTTGTATTTTTTGCAAACTAAAACAGTTTCAGGGTGATTGCAACATTTCTGTTAGAATCTCTTTCCTCCCTGGAAAGATATTTCTGTCGATTATTCTAGATCAGGCAGATTCCTACACATTCTTGGCATGGGTGGGCATGGAAGCATGTACTGTACCAGCAGCACACCATTTGCTAGATGGCTCCAGGAAATAAAGCTTTGAAAATAAATTGAGGGATAGAGTATGAAAGTATGCCTTCTGCTCCAGGCCTCAAATGACAAAATTGGTCAGGGAGGCAGAATTACAGGCATGTCTTACAGAAAGGCTGTCTGCTCGACACAATTCTGCACATGTTTCTGGCAAATGCTGTAGTTCACTCAAAAATCTTTCCATTGGTTCTGTTCCTTGTCCTTTCCAGTGTAAATCATGTAGGACCAGATTTCTATCATGTTCATTGATTTACTGAGATTATCCGCATGCTTTATAGCATCAACGACTAAGTCCCACTAAGCAATCCAGTTTCCCTAAGGGCGTTCAGCCCAGCAGTGCACAAACACACTTCAGAGAGGTGCCCTCATACCTGTCACATGGTATCTGGCCAGCTCTAAGACAGTTTGAATGCTTGTCTTGGACCAGTGTAATACACAGATGGTCTCCATGCTGCAGCTCTGCTGCATCCCACTGACTCTGTGTGTGTATGTGTGTGTGTGTTTTGCATGACTGTCTGTATGTATCTGTAGCATTGCACTCAGAGCCCTGCACCAGCATGTGACTGTGTGTGTTTAGGCTATAATTTTTTGTGCCAAGTTAATCAAATGACTAAATCGAGCATGGCCACACTGCAGTCTAAAAAGACCTACTAAGCAACATTATGAAAGAATGAATTATTATGATACCCCCTTTTCCTTACTTTAGACTGCTAAATTAGGATTAGGACTGGGTCAGACTCCTGCTTCCATGACAACTATTGAACAAAGTATTGAACATAAGTGAGCAACATTAAGCACTAATAACGCTAATATTTAAGTGCTGTTGGGCAACACACTGAACCCCAAGTTGCTTGCGGTGGGTCAGGTGAGCATCTTGCATGGCAGCTGCCCTCACTGGTGTGGAAGTGTGAAACAGAAGCAACATTGTCAAGTGCTGTGGATAAAAGGGCGATATGAGCAGAACATTTACCACATAGGAAGAGCTGATGGTGGTGAAATGTATGTTTGTGGTGCATCAGTGCTAAATGACTCTGTGTCACCACGTTAGCCAGGCATCACAAAAATATGGCTACTGCCTGTCACACATGTAGTGTGAAATGCTGTAAAACAAACAGGAGACCACAAACTCTTTCCTCACCCGACCCTCAGACTGACATCTTAACATCAACATACGAGGTGAACATAGACAGCGGAAATAAGGCACATAAAACTACACGCAACAGGGCTTGTAACTACCTATTGTAGCCTTACTAATTGAAAATAATACAGAGACAGCATATTAATTGTTTAAAGAGAGAATGTGTTTTTCTGACTTACACAGGGGGGTAGATTCTTTGTAGACCGCGTGGCCTAATGGATAAGGCGTCTGACTTCGGATCAGAAGATTGAGGGTTCGAGTCCCTTCGTGGTTGTTATGCCAATAAGTAATTGCCCATAAGCATTACTTATGAATGTTTGGAGCACAAACATTGTTTGTCTCTAGTCTTTACTACACTGATTGTTGTTGTTCACTCAGGAAACTGTCCCCTGCTGTAGTTCACTCGCTAAGGCATCATCCATGGACCACAAATGAAAACAACAGTAGACATATGCATAGATTGAAAGACCAGTGTTTACATTTTGTGTTTTTGGTAAAAGAAAAGCTGCATGATGTTTTTTCTCTATATATAATTTTCAATATAGTGAACAGGATTATGAAAAGGTCATGAAATGTTCCAAACTTGTCATGCCATTGTCAGCTGCATAGTCATTATTCAGTACATCTACAAACGTTGTTATTTTTGGTGCTATAGCTAAGTAATGTTTTGCCTGTGCACAGACTGTAGGGCAAATGAAGTCTCAGGAAGCAACAGTCTAAGGTGAGCTTGATCTTCATTCATCACCAATTCTCTTTGTCACCAAAGCGAACACCCGCTGGTAATTATTTTATTGAATGCCTCCGACTGGTGTGTAATGGAGGGCAACACAATTAATAGCTGTTTTCTTCAGGGGAAGAACCCTCCGGCTGCTCCAGAATTTTAAATACTCCCTGATCATCAGACACCACCCAAATTCTGGGCTACTTAGAAATTCTTTTTGATGTTCTTTGGATATCTGTGTGTTCGTCTGCTTGTGTATATATGTATTTGGTTTAGAGTGGGTGTGCACAGTGTAGCCTAGTGTGTTTGTGTGAGTGTGTGTTTGCATCAGAGCTCCCTTCTCTCAGTCGAGACCGCTGCAGAATTCCAGACTGAAATGCCATTCGTCATTAAAACGAATCAGATTGAAAAGAGAATATTTGGCAGCCGCCCAGATGAAATCACGTTCTTTAAACCAGCGCAGTGGCATAAATCTTTCAGACACAGTGACAAAGCATCAGCTTTAGGACAATACATATTCCAAGGCAGTTTGGCCGCACATCAGCAAACAGAAGCTAAAGACTGTTTAGCCTCGATATTCGGTTCAGAGCTTTAGCAACAGCCTTTACCCTCATACGCCCGCTTCCCAGCTAAAAGGCTTTTATATCATTTGCATAATTATTCAGCTTTTGATTGTATGCACCTATCTTCCCTCTGCGATACAAAGTTTGCTTTCTCCTCAGTAACCCTGCTATTATGGTGAGATGTAATGATGAGCTTTTTGTTGAAAAATGTTGCAGCCAACATCATGTGAAATTCCTGCTGCAGTGAGAAGAGGAAACAGCATGAAGTTAATACTCTGATTGCCTGCTATTTCGGTTCCGTCAGTCAAACAGAGAAAAAAAATAGAGCAGAACAGGAATACACAGACATTTAGCAATAAAGCTGTGAACACTGATGCTGTTTATGTAAGTAGGTTTCATATCTCCTCTGCATGTACCTCAGTGCCCACGTCCAACAAGTGCTCACTAGTTTTCATTAACCAGTTCCCTCCTCAGGTGTGTGATTCTTTCCCTCTGGCCAGAGGGGTGTGGCAATCATCTGCTGATGAGGGCAAAGGAATGTTTTATAACAACAACATGTATATTCTGGACCAACATGATTCGCTGGAAGTATTTCTGTATCTGCCATAAAATCTGCTATGAAATAGCTAAATACTGTTATTGTATCAATTAAGTATGGTAAACAATAATTCCAATTATCGATACGTTTATGTGGGTGTATATTTTAAATCACAATTTGCAATATATAACTTGATATGTTGAGTTTACTATAATTACAGCTTTTGTTGCAACTTCATAGAGAGGCAACATTAATATTTGAGCTAGACCTTGGGAACTAAAGTGTCAACTCATTTGTTTTAAATCACAGATTTTTGACTTCGCCATTTGGAGCTGCTGTTATGAGAGTTGGAGTTAAATGAAATAAGATGGACCTTGTGTTGAGAGTTTTAGTGCCAGTTACTATATATATTTTTTGCAGTTTAGTACAGAAGCAGATTTGGTCACATACTTTCTAATTTCTGACCCATTTAGTGACAGAATTCATTACAAGTCATAACTTTACCCAGTAATTACGACAGTAAATTATCGGTTGCTACAGGGCTTTTACTTCATCACCTCTCCTACTCTTTTTAAGCTAATACACTGTATCATCACACCCCATCATACATTCCGGGAATGTGTTCACGTAATCATAAATCAGGCTGTAGGTTCACAGAACAAAGTCTTGCTGTCGGTCCTAAGATGTAGATTTTTATTAACTTCCCATATTTTATCGGGTTGTGTTTCTGCTCTTGTCTTTGATTTTCCAGGACCCTGGTTTCAGGTAAAATAAATTAGGTGCGTGACGACACCTTGTTTAACGACACGGACAAACATCTGTATTGATTGTCCTTGAAGCAGACACACTGATTCGAAGTGCATTCGCTGGTGCACCTCAAGAAGCAGCTGCGCAGAGAGGATCCATATGCATCATTATAAGAGAGAGATAAACAACAGTGACTTAACTGTGGTGAAGGGCCCACAGACGCTCCTCTGGGAAAGAGATAGAAATGGAGATTTTAATGAGAGAAAACAGAGCTATGTCTATTAACACCACTGTGCGCTCATAACAGAGACCTGCTTTGTTTTTGTGTTTTTCAGACCCGGAGGATTACCAACCACCCATATGGAAATCTTACTGTGAGTAATAACATTCATTTTAGATGCCGATTATCAGTGTTTTAACCTGTCTCTGGCCTTTAGTGTATTTCCCTAAAAAATAGCATGTTAATATGTGACCCACTGGATAATTAACACAAACTAGTTTGGTTTCGTTATATATATGGCACAATTAGATATGCTGCACCTTCCAAAAAGCTATACGCATGCACAAAAAGCACGCACTGAAACATACTCGCCCACACAACACATTCACACATGCACAAATGCAAAGCAGCCTGTTCCTGATCTCTGAGTTAAATAGGTTACCATCACCCAAGAAAATAAGATTTTCTACCTGCAAAGCGGCTCAGTTGAAACACCCACAAACCCCATTATACAGTGTTTTTTGCCATGTGGGAGGAAACAGGCTCACTTCTCAGCTTCTTCTCTTGAAGCTGGTCAGAAATAATTTCCCTGTGATTAAATATCGTGTGTATAATTTTGTGAAACACTGTGTCTCCCATCTTCTCCTGACTCCTCTGGTCCTCTGCTGAGGTATTTTTAGAGCTCACTGTGTCACAGGAATGGATAATGTCCAGATCTTGCTGCTTGGCTTAAGTCAACCTGACAAAACAAGAAAATTCACAGTCAGGAGTCTTCCTTCCCCTGCCTGGAGAATCTGCTGCAGTGAAGACTTCGCTCAACCTCACACAGCGATTTCTTTCTGTAGTGTAGTACAGTTAGTAATGAGGACACAGTTTTAAAGCTCAAGTTGCCATCCTCAGCACAGGCTATGGAGTTCCCAACAGGAATGTACAGTAGGAACAAGTGCCCTAAAGTATAAAGCAGTGTGGTTTGGAGGTTTGGAAATGAGGTAGTTTGTCGAAAAAAAAAAAAAATTACACTTTTAGAACCGCTCTCAGCATTTGTGTTTGTATGAGCCAACAATAGTTTTCTTTGCTTATACAGTGTCTTGAAAGGTTTAATAAATTTGTAAATTTAATGACCTCATAAATGATGTCACATAACTGCCGTTGAAGTGTGCTATCCAGTTGTTAGGGAAACTACTGTTTGTATTGCAGTTATTGTAAACGGACGGACAGTGTGTAGCTGGATTTTTACCATGTTCCGTGGAATTTTTGGTTATCATCTCAATGTGATCTGTGGCATTATTTGTTATCAGCTCAACTGTGGATGATCCTAGAATTCAATAAATCTTCAGTGTTTTATAAAAGGATGACCCCTGAAGTGGGACATGGGTAGGCCTGCCTGTACAGCGGTAATATTTTTGTCTTGACAGTTCAGGCGAGGAACAGAATCAACAGCAGAATTTTGGCTTCCATTTCCCCTTGTGATGTACTAATTCTGTGAGGCTGCTGAGGTGTTTGTGGTGATTACTCCGCTGCTGCAAATCCCTTAATTCGGTTTCCACTTTGCTCCCAGTTCAACACTGGCGACTAATACAGATGCAGCATGTGTGTATTTGTAAGTCAAAGCGTTTTCCTTTCAAAGTCAAATAGTGAAAATAGTGGCACATTAGGCAAATGAACAACACTTAATTCAAGTCGATTACACATTACTGTCATGTAAAACACTGACTGCTTAGCTTTGCATATACACTATCAGGCATTACATTATGACCACCTGTGCATTTTAATGCAATCCAATACTGAATACTACTCAGTTTTTAGGTTGAAACTGTCAGAAAGGTGATAATTCCAATACATGTTTGTCACTGAGGTCAAAGTAGGTAGTAAAGTTGCGCATTATCTAATGTTTTGTGCACCCTATTTAAAGTAAATGCTTATAGTTATAACCTTGTAAATGTGGAATTTATGGCAGAACCACCGTATTGGACTGCCATGAATTGCACAGATGCTCATAACGTTTTGCCTGATCGCTGTCTAAACGAATAGCTCATTTTATGTCTTGTTACCTTTACTATTTGTTAGAAGAGCAGTTGAGTGGACAGCTTTAAGGGCAGAAGGCTGTGTAGTTGCACTGCATTAGCTAGATTCTTCTTAAATGTGTTGCCAAGATTGTTATCTCCGAGGGGCAGACAGTCTTTATTAACATGCATGCGCTTCTCTAACAGTGTACCAGCTACAGCAGGAAGCCGTGAGACCAAAGAGGATCACATGCCCTCAGGAGGTACGTACATCTGTAAATCTCAGGACAATAGCTTACTGTACGGGGCTTAAGTGACTGACTTTGTCTTTTTACGAGCAATTTAATTTGTAAACAGTAATATGAAAAAATAATTGTGTTTACTTTTCAGAACCTATAATACTTCACATTCGACAGCAGTTATTTGGCACAGAAAGAACAATAACGTTTCTTACTAGAAGGACCTTCCATTAAATTTGTTAAAAAAAAGACATGATTGTCTTGTAAACAGCTATAAATGTGGAAACTTTACAAAACTGAACCAGCTGCTGGTCCCATTATTTAATTTTAAACACAAAAGCTTTTCACCCTTGTCTTAAAAACTACTTTATTAGACTGCATATTTCAAATTCAGATGTCACTCTCAGGTTTTCAACCTGGAAACCATTTCTTCCAGGTTCAATGACTGGTCTGGCTTCCAGCTGTCAGACCAGTCATTGAACTATGTGGAGTGACTTGCTGCTCCTCGAACCTCCCACACATGATGTGTTATTATTTCCATTTTTATGTGAAAAAAGTTACTGGGAGAACTATCAATCATCTCCTGTACATCAGAAATAATGTGCGTCTTATCCTTTTCTGCCACATGATAATGAGCAAAGTGAAAGTTGTGGGCTGGCTGTGTGAGATTGGTGGCTACAAATTAATTTCAAGTACAAAATAATCTGTAGCCACATGATATTTACATTGCTCACAATTCAATTCTGTTAGAGTTTATGTCATAAAAACAGCACTTTATTTAAAAGAATCTTCAGTATGATGTTTGAAATTTTATATCAAGTTCGAGATGAAAAGTGTTTTTTTTTTTTGCAGCTGGCCATCTGTCGCCAGCTGTTTCTTCATAAAGCCTCTAATTCATCTCCACAGTCTGTGATTTGGCTTTATAGTGTCGTATCTGTGATAAGACGTAGGGGCACAGATGGAGATAATCTGTCCTGCGGTGTAGATTCCTTTATCTGTCTCACAGGCTGTACGAACAATTTGCAAAGCTGTTTAATTGAGCACTCATATCATATTGCTTCAGCCAATATTTCTTCTTCTGGTTTTCAGATGGAGAGCAGGCCCAAATATTATGGCAGAGAGTGAGTATAACTTAATGACTGTCATCATTTTTAATGCATTTTATCAAATATTAATGTGCAGAGAATGGTTTTGTTTATCAGTTTGGCTTCGTTTCTGGTGTGGTCAGGGTTTAATTTGGTAGATGTGTATTTCTGAACATCTGTTTGTCTTCTTGCGTTGGTCAAAAAAACTAGACTAACATTTAAAACATAAATTGCTTATAAATGTTAAAATATCATTTAAGGAGTTGAATCTGAATCTTTTGCACTTCAGGTTTCACGGTATGATCTCTCGTGAGTATGCAGATGAGCTTCTGGCAGGAGCAGAGGGCGCGTACCTCATCAGGGAGAGCCAGAGACAGCCAGGGACACACACCTTGGCCTTAAGGTACCAACGCCATCTGTATGCAGCACAGAATCACTGAGGGGTCGACCCGATGAGCAGCCGCTCAACCCATGTTCACTCTCCTTTCATTCACGTCCTCGTCCATGTATCTCAATCCAGGTTTGGGCACCAGACCCTCAACTACAGACTGTTTTACGACGGGAAGCACTTTGTCGGAGAGAAAAGGTTCGAGTCTGTCCACGATCTTGTGACAGATGCCCTCATCACTCTGTACATCGAAACCAAGGCAGCGGAGTATATCTCCAAAATGACCACCAATCCCATCTACGAGCATCTCGGTTACACCTCGCTACTCAAGGACAAGACGGTGCACAGGCTGAGCTGTGGACGGACAGAACAACGCAGGGTCACCTTCCAGAGAGACGAAAGGGTGAGTTTCAAAGCTGCTCGTGTCACCAGGAGTAGATACAAACATATTCAGATCCCGTCACTCTTCACACCACTGCGGTATAGATTTAACTTGGATGGATACAAGCAGTCTGCACTCAGTGTCCCATAATGACAAAATGAAAACAAGTTTTTACTGTTTACATAGTTAGTCAGAACACTCAGGCGAACATCAGATTGTAGTCACATGCATCCAGTTTGCCAGGTGTGGCAAATTAAATTGATTGGACACAGATTAGGAAGACAAATGCAAACGTTGCTTTCAGTGCACTGTCCATGCCCTGATCATGCTGTTGAGAACAAGAGTAATGCAGCTTTACGTGGCGTTCAGGCGTCTACTGCTGAAGTTGAGCAAGACGCTGCTTCACAGACCTGCTGCCGTTAAATCAGTTCTCAGCTATGATCATTTAATCCTGTATTGAATTGTCAGGCCAAATAGCTTGATGTAATTTTAAATGGGCAGCACTGTGGTGAAGTGGTTAGCGCTGCCACCTCACAGCTAGAGGGAAGCCTGGTTTGAATCGACCGGCCTGCTGCGGTCTTCCTGTTTAGAGTTTGCATGTTCTTTCTGGACGTCCATGGGTTTCTTCTGGATTCTCCCATTTAGGCTGTTACAGAAAGCGGATGTGGGATAATTGTAAATTAAATGCATTTAGCCCACTTGTAGGTGGCATAATTTAAAATGCTGGATTGAAACTGAAATTGAAGAGATATAAAACAGTATTTTGTAGCCTAAGTGGTTCTGGGAACTCGGTGCGCTGCAACTTATGAAAACAAATGCAAATAGAAAAAACACAAGCAAAGCAAGAAATGATCTAGGAACTGCAAATACATAAATTTGAATCATGCCATTCCAAAGTATGAATTCATTTATACTTTGCATTTAAAATCCATGAGGCACTGTGGCACCAGCTGTGCCATGCCCAGGCATTTCCATCACTTTTTATTGCCACTGGAATCATTGCGGTTGTTGTATGTGTTGTTCACAGCATTTATGTATTTGAAGCCATATTTTGTATTTGGCTCTATTTTTGTATTTGCTGGGTTATTTCCATAAATGTTGCACCTCTGTCAAATTTCTGAAGATGTTTTTTTTATTTGATTGTATATTGTCTATTTGCAGGTGTTTTTCTTGCAGCGGGTTGAGCCCTCAGAGCTTTTGTAATTTAAATATTCAAACGCTTCAGTTACGTACGGTTCTTTAAACGGCCCAGATAATTACAATCCCCCCTGACAGACACAGTGATTTTGATCTACTTCCTCGCTGCTGAACATTCCCACTACATTTACAGTATTACAGGAGTGCCTCTGAGAAGGCACTTTGTCCTGTGAGTGAGACGTACATTATCCCTGTGGCCCCTGGGTGTGTTCACTGCTGCCATGCTTCATTGCCTCCTCTGAAAGGTAATGATGACCAAGGGGACTGGGACTTTGCTCTGCCTGCCATGTGTACCAGACACAGCGATCTTGGGTGAGACACATTGCACATTGTGTGCGCTGGCGCTCAGGAGCTGTTGTCGCATTAAAGTCTGTGAATGATTTATCAATGAAAAACGAGAAAGGTCTTTTTTCTGGAGAAAAATCCAAAGTGTCCCTCCACTAGGTGGCAATGTTATCCTGATTGCTCCTGTCCTCTTGGTCTTATGTTTGCTTAAAAGCTCTTTTCGTGCACAGATATGCAGTAGATGGTGTTGTGTGTCTCAGCTAAGGCAGTTTATTGCTTTGAGGATTCTTTCGTCCTGAGTGTTTGTAGGCTTGACAGACACATGACAGCCCTGTCAGCAGGAGCATCAGCTGCAGTATTTATACCATCAGTCTTCCCTTTTGTTTTTGTAACTTGAGACATGAGCCATTAATGCGAGCCCTTTTGACCTAACGATCATCAGTCAGTCAGTAGCCTGTTGACTTATTGGGGTCTTAAATAAGCGCAGTGCCACAGATGCCGCTGTCAACCTAATAAACACACGGTGCTTGACTGAACAGTAGCAAGCGCTGTATTTTTTTTTTCAGCTCCGATATTTAATGTTCTATTGACTGCAGATGCCAATAACATCCATTTGGCGACTTAATCCTGAGCACATATCTAGCTGAATGTCAGCTTGTCAGTTATGTAAACGTGACTTGATTTTTTTATCCTGCCAAGTTTTATACACGAGGATCTGAGTCAGTGACAGCTGTGATGTTGGCAGCTTTTGTCAGCCACTGTTTGAAAACCTCCTGCCAGTCACTTCCACAAGAAAAGCTGTTTCTGTTTGCTCGCAAAGTACATGTCCGATAAAGTAGAGACCTTTTCTGAACTTCGTGTTTACCTTGTTTACCAGTTAGACAGCCACGCCCCGAGTCATTACAGCCACAGTGGCTTCACTGTACGGTCAGCCTTCACATGTATTCACTGGGTGTTGGGTTAATACCTCCAGTTTGCCATGACTGCAAATTCTTGTGTAATTGAAATACTCCCAGAAGCTGGTGAGGGGGCTACTTGACGCAACCTGTAGATCAACCTCCTGAGTGTTTCTCTCAGTGGCCAAAAGCACCGCCACATTCCTCCCAACGCTCGCCACACTGGTTTAATCTCTGCGGGACTTAACGGACAGGTTTCCTGGCACGTCCGGCAAAGGTGTCAGAAGAAATGTTCCCTTTGTTTGTTAGGATAATTACCTGTCCTCTCTCCGCTATAAAATGTAAAACAGCTATTTACTTTTTATTTGTAAAATAAACAAATGCTCCTCACACATAAATCAGTTATATGATTAGGTTATTTATTTTTAGCATTAAAAAAAAGATAGTGTTTTTAGTTTCTTGATTTTCAAAATAATGGACAATATCTTTGACTGGTACTCCCTGCACACTGTGTCTATTTTTCTCTTTCTTAGAGATGCTGTTAGGGCTGTTGTTTGGGGTGTGGGTAGATGTATCCTGCTGTCTTACTTTTCTCATGATTCCTAATGCCCACTCACAACAGAGTCCACTCAGCTGTACTGTCACAAAGCCTTAGCTGGAATAAAAGAGCCAAGCCACTGAAAAGAAAGCGGAGCTTGTTGTGTGACCAAGTTTTGTGTCCTTTCTTCCAAGCCTTTCTTTATGGGACAAGAAGCCATCTGCCCACAGACAAAGAACGCAGCCCTCGTCTCCCTCCCTCCTACCTCGCAGGGCTAAAATATCTCGGAGTTGTCTATTCCTCATCTGTCCCCTCAGACTTAGCCATAGAGTGGAATTGTAGGGCATGGTATGTGTATGTCTCTTCAAAGAATGTCAATCACAGTGACAAATATCTTCACCTGTCTTGTCAATCTCGCTCTTCGGCCAGCCAACTGTCTCCCCCAGACACCTGAGACAAAAACGAATAGCTAGTACACAAAAAGTCCAGCAGTTTTTGTCCTTTGTGTCTGTAGGATGCCTGTCCTTTAATTTATCTCTGCTCTGCAGTTGCCCTTTGGGTCTTTTGCTCTCTGCCTCGCCCCATTGCTTTTGCTCCAGCACTTTATCATCTCAGATCCGCTGCTTAATGTCTTTCCGACCTTGTTCATTGAATTAGCTTGACTTTATTTTTTGATAATGTTGAATTTTTAGGCTCAGGTTTCCTGTAATAGCTCTTTGACTCAAACTTGCAGATATTATTTGGTTTATTTGGCATGTCATATGATGTGTAATTTGGGTTTCTGTCAGTGTTGTGTGCCTTGATCAAAGCTTTTTGATTAATTAGAAGAGAAACAAGCTCTGCCGTGTTATTTATTGGTTGATTACAAGCAGAGCTAATAGGGACAAATTCAGCATGAACGTAGCAACAGCCCCCTACTGCAAAATACAATATGACTGAAGACCTGCAAATGAGCTGCCTATGGGATTTTACTCGGATTTGGGCACTACAAGATTATTCCTTGTGTAGGGATTATGGCAGTAATCCCTCCCAATCCCAGTTGATGGTCCGGCTCTGCTGGTCCTCTGAAATCATTGTGGCTGGCATGAGTAGTCTGCAGCCATAGTGTCTGGAAGATCCAGACTGAACGGCAGTGTGGGGAATTCCACCGGCCGTCTGACATAGCTGGAGGTCAAGATCTGTTTGAATTACGACAACACAGCCTCGTCTCTGTCAGGCCAGAGAATCTCGGGTCTGTCTTTGAGCATGCGAGTGACTTGGTTAGAAGACCAAGTGCTGAGAGCTGCTGGCAGTGGAATATTATCTGCATTTAAGTGAAGTGGTGTGTGTCCGGAAGCCAGTGGGCTCATGGGAGGGTGCTCCGTGCTGTAAAGAGGGCGTCTGCATTATTGATCCTGCTTTACAAAGCTGTTGAGCTGTGTGAAGTGGTCCTGACAGCACCCGACCGCCCTCACTCTCAACCTCCTGGCCCCTCCCCATCACCTCCCTCTTTTCTTTCTTGGTGCGTGAAAGAGGGCCATTGTGGAAGGCACACTCCTGCCCCAAGGCCGCCCAACACCAGTCCTGTTCGCCCTGCTCTTCTTGCTCACTGCTGCCACTGGTTTCAGACCAGATGCAGAATCAACCCCGCGTGGCTGTCATCAGTCACCCTCCTGGGTCAGAGAAGAGTGGAGTGTAGCTGCTGCCTCTGCGCTGGGCTGCTGTCGGCAGCGTTTGCTGCACAGCACCTACGTCTCCCCTCCACACCTTTCCTCAGAGGAGATAGAAAGACTGTGGGACCCCAGCCAGGCAAGCATGGAAGTTGAAGAAAACAGAGGAGTTGTAGGAGGGGAGCTGATAACCCACAAGTCTAAAAGACAAGAGCGAAAGCATCAGGAGCTGCTGGCTTTGGCTCTGGGAGTCAAACTGGGGACTAAGGGGACTCTCCTTTGGAAGCCTATTAAACTGTTGGCCTCATGTCCACAGATCTCTTCACCTCTGGTGCGGCGCAGTGCCTTGAAAGACACACCAGAGAAACAGTGTTCTTATGAGAAGATCCACAATTTCAAGGTGAGGAACTTTTTATTCAACACAAAGTCAAGTGAGAGCTTAAAGAGAAAAGTATGATGGCTGTGAACAACTGTCCACAATTGAAGTCCCTGTGTTGGCAGTATTGGTAACTTTTCTTTCTGAAATAAATAACACATTTTTTGCACTTTTCTTTTAGCGCAAACATTTTACATTGGCTAATTAATCCGTAGAGAGATGTAGTTACATCTGCCTGCTTCAAACGTTTAGTTGTGGCATCACAGACCACAGTGTGTATTGATGAGAACACATACAGCTGACACACATATGCACTCCGGGGAACCTAATGGATACACTGGCCCAAAGGCTATTAACAGCAGAGCACATTGATTTGCATTGATCTTAAAGCTTTTAGATCCATTATTGTTTTAGGCTACTGATTTTGTTTTAGCTTTTATTGGAGAGTGGAAAAGATAAGTATTGCACGGATTTCAGTCAGTGTTTTAGTAGCAAACGAAAAGGAGGATATAAGGCACACTTTGCCTCAGGGCACCTTCCCACTTGTAATTGTGTTTTCAGTTTCAGTTAACAGGCAGATTACAATGACCCCAGCTTTTTCTAGGCTTCCCCTTTGAGAAAGAACTAAAAGGTTTCCACTCACCACCTGCCATATGGCCTTCTCACTCATCAGTCTACTTTTACCTATTCAAAGTACCATTTGTGTGTTTGTGTGTGTGCAGGCAGGTGTGTCTCCATTTGCCATCTTATCTGTGTTTTTCTAGGGCGCCCAGTGGGTGTACATCTGTTATTTTGACTCTCGGGCTTGCCTCTGTGCTTGCCTGCAAGTATCTGATTGCCATGAACAGTTGCCAGACACATTATAGTAAATCCCTTAATCTGTCTTGTATGTACAAATGCTGTCATTTGGAGAGAAGTTACATGCATTAGAGCCTGGGATCACAAAGTAATCTCCATTTCTGACATAGAAAGGACTTGCAGTACATGGTGTGTGTTTGTATGTTTATAACCATATCATCTGTTACTGTAGGTACATACCTTTCGAGGACCGCATTGGTGCGAATACTGTGCCAACTTCATGTGGGGCCTCATCGCCCAGGGCGTCCGCTGCTCAGGTAACAACACACTCCAACCTCATCACTGCATGTCATAGATTACACAACAAATGTCCCGTAAGTCATGGATTACACAAGTGGTGTATGATCTGTGGCTAACAGTGTCATGCCAGTGGTTTTTCAGTTGTGTAATCCTTCAGAAAAGTTTTCTTTCATTTGCGCTTTGACAAACAAGTTGAGATCCTCCTGTCAGTGATTCATCATGTTCTTTTGTGTAAGCAAAACTGTAAATGTAATTACGCTTCTCTGCACAAGTATGCCATATGATGCAAAATGCAAATGGAAGTTGTCCTAAATAAACTACGTATAAAGTATGCAAATGTCTTTTGAACTAATTGATTGACTGCATGTTCGAGATCTGTGGCGTTTTCAGGAGCTCCCTGGTCACAAGGTTTGTTCCCTGCACAGACGGTCCTGAAACAGATGTGCACATTGCAGGGCTTAGTTGCTTTCTTCCCTAACAGAGTGTTTTTTTGTTGACATTTGCCATGCTGATAAGCCAGAGGCAAACACTGGTATCATCAGACACCTCATGTGCTGTGGGAAACAGGCGATACTTCTTTGTCCGCTTTGACTTCATGTCTGGCCTTTTTTCCCCCTTATCTCCTGCTCCAGTCTTTCTGCAAGCACTAACTGAGAGAAACCCAATCGGCAGACCAGCATTAACGTAGCGCAGGCTGTAAATACGTCTTTGTCATGAGCTTTTTTGGCCGGACAATTCCATATAGAAGTATGGCCTCTTCCCAAACTTTTATTCCAGGCGGTGCTGCCACATTAGCAGATAAACTTCCCTCAAACACTTGGGTTTTGCGAGCAGCAACGCGCACACTCCATGCGACTGAAACCTAAAGGAACCTTAGCCCATGCTGCCATGTTCGCTGTTATCTACCTTTGGTGCAGTGGATCGAGACAGCTAAGCTGGGACTGTGTTATCTGACAGGGCAGATTGTTAACGACTCTGGGAAACCTTTTCAAACTGCTGTCATACGTCTGCAGTGATGCTTGTGTTATCATCAGTCTGAGGATAATCTCTTTGTCTCTCCCTCTGTTTCTCTCCCTCCGGCTCTGTTAGATTGTGGATTAAATGTGCACAAACAGTGCTCCAAACTGGTTCCCAGTGACTGTCAGCCCGACCTGCGCAGGATAAAGAAAGTGTTTAGCTGTGACCTCACCACGCTTGTCAAAGCTCATAACACAACGCGACCCATGGTGGTGGACATGTGTATTCGAGAGATAGAGCTGAGAGGTAGAAATAAGTAATTCACTCCATTAAAAACCATTAATAATTTACGTCTACAGAGCAGAAAAGAATGTTAAAGGAAGGAATGAGGTCTCTCAAAAACTGAGGCTACCTTTCCAATTTTCTGTTGCAGGTATGAAATCTGAAGGTCTCTACAGGGTGTCTGGTTTCTCAGAACACATAGAGGATGTGAGGCTTGCCTTTGACCGAGGTTTGTTGACGTCAGATTTCTTTGCCCTGGGATGTGGGTCTCTGAGGTTTTAGTTCATGGGCTTATAATTTTAAATAAGAAGCTTGTTTTCAGATGCAGCAAAGCAAGAAATGGACAAACGCTACATTCACAACAGTTTTTTATTTATAACTATGTCCAAATATTAAATTTAATGTCAGTCATACTTTTGTTATTATACTGTTTGCAGATGGTGAGAAGGTGGATATCAGTGCCAATGCCTATGCAGACATAAACATCATTGCTGGTGCTTTGAAGCTCTACTTAAGAGACCTTCCCATTCCTGTCATTACATTTGACTTGTACTCAAAATTTATTCAATCTGCAAGTAAGAGCTTCTCTCTAGGCAATTTTATAAAATTACTGTGTTGGTACTACTCTGCAGTACTCTGAATACTAATCCTTTTTTTATGTAATGAAGAAATTCCAAATGCTGAATTGAGGTTGGAGGCCATCCACGAAGGCTTGTTGCAGCTTCCCCCAGCCCACTATGAGACCCTACGATACCTGATGGCTCACCTTAAGAGGTTAGTAAGGTTTGGTTATTTTATTTGCTCTTACATCTATAAATACAACAGACTTTTATTTAATAGATCTGATCTATGTCCTCTGTGCTTACACAACTGTGTGATCTGTGGATGACAGTACTTCCCAGAAAAATCTGAATTTAGTTTTTGGTGTCTGGTATTTTGCCTGATTCTTTTGTTCTCTTCTTTTGTACTACAGGGTGACAATGTTTGAAAAGGACAATTTCATGAATGCTGAGAACCTGGGGATTGTCTTTGGTCCAACACTTATGCAGCCACCGGAGCAGAATGCCTTGACAACACTAAATGACATGAGGCAGCAGAAACTAGTGGTGCAGCTTATGATAGAACATGAAGATGTCTTATTCTGAGGACTGAGGCATGCATGCCTGATAACAGAAAGGAAGGACAATTATTTATTCTATCAAAGAGGAAATTCAAGCCACCTTGATTTTAATGAAGTTTCAAAAAGTGTTTGTAACCAAATTGAACTTGAAATCTTCTTTGTCGCATGACTGTTTTCAGTTGAAGTTGGTTTAGTGTTGACATTGTCTTGTTACTGTAAGTTTTGGTTCTCCATACTCAGCCAAGACCACCATTTTATATTACGAAAGGATGCCGTATTTTTTACTACCTACAGTGCTGTTCCCTCCTCTGCTTTAGTTTGAAGACTGTCACTACCTGGTGTAGACTCAGTCATGATGACAACACTGTGGTAAATCTGCCCCAGACAGATTAACAATTAGGACTGGTGCTGTGTACACCAAGCCTCACAGCAGCATCCAAGTTAACATTCCCACGTGACTTTTGTGCATATTTAGCTCTTTGTGGGAATGCGGGTTAAAAACTTAATAAAACAATGTGCATCCTTTCATTGTAAATAAAATCAGATCATATAATGATCAACATTTGAACTGTATACGAAAAAATGAGATGAGACAATTGGGCGCTCGATAAGCACTTTTTTGCAACAAGTGTAAAGATTTATTTTGTAAAGATGTTTATTTTTGTCTTATTCTGCATCATGTTCTGTCACAATAATATATATATATATGCTGTATAAAATATTATTTGTTTAATTGATGTCTAAATACAAAACTTCACAAGAAAAAGGAGTCGAGAGAGAGTCTGTGGATGAGTATTGTTTATTTTCATTAATGTGAGGAGGGCACAGATTAAAAACTATTCATTCACTGTTCATTTTCCCAACTGCACAACTTGAAAAACAATGTTGGTTGCTAGTTTTGTACTAGTACAGTTCATATGTTGCAATTTGAGTGGATCAATAAGATTAAGGTCATTTTAAACCCTTTTAAAGCAGTTTGTGTTCAGATGTTAGTAGTTATACTAAAGCTGCCAGAGACATGTTTCTTTCATTCTGTCTGTTTGATGTGGTTAGTCATATTCTTTCTACAATTTCACTTCATCAAAATGTATTTTCATGAGAGTTGCAATTAAAAATTTATCAACTGATGATTTATTAACAAATTTTAAAATGATGTTTAAAATACTGGGACCTTTTTCATTTTTTAAAAATGGTTTTCAACTTTCGTTCAAAATTCAGCACGATCTAACTACACTGTCATGGCTATAAAAGCTGCTCAGTGGGAAGATAAGCTTGGCGCGTTGCTTGTGATGATTGGTTGTAGCCTGAAGCACAGTGAATCACAGGTATGTGGTCCATGTCCTTGCCAGGTATTTCACCCAGAATGCCTTATCTCTTATTCAGTGTCTGTCTCGCTATCTTACTTTGCCAATCATTCAGTTTTACCTATAGGTGTGGTCAACAGAGTGGAATCTTGCCAGATACCATATAAACCAAAGTGGTGAGAAAAACAGCGTTGTTCTTTGCAAGGGGACCGATACTTGCGTTGCTGGGTTCACACTCTGGGGCGCTATTTCAGTGTAAGGCCCTCTGGTTGGTGAGAATGTCACTGGTGTGTCAACCCACAAAGATACAGCTATAAAATGTAATCAAGTAAAATATTACAAAGCTTTGATTTGTTTGATTCAAATACTGAGAACACCATGACAATATATCCCAGTTGTTTTAGGTCTATATCTGTAGTCCAAGGAACTTCTTAAGAACTACATTTGTAAAACCCACCATGATTCATTTCCTGTTGATGGGAAATAAATAGAATAATAAATAAAGTTTTGCAATGTAGAATGTAACTCAATGGAACGATGACTATGGCAAGGATCGCTCAATTATCCGAGATGAGGGTTTCCCCTCCTTTTTATATTGCATTTTTGAATTTTTTATTTTTTTTTCAAATGTACATTTTTATATCACTTTCTGAGTGTGGTGGCTGGTACAAGTTTCACTACGATTCTAAAATATCGATTACTCCTAGTGACTGACCCTACTGCTTGTTGCAACTTGATCATATTCTACTCTTGATAAGAAGTAGTAGTATATGTGTCAGCTCTCTGATTTTAATCATTTGATCTGCTATAAATAATATGTCATTTTTAAAACTGGAGCTTAAATTACGTATGGTTCAAAAGTGCCCTCTAGTGACTAATAAAGCCATGCACAGACCAAAAATTACACACATCACACTAATGCATCCAGTGGCACTACAATACTGAGTAATCAAAACATACGCATGTTCATTTTTCAAACATTTAGATAACCAATATGTTCTATTTACAAATGTATATTTCATGAAATTACAAATCCAATACTGCAGTTTAAATACATCACTAGTGATGTTTTCAGTGCATGTAGAATGGAAACATTTATGGTGCGGTAAGACAGTACTGTTCAAATAAAATGTAAAAAGAGAAGATCTTGTAAGGATGTCTGCATAAATCAGCATAAACGCTAATTGACACTTCCTCTGTTCAAGACTATTTTGAAGAATATCATAACACAAATATTCAGGTAGTTTAAAACAAAAGAAACACAAGAGATATATCCTTTAGAGCTCATCATGTTGGTAGATGAATTCCCTTGTAGATATAAAACCATCTTTATCTTCATCCTCATTTTTGAAGATGTCATCTACCATGACCTCGTGATGTGTGTCATTAGGTGAGTATCCATGTTTCTCAAATTCCTTCTTCAGATACTCTTTCACCTGTGGAACAAAGAAAAAAATTGGGAATTTCAGAAATTGTACCAAAATATGTATTTATAAGCAGAAGAGAGTAAATCGTTTTCCTTTAAAAAGCAGTACCTCTTCTCTGGAAAGCTTCCAGTCATCATTAAGATCCATCTCTCGGAAAGACTCATGAGATCTGGGACCATTTTGGATATCCATGAGCTCGATGTCAAATATTAGGGTACTGCCTGGAGGGATCTGACCTGTAAACAAACAAATATAAAAAAAAAGGACAAATAAGTTACAATTAAAGTACAAAAAGACTTGATGTACAGTAACATACATATGGGTACTGGATTTTTCCTTTTCAAATAGTCTGTTACTGCACCTTTTCCTTCCTTGCCATATGCCAGTGATGGAGGGATGGTCAGCTTCCTGCGCTCTCCTGTGCACATGTCCTGTAGACCTTTATCCCAACCCTTAAGCGCCTCTCGAATCCCAAGAGTGAACCATACTGGCTTTTTATCACCATGTTTGCGGCTGCCAAGAGAGATCATCACAGATTTATTTGACAAAAACATACCCAGAACACTCAAAACTGCACAATAATGGACTTTCAGATGTCAAATGATGATATATTGAGTTCTGAAAGCAGAACGGCACATACTTAAATAGCACGTGTTTATTATACAGTATGAGGTAATGATTTTTACATCTGAGTTAAGACAAAGGGAAACATTTATTAATGTATGTGAATTTATTACACAGCAATGCATGCATGATTGCAGTTTGTAGAGAGAAGTTACCTGGAATGAAACATGGTGCCATTACTCTCCAAGAATCCGTCGTAATGAACCAGAAGCATATCTCCATATTTTGATTTGCGGTAACACATTAAGGGTTTATCTATAACTTCAATTTTCACTTCTGGCTCGGGAAGTTTCCCACCAGCGGCAAACACAAACAGTGAAGGCAATATAAAACAAACAGAATAAAGAATCATTTTGACAGAAAATGGCTCACTTACACAAACAAACTAATTGAAGTCTTTATGTAAAATACAGTAGATAAAAATAAATACATGGCACGGATGCCAAATACGTGGCAACCAGCTTCAGCAAAAACGGAGTCACTGTTAAGTTGTCTGCCCTCCGTCCACAATTGGCTACAATATTCCAGAAGCCCCGCCCTAGTGTATGTTCTGTCACGTTATTGATTTACGTGTGTGTCAATCACCATATACCACACCCACACAACTTAAATACCTCTGACGTAGGTGGGTGGATCGTCGTTATCGTTTCTCGTGATCGCTTAGCACAGTATTCCTGAAAAAGTTTACGCACTTTTCCCTACGTAGCTGAAATGTAAAGTCTTAGACGTTGCTCCACGAATCACACTCGGGGCCCGATGGAGTCGCTGCAATCAGCTGTGCATCATATCTTGCTATGATAAACAAGGAATGAACAGCGAAAACGCATTATTAAATAATGGAAGGAATACTGTATAAATGGACGAATTACATAAGTGGTAAGTTGAGCGCACGGTCATTGCGTGTTTTACGTCTTAGTGCTCGCATTGAGGCAGCTAGCTAGCATGACAACGTCACAGCGCACTTGTATGGAGTTTGTGATCATGTTAATCAGCGGGCAAGCTAACGTTAGCTACCGCTAGCTTTCAACTCCGCATCACTGTAGATTAACTAGCCTGCGTTTGACTTTACTAAATTAGCTGTTAAGACGCTAACCTCATTTTTGAAGTCCTAAGCAGCCGCTGTAACGTTGGTTTGTTTAGCTTAGATAGTTCCCATCATCTGTCTTTATAATCTGACTTAACTCATTAGTTTTTTTTTTTTGCTAACGTAACGTGAGGACGAACTCCCAAGTTCCTGGGGCTTGATAAAGATAAGACTATAGATTTGCTCGTGTAATTTTCATTTCTGTAAAGCCACAGTATTTATCTAAATAGCATCATGTTAGCAGTGAAGTTTTTTCATGTGATTATTATTTTTTAGGTTGGCAGCCTCGTTGGTTTGTGCTGGATGGAGGAACGCTGTCGTACTATGATTCCCAAGAGGATGCCTGGAAAGGTTGTAAGGGCAGCATTAAAATTTCCGTTTGTGAAATCCAAGGTTGGTGTGGCTCACCTCGTCCTGTACCCTTTTTTAATTTTACAACTTTGGCTGGGTAAGTTTTTTTCTTTTTTGCCGGGGTTCTAACAAGCATATCTCCTTGTTTGCTTCTGTTAGTTCATTCCTCTGACTCTACTCGAGTCGACCTGACCATACCAGGGGAGCAGTACTTTTACCTCAGAGCCATCAATGCAGCAGAGAGGCAGAAATGGCTGGTGGCACTGGGAACAGCCAAAGCTTGCCTAACAGACAATCGAACAAAGAGAGAAAAAGGTATTTGTGTGCCATAGCGCCCAAATCTGACAGTGTCAGATTGCACTCACACAGCTAAAAGCTGCTCTGAAATATTGTCATTGCCTTCCCAAAGTCATTGGTTGTTGCTATTCCAGAACTCCAGGAGAGCACAGAGGCACTGAAAACTAAGATGTCTGAACTCAGATTGTACTGTGACCTTCTTCTCCAACAAGTCAACAAGATCAAGGACAATGATGAGCTAGGAAATGCAACAGAGGTAAGGTTAAGGTTTGGGTGCGTTTCAATGTTGCTGGTTTGAAATTGCAGCATAAGGTAGCCCATTTGCAATTAGCAAGACGATAAACTACAAGACAAGACAGGCCGCAAATGCTATTACATATACGATTTTTAAAAACTTATAGAGCAGAGTTTGTTACCATTCTTATCTGTATAGATGCTTAAGTTAGTGTTTGTATATGTCATAGTGTTAGTTAATGAGTTTGTGTCTTTTTACAGACAGAAATAGATACTGGAAACATGGTAAAGTCTACATGCACCACTTTCCTTAAAACTCTTGAGGAATGCATGCAGATTGCAAATCGAACATTCAGCACAGATATGGCAACCCAGAGTCCACCAGGATCTCCTCCAGTAGCAGCCATCAAACCTCAGAAGGTACATTTTTGTCACTAACCCTGCAAATAATCAGAGTTTGTCATTGTTCTTAAAATAAATTCAAATTCTCCTTATTTTTCTCTGCTAGGTTAAACCTGTAAACCATTTGAATCAGACCGTTGGAGAAAAGTAGGTTGATTTTATATAAATTTATACACACACACACACTATGTCGTCACATTCATACATAAAGTCGTAGTACTGCTCAAATGAAATACATTTTTTATATTCTGCTGTTGACATATTATTTGCATTACATTTCTTTGGGAACAGACATAGTCGCTAATTAAAAATACCCCAAAGAATTTAATTCCTGAGTTTAAAGACACAGTGTGCTTTAATTTATTCCAGATGGAGAGATTTGGCTGAAACCTCGGGAGAAGCACATGACAAACAGACCCTTGACTCTGGAACACAGCGACCAGATGAACCAGACAGACCTGAACACCATCCTTCCCGATCAGGCAAGTCAGGTGTCTCAACTCCTGGATCACACACTTTACATGCTGCAGAGATCAAGGAATTGAAAACCATTACTGCATTCCAGAAATGCCACACAGCTTAAAGGGGGTCTGTTTGTTGTGAATACATCATCTGAACTGATGTGGATGGATTATTGCCTTTTTAGTGCGCAGACAGTGATAGGTGCTCGGTTACATTATTCCATTGCTCTTAGCAGTGGCAAAGCTTTTACACAGAAACCACTACTGGGGAGGAAAAATAAGGCCAGTGTATTCAAATGTATTTTCTGTAGAATATCCATAACACATGTACCATCTTACTGTAAACACAAGTGACAAAAACAACAAAAACATAATTTTAAGCAAAGTTGTAACTTTATAAGCCCAGCAAAGACGTGTCCTTTTATGTTAAGGCAGACGGAGATCAACATGGGACAAATTTAAGTTATTTAAGGTGTCTGTGAACACCACAGCCTGCTACAGTTCGGGCTGCATAGCGACAAACTAGTCAGAGTACCTGTGCTGATACCTTTCCAACGAACGTTAAAACCACCAGAGGGTGTTAATGTTGGGGTATTACTTTGGTTGAGAAACGACCTGTTCTTAATGCCAGTAAACAAAGTTCAAGATATTTAAGAAAATGTTGAATTTAGGACAAAAAAAAGTGAGCTCAATTGTTTGATAAATTGACGGACTTATATGAGATATGAATGACTTAAAAAATGTTTTGTTGTACTGTGTTTAAACTGCTATAAGCTATTAATCTTATAGAATAAAAAAATAAAACAGAGCTTCTCGTAGTTGCTGCAGGCTCTGTGCTCACACTATGCAGTACAATCACAATGCTAAATTAGGTGTGGCCACAACTGACACCAATCACATCTTTACCGCACCCGTTTGTGTGAATGGGTGTCATACTGGAACCTTTGAATAGATAGAGGTCAGTGCAGTGTTACTTAAAACAAAATTTATCATAAAGGTACTTGAAGATTGTCACAAGTGGTGAGGATTACATCCGCCTACCTTGCCAGTTGTTAAATTGAACAAGTAACATTATAGCTGTGTACTATTACTTTCACAATTTTCTACACTATGCCAGATGAAAATGGGGCTTTATGCATTTAACGATAGATATGTTAATGTGTTTGCCTTGTGTTTCTTACAGACACAGATGCCAATGGCAACAGCTCAGTTTACAAGGAGCGTGTTGATACTACTCTACGCACTACCCACAACACTTCTGATATTGAACACTATGATCAAGAGGAGAATGAGGAACATGTAGCTGAAGATCAAAAGGAAATAAAACAAGAGGAGAAGCACAAAGTGGACCAAAGTCAAGGGCATGACAACAACAATGAGGAAGAAACCTCTGTCCAGACTCGGCACCTACAGAAAGATGCTCCAGACTATAACAAGGCTCAACACGAGGGCAAGACTCCCAGAGAGTCAACAGAGCCTGAAGACACAGAGCAGGTGGAAACTTTCTTCAGCACAATGAGTCACAGGTATGAAAATGCAACTGTCGAAGGTCATATCCTTTAGTTACTCCATGAATTTGTCTGCTCAGCTCTGATTTTTCACTATTACAGTCCTTAGAATAATCAATTAAAGCTATACAGTATGTAGGTTTTAGTCCTTGAGGCACTGCTGCATTTTTTTTTGACAGAACTATAGTTGTTGGTGAAAATATATTCTCTATATATTGTATTACTGTGTTTTAGATCATAAATTAATAGCAGTTTAGAACATTTGAACTGAATCAAGATGTCATGAAGTGTTTTATATAAGTGTGTTCTCTCTTGATCACATGACACAGAGAGGCCCTCTTCTGATACTTGGGTTTGTAATTTTTTTTAACATTTCAGTCTGTATTTTGAGCATATTTCACTTTCTCTTATTTAGAACCTTGAAGTGAGTTACTGAACAAGTAAACAGTATGAATCATTTCTGTAATTGTATGTTTTGAGGTTAATATTATATAACAAATAAAGGACATATTTGTGTCTTTCATTCAGTATTTACCTGTAAGATGAGGATTATAGTATGTTTGTTTTGGAAATTGTCTCCTAAAACTAGTGGGACAATTTCAGACTTGACATTGACAAAAACAACTATGTTTGGTTGTAGACATGGTAGCAGAAAAGTTTGAGGTTCCGTCAGGCCTAAAATTGCATGACAGTGTGTCAGTCATTTCTCCAACTTGGCTTTGATGTTTGTAAACCTCTCTTTTTCTGTTTGATTTTATCAAATAAAAATTAAAATAGCATATTTGCGTCTAATATATTCTCCTGTTTGAATCTGTTCTACTTTTTTTAGATTTAGTGATATAAGACTGGACGACGACAATGGTATCCCTACACAAGAGTTTTTGGACTCATGCTATGCAATAGTGCCTGTATTAGGTAGGACAGTCCCTTTCCGTCTCTCTTCATCTTAACTTGCCACTGGGTTCCTTTTTGTCATATGCCAAATTAAATCTACAGTCATTTCACCCTTTACAACTAACTTTAATAAGAAAACTAAGACTCGTTTTTGAGTTTTTTTTCCTTTTTGTGCATTCTGTCATTTGTGGTGTAATGAATAAGATGGACATTTTCTCCCTTGCTTTTTTTTTTTTTATGTTTCATCTTTTATGTCTTTCAGTGGATGCATACACCGATCAGGCATAACATTATGGCTTCCTGTGCTATTTTATGTATTACAATACAGTGGCTCTGCCATGAATTTTACTTTTACACTGGTTTAATTTCTCAGTTTTTAGGCTAAAAGTGTCGAACATAAGTGTCAACTGTCAACCCTATTTAAAATAGATGGTGGCCAAAACATTAAAACCACCTCTTCTTATAATACTCCAGTATGAGTCCACTACCCACTTTGACCACAATAATGAAAAAAATTATAAAATGATCACTTCTGACAGTTTCAACCTAAAACGAAGAAATTAAAGCTTTGTAAAGGTAGAATTCATAAAAAACGGTGTATATTATGAGTTCACATTTCATCCTCACACTGGTCATCAGGAGTCATCTACCATTAGAGATTTGCAGATTTATCTCTAGTGTTCAGTGTAGTTTCATATTATTCAACATGCCTAAAGTGAGGTGAGATGTAAGCCATCTCTGAAGTTTGAATGAATCGCAAAAAAATACATTTTCAAATACACTAAATACTGACTTGGAAGAAAAATTATGCAATAACTTCAGAACAAATTCAGAAAAATTATTTTAGATCTTATACTTTAAACATCTTCTCTTAACTTGTTACGTGGGATTAATTATTAAAATAATCCAAAAACAACAATATCATATACCTCTTCAAAAAACTACGCAAAACTAAGAATCTGTACTTAATAAAACAACAATAAATGATTTGACAAATAATGGCTTGTCTCTTCTCAGACAAACTGGGCTCTACGGTGTTTGCACCTGTTAAAATGGATTTTGTTGGAAATATCAAGGTAAGTGAACAAGGTTTTGATAAGAAATACTTTTTTTTTATCAGCACAATAAAGATTGTTCTGTAAAACTTGCTTTAAAAATAGTTCTGAAAATATTCCATGCATTGTATTTACAAAATAAACTCCTTTTGGTCATCAGGGAGATATTTCTTTCCTTTATATACAAGGCTACATTATTGTATGCTGCTGCTTTATTGTATTACATTTATTAATATCTTTAGTCTTGCTTTGTTAGCTTTACATCAGTTCCTGAGAAGCCACTACCTTGTGTTTTAACTAGCCACTGCTGATTTCCTGGGTCAGTTGTGTTCAGTCAGAAGTGGGTGGGGCAGAGATAGTTGGAAATCAAGTAGAACAGCGGCCTGAGCCACAAGTAGTGCTACTGCATTACATAGATAATGTTTTTTTTTTTAAATGCGTAATTCTTACATTGCTCAGAATAACAATGATTGTTGTTCAGTAGTAGGATCAGCAGTACAAAGATTTATGTGAGACCTATGTAAATGCATCGCTCTGTATTTTATCCCTGTAGAAAATTCACCAGAAGCTGATGTCAGAGCCTGACAGCTTTCCCACACTACAGTCTATAGTGCTGCATGAAGTCCAGACAGATGTTGCCCAGGTGCGCAACTCGGCTACTGAGGCTCTGCTGTGGCTCAGACGAGGCCTAAAGTTCCTCAAGGAGTTTCTGTCAGAGGTCAACAGAGGAGAACAAGACATCCAGGGAGCACTAAGTGAGCAAAGTCCCACACAAACTCATGAAGTGAAGTGCTTTTCCTCATGATCTGTGTCTTCTCCTACCCAGATAACGCCTATGGAAAGACACTTCGACAGTACCACGGATGGGTTGTACGAGGAGTATTTGCTGTGTGTATTCCTTACTTACACCTTTTCTATCTTGTTAGTGTTCGATATTCAGCCTTGCTTGCATTGTCACTTAATATACGGAATGTTTGAACCTTTTTTCCTCAGTTGGCCCTGAGAGCTGCCCCGTCTTATCAAAGTTTCACCGCTGCCTTAGTGTCAAGAGAAGGCGACGAGCTGAAGACGGGTTTCACCAGGGGCATGCATAAGGACCTGGGATTGTACCTTCCTGCCATGGCGACACAGCTGGCCATCCTGGATGCCCTGTATGAGGAATACAACCTGGAGTCGGATGAGGTCGTGTGAAACTTGGAATAGAGAGATATGAAGGACCGAACCTGAATGCAGGGGCAGAGTAGTGCTGTCGAAAGAAGGTGCCAGGGACCCGGTGTATCTTATGTACAAAATAATGTGAGCGTTTCCTGTGTCAGTGTGAGGTGTTTCCAGTGTTTCTTAAACTCTACGACCGGGAGGGTTTAAGGTTTGAAGAAGGAATTATTGTCTGTACTTAGGGGCCACCAAGAGGCAAAGCGAGTTTTAACAATTGAGACGTGTGTAGAAATATTGTTTCCTGGTCTTGTTCACAAGACCATTGACCGTGTTGAGGTATTAAGCCCTATTATGCAGACTCCAACCATAATTATTCAGGGTGACATTTGTTTCCGGTGCACATTTTGTCACTGTGTTGTGGCTTGTTAAGTACTACATGTTTTAACATACATTACCACAGGGTATTTGGCTTCCTGCTTCCCTGGCGGATTACTGATGATCAGAATACAAAGACATTTTGAAATCAATTTTCCCGTTTCCTTGGATTCATGAAACAGTGTGTGATGGCAAAGCTCTATTTTGACAAACAGTATCTGATTGTAACAAAGCCCGATATATGTATTGTAACAGAATTACATACTGGGCTAACTTTTAGTGTACTCCATGAACATTTTTCCTTGCACTGACTGTTGTAATTTAGTGGAAATTGTGGTCAACATTTAATTTATTTCCTGCCCTGTAATGAAATTGTGCATTTTAACAAGGTATGGTTTGAATTTACATTGCCAGTGCGCTAGAAGCTTTTGCTCTAGAGACTTTCTATGGGACCAAAAAGGAGCTGTCACATGAATGGCTTTAGCCTCTGCTGCCTACAGTACCACAACCCACAATAACATGGCGTAGCTGTTGGACTACTGACAACTGCTGAATATTTATGTGGACACCCTCTGCACAAGCCTATACTATTATGCGTTTTCAGTTTCTATTTATTATATTTTAAGTTAAAAGGATCACATTAATGTCTTTGAGATCATTTCTAGTTTTTGTGTATGTATGTATGGACCCTATTATCCATAGAGCATGTTTACTGACTGCATGGTGTATTAAGTAACATAGGTGCCAATGGAAACCTTAGTATAGGCCAGGGTCTTGAATTAACCAAGTAGATTAAAATCCTCAAGTGGAAAGATTAAATGCAGTGTATTTAATGATGTTAAATACACTGCTTCTCCTTCATCGCTGTTATTATCGAACAGTAACCTTCAGCAAAACTGCTCTCTAGATTTCTCGTCCATGCACTGTCATGTTGTTCTTGATTGTCGTTACCAGCCGTACACAAACATTATGATTTTTTTAAAAATGGCGGTAAGAAACCGCCTGGCCATTTTGGTCGTACATTCACTGAGCCATTTGAACAAAGCAAGAACATCCTCATAGGGCTATTTGAAGACAAACTTTTTTTTTTTACTTTATTCTAATTTTACTTTTGAGTTTTTAGGAATACATACAGTAAAAACTCTTGCATATTACATAAGTCATTTGCAACAGGTGGATAGATGTTAGGTCGGCCATTTCCCTTTTGGATAAGGTCAGATGTTAATCCTGAAAATATGCTATTGTAATAATATAAACTAAACTGTTTTTTTTCTTTTTTTATGAATGTACATAAGATGCTCTTTGATTTTTGAGTAATAAAAAAGTGTAATTGTCTTTGTGTGTGTCCAGTGCTGTTGTCAAGTCAGTCACAAAAGCCAAATCTCTGTTTATTAGGGCATGATGTCTCTCAGTTGACATGTAACTTCAGTAAGTAGCAGGTTAATTCTGCACAGTTGTTAGTCTAAACAACATTACCTTAAATTAATATTGTTGTATGTGCAGCAGTAGCATGTTCTCTGCCAGAACCATTGCATACTGCGTGCCAATAATTCCTCCCTATGGGGCCAGGGATTGTTACTTGGCTTGGGTCAGCAGCTGGGTCACTGCCTGTTTCCTGTCTAGTGCCACAGCTGTAACACTATACCAGCCGACCTGCACTAATATAACCACTTTTGCTGGATTTCTTTTTATTAACTTAATTATTTTTAGAGCAACTTAAAACAAGAAAACTGTTTGAAATTGAAGCTCTAAATTGAAAACCTGACTTGGGGGATCCTTCTGTGCACCCAGCAGATCTTTTCATTACAGAGTCGGTACAATCAAGTTGCCCACTGTATCCCCAGTGACATTTAGTGCTGTATTGGGACATCTGTGATACAAATCAGATTGGCCTGGTCAGGGGAATGCACATGATTGGATAAATACACCCAGGTAAGCTTTTACTTGGACATCTCAGCGGGCAAATTGTCCTGATGTAATTTAGAAAAGAAATACAGCACGCTAATAGAGTTATATGGATGCATCTAGGCTCAAACATCTCTGCTGCAACACTGGCCGGTTGCCCGTCCCTGACCTCTATCACCGTCTCATCTGCAGGCACAGTCTAAACTCCGAGGGGCTTTATCAAGACAGAATGAAAAGCTTAAAATTCATTTCCATGTCTGAGACAGCAGCAAGAGTTCACTGTAGTCTGTTAGTCTAGAACAGCACTTTGCAAGGAGCTGCTGACAGCTTCTTTTTTTTCCTCCTGATAGACACAAGCTTTTTTCACCATGAGAGCTCAGCCCTGAAATCAATAGCATCTTTATCACTGTCTACTGGCTTTTTCTTCTTTGCTTTTTTTTTTGCAAAGCTCCCAATAACTGTCACCATTTGCTCAGAGCAGTCGGAAAGAGAAGCTGCTTACAACCTCACCAAAGTGTAACACAGAAGTTTAAATTCTCATTTTATTTTCAGTTCTTCTGAAAAAATTTCACAACTACTGTATAAACCATACCAGAATAATGAAACAAAATTAAACGTTACTATCCAAGTCACAGTGAATTATATATATTCCATAAAGCCTTACAGTACTTTATCACATGCATTTTATGTTCAGGATTTTGTGCATAAACAGTACATGATATAGCACGGCAGCACAGGCACAACATTCAACATAGTTTCCAACATATTTCAGCTTTGTGCATGGCACATTTCATCACTATATGATTAGTTGTATCATACATACTGTAGCTAGCTACACTCTAGCCAGAGCAAAACTGACTTTTCTTAAGACACCTGCTATGCTGATGAATGCAATGATTTACAAAAGAATGACAAAGTGAAAGCTTTACGCACTCATTAGCACAGTATCACAAGCATGCGGACAAAATGTAATAACAGTCTTTATCATTCATTTGCTTTTGCAGAAGAATCACTTTACGACACCTGACTACATCTAAGTGTGGTTGAGAAAACGTCTCCCTTGGCACTGCGACTCATACAGTAGCTTATGAAAATTATCAGCTTATATCGGCAAAGTCATTTTCACCATTGGTGCCCAACACACAGCAGACTACATCTACACTGTTAAGTTTACTGTTGAGTTTCTTTGTTGCTGTATACATTGTAAGACAGAAAGACTGGATAAAGAGGTATTAGAGTAAATACAGTAATAGCCAGAGAACAGACTGGAATTGAAATTCCTCCCCCTTTAGCAGCTACAGACCATTCCAGCCTTTCCTGTGCAGTGAGAAAATTAAGAACATAACAGTTTCAAGCCTTTTGCAAACAGTATATTTCATTTCTCATGGAAGCACAGGGAAGGAACTTGATCAAATACAATGTTGATCATTTAAAGCTTTTGTCTGAGTTACCGGTGTGCCTCAGGGTACAGTCACTGCCATTTCATTTACAGAGATATTAGTGGAGGAAGCCGGTTACAGCTGTGTGGAGCTACATTACCTGTTGGTTCCTGAGAAGTTCTGAATTTATGAAACCTTGTCCAGACTCTGGATGTCCCTGTTATGTATGGTGCCACCACAAGCTGAAGAAGTCAAGGCAGCTTTTGAAGGTACCCAGGAGCTGAGAGACTTCAAAACAGTGTCATTGGAAAATTTCAAGTGCATAATTCATGCATTATATCCACCTGTGTCTCCATTTGATTTTAATTTGTGCCTGGTTTCTCCCTCACAGCTCAATTGTTGATGTAAAATTGAGCGTAGCCTAGACAGTATGAACCTTACTGTGGCAATAATACCTAAACCCTGTAGTTGACATGCTTAGATAGTGACAGCTGCTGTCATGGTCTTAGTAATCCCAGCCTCATGCTGTGCAACGTCACTCACGCTGCAGTAGAATACCTGGGGCCACGGCTCTGGTCCGTCCCACTGCCTCTGTTTCTCAACAGTAACTGGGTCAGGATTAATACACCTCAGGCCTGGCTACTGCCCCTCTGCAACATCTCCCACCGGCACTTTATTAAGTCTTTGCATGGCTGTCACACAACTGTCTCATCCAGAGACGGATTGTGGTCCAATGGGGCGTGGTAAGGAGGCGAGTTGAAAGTCCTGCTAGTTAAGACAGAGTGCAGTTGTCCTGTGCATTTTCTATATGTAGGTGAAGTTTTTTCGCCTCCACTGACAGACTCTATAACTCCAAGGAGCTACGTGACATCTCAGCAACAAAACAAAGGAGTTATATGTATATATGTATGTATATATGTACGATTTGTTTTTCTTTGATCACAGAATCATTGGTTTCCTCATTCGTCAGAGTCTTTTGCTTCAAGACTTATTGTTCTTTTTTTTTGCATGAAAATATTCCTGTAATGTGTCAAGCAAACAACACACACAGAGGATCCTGTGGTACTGACCAGCTTCCTCCTCAAGTGAAGTACTTGCAGTTTGTGGAGTCAATAACACAGTAGGGTGTGCACTTAAGGTGACCGTAGGATCTGCAATTGACAAGAGGAACAGCCTTATGTCAGCTTGGAATTTTAACAAACCCTTAATGATACTAAGACATACACACAGTTGCATAGCTGTGCTTACCCTGGAAGATATGAGTTACACGTCTGGTATCCAAAGTCTTTTCCATCACACTCTTCAGACCCTTCATAGCGATATCCATCTCCACAGTAGGCATGTTTGCACTCTACGGGGGGGAAAATAATAAGGATGAGGGGTCATGTTATATGTGCGCAGCGAGGTACAGTAGGTTTTAATATAAACCGCTTGACATGGACAGGTGACTTACTGACACACGCGTCGGTCACAACTCTGTTTCTGTCATCACACTCCTCCCCATTGACAATCTGCACTATCCCATCGCCACAGTAACCTTCATCATCAGGTGCATTTTCCATGGACTGGAAGGGCGTCATCTGGAATGGAAAAGTCTTTTACAGAGTATAAAAAACATGGAAAAAAAAGGAGAAAAAGAGTTAAGTTACTATATTTGAAAAAGAGATAAAATTGAAATTTTGCTGCATGCAGTGGTACCTGGATTGGCAGCCAACCATCGATGTCTTTGAAATAAAGAGATCTCTGGTCTTTGCGGAATGCGAGAGCATTATCAGTGTGGAGGCGCTCCAGTTCTTCCTCACTGCTCACAACAAATATCTGAATGATACATGGAAGGCAAAGTGAGGACACTGACTCTTGCGTTTTCAATATTTTGTGCAGTTTGGGTTTAAGTGCTGCTGAATTAAAATTGTGACATTTTGAGCACCAAGATTTAAATTTAATGAGCATTAAAATGTCCCAGCTAGCAATAAGTAATTCAAAGCAATATCCAAAATCTTTCTCAGCATCCTTAGGGTTTCTATAATTTTAGAAATAAAAATAGCACGTAATTAAATAAAGACGAGACATAAATGCATTTGGTACACTTTGATAAAAATCCTTAACATTTAATTGCAATGTAATTTTCAGGGATGAGTCAAATAACCTATTCGACAAAATGAATTACAAACACCAAAAATGACTTAATGTCTGTAAAACGAAATCTCACCACTGGAACTTTAGGATAGTTTCCTCTAGATGAATAATCATCAAGTGGAGAACTACTGAGGGAGCTGCAGCTACACTTTCCAGGAGGCCCTGGTGGACCACGTGCCCCCTTTGTTCCAACCATGTAAAGACCTAAACGAATGCAAAGACACCAGTGACCATTGTATACGACGAAAGTGTGAGCTGTGTGTGTTTGGTGGGAAGCAACAGAACAAGGCTTAGAGAGTTAAAAGCTAAGTGTTGCCACAGTAACTGCTTTGGAGGTAGCGTGTGAAAGTGTATGTAGTGTCATATCTATCAAGAGGTAAACACAATCAATCTATTCAAGCAGAAACCTGATGAAGATAACAAATGTCACTTTAATTACGTGGTGACATAACATTTGTAGAACCGCAGGGAGGCTCGCCATATGGGAACCCAGTTTAGCCACATGATGTCACGTCGGGAGCATCTTGTTTCGCCTCGGGTGATTAGATTTCTCTAGTGCTAAATAAGACTAGCGATGGTCCCTCTTGCGGTGGTCTAGAGTGTGCTTCCTTTTGCTGACTGGGGTGTGTTCTTCCCCTCGCACTGGCAACACAGCTTTTCACACACTATCAACAAAGAGACTAAGTGCACAGACGCGCACAGACTAATCCGCTGACAGTTAATGCATTTCGCCCTCTGACTAAGCATTCTTTTAAAAAAATGGAATCGTCACCTGTGGCAGGGGAACCAGGAGGACCAGGGTGGCCTTGAGGTCCCTGTGGGCCTGCTGGTCCCATAGGTCCAACACTGCCTGGGTCACCTTTTCCTCCCTGAAACACGATCGAAATAACATAGAAAGTGGTCAGATTTACTACTTCTGTAAGCAGCGCAATCTGAATATCCTCACAAACACTTCACCTGCTTTCCGCGTTTCCCTGGTCGGCCAGTGGGTCCTCTGTTTCCTGAGATTCCGGGTTCTCCTTTTGGACCCATTTCACCCTGCAAAACAAACTCAGTTTGTACAGAACTGTACTTCTAGATAATAAAAACAACACTGCTTGTTTTTTTTTTTTTTTTAAATGTGTTACTTACTTTTTGACCAAGCATTCCTGGGAAACCCATCCCACCCTGTGGATACAGAACAGTAAGTGGTAATATTAGACTAGAGTTGCTATATTCTACATACAGTTCAGCAAATATTGATTTAATATTTGGAGCAATGATACATACACACTGCCCACCTTGTCGCCTTTCACTCCGCTATCACCTCGATCCCCTCGAGAACCCTGATTGAGCAGATTATAAATTTGTTAGACAGAATATATCCTTCTCAACATAATATATATCAAAACCAAAAAGGAAAATGCGCTCATCAAAGCTAGGTGTGTGCATGTGTGTGTGTGGTTGAATTATTAAACTAGCATACCTTTTCCCCTTTATACCCGGGTAAACCCTAAATTGAATAATAAAACAAACAAAGTTCCCATGATAAAATAAAAATATCCATCCTTGATCATCCAAGAGTCATCATTGTAGTCAAAAGGTTCTATAGGACTATACCCTTGGCCCAATTGGTCCTCTGGCTCCAGGCAAACCCATCAGCCCTGGGTCCCCTTTCTCACCCTTACATGATAAAGAACATAACAAGGAATTAGAATAAATTAGTTCAAGCAGGAAGACAATTTTTCAACCAGTCTTATCTTGTCATTACATGCAGGCTCAATGTCTCTACTATTATCTGATGACTTCATTGGGTTCTGGGCAAAGGCTTTTTATCATCATCTTAGCTGTTTAGAACTCGACAATTGATTTCTATTTTTCCTGATTTAAATGTGGATTGTTTTTTTAAATATATCCCAACATTGCCCCAATTAAAAAACAAAACAAAACAAAGTTACATAATTGAGAATTTTACTCTACTAAAAAAAAGGGAACACAAAATACATCTGCATCACTTTATTATTACCACTTACTTTCCTCCTGTCAAATCTTATATCATCCACATTTTTAAATCTGACTTACTCACTTTGGGCCCACTTGGTCCTGGCCATCCAGCTGGTCCCTGCTTTCCAGGAAGTCCAGGAGGACCTGTCCGCCCCTATCAAAAAAACAAAATCAATTTTAAAACATTGCCTGAGACACAGAAACACCTTGTAACAAACTAACATAATAATTGTTAACAGTAAAAGTTGCTTATGAAACCATGGACTCCAACGCCTGTCTGTATCGGGATAAAAAAAGAAATGGAGAGCTCTATCTGCTACATAGGTTGGCAGCTTGTTTGCTACAGTATTTATCAAACACTGATGCACATGTACAGGGAGAATGACTTTAACGAGCCCAGTCACTTTGCTCCCTTTAATTAAATGATGGTCTGTATATAGAACTGGAGCCCGTGCTTGTGGGAAATAAAATGATTTATGACCTGGCTGAAGCACTAAGCTAAATTGCACCGCAGTGGTGCAAAGCTGCTCAGTCAGGGCCACCCGCCACTGAAGCTCTCCCACTGGGCCACTTTTACTCTGCAAACAGTGACTGATCATTTAGGGAGCTCTCCTCTGCCTGCGCTGATCAAACACTGTGTCCCGAGCTTTCAATAAAGCTGCGTGGGATAATCCTTCCTAATAGAACAGGCATCATGCTGGGTGTCTTTGAGAGAGGAAACACGAGTCCCCTCTGTGGCAGGAGACCAACTGCATGTTAACGCCCTCTGCCATCACAACAGCCCAACTCAGCAGCTCTGCATCCCTTGCATCCTGTCAACACAACTGCTCTGTCTCCTGTCAAGGTTTTACTTGCTCACAGTTTCTTGATGTACACAACCAGGCGCTGGCAGCACTCTGAGGTACAGTTAGTAGTAGGCAGTAGGCACGGCAACTTATTTTTGAGAAAATCTACTTATTGGAGAATCTTAAGTGATTCATGGAGATTCTCACCTTTTGCCCAGGTCTTCCGAGTTCTCCCTGACAACAGGATGCAGAGAAGCAGACAAGGACAATCAGCCATTTAGTTTCATTTAATTTACAAAATAAAGAGTAGCTGCTATAAATGTTAAATGAGGCAGATCAATTAGATTAAACTGGAACATGGGAGCCTACTTACCTTTTCTCCCTTAGGCCCTGCTATCCCAGGTAATCCAGGTGGACCCTGATCAGCATAAAGAAAAAACAAATATACCGCATATGCTCGTGAATGGCAAGATATCCATCTAAATTAGTTTTGTTTTCTACAGCACCCCATCACAAAACCATGTCTGATTCGGAAAGCCCACAACTGCAGTTTCAATTAGCTAAAGGCTGAGTGGCCACTATTGATTTAACAAATGCCTTGTGGGTTTCTGTTGATATACTGAAAAATGGCTGTTGTCCAGTTGCTGCTTCAACAGACCAAGATGAACATATGCAGCACATTTTGTGACAGTCCCTGTTGAAACAGTGGAGAAGGCTGGGTCTACAACTCAAAATGTCTTTATATCTTTCATCACCAAAGTATACCAACACGTGCTTGTGCTGGTAATCCCTGGAATGTACGCAACACAGTATGCCGTTCCAGGCAGACGGCTCTTTGGACAGTTTCTGAGAATGATGTGTGGCACACTGGCAGGCAGTGGAAAAAGGCTATTTGTGTCACAGCTAAATGTACAGCATTAATGAGCTGCTGTGTTGTATGAGCCAGAGAAATCCCCATCTCCTGCTCGCCAGAAACTCTGATATTGGACAGAGGATTGGGCTGATAGTTATTATTTACTCTTTAAATCTATGCAGACACAAATATGAAATGTACAGTCTGAACCATAACGACAATGAATTCTACTTTGATGAAATAATGTGAGGTGTGTTTTAAGCGTCAGTTTAACACACAGTTCCAGATCTACAGTTATTACATCAATTTTTAATGCCACAAATGGTTTGGTTAGAGCTCTGGTCTTACCTGAGGTCCAGGAGGGCCAGCCGGGCCGGGGGAGCCGTTGAAACAAGCAGAACCTTTGTCTTCATTGCCCAGCTCAAATTCAGCATTATGTAAAATACCTTCTTTCTGTGAAATAGAAATATCAGTAATTTACTGTAAAGTACTACATTTCATTGATAAATGCTAAACTTCAAGGCAGGAGAGTCTTGAGAGTAGATATTTTCACATCACAGAAAAATGCTTGATAAGCTATTTCCTTCTATAAACACGTTCCACCATCTGAGTGTTTTGACAGGCTCATTCAGGGGTCAAAACACAGTAGGACTGTGACAGTTTGGATGTCACCCAAGGACATATCAAGAATCAAAATATTCCACAATACAAAGTCACATGACTTTAACTCACATGAGTGTGGCGGCGCCAAAGCGAAGGAGGTGGAGGAAACAGTGGGGGTGGAGGTGGACTCAGTAAACAGCATGGGTTGAATGTCTTCTGCTGCTCCTGGGATCTGAGAGCTGTGCAAGGTGTGCATGCAGTCAGTCACACAGGCAATGACACCAGGTGTCAAAATTAGAATACACCACTCGTGTTATTTTGTTCCACTAAGCGTTCTTTGCAGCAACGCAACTGATTATGAAACATTACTTCTTTATCAAATAATTAGAGAGAAGCTCTTATTGAGAATAATGGACATGCACGAGCAAAGGAAGTACAGTATGTAAGTTGTGACACACCAAACATCCCATACGTACAGTAAAACCTTGACAAATGAAAGAGGTTAGAACATGCAGGAGCTGCACGAGCTGCAAGGAAACAGGTGCAAACTATCAAATCATGACACTGGTCCAGCAGAGAGCTGGGCACAGATATGAAAAGCCTGTCTCTCACTGAAAGACTAGAGCTGGTCTCGCTATTTATAGAGGTATTTCCAGTCGACCTCATGGGTGAGAAGAAAATAAAAACATGTGTATATTACAAAGATAAGGGGTTCAACGTGAATCCCAAAACTAGACATTTCATACTCCTGCTTCTACAAGCCGGCTTCATTTCCACCTGTGCACACAGTACTGTGTGTGCAGTACTGTACAGGATATCACAACACTACACACACAAACACACAGCTTCATGCTGGGGCTTAGAGGATTCTTACCTGCTTGAAATGAAATAAAGCCATCCAGAGACGAAGACTGAGCCAGGCCATAACAGAACCACAGCGGCAGATAGAGTCCAAGTGTTAGAAGAGTCATGCTGCTCCAGATAGTTGCCGGACTTTATCTCTAAGCCACAGCAGTCCTCATACGCTGCCTTGCTCTCTCCCTCTCTCCTCACCGTCCTCTCCCTGTGCTCCCCTCCCTCTCCGCTCACTCTGCTCGGTCTCCTTTACGCCCTCCGAAGAGGGTACACCGACCAATGCCTATTAAATCTTTCCTCTGCATCAGTGTGCGCTAAAATTACAGAAGACAGCCCGCCAGCTGCTTCTGGTGCCAATATTAGATCTCTACTACTGCAGGGGGTGTCTTTTGTGGTTTCCACACCTCTCACACAAAGGGTTATCGTGGACTAGCCCACAGTGGGGTTTTCTGCAAAGGAGGCAAATTCAATTCTGCATAGAGGTGTAAAAGATCACGTGTGCACCCTGTGACCACTTTTATAAATGTATAAATCTTCTCACCTGATCTACAGAGTTGCACATCTTTTTTATGTAGCGCACAGTGGTATCCATTAGGTCCAGGACAGATTGGTTTTATTACTCAGGCTGTCCCACCAAATTAAGTGCCCGTATGGAGGTTCTTTGGGGGCTGTGAATGCAATAAAAATCCTGCACATACAGGCAGAATTTCTATACCTAGAGTGATATATTATTCCATTTTCCACACAAATGTACAAATGAACAAATTGCATTATTCAAGTCTGCAAATGACCGAGTGACTAAACTCATGTAACCTGATGTACGCAGACAAGAACATACAGTAATTTAAATTATCTGACAATGTTTGGAACTGTTATGGTGTAAACCTGCACTGATTTTAAATTGAAAGAACTAGATAATCAATTGAATAATAGCCTGATTAACACAACATTAATCAGGGACGTATTTAAAAAAATTTAAAATTAAACCACATTTTAGTTTTTGTTTCTCAAATGTTTGAATGTGTGGTTTTCCAAAGTTTGACTACTGGAAAGTCAAAAAACAATAACAATGAACTTACTGGCAACATCATTTTTACAATTTACTATCATTTCTTAGACCAAACAATGAATTGGTTAGTCAAAACAATAATGATCAGAGAAATTGAAAAATAGGAAAATAATAACTGTATTTATAGCTGTATTATTTGGTTAATTTTATTAATTCGGCATAGTAAGTAATCAATCATTTTAAAAACACCTCTAGATCTTTTCCAATTTGAACTTCTTAAAGAGAACCATCATTGCAGTTCTGATAATGTTCTTGACAAACCAGGAAGCTGATCTCACGTTCATGTCTATAAGTTGGAGCGTGTAAGCCAGGGAAACTCCTGCAAATACAGACAGCACAGCATTATTTTAGACCTCCTTAGAAATAATTTCCATCTGGCATTAATAAAACTGTTTGAATCTTAAAAGGGTTCCCGTGGCCTATGTGGAAGTTGCAAATAATTTCACTACTACATCCAAAGACTACTTGTGCAGATACAAAGAATAATTTGTAAGATTATACGCGACTGATAGAAGGACATATCAGAAAAAGTTGCATCTATTGCAGCACATACCAAATATAAGGGGCTACACTTTACAGGAGACTGTCTACTGGACACAAGCACAAAGTTCAGCACCATGGATACAGTCCTCAGTATGACCTTCAAACATGTCTGCGCTGTGTTGCATAGATACATTCAACATCAACACAGAGGCCCATGCTTTCTAATTACAGGGACCCTGAAATAGAAAGGTCAGGTTGGTGTGAGGTAGAGGGATTGTTCTGCGTGAACAGTTCTGTTGTGCACCTGGAGTGCACGGATTACTGTTTAGTGAGATACGTCAGTCACGGAGCTCTACGCGAATAAGAAAAGAGACGAGTAATCACTAAGTTGTTTGTTGCTCTATATGCTGCAGCTTATATAATCACCTGCCTTTATGATGACACAGTCAATGTCATCCATCCTCTTTGATAAAGCTTATAGTTAGTTATAGTCATGCTGCTATAGGATCAGACTGCTGGGGGACCAACCCTTGATGCACTGAGTCACTTTCGTCCTCTCTCTCCACATTTATGTCATCATTGGATGACATTTACTCTGTTTCTTCTTTCCCCTGTAGTTGTCTTACTCCCTCTCTGTCTCCCTCTCTCTGTCCCTGTCTTCAGGTGTCCCCGGCTTTAGAGCTGTGGGTCATCCAGTGCACAGGTCCTCCCAACCTGCCCAATGTTTTGTTGTTGCTTCTGTTGCTCTGTTTTCTCTCTCCACTTTCCTCTCACCCCAACGGGTCAAAGCAGATGTTCGCCCGCCCTGAGCCTGGTTCTGCTGGAGGTTTCTTCCGTTAAAGGGAGATTTGTCCTCTCCACTGTTCCCTATGGCTGCTCAAGGGGGATCTGTACAGTCTTGACTTTATTATGTAAAGTACCTTGAGGTTCCTGTGTTGTGAATTAGCGCTGTATAAATAACATTGAATAGAATTGTAAGTTGAATCCAAATCACCGTCAATCTCTCTGTTCTACTTCCATATAAAATATAACTTCCCTCCAACTTGCAGCTTTCAGTTGTATGAGTGCCCTAATTAAAAGCTCCAGGTAACATCCTAAACCCTTTGAATGGGGGAGATTTCACAGTGGAGTTACAGTGCAGCCACAGCATTATTTACATCTTCAACCACCAGGGGGCATGACATTTCCCAAGAGCAGATGCTAAGTGATTAGAACTGAAGATTCCATTCAGATGGAAAACATAAATCTTCAGCACTTCCTTGAATTTATTATGGCCTGTATTACTCATTATGACTGAGTAATACAGGCGAAAGTTACCTGCTGTTTTCTGTCGGAGGAAGGGTCGATAAGCACATTGAGGAGACTGGGTCTCTCCCAATCACTCAAGCTAATTTGTAAGGCGCTGTGTAGCTCCTCCACTGTCCTCACTAGGAAGCCTCTGCCTCCAAATGCTGTCATAATTGCATCATAGCGTGCCTCAGGTAGGAGGGTCACAGGGGGGGCTCTGGCAGCCAAAACAACAATGTCACAGTTAATCACAAGCCACCACGATCGTCTGAACAGAATTAGCCTAATATGACACTCACATAGAGGTCAAGTCTCCCATTTTTGCCATTTCTTCCCACGTCTCTGGGTCCACTCCACTGTATATACCATTATTATTGACCACAATAATGACCACAGGTAGTTTATACCTGAAACAAAAGAACAATGTCAAATCAGTTTTACTGAAGTTCAGGATTTAAATAAAAACACTATATTTTATAATGAAAGGAACTACAGCACTAAATGCGCTTAATTAACTTTGAGTATTTCCATTTTTTGCTACTTGTTAGTTTCACTGCATTTATTTATAAATTCAGTTACTAGTTACTTTACAGAATCTGATTAATAAAACAAAATACAGCATGATACATTATTGATCCCTTGTGTAAAATTCACAAGCTACAAAGCAGTATGTAAAATAATTCAACTCATAATTGTTATATTCATAACATGTTATAATCCAAAACGCATATAAGACCATCAGTGGAAGCTTAATTATTGCAAACATTAATGCATCAATAATACATTCCAAAAATAGAATTTTCACTAATGTGAAATTATCCATTTTGCACAAAAAGGAATTTAACTATTGTAAATTACCTTAACATTCAGAATTCAGGACTATTACTTCTAGTACAATATTTCTACACAGTGGTTTGGCTTGTTTTACTTAAGTGATCAGAGTATTTGTTCCTCCACTTACTGCAAGGGTGCAAAAGGGTGGAAACAAACCCACCTACACATGGTTTCCACCTCCATACCAGAAAATCCAAAGGCACTGTCTCCTTCGACACACACAATCCTCTGGCCTTTATTTTCACTCCTCTCCACAGCAGCTGCCGCTATGGCAAAACCAAGGCCAACTCCCATTGTTCCAAATGTGCCAGCATCCAACCTGCACATCATTAGGATAAAGTTTAAGGATTACAAGCCTGGGTCATTCTTCAATTGCATAGTTTTGGTCACTACATTATTACTCTACAAAACTTATTTCATGCTTTTTTCTAATAATCCCCATGCAGAAGATACATTTCTGTGTCCAGTTGTACTTCAAAACATGAACATTAAAAACGTGCGAACACTGTAGACAGTGCATCTTTATCCTCTGCTAGAGGAGACTGCCTTGCCTGTGTCGAGGCAGGTAGTTGTTCAACATAGTGCGTCCAATGTCCATGGTGTTTGCTCCCTCGCTGATGATGATGCAATCATGGGGCAGCAGCTGGGAAACGTGGTGAAACACTGTGTAGTAGTTCATGGGCAACTTTGACTGCAGAGCTAGTGTCTGTGGAGAGCAAAAATGCAAAAACCTTAAGCATAAAACTACATAGTACTAATATAAATAAGAATCTTGATAATATAGTACATGAAAAGTACAGAACTACCTTACAGGCTTACAGGCCCACCTTTGATATGTTTGCATTAGCTGCCATTTTATCCTTCAGTGTGCTCCACCACTCTGTATCAGATGGATATTTCCAGCTTTCTTTATGGGCATGCTCCACGAGCTAAAAAAAAAAAAACCCATAACAAATTAAAAACATACAAGCTGTTATCTGAACAATTCTCTAGTGTTCATGAGGAATTTGGGAAAGAAACACACATGGCAAAGAGCGATTAATTAAGAATATAAATGTGTGTGTGCTGAGTGAGTTGCAGTTACTGTACCTGAGTGACAACAGCATTGATGTCCCCCAGCAGAGAAACAGTAGGCCTTACATTGTTTCCAATCTCTTCAGCACAAAGGTCAACCTGCATACAGCGCATAACAGGGGTATATTATTAAAACACAACATCTGTACACATATTCATACAAAATGTCATGAGCGATCCTGAAACTAGCAGCTAAATACACAAACCACTTTATACCAGCGAGTTATCCTAGTAATTATTTTGAAGCTCTTACATATAGCAATGACAAAAGGCATTTACGAAACCTGAATGACTTTGACATCAGAAGAAAATCTAGGTGGCAGACCAAAGTGCAGAATCCAGTTAAGACGAGCTCCCAGCAGAAGTACAACATCAGCTTGGAGAAGAGCTCTGTGAAGCAGGAGGAACACAAATTTACTGCAGATCACTTTAGGCAAGAGTCTCGAATGAAGAAGGTAACTTCACATAATGCAGATATCTATCAAAGTACATAATTTAAAGAGCGATTCATCAAAAGGATAATGACATACAGAATACAGCTCATGTATGTCAACATTTGAGATCAAAGTGTGATCCTACTTTTAGAGTGGACATATACTTCTTTTTGTCTGTCTGAGAATTTTTTGTGTGTCTAGTGAAAGGGTGGCTGACCTTGAGCGGGCAGCAGCCACACAGTTGGGGTGATCATCAGGCAGCACTCCTTTACCCATCGGGGTGGGCAGAAATGGCAAACCACAAATATTCACAAACTCCCTAAGAGCGATTTCTGCTCGGCCATAGGCTGCACCTGTTCAATCCAGTATCACTCATATTATTATGACACTTCAACCACACCACTCAGAATCTCAGAATCACAAATAACGAAAGAAATTTTGGTTTCCAGGTTATTTGGCAGAATAATTAATATAACAATAATTTATTAAGTTATGTGGCAAATGTTTGTTTCGATGTTACCTTTTCCAATAATGACTAAGGGTCTTTTAGCTGCCTTTAACACAGAGATAGCTTTAGTGATGGCGCCATGATCAGCCAAACTGACTGGTGGAGGTGGGCAGCAGGACACAGCTCTGGGGAAAATACACACTTGGTTGAATGTCTACACAGCTATAATCATACAACTTTTCAAACTGTAAAAAATGGCACACCTGACTTTGCACCTGTCCACTTTAGCATTGACCATGTCCCCCGCAATGTCCACATAACAAGCACCTGGACGCCCATACATGCTTGTGCGAACTGCCTACAAGCAATTACCCACAATAAAACCTTTGTTGTAATAAACTGCAACTGCACAAAATATCTGTTTTAGATATGTTACTTATGTTGTCAAGCTGTATTCTTTAAAAAAAAAGAATAAATTTACCTTTTCAATGACTGAAGGGATTGCTTCCAGGCTGCTGGGTCTGGCTGAGAACTTGCTGTATAGACGACACGCTTCCACCTACGAACATACGAACTCAGTCACTTTAATGCAGCATCAAGAGACAACAAATAACATGGAAGCCTGCATTACCTGGGGAAACTCCTGAAATGCCCCTGCTGTTTCTTGGTTTCGATCCGAGGAACCCCCAATTACAACCACCGGCCTGTGCGTTGGTAAAATGAACTTATTAAACTATATGACCAGAGCCCACAGATGTTATATCTGTATACAGTGTGAAACTTAGAAACAAACCAAACCACACCACCTACCAGCAGTTCATGTTAGCGTTTGCCATTCCACCTAGAGCATGGATGAGTCCAGGTCCAGACACCACCAGGCAGGCACCTGGTCTGAACACACAGGAGACAGGATCCTGTCAGAGACACACTGACACAGCAGATGCTCACGTTTCCGCTCAGCCTCCAGTGTCTTACCTCCCAGTGAGATATCCAATGGCAGATGCGGCATAGCATGCCTATTGAGTGAGACAATTTTTTTATACCATAAAAACTTTTTTGCACTGCAATCCATTGATTATAGGGGCTGAACAGCAGCAGCCTACCGCTTGTTCGTTGCGCATTCCCACATATTTGATCCCTGCAGCCTGAGCAGCCATGGCCACTTCAATGACAGGAACGCCAACTATACCGAACATGTACTCCACTTTCTGCAGGGAAGCAAATACATTTCAGCAAAATTTAATACACGAGTATGAAGGAAAGGAAGGAAGGAACTGTAAACAGCTGCATTAAAGTTTCCTAGGAGACACACACGGCGTGGACTTTGACACAGCTTTACGGCAGTTACGTGGTTACGTTAGCTACATTGTAACACAGCTGGAAACATCAATTTTTGTTAAGAATACTTAATATATATCTCCACAAAGTTGGTGTTTTCATACCTGAGTACGTAAAGACTCGGCGATAAGCTGAGCTCCTGTCAATTCGTCCATGGCTCAGAGGCTGTTACTTACAGTTTTGTCCACCTGCAGAGCAACAAACGAGGTCAACCAGTTATAAAATGCTGCAACTACCAACTTCACTCAAGTTATCGCCCCCTTCGTTTTACGTCCATTCTCTCTATCCGCCCCCAAACCGCCCCGCTTCTACCACTTCCGATTTGTTGGCCAATCACAGGAGTGTGACCTCATTAAAGGACGATTACACGTTTTCTTACAACTTGGTTACAGTAAAACTACATATTTGACACTTAATTTTAGTTTCTAAAATAATTTAGACACATAATTTTTAAAAGTCTAGAACTATCTGTCTTTGTATTTTTTGTATTTTAAAGCTTTAAAAAACTATTAACATTGTCTGAACTCAACAAAGGCTGCAGTTTTTTCTAATTAAAATACTCAGTCAATTTTCAAAATTTAGAACTTTGAAGTAAATATAGCCTATATTTGAATGTATTATTAAATATCTTAAATATTTAATTGCCTAAATATTAAAAAAACTTTTTTAAAATTGTGATCTATAAAAGAACATATTTATGTGTAAACAGCTATGACAGCTAACACAGCCCAAATACTGTATACATATATTTAAATCATTTCTGTTTTGAAAAAGGTAAAACATTTTTAAAATACAAAGAAACAACTCTGGATAGTGTCAAAACTAGCTCAAACTGAGAACTCCTAAGAATACCTTTTTGCATCACTATAAATATGCTTCGCAGGACTGTCCTGGCCAAAACTGCATTCATCTTTGAATTTTTAAAACATAAAATAATAAAAAATAATAACATAAATAATGTAAACAAGAGCTGAAAAATCATGTAAAACTAATATACTACAAACAAATCATTTTAGACCCCTCAAAATATAAAATGGACTAAAGTCATTGTTAGAATGTTGCTATGTTAACTAACCATAAACTGAATAAGGTAATTTTGTTTTTTGATAGACCTTTTTGTAGTATTTTTTGTACTAAATATTTGTCATGCCCTTGTAGGAACACCGCAGGTATAATAGCATAAATGCTAATTGGTGTACTAAAGTGTCCTGGTGAGACATTAAGCATGTGACAGTGAGCTGAAGCAGCAAAATTAAATTCTTTCATTCACCATTTTAAAACGTACTTTTCTTACTGAAACACTTAAAAACGTCTTCTGTGAAAAACAACAATCAAACCAATTCAGGTGTGCCACGTGTGACAGAATTACAATCAACACTCCACAAAAAGACATGTTCACTATTAAATAATTCATTTCTTTATTCCTCATAAAATATACAGTAATCTCAGTATTGAAAGAATTGGGGCTTTAAATTCACAGTCATATTTCTATGTACATGCTAGTTTCATCCTTCTTCAAGAAAAAGCAAGGAAAAGAGAACCTTTTCCATTCTAAAGAAGCCAGCAAATGTATTGTACATATTTCCAGTTAATGATTTTTCAAAAGACGGGGAGTTTTGAAATCAGGATAGAATCAAGTGGTTTCTTTTTTTAAAGCGAGCAAAACCTGTCAACAAACATTGACTAGTATAAAGCAAAACTATCCAACAGAAGATAATCAAACGTCCTATCATTGGTTTACAGTGTTTCTCCTCACAAAGCTGAACCTCAGATACCTCAGTATTGAATCAGTGCTTCTCACAAATGTTTCATTACTTACCTAGTGCGCGTTAATGTACTTTCAAAGCTGCCTCTAAAAACCCATCTTTTCTCAGTAACTAATGAAGGCACAAAATGAACACATAAATAGGAACTGAAAGTCCACAAATAATTTATTCTTGAAAGACTAAACTGCAATAAGTCAATATACAAATGTAAGGTTGATCAACTTAAAAATAGCCCGGTGCACATTTCAAATTTTTCACTCTGGTGAGTAAATCAGATTTTAGGAATTAGGAGTTTAAGACATGAACATGGTTATATTAAAATTTTGACCTCAAAAAATAAATGATTTTCCCCTTGTGTGATTTTCAGACTTGAAAGACAAGTGCATTTTGACAGCTTTAGTGTGCGAACATAATCCTCCAACACCACAAAAAATGAAAACTGGCTTCTCTACTTTGCAAACAGATACACCCAAATTCAAAACTCATTTACACTATTAAAACTGTGTTAAAATGTATCCATATCATTTGGTCCCTGTTGGTTTAGCTCTCTGAAGTGCTAGTGTCCCTCTTCAGCATGTTATTGCTGTACAAAGGTCGCTGTCTGCCAAACAAGTACAGTTCTTAAGCACTCGAGGAGTCAGTGTTGGTAAAGCAGCAGTTACTGGAGGTCCAGTATCAGCTGAATGGACACCTGGTGCTGGATGAGGTTGGGATGACTGTCTGCCAACCTGCTGCACCTTGTCCTCCACCTCCTTCTCTTGCTCTCTTGCGCGGGAGGACTCTTAAGGCTCCTGTGGGGACTTCTCGCATTTTCTACCCTCCCAAGCTGACGGTGGGTGATTTTTAAGACACAGTGTGTGTTTATGAATTCATCACTTTTTCTTGTCACTCAGTACGTTTCTGAATCTGAGTCGTTGAGCTCCTCGTCCTTGTAGAAGCCATCGTGATGGCTGATGTTGTTGAAGCTGCAGTAGGAGCTGTGCTCACCGCGCAGCATGGGGAGGCTATCGAAGGTAGCACTTTTTGAGGGGCTGGTGGTGTAGTGGTTAATGGCACTGAAAGGGAGGGTTGGTGCTGGGGTGCATGGGGACACAGGCATCATGGTGGCCAGGATGAGGGCTAGACAGTCTGCAACATCTTTGTTGGGGGCACAAGCCAAGGCTGGTGTGTAACCTAAAATGACAGTACAGTATTTTACATTTTCTATCACTATGATACAAAGTTTCAGCTTCTAGCATCAGTACAACATGAATGGAATAACACAGCAGTAAGTATGTGGCAGAGAGGACAAGCTATGTGCCTGTTAAATCTAAAGAGGTTTTTATTACTAGGCCAATAAAATACCAGAAAACTGTGAAACTGCTGCTAACTTGATGTTGAAGTCTAAAGGGACAACTTAAAGTTGAAACTAGAGAATGGTATATTTGATAAAAGAAAAAAAGCAAGACTTTAGTCCTAAAAACACATGATGGCAAACAACAAAAACGTGCGAGTGTACCATTTTCATCTACTGCAAGCACACTAGCTCCCTTTGCAAGCAGCTCTTGCACCACCACAGTCAGACCATTTCTTGCTGCCACATGTAGGGGCCTTCAAAGAAAGATAAAACACAAATGTATTGTAGGCAAGTCAATATTTAACAGCTTACTCTGCATCCCTATATTAATATTTGAAATTCCAGTTATCTGCCAACACTACCAACCCATTCTACCAGTCAGATGCAGCATAAGACAGGACACCAATTAGATACATACGTCTGTAAGGCGGCATTAGTGGCATTTATGAGGTTTCTGTCCGTAATCTTCTCCAATATCAACAAGGCACTAGTTTCATGTCCCTAAAGAGTAAACAGAATGAATGTCAATGCATACATCAGCTTGTATTGTATATGTGGAGTAAAGAAACAATCATTGTATTTCATTAAAAATATACAGGAACATACTAATTTCCACATCTGAGAACAGGGCCACCATATGTTAATACACACCTTACTGCAGGCCAGATGAAGTGCAGTGTTCTTCACAGCGTCCTGCAGAGTGAGATCTGCTTTCGCGCTGCTCACCAGCAGTTCTGACAGTGATAGTAAAAAGGGAAAACGTAAAAAACTAAATAAACAGACAAAAATTCACGACAGCAATTATTAATATGTCTGACATTTCCCAATTAGCTGGTTAAAATGAAGGATTCATACCAACTGCATTTGTCTGGCCATTCTCCGCAGCCATCATGAGTGGGGTCTTCCCTGCACTGTCAACACTGCTGACCTGAGCATTGTGACTTAGCAGCAACTGGAGACACTCCACATGGTCAGTAAAGGCTGCTGCATGCAGGGGTGTTCTGTAAAAATCAGGCAAATTTTTGTTAAATTAAGGCACGTGTTATTTAACTAGACTAGGTGCCCAGTATCAGGTGCATAACGAAATTGCTACAGTTACCTGTTTTTACCGTCTTTGGCATTGACAATGGCAGGACCCAGAGTGTCTATCAGCATTTCAGCAGCTCCTTCATTGTCATGGATCCTGTAGAATAGAGATGTAGAGCACAATTATTTAATATTTAAAGATGTTCTATCCTCACATACTGAAACAGAGAAAGGCAGAGGATCTTACACAGCACAGTGTAGGGGGCTGAAAGAATTGCCTTCGGCCTTGTGAAAAACCTCTTGTTCCAGCAGAACCTCCACACATGTATCGTGACCTGCAGGAAAGAATGTAAAATAATTTCAGTCTTCATCTCAAAGTGCCCACAGTCTGAGTTTTCTTTGAATTTTTTCCCTTTTAGTAAAGCCTAAATCTTTGGGCACATAGAGAAACACAAAGAACAAGCATAAAATAAAAAAGAAAGATGTGCAATTCTGAATAAATGTGCTTTAAGTGCTCTTTTTTATGTTATTGGCAGCAGGCTGTATTAAATTGCAAACGTTTATATGCCTCAGATACACATTTCCATAATGTTTGCTTCTTCTGGTTTAATCTCTGTACCATTGTAGCAGGCCCAGTGCAGTGGGGTGTAGCCTTGGTTGTCTGTTAAGACTGGGAGTGTTTCCACTGACTGGGCAGCGTGCAGCAGGCCTCCCAGCACCCCAATGTGTCCACATGCTGCTGCCAGGTGGATCGGTGTGCGCCCTTTACAGTCTCGCACCAGGAAGTTGGCGCTGTGCTGAAGCAAAGCCTCCACACATTCCTCATGGCCAGTCACTGCCTAGGGCCAGAAAAAAAACTGTTATTGCTGACTGATCATATGTGAAGTGATAATGCATTTAATGTGAGAAGGTGACCAATGTACATTGTATATGTAAAAAAATGGTGACATCTCCTTACTCCTCTATGCAGGGCTGTCCTGCCCCACTTATCTTTGGCTTCTACATTGGCTCCCTTATTTAGAAGAGAATATACACAGTCTGTGTGTCCACTCAGGACTGCCAGCATCAGAGGAGTTCTAAGAGAGAACAAACAATAATATATGCAATTATTTAGAAATTTAGAATGTAAGAAAATAAAACGTATTACTATCAGATTGTCTTTGTTAACCAGTCAAATTGCAGTTTATCTGGCCAGACTCATATTCTTAATCAGTTCATCTATAGGCTCAAATGGATGTTTGTTACAAACCAAATAATTTTACTTACTGTCCATTTCCATCTTGAATATCCACTGCACTTTGAAGATCAGCATTTCCAATCAGCAAACGCAAACATTCTGAATGACCATTGGTAGCTGCAAAGAACAAGGTAAAGGATTATTAGTATTAGTCATTGGCTGTACAATATATTTAAGTCAGACAAATTCTTCTGTCACCAACTCTGGGTCCATACCTGCAGCATGGATGGGGGTTCGTTTCAAGGTGAAGTCTTTGACCAGGATGGAGGCTCCCTGGTTGATGAGGACATCCACACACTCCACATGGCCTTTAAAGGCTGCCAGATCTAGGGGTGTGCGCCCTTGGCTGTTTCTTACATCAAGATCAAGCAATGACTGCACCAGAACCTCCAAAGCATGGTGGTGACCATGGTATGCCTAAAAGGTGAATTCATAATCAATGTCTATAGCACAAATAACAAGAAATTGAAGACTTTAGAAGTATAATACACATCACTCACAGCCAGGTGCAGGGGGCTGACAGGAGCTCTGACATCAGAGTCATTCAGGATGTCTGTCCCTGAGGTTTCCATTAGCTGAACAACCAAGGTGCACAAGTTATACTACCGATAATCACTTAGCCATGAAGTTGAGCAGTGGATATACGATTTGACAGATTAAAAAAAAAAAAACTGTGACGTATGTTACAATGTTTTTATGTTTTAAGTTACAAGGTCATGCAAAATTATTTCAGGATTGGTTGAATTAATTGTGTCCCTTGCAACAGCGTGAAATCCTGGACAGTCTGCCTGATGCATGAAAAACTAATGCTCAAGGAAAACTAGCACATTTTCTACTCACCACATCTAGAGGAGTTTCACTTGCAATCTAAAAATAGGGGACAGTAGGGGAAGTGACAATGAATTAAACATTATAATTTGGCAATATACATATACCCCTAAATGTCACGTGTAATCTAGAATTACCAGCTCCAGACAGAGGCGATGTCCATACGCTGAAGCGTAGTGGACAGCGTTGTAGCCCTGATTGTCCCGGATCCCTGGATTTGCATCATTTCGCAGTAAATATTCCAGGCACCTGCCGACAAAACAGAAAGTCTAGTCAAGGAAACAATATCATCTTTAAATCCTGAACTGTTAACAAGCATGATCCATAATGTTATTAAGCTTTTGATCCATAAAAAAACTCAAACACAACCTGGCTCCTACACAACAGCCACATATTTATAATTTCAAAGAATTACTGACTTTCCATCTGTGTCAGAGGCAGCGGCATAGTGGAGAGGAGTGCAGCCCCGCTCATCTAGGTCATTGACGCTGGCCCCAGAGCCCACCAGAGCAAATAGGCACTGGTAATTACAGTTGGCAGCAGCATAGTGCAGAGGAGTCCTTGAAAAACAAACATGGCTTAGTTCACTGTTTAAATTCAACAGATAATCTAAAAAAGCACAATATTTTGTTTGACCATCAAATGCTACAAACCTGCCAAAACTGTCCTTCCTATTGAAGTCTGCCCCGGTGTTGAGGAGAAGATTGAGACATTCCAGGTTGCTGAGGTGAGAGAATAAATTATGTAAGTATGTTGATATTCACACTGCTGTAGATCCTGACTTACAGATTAACATTACAGCTAAACAAAATGTTCAGCCGTACAGTACTCACCCTCCAGCAGCTGCAGCATGTAAACATGTCCTTCCAAATTCATCAGGAGTATCAATATCAAAGCCTGCATCAGAGTAGAGGATTGTGAACAACATCTTGCACATGTAGCTTTACAATATTTTAGTTTCCTTAGGAATTCTGATGGTGATATCAGAACCATTCCAATCTATAAATGTCACTTTGTACTTTGACCAGTTAAATTAATTGCCATCGCCGATAACTGCAGAACAAAAGTTAAGTTAAAAGGGCTGCTCACCTGAAGACAGAAGCTTTCTACAGCAGTCGGAAAATCCACTGAGTGCAGCCAGATGCAGTGGGAACATCCCGTGAACCCCTCGTCTACAAAATAAAAAAAAAGAAAAGCAATTAATCCTGGTTATTTACCTAGTATCAGCCAAAAATCATTAATGCTAAACTAAACTTGTGGCAAAGAACTGGTATTTAAAGTACGTAATAATTTGTGTCATTTACATAACAGACATTACAGAGCTGCTTTAAAAAGATTTAAACATTTGGCTCTTTCACAATGTATAAAGTAGAAAGAGTTGCTGAAAATGGGCAAATAGGCTCACTAACTTAGCTGTGTCAGCTCTGTTGGTGATGAGGGTATTGATGAGGAGCTCGTGTCCATATCGAGCTGCAATGTGCAGTGGTGTGTTTCCATTCTTATCCTCGCAATCTATTTCTGCGCCTTCAGAATAACATAAACCAAACACTTAGCCATTGTAACACTGAGAGGTAGTCAGTTTTTTGGTCTAACATGTCAAATGAAGTTGATAAGGCTGGGTTTTAAACGATCTCACCATTCTCAATGATTGCTTGAGACCTAGAAAACCTTCCATGAATGGCTGTCATATGTAGAGGAGTCTTACCATCTTTACTCTGGGAGGGAAAAAGAAACATTGCAGTATTACAACATAAGTCATTATTATGCTATAAAGTATTTGACCCAAAAACAACTACAATGATAAAGCTATTTTGGCCCCTCCCTTGAAAATGAGACTGTACATCTTAAGGGGTTTTTCCAGATGTGTAATAAATTTCCTACTAATAAAACTGCATTTTTGCCAACTTCAGAGCTGCAGTAACCAAACTGGAATCACAAATGTGCCACGAGTTCCACTGTTTTAGCCTGCATCTTTAGCATAAATGACTAGTTATTGAGTATCAACTTTTTCAGATTTCAGCATTCTCAGCGTTAAAAGACTAGGTTCGTTTTTTTCCCTTTACTCACCTTGATGTTGACATCAGCCCCGTTGCACACTAGGAGCTCTAGACACAGTGCTCCATGGCGTGAGGCAGCAGTAAAATGCAGAGGTGCAAAGCCTTTCTCATTCACCTGATTGATGTTAGCCCCAGCCTCTATGAGCTCGTTTACCACCACATCCTGCCCATTGTAGCAGGCCACGTGGAGGGGTGTGTTGCCATATGCATTGGGCTCATTTATCTAGGTTGCAAGGTGAAAAGAAAGCATTAATGACACGACTGTATGCATTACGACAGACTGTAAGGACATCTATTGAGAGGCAAACTATATCCCACTTTATCAGATCATAACAGATAGCATTGTATACTGTAATGAAAATTAACACATTGGTTATTACTTACATCCACCCCCAAGTCTAGGAGGTATTTGACAACACTAATCATTCCACTGGAGGCTGCCGCATGTAGGGGGGTGTAAGATTTCTTATCTTTGCAGGCCACCTCGGCTCCATGAGATGCCAGCAGCTTCACTACTTCTATGTGCCCTGAAGAGAAATAGAGAGTATTATAAAGATAACATTTTTATATAGTTAACATCTAATATTTCATTTGGTTATATCTGGCTGCACTGGGAGATAATCTTGCTACAGATTTTTACAGCAATGAGCAACAGATGAGCAATGATACATTTTTATAAAGGTAACACTGATACCAACACTGATGTGATTTGTTGAATGTACTCATATTCCACTACGAGTGTGCTTACATGGACTATATTAACCCAGTTACTCAGAGAAATCAGCTTTCTCGGGTAATTGGGGAACCGTGTTTAAATGCACTTAAGAAACCCTGTTATGGAAAACCCACATATACAGCACAAGAGTAACCAGGTTTCCCTCCCACCTCTGACTTATTTTGGAAGCCCGGTACACTGATTAATTGTATAATGACAAAAACGCACATTTCTGACTTTTCTTTCAGTGCAGGGGAAGAGTAAGGACAGACACATGCAACTGATCCACACCACTCGAGTTTAAAAATCTGAGGGGGAAGGAGACTTATTCAGATCTATACGAGAGACACTATATGTCAGACAAATGAGGCGGCGGCTCCCTATTAACGATCTCTCCATTCAGTCATTCATTCATTCATTCATTCATTCATTCTTTCACTCAGCTGTGTGCAGTTTATGGCCTGAAACCAGTTATGCACATGCACAGTTGGAGAAACCCAATTAGAAAGCCGGCAACGTGTAAACATGGCAGAGTAATGTAAGGTTTCCTGTATATGACACATAAGAAATCCACTTTCGAGAGAAAGCCAACTTAATCCGGTTACTAAAGTCCATGTAATCTCTCACATGTATGACGTGTTTTACTAGGGGCCTCAACGAAAATTTCAAGAGACGAACTCCTAAGGTTGTATATAATAATAATAATAATAATAATAATAATAATAATAATAATAATAATAATAACAATAATAATACAATAACAAAAAATCCATGTGGTTGCTTTATTACCCATGTAGGCTGCCCAATGGATTGCACGGCGGTCCTTCTTGTCAAATGCGTTAATATTTGCACCTCTAGAGAGTAAGAGCCTGACCATCTAAAAGTACCAACAGAGGAGAAAAAAAAGGTAATCAGGAAATATGTCCAGGGAATTTCTGCATTCTAAACACTACTGAATCTGTTGTCTGTACTAAATGCTGCAAGTCATAAACCATCATGTAAACACAATGTTTCATACTACATTAAATGCAAATGGACTTTAATAGCAGATCATGTATATTGTTGTATTACCAACTTAAACAAACTGCACCCTTTATCTGAAATAACAGCATCAATTCTTCTTGGCACAGTGGTACAGTTTTTGAAGGAACTCAGCAGGTAGGCTGTTCCACACATCTTGGAGAACTAACCACAGACCTTCTGTGGACGTAGGCTGATCCTTCAATTCTTTTGTCTCTTTTGTCACATAATCCCAGACAGACTTGATGATGTTGAGATCCGGGCTCTGTGGTGTCTCAACCCCAACTTCCAATACTACTTTTTCTTCACTATGCTGAAGAAAGTTCCTAATGACGGTTGTTGTCCTGCTGCAGAATGCATTTATTATATATCACACCAAATATTCATTTGAAGCGTTTGAGGATGTAGACTTAACTAACTAACTAGTAGTTAGTTAACCAATATGTTTGGAACAACCTACCTGCTGAGTTCCTCCAAAAACTGTACCAAGAAGAATTGATGCTTTTTTTTGCAGGAAAAGGTTGGACACACCAAATATTTGTTAGATTTGGATTTCTCTTTCCATTTTGTTACTGATAAAAATAACCACTTCTATTTTTGTAACAATTCTTACTTAGCGTGTTTTCCACACCTGCCTCAAACATTCGCACAGTACTCTATGCTATATTCTGAAGAAGCAATGAGTGGTTTATTTGAAAGCAGCATTAGTATTTGTACAGTTGTAGCCTCTCCAGTGTTTCCTGGTATTGGGTTGAGGCTGTGTCAGTGTTACTTGGATCTATTTGTTCGTAAGACTAGGCCGCAGCACATGCCAACTCTACTGTAGTAATTTATTGCTAAATGAAAAGTTACTTGATGATTTGCTGTAGTCACTGAAAGCTGATTATTGCTGGCATAGCTGCGTATAAGCCGATAGTCAGCAGAGCTATATGGGCAGGCTGGTTGTTTGATTTCACTCTTAAATGGCCAAAAATGTGGCCATTGTTTAGTTGCTGTTTATTGTTAACAATGCACGGTATAATCCCCTTTGTGTTGATGCAAATACGAGGCAAGTGGAAACACTTCCTTTCAGCAAAAGGAGAAGAACAGAAGTTCACAACAGCAAGTTAAACACATCAAAAATGAAGTCTAAAGTTATGAGTTAGCAATATAAACTGTGTGCAAGTGGTATGTTTATGTTCTATCAATATGAGCAGTTCTGAAAGTGTTATAGTTATAAAAAACATCAAAGACAAAGGAGACTAACCCTTTAGGTTAGTACAGGCTATACATTTATAGAAACTGATATAAATATTCTTGCTTTCGTATTCATTAGGTACAGCTAAATCACTGATAAAGATATTAAAGCACGTCTTTGACTTCTAGCTCACAGCTAAACTAAAGAATGCTTCAGGCGTAATATCACCTCCACGTGACCGCTGAAGGCCGCATGGTGCAGTGCAGTCCGGCCCGCTCTATCTGACACATTCACATTGCTAAGCAGGGGAACGAGGGCTTCAGCACAGCGGACAGCCTTATTTGCTGCAGCAATGTGAAGTGGCGTCTGCCAGTTTTTGTCTCGAGCGTTTACATCCGCAGAGTGTTTTAGCAACACCTGGACAGCGTCCTGCAAGAAGTCATCACATACAGTTGTAAGTTGTAAAAATGCAAAGAGAATGTAACAGCGTGTGTTATACAACATCAGGGAATGGTCACATACCTCACTGCAGGAGGCCACGGCTCGGTGCAGAGGAGTCAGCCACTTGTTATCTTTGGCATTTACTCTGGCACCTACAGGTCAGAGGATACCAGCTGTCAGACTGTTTAAAGTTTTACAGTTACATAACATCTAATGCAAGCACAATGAGTAAAATGTTTTTTGACAGTTTGACAGTTATGACAGTTATGAAGTCCTGTTTAATATTATATTAAAATATGTATCTTTATAAAGCATAAGAAAGGAGCAAAACACAAAAGGTGCATCTAAAGATATTTTAAAATACTATATGCAGATGCCACATCAAGCTACATAAGCATTAAAACATTTAGACTATCTTGCTTTAAATATAAAATAATATTAATGAATAAGACACTTTAACACTGGGGATCATTTACCATTCGTACCCTAAAAGAAAAACCAGTACGTCAGCACCTCTGTGTTTGCCATGGAGTAGGACACTACTAACAGACAGGTGTCAGGATGCAATGCGTGGCAGGTCCGTGCAAATGGGGCTGCATACAGGTCACAGTGCACGTGCTGGCTCCCGTCTACCACAACAATAAATCTAGCAAATAGCTTCTTTATGTTTTTAGAAAAACATACCTGAAAGAACCAGCAGCTCTATGATTTCTGCATCTCCAAGATAGGCAGCAGCATGCAGCGGAGTTCGCTTTTCATTGTCCTGAGAGAGACAAAGACACACACCTGATTAACAAGATAATAAACATCTTGCACCTATAACCATATTTTAATTTTACTTTATGGTTCTAATCTGTTTTGCCATAAAAAAAAAAAAATCACTTTACAACTTGTAAGAGCATTGACAACTCAAGAAAGGAAAACTAAACATTAAAAATCAATAGCCAGTCACACTTCACAGCCAAAAAGGTGTTAAACAAGAATATTGTCATTTGAAAATGATTGTAAAAAAATACAAGGAAGTATAAACCAGCCTTATTTTGAACCACCCACAATAAAAATGTAATGGTGAGGAATGCCATAAAATAAGCAAAGTCAGATCATGTAGAGGAAACTGCAAAAAACAACCATGTGCTGTTTAAACTAAAAGAGTTGTGTGAGACCTTTTAAAGCCCATTATAGATTAGAGGTTTTCAAATTTATTGTGGTCGGGGTGTACTTAAAATATAATATGAGGAAACACATGCATTATTACTCAGGCCTGTAGAAATTACCTGTGCATTCACGTCCTCCTTTTTGAATATAAGCGAGCGTACTTCATCTGGGTCCACATTGAAAATAGCTTTCAGCAGTGAAGGCTGTAAAAGAAACAGACTGTCACACTCAAAATATCAATAGACTAGATAAAATGTGAAAAAACAAGGATTCGGGCCTTGGAGAATTCTCACTGTCCAGCACAACAACACACATGCAGCCCAATTCAACTTCATTTTTAGGCTGCTAAAACTCCATCCAATAATATTGTTTAAAATGTTCTAAAAGACACAGGCTGGGGCATATTACCAAAAGAATGGCTCCACGCATCTTAGAATAATAGTTAGATTGTCAGAATGGATAGTGACAAATGTTAAGCAGCCACTTTCTAATGCCATGTTGCTGTCAGGCCAGAAAATTATATCCACTCCCTGCCACAGAAAGATATGTCACAACCATCTTTCAATTCCTAGAGATACATTTAAAACTTCAGCATCGTTATCCTCTAGATAATCACATCTTCCTCAAAGAAAGGGAAAGAAAAACTTCGCAAAAGTTGTTCACCACCACAGTGATCAGATCAACTGGTGGACAAGAAGTGGAAGAGATAAGAAAAATCAAAACTTAAGCAAAGAAGAACTTCCTGAGGCTGTTTCGCATGACTCTTAAAGAATCATGCCCCTGCAATTTACAAAGCAAAGTTAGTCCCACCCCAGCATAGGGGTGTATACACAAGGAAGATACCTGAGAGCAGTTCACTGCGACAGAGTTTATAAGACTGCATTTTGCCAATACTTCCTTGTGAGAAAAGGAACTATCACAACACCTTTTATATCGCTTTGACAGCCTAGCTATTTGCATAACACTGCGTTAGCTACAGATCAGAATGTCGCTTTTGTATTGTTCCATTTTAAAAGCAAATACTGACTTTTTCTGTGAATATCCAGTGTTACTTGTTTTGTAAATTTAATTGTAAATAACGCTGAAATGAATGTCTCTATCAACTTATATGAACTGTATAATAAAGTGAGCTTATGGCCCTTCATCGGTCATGTTAGCCAGCAAAACAATGTTGTTCTCCCCAATCTGATCCACCATAACAGCACCAGAGAGTTTTTGATCCGGCGGTTTTCCACCGCCTGTGGAAAGAGCCTGGCATGAATAGGAAGAACAGTGAAAGCAGGGGATCCCTTCCAGACACTGTAACTGGTAACCCATGAAGGCCCAAATGGAACATTCCTGGCTTTCACAAAAACTTAACTCTTTCCTGACTTTATTCAAGTTTTTAAAAACCATCATGGCTGGTACCATCAACTAGTTAGAAGCTGTTGCCATAGTGGTGACATTTTGGGCTACTTAGATGTTATGTGTCAGGTGAGCTGCTAACTATCACTTTGATTACATGCGTAAGCAATCATAACCTGTGAATGAACAATCTTCACCCATGTCTCCAAAACAAAATAAAAGATTATAGATATATACAGCAGAAAAGAGTCAGCAGGTTTTAAAGTCTCTTTCTGTGGTGTTTTTGCTGGAATGAATGCAATATTATTGTCTACTGCCTTTGGTACATCTTTGATGGAAATCAGCAGAAATCTTTTACTTAAAACAGTCCATCTCTCTGCATAGAATTGTTCGTGAGCTAGATATCACAACATATAGTCCTGTTATGTAGACTGCAGACCACATTTCTTATTTAATCCATCTAGGCTGCCACACTAGCTATTTACCTAATTTTCAGTTATGCCATTTTTAACTTTGCATCAAGTGTACTCTAGACTACTTTATGTGGTATAGTTTGTGCCACATGGTACTTATATTACACAGAGCTACCTATGTTTTGAAAAACTCACCTTCCTGAAGTGAAGTGTCCATGGCTCAAAACTACACTACAATAAACTTTATGAAAGTTGAATCCAAACACTTTCACTTTTGCTGAAAGAAATTATTCTTTCTGTATGTCTTGCACACAATAAATTTTCTCATACATGACAACATGTTAAACAATCCCAACATTGTCAATTATACTGTTTTTAACGCTGAAAATAAAAATACAATGTTCACAGTATGAAATAGAAGATAAAATGGCAGGCATTCCAGGCATGCACTGTAAAAAAAGTCACACCATTTTCTTAAAACATCGACCGGAGCACAACACAGCACATTTCAGTAGTCGGACTGATGCTCCAATAAGTACTCGGAATTAGCAAAATGAAGAGAACTATTAATAGCCATAAACAATGAGTTAACAGTCCCCTTTAAGGAAAAATAAGACAATCGACCCATTCAGTTTTTATAATGTCCATTAATATCTGCAGGGTGCAATGGAGGTTGGAGTCACTGGGTATTTATTGAGGCTAAAAGCCAGACACTAGCGTTTTTGTTTAATTTTTAAGATTTCTGAGTATCTACCACAGCAAAATGGAAGAATAAAACTGTGTTTTGTTGTTTTCAGTTCCAGTCCTGCACAACTGGTGTAGGAGATTTTCTATGCTTCTCGAGCTGCACGACTGTGCACCTCCTCTCCTCATACAAGCCAACCTAGTTAATACCATCGCCATGGAGACAGCTCTTTGGCAACTCCACTAGCTCTCAGAAGCCCAGGCACACGATCATTCAAGCACACACACAATGAAAGACACATGCACATACATATGTTACAAGAATAGCAGGCATGTGGCAAACACAGTCCTTAAATGATAACAGAAAGCTATTCTCATTTCCACAAGTAGGTGTTAGCAGTTTACATAGTCACATTTCTAAAGCTGTCACATTACCAATGAACTCATACATTTATAATAAGAACTACGCGGTAGTTTAACTGCATGTATTCCACTGACATAACAGAAAGAAATATTTCGGTTATCTACTTCTACCTAAACAGCCAACAGAAACCGTTTGCATTTTTGCAGTATTTGCAATGGGAAAAACACTGAAAGCTTAAGTTCAAGGACATCACAACTTACATTTACATCACAGCAATGATAAAAACCCGCTTGGAAAAAGAAACATTTTAGCTAGATAATTACTAAACTTAAAATATGATTAAGCTGGTGGATTACCACTATCACAAAACAATGATGGTGTGTTCACACACATATACATTAGGTGGATTAATGCTCAAAATCAACAATGTTTCTGTGATTACGCTTTTGGGTTACGTTCTCCAAATACATAACTACCACAGATCTGACCAGCTAAGCTAAGGTTATCTGACATACATACATACATACATACATACATACATACATATATATATATAAAACGTATTACAACATCCAGTTGTCACAGTAACGTTAACGTCATTACCAACTGATCGCTTTGGTTTTAGTAATCATCTCATAATTTACATCAGATTAATTGTCTAAATTTACTGTCTTTTAATAAATCAAAAAACCCTTAGAAGCGACTATTCAAACCTAGCACTGTATTGTTTTGTCACAATATTCCAACTAGTCACCTTCCAGCTGGGTAGCTAGTAGCGTCTCATACAGGCTCCGGCTAATTGCTGGAGATAAACACAATCTCATTAGCCGCTTGTAGCTCAACAGTCGCTTAAGCATGCGTTTTAGTATAAAAGCTGGGCTTCACTTTGGCCAAAAAGATAAATGCTTGTGCGATATGCCAAACAGTGCTGCAGCTATTGTTTAATTCATACGCGACAAATTAATATTTCGCTTGACGTGAAAGGCTGTAGGAAACGCTTCCGTTTCAGAGAATAGCTGGAGAGGATCGAATTACATTTCGCTGGCGAATGTTACAATTGGGTTAGCTAGCTAATATTAGCCAACCAACATTAGCTTAAACTTTGCTCAGCGTTTGACACAATGATCACTTACCTGGTCTCGAATTTTGAGAACCACCATATTTCTAGGATTTTAACTGTTTTCATGCAGATTCATAAAGGGATATCTGTCTCCTTCCGAACAGCAGTGAACTCCGTAGCTCTCTCTCTGATCTGCTGGAGGCCTAGCGTGACGCTAGCTTAGCTCCCCTGCTAGCTTCCTAACCTGATGGCATGAACGCAGAGGAGTAGCGGAAACTCCAGGACATTGCCGCCACCATTCATTGCCGCCCCAAAAACATGTATTTTAATAGGTCAAACGCTCCGAACGTACAAGTAACGAAGTTAGTGGTTGGCTGTTACTCATGCGCGAGCGCTCGTGGAGAGACGCACAGGATTAAATATTGTATTGCTATCTACGCTCATGTCACAGTAATGGTAGATGATTTGTAACGAACATTTGAAGATTTAAGATTTTTATTCAGCCTGGAAATAATAATACTATATTACATCTCGATTGATCTTTTTTTGATTAAATGTTTTGGGCTCCGTATGTGGTCGGCTTTCAGCAACAGCTGTTTATTATTCTATTTGCACATCGTGACTCATGTTGAAGTTGCACTAAAACCGAGAACCATGTCTCTTTTGGACGCTGACCAAGTGGACATTATTTTTCTTAGGACAGTGTTTTTTCCCGGACAGACTGGCATGACACTGCAAGGTAGCCACAAAGACACATCAACATGCAGCACAAGGAAACGGCCCGATGCAAGTCACGAACTCAGTTTTGACATTTTGTGGTAATGATTCAAACCGGTGAAGGAGTAGCCTGCTCTAAAATAAGTGGAACTATAATGATTTCTTCCAGTAGTAATGCAATCCCTATAAACACTACTTGGGTTGTGCCTGCCGTTTGTTTTAAATATTAATAACTATTGCACACATTAACCTCCTCTTTTTGCTACACTATAGAAATAGTAAATCTAGGCTCTAGGGGTCACATGGTCACATGACATTTTTAGCACAAATCCAAACAATTTCTTCCTCTTTCTCCTCTTACTAAAATAGCTGTGGGGTGAAAAAGGGAACTTTGTGCACCCAGAGTGGATATGCTCCACTCTAATCATTTAATATCACTACACGTTTTACAACTTCTTCTTTCTGTTGACAAATGCACTCACTTATATATCATATTTCCTTATTGCAAAAATAATACAGTAATGTGCAGTCTAAAATTAAACAGACTATTTTAGAGAAAAATAAGTTCTGAAAAAAGTTTTATCAATGTCCTGTACCTCACAGGTTGTGTGGTGTTGAATGTAGTCTCCTGTCACCTAACACTCTGCCCCGAAATGTGGTGAAATATTGCCCTCTACTGAGTAGTCTACTGAGCCTCCTACTACAAGCAAGCTTTTGTGAACTTAAAGCCGGAGAGACCAATCTTGTTACTAAACATAATAGTATATACACTCCAAGTGTAAGTGATTTCAGATCCACAAGTGATAAACTCTTAATCTGATGATACAATGCATATATAAAAGCATGTATAAAAACAAGGGCACCTTCTCTTGAACATTTGAATCCCTCATGAGATGTTACAGCTGCAACAGCTGATGATCTTGGACAGTAGATTTCTTCTGTACAGTGCAAATATCATAGACAGAACTGGCTGGGAAGAAATTATGGAAAACTGCCAATGTGCTTGGACACAAAACCTTCTGTTCACGGTGCACTCAGTGACTCAATGGGTCTGTCACGGTCAGTAGCTGACGTTTAGATTCAAAACTTGACTTTGTATTGCAGACAGTTGAGTATAGTTATAAAATTATTAAAATAAAATTATTTAAATAATATTACATAATATTAAAAGATATATCTTAAATAAAGATTGAAATATGTATTAAAATAAAGCTATTTTAATAGATCTGATGAAAAGTAACAGTGAAAGCCACGACATTAAAAAACTAGTTTAGATGCTGAAGCTGATTGTAAATAAAACAATTTCCCCTTTTGGTTATAGACATGTTAGGAATAAGCGATTACTGTAACTGTCCTGGCAGCTATTTATCAAAAGTTGCCATGGAGGTCCCTGTGCCTACTATACCCTCAATGGTGTGTTTTTTCACACACACAAAAAAATGAAAAACAGTTTATCATAGTAATACAGTGGGGGAGACAGTAGGGCCCTTTGTAAAAAAAAAAAAAAAAAAAAAAATAAGTTATGCTCACCATGCAACTGTCCAAGGTAGTTTCACATTTCACAGCAATGGAAACAAAGTAAGGTGACAGGGAAATGGTTGCGGCAGTTATGTTGATGATTTTGAGCCTAGGTTGGTTGCCTTTGCTTGGGGTATTCTTCTCCTATCTGTCCCTAAGCCCCCTGAAGGCTGCAGTAACCCCAGCAGAAATATTTTGTACACTGGGGAGGCTGTGGTGGTGGAATGGGATTCCCACAAATTAAATTAAGAGAAGAAACTACAGACAAACGAGTAAATGCATAAATGAAGAAAACAGATGCTCACACACATAGCTCCCCATTCTCCACCCCACTTTAAAACTGCCCCTGACCCTAGGTTTACACCCTGCATTTCTCTCCAAACTGTGTGTTTGAGTGTGTGTTTGAGTGTGTTAAAGAGAGGAGTTTTATGTACAATGTTAAGTTAAAATATAAAGAAAGTCGGTAAGTAAGAACCTAAATTATGACCTAACCTAACTTCTTACCTAAAGTGCTCAGAAGTGCAACCCAAAATAACATTAGAACCACTTGTTGAATAAACCAATGCAATCTAATACAATGGCTACTTTTATAGGTTATAATTTCTCAGTTTTTAGGTTGAAACTGTAAGAAACTTACAGTTCAACTCTCTGTTTATTTTTGAGGTCTACGTGGGTGATACTAATGTTTTGGCCACCATATTTAAAATGAATGAGGTGTGAAACTGAGAAGTTATAACCTTGAAAAAGTAGAATTCGTGCCAGAGCCACTGTATTAGATTGCATACAATTGCAAAGGTGGTGCTTGATAGGTCGTTTAACCTATTGGCTGCATTTAATTGGTATGAATTAAGCATGTTAACATAAAGTTTAAGAGCAAATTGTCCTTTGCAAAACAAATACAACATGATAAACCACATAGCGTAAACAATAATGTGTCTGTTGTAAAAAGGGCTTTTATGTTGGTTTATTCAGCAAGTGGTTCTAATTTTATTTTGGGTTGCACTTCTGAGCACTTTAGGTAAGAAGTTAGGTTAGGTCATAATTTAGGTTCTTACTTACTGACTTTCTTTATATTTAACTTAACATTGTACATAAAACTCTTCTCACTCACACACACACACACACACACACACTCAAACACACAGTTTGGAGAGAAATGCAGGGTGTAAACCTAGGGTCAGGGTGCAGTTTTAAAGTGGGGTGGGGAATGGGGAGCTATGTGTGTGAGCATCTGTTTTCTTCATTTATGCATTTACTCGTTTGTCTGTAGTTTCTTCTCTTAATTTAATTTGTGGGAATCCCATTCCACCACCACAGCCTCCCCAGTGTACAAAATATTTCTGCTGGGGTTACTGCAACCTTCAGGGGGCTTAGGGACAGATAGGAGAAGAATACCCCAAGCAAAGGCAACCAACCTAGGCCCAAAATCATCAACATAGCTGCCGCAACCATTTCCCTCTCACCTTACTTTGTTGCTAGTGCCTTGAAATGTGAAACTACCTTGGGCAGTTGCATGGTGAGCATAACTCATAAAACTTTTTTTTTTTACAAAGGGCCCTACTGTCTCCCCCACTGTATTACTTAGGTTTTTCTTTGTGAAAAAACACACCATTGAGGGTATAGTAGGCACAGGGACCTCCATGGCAACTTGTGATAAATAGCTGCCAGGACAGTTACAGTAATCGCTTATTCCTAACATGTCTATAACCAAAAGGGGAAATTGTTTTATTTACAATCAGCTTCAGCATCTAAGCTAGTTTTTTAATGTCGTGGCTTTCACTGATACTTTTCATCAGATCTATTAAATAACTTTATTTTAATACATATTTCAATCTTTATTTAAGATACATCTTTTCATATTATTTAATATTGTTTTAATCATTTATTTAATAATTTTAAACTAAACTGAATTGTCTGCAATACCAAGTCAAAGTTTTGAATATAGTCAGCTACTGACCGTGACAGACCCATTGAGTCACTGAGTGCACCGTGAACAGAAAGTTTTGTGTCCAAGCACATTGGCAGTTTTCCATAATTTCTTCCCAGCCAGTTCTGTCTATGACATTTGCACAGTACAGAAGAAATCTAGTGTCCCACATCATCAGCTGTTGCAGCTGTGACATCTCATGAGGGATTCAAATGTTCAAGAGAAGGTGCCCTTGTTTTTATACATGCTTTTATATATGCATTGTATCATCAGATTAACAATTTATCACTTGTGGATCTGAAATCACTTGCCCTTGGAGTATTTACTATTATGTTTAGTAACAAGATTGATCTCTCCGGCTTTAAGTTCACAAAAATCTATGTACGGTATTTTAAATAATTGCATCGGGTTATAGACATGTTAGGAATAAGCACGCACTGTAACTGTCCTGGCAGAATTCATGGCAGAGCCACTATTTTGGACTGTATTAAAATGCAGAAGTGGTCATAATGCTATGCCTGATTGGTGTGCTAATTACTTTGCTTGTTTAATGTTAATTTGAATTTGTTTAATGTTAATGTTGTTTAATTTTAAAGAAAAACCTCAAAATTTGTTGAAATAAAGAACGTGGACAACACTGATTTTATTGGAGCAAACGTCAATTATATGGATAAACTCTATAGTTTAAAGTTTTCAAGATATATATGAAGGCACATTAACATCATACAAAAGCTGTGTTGAGTTCTATCAAGCTGTACCTTCCTATAAGTTTGTTCTGTTAAGGATATCCTTACAGTATTTAACCAAGTTAGTACAAGTGTTGAAATGGTATATAAAGATTATTGAATGCTTGAAAAACAAATTATTTTTTATAAAATTTTGACAATTAGTTTCCAACATATTTATGAAGACAGCAAAGCTCCTAACTTTCTCAGCTGACTCTCTTGCTAAGCTTTAACATTGTACACCCATAAACCTTATTAATCTTTAGGTGTGCAGTGGGGTTCTGGACAGCCACATACAGGCATGCAGGGTCATATATGTACTGATGTCTACCTGTGCCCCAATGTCTGTCCAGCTCCAGATGAGGGATAGCAAACAACTGGACAGTCAAGGTCCTGGGATGCAAGAAGTGCAACCCAGTGGCTCAGGCCCAGCACCTGACTGTGGGCAGATGATTTTAGTTCAACTCAGGAAGAAAACCATATTAAGGAATAAATGGGAATTAGATGGCACTCAGAGTAATTCTCTGTGGAGGACAAGGCCATCTACAGACAATGTGGTATCTGATGAGAAGTGATGTGGGCAGCAGGTGAGCAGAGATGTGAGAGGTGCTTTGTTCCTCTCCTAAAACGAACACATTTGTCCACGGGGCCAGACAATAAAGTAGGGAGAGCTACTGAAGAATGCTTTGAAGTGACAAATAAAAATGTGAGAGGGTGGACAGCTGTGGATTTATAACGATGACCAATATGTATATTATCTCTGCTGATCGAACAGTCAGACAGGCCTTACGTCTGGGTGACATACAGGCTTTTCCCTTTATTTTATCAAAATTCCCACCAGTTAGGATGGAAAATCTGAATACCAGAATGGAAGCATTTGCAGTTGCGGCTTGGGTCATATCTTATTGTTCCCTCTTAGTGTCACAGTTTCCCTTCCCTCTATTGTACAATGTGTGCTATTACAAACTCTATCCAGGTGTGTAGGGTGCCAGGATATTCAAATTTTAAATTCACAGATGATTTTGAATTTCACAGATTGTTGCACAGCAGCAACTGATTTAGCAGGGCCAAAAATGTATTCAGAGCCCCAGTGAAGTCCCAATCGATGATATTAAATACCATGGCCAGTAGATGACACTGTTTCCATTTTGATAATCTCTGTGGCCCTATGGATGCTACAGGTGCTATTTTAGGAAGTGCATTTGTGCTAACTGCAGTCTGTAGATGCAGCTGTCATAGCATTCACATTTTGCAATTTTATGTTATGCAATAACAAGCAAATAATAGCCTCTTTACAAGCTGTGACCTGTCTGAGTGTCCCATAACCCTGTTATCAAAATTCCTTGTTGCAGTTCTGCATCCATCTGTTATTTTTATATATATATATATATATATATATATATATATATATGCAAGTTTAAAATAGAACAACTTAAAGTTATGAAAATGCAGTAAGAATAAAGGGCACATGTTATTTATATGTTATCCTGCAGTTATATATATTTTTTTCACAATGTGCTAGCATCAGTTGAGGTTACCAGCAGCTTGGCCTGGCCTGCTTTTAGTTCTTTTTCTTAAGTGGAGATGGAGATCGTTTTAAAACTTGCAGGAGGGGCAGCACCGACAGAGGACAGACTGTGACGGGATCTGCCCGTGTCTGTCTCTCCATCACAGAGACGATCAAAGCGCCGTGGAGCACACAGAGGGCTCAGGCTGTCTCCACCTTAACTAGGATTTTAAATTGTCCAACCTTTCGGCCAAGCGGGACTATTTATAACCTTAGCTCAGTAACTGGCACAAGCGATGGCCTCCCGCACACGCCCTTCAGTCCTCACGCAGCAGCACACCAGTCACGGCTCTCTGAACCCCACTCTAAGGGCAGACCATTAAAAATATGTCACAATCCTTTGTAGTAGTTAGCTGCAAAAGCAAACAGTTGCTAACAAATAGCTAATATCATTATTATTAGTATTTGTCATATGTATTTGTCCTAACGTTCTCGCCAATGACAGTGGACTAAAGCTGTCTATCATAGGAAACACTGACATCTTTTCATTTTCCCCAGACAACTTCAGAGATTATGTTTTATTTCTACTGTGTTGTCAGATTTTATCATTATTGTTTTTACAGACTGCTATCTCCCACTATAATATTGCATTGCAGAGTATTCAGCTGGGAATAGACCTCACCTCAAAAGATCTCACCTAACATAGTTGGATTGGGAAGATGAACTTAAAAATTGGTCAATTAACTTTCTACATCACACTTTTTTACAAGATACACATGATTTAATTTGAATAATTGACTAGTTTAGGTGATTATTTACAACAGAGATTAGTATCTTCTGATTGTCAAATCATAGTTTGAAATGTGTGAATATGAGAATGAGTGTCCCAAAATTAAAAGTTTTTTTAAATTCAGTTTGTGCTTCTTTGTTTTCCACTGCTAGATATTTCTTAAGATTTACTAGTTCATCCTCATTATTGCTAAATATTTTATGTTCCCTATTTTAAATGATATCATAACATTGTATTGTAATACATTTTCTTCTTACTGCTTTTTTTTCTCTTAATATTTGGCTGAATTTGGTTCTGTCTTTAAAAGGATATTTAATTATTCCATTTTACAAGAAATGCAATACGCACAGTTTAAGTGATGATGAAAGTGTGTTCAACCACATATTTTGTTTTTACAGATAATGAGGAACTTTCACAACAATAACATGAACATGCTGGAGTCAGAGGTAAGAAATCATTTTTTAGATTCCAGTCCCTAAATGAAAGCTAATTGACATTGCATCTGTTCTAATGGCGGTTACATTATAACATCCCTGTGGTTCTTAGTTGTTTCGTTGGACACTCCAACAAAACCCTTTGGCAGGTGTGCTACTTCTGAAATGATGTCTGCTTGATGGTGTTGGGGACCAGTGCTCCTTCCACAGGTGTCACGCGTTGACAGGGTTTCAGTCTTCTCTGAGCAGGGTAATAGGGAAACACAAGAACCATGTGCCCTCTAGTGTAAACATGACATTTTCGCTTAGACAGTGGTACAAGAAAAACACTGCCTATGCTTGACATGAAAGCCTTTCACAGCCAATCCAAATGACCCTTCAGCTGTCTTTCCATTTCAGAATATTTATGATATTTTTATATTAGACTTGTTCTTGGCAGGTTAATACTCGCAGATGCCTGCACTGCTCAGATGGCTTGAGGGGGCAGGTACCATCTGAGCTGTGTCAGGGAGAGAAAGTCATTTTAACAGCACCTTACACTTGGCCTAACACATAATTTCATAGTACCAATGAATGTGTTAATGAGACAAAATGTTTTCGATAGAACAAATCTTGGCAGGCATCTGTGAATTATTCACTGGACCTGATAAATTAGCATGTTCAGCTTTATAATTGGCAAGCAGTATTCACAGTAGCAGCATGTAGCATGACATCTCTTCTGTATAATGCATGTAACTATAAGAGTTATTATTGTCCTGTAGTTGGCATCCTGTAAATTTGTAACAGTAAAATTATTGTATAGACATCACAGAATAATCATTCACCCCCTTAAAGAGTTGACGTAAGAAGTGAGAGTGAGCTTGTTTATCAAAGTGGAGAAATACAATGCTTTTCCCTTTGTTTCACAACTAAAGTGATGAAAGTGATGAATTACGCTTTGTCACTGGCGATTTATTTCCTGTGTTTGTGTGCCATCCTCAACTGACCATGACAGTGCGAAGGCTGCCTCCATGTCACGCTGCAGAAATTGCAGTTCCAAAAGAGAAAAAGAATGCTGGTGTTTTGTATTCAGTGATGGAAATTATGACGTGACAAAATCATTTAGTTATTCTTCTGCCTGAGCTGGCCACAAAGAAAATGTAGGAAACTAAATTTTAATACAGTGTGTGTGTGAGGGGGTGAAACTTCACATTAATACATTAATAGGGCATATGGCTGTTATGTTTTAAGCTGAAAATTTTAAAGACTAATGGAGGCCCTGGCATAGACTGGTGACCTGTCCAGGGTGTCGCCCTGTGACAGCTCGGATTGTCTCTAGCCCCCTCACGACCCTAAACATTATAAACAGTTACAGATGATGAATGGATGGATGGATGGATAGACTAATGGAAGAATTAATTTAAAGACACTGTGTATTTTGTGCCAGTCAGATCTCAGTGAAAGCAGGAGTTTTCATGTTTTTTTCATTATTTTTACAACAGATTATCTGATGTGGCTTTTTCATTTCATGAATTCACAAGACACTTATACAGTAAGACATAACTGGATACTAACAAATGTCCAATACACATAATGGGCTACATTTGATTACATATTCTGTATAAACTATTGCAAGTGCAGGTACATGAGTCTTAAAGGTGACATGACATCGAAATTCCTAATTCATTTTAGCCTATTGTGATATTTTCTGAAGCAGTCAGGATGTTGAGTCTCATATTGTATGTGTTACACTATATTAAAACAACAATGCAGAACACTGAGTTTAAGGTAGTAGGTTATGTCTATGTGACGCTGTTGCTTCTGCCAAATGACTAAATCTAAATGTAAAAATCTGTAGTGTAATGTATGTGATTCTCTCATAATACACATATTTCTAAGGATGGCAATTTGTATGATTCTGTACAAATTTGAGAGACAGAAAAAACTATAATAGTTTGTATCCAGTGCCAGTCAGCATAATGTGTTCTTTAGCTTGATTTCACACTTGGAAATAAGCTCTCACTCTATCCACCATTTCACTTGTGAAGTGACAGATGAAAAATAATTATGTAATTTTATCAATGGCTGCAGTTACAGGAACAGGTCGAAGAGATTTGTTTCTCAAACCTACATCTCTCATGATATGCTTCTCAGCTCCATGTTGGTCAAGCTTGTTGACACTGTTAAACTATTTTTGTGTGGTCCAGGATCTATTATTGGCTCTGGCTGTAAGTGTTTTTTGTTCCATAACGAGATGAATACCCAACATGGCATTAGGTTACCTGGCAACAGTGTAGACTCCACAGCTTGGTTATGATTTTCTTTGTATAGTTATGATATTTAATAGTAAGTGACTATATGGCAGTCAGCCAGAATTAACCACTGTTAGCAGAACCCATAGAGTCTGATGTATGTCAGGAGGCGTTAGAGGCTGGCAGGCTATATTTGGCTGTTATGTTCCCTTCAAAGAGACGAGGCCTAGGTCTGGATTTGACGTTTCTCTTAGACTGGAAAAAAAGGCTTTGGGTCAGTGAGTTTTTGTAGAAGGAGGGCTGTTGTTGATGCCTAGAGGAAGGTGCTGGTCTGTGTTCTGTTGTGCTTTACTGTTCCCTTTATCTAAACAGTACAGGAAACCTAAATTACAGGGCAAACTGGCAATTAAATGTCCTGAAAAGAAACGTAGTTCAACATTGTCTTTCTTAAGTGAAAGTGTGTGAGGACTTTTAGCCAAAAAATTATAATCACTGTATTCTACACCGGTACCTACAAGAGCAGGCCAAACTGTCTTTATCAGGTAAACGTTTTACTTGCATCTATAAGTTAGGTGATTTTTATGTTTTCATGAGTCAACATATTACACGTTTTCCTTTGCTTTGTGAATAAACCCTGGCCTCTAAAGCCTATATTAACTTTAAACACTTATGACAAATTATGACACAACAGTAACTTGATTTTATCTGTGGGGAACATCTCATATTTGATCCCTGTTGATCTAACCCAGGACACAGCACATTTACAGGGGATGTCAGAAGACAGTGAGCTCAATTTATCTGTCCAGGAATCATTCCTGAGCATCTAGTTCTATCCCATGACACTGTTTTTAGTCCACCAGCCTCTAAACTGTTTCGCATTACCTGGCAAATGTAGTAAAATATTATATTACCTTAAAGTTGTTTTGCTCTGTATGTTCTGATGTTTAACAGAAGAATTTCTAGTGCAGCCCTTGAGATTTGTGTTTTCACTTTTATTTATTTTGATGTTCTTGGCTGCTCCAGTGAAGCAGGCTGTACAGCAGACATTGTGCAGACAATCTGAATGTAGCTGAGGTGCAACAAAACCTTTCCATGACATAATATTTTTTCAGTCTGTGTTTTTAGTTTATCTTTTAATTTTGCAGTTGCAGTTTAACAGCAACTATTTTAATTGCAATAGGGCTGCAAACATAATTATTTATTGTAATGATAAGTCATTTCCATTCACAATATTTTTATAAATCATCTAGCTCTCCTGCCGGATAAAAATGTCAGAGGTGTTCTCACAATGCAGAGTTCCTTCTGAGTAAAGGAAGAGCTAGTGGTGTATGTGTGAAGTGATTTCTTTATATATAGATAGAAGGATGAGAGGCCCAGAGGGTTGGATCTGGCTCTTGTTGCAGATGAGACTCGGAGCTTGGTGGGTTCAGTGTGGTGTTCTCAGTGTTGTTCATTCAGCCCCTCTGTAGATCCCCGGGCTCTCTCGGGAAACCTACCGGTACTTCCATTTGTTTTTACTTCCTGTCCAAATGGAGTTGAAAAGATGAATCATTCATGTCTTAGAGACGCCTTTGTGTGGATGAAAAATGGGAAACGTTAAGGCTACTGCCTCTAATATTTAAGATGGATTTAATGTGTTGTTTTTTTTGTCAGTGTCCAGTTTCGCTATAATTTTTTTTGTAGCAACATATTTATGACTTCCATTTTTCATTCTGTGGTTCAGGTTTGCTATTTAAATATATTTTGGACAATTTATTAGTACCTATTATATGTGTGTGTGCTGCTCAATTTTGCTTACATCAGTATACTTATCTGTCTGTCAGTGTGCCTATTGACAGATGCCGCACAGAGTACCCCTTCTTTGGTTTGAGCCTGGTCTGTCAAGTCTGCATAGTGAAAACAGTGAAGGTGATAAATGAGCTGTGCTTTAGAGTTCTTGGTATGCCCAACTCGACAGGCAGGTTGACACTTGCTGTCACAGGGTGGGGCTGTTTTCCTTGATGGTACAACCAGACAAGCCTCCAACTTCACAGGCTTATTAGTTGTCACTCCATGCCATCCCATTATCCTCTGGGGTCTTGACTGCTCTGCCATGTGTCATACTAAACATCTCTTTGTTGTTACCTTTCATCTGTGGGTGCCTGCCACCTCTCTCAGCCCAACTTCTGAGTTATGGGACTGCACGAGGTCATGGCCGCAACCCCTCCCCACTTAGTGTGAAAAATGCAGAACAAACTGATCCAGGAATTACGCAAAGATTGGACACACTGGCTGTATATCAAAGAGCAGAGCCCTTCTGAAGGTCTTTGTAGCCAGATAGGTGTGAAGGGGCTATCAGCCCATCCATTTCCAAACCAGAAAATTTGACCCCCTTTTGGGTGACATCCTCATAGCAGCATACTCTAAAATGTCCCTTTTAACTTTAAATGGAATTATCTTTGCAAAGCTGCTGACAAAATTAATGGTTTCCAAAGATTGAAATTTGAAAGCTATATTATTTTCTCTTTAGAACAGAAAAGGAAGACTATCTGTCTTCCCTTATCCAGAAGATTATCTCTGTCTTCTGGATAAGGGAGTTTCACTTGTGAACTTTAGATGCATTCATAGAGTAACATATGTGAATGTCATCACATGTGGCCAAGCACACCAAAACAAGGAATGTCAGTAATGCCTGGATTTTCTTTTTGTTTCTCTCACTATTAGGCCTGTTTTGCCTTTTAACGTTAGGAATATGCATCCTTTGTAGTTTCGAAGGAATCACCCATGTTGTCAGCTTCAGTTTGTCTTTTGATTTTTCCCACAAGGTGCTTGTTCCGTCCTTTATAGCACCAATAAAAAGCATGAAACCGTTTCAGTGACAGCTCTGATATAATCAGACAGTGGTAACACTTTTGCTTTTGTAATGGTATTAAAAAAGAAATAAGTCAGCCATGAGGCTTGCTGGGCCCTTATTACTGACGGGACTGGGTTGAAAAGTTTAGCTACTGGATATGAGATGAAAGGAAGGGGTCAGGAACATTGCAGCCACTCCCAAGCACTGCATAGTAGCATTGCTGTGTGAATGTATGCATGTGCTTATGTGTTTATGTTTGATTTGTATTTCTATAGTGTCTGTGTTCCCTAGATCAATACCGTCTTTTCTCTTATTGTAAACAGTCTTTCTTTTTCAGTTTCTGCTAGTTTCTGGTATGTTTTCCTGTCTCAATCAATCAATGACACCAAGGGATTTGATTGTAAGGTCAAATATGAGTTTGCAATATATTCATTATTAAATCATGCAATGACATGAACCATAGGTAACTTGATTATGTCACTGCTGATGTTTTCCCCAACCAACAAAGTAAGATGACCCCTAAACCAATCCTTTTTGTCTTAGGGGAGAAAAGAAGGAAGGGTCTTTTTGACTAGTGTACTGTAGGCGATCTCATAGGAATTAAAAAAGAAGTATTTTGTTTTTATAATGTTCTTGGGAATTTGTATATCATAAGCCAGTAGTTTACACTGCATAAATATAGGATAGAAATTTTGAAAAAATACATGAATATAAAACTTTAATAAGACCCAGAATCTTAAGGTGATGCCATAAATACATTTAAAAAATACAACTGAAGCCCCGCTAAGTTTATGCATATGGACATTGTTGCTGCGGTGGTGGTTGGAAAGTGGGACATTTCCTGGTATGCATAGCTGTACCTTAATAATCAGAGGAAGAGCTATTTTTCAAAGGCATTGTTGCACTGGAGACCTTCGAGACACCACAGGAGGAGAGTGCGTTGAATGTGGTGCAGTCAAGTAAAGAAGTCATGGTGTAGGTGGAAGTGGCCTGGACAATGCACGTCAGCCCGCCCTTCCCATAGTAAGCCTTATTTCCTCTTGCACTTTTGTATGTCGACCTTTAAAATCCATGAATGGACTTTTTCTTGAGTCTTGAGGTAATTGATGAATCCAGAATAATATCTAAGCACTGAGCATGCCCTGTACCAGACAATCATACTTTGAATTATTTGGTGTTGTTGGGGTTTTACCTGGTAAATATAAAGGTCACTCAAGTTTAATTTGTCCCTTTGGTGAGGTTGGATAAGAACAATTTTTGTGACTGGAACAGCCGTTCTGACATATTGCCAAATGTCAAAGTAATCGGATAGAATGTGTTTTCTCAAAACCTGTTATGATGACAGAAGTATGTATTTTATCATATTAAGATAATAGCTCCAAGGCACATGGGATGATGCTATGATTATCTGATCACAAATGGGCTCAACTAGCAGGATGTGGTTTGGAAGGATGTCTCTGTACAGAGAAGGTTTGTTTTTATTAATGCCTGAGGGATTTTCTAAGGTCAGCCAAGCTTGGCTGGATTCCATTAAAGTCACATGTGTCTGCTTGGGCTTGTATGTTTGTATGACATCAGTGAGGCATTTGACTTTTGCAGGCATTTCAGGGATGTTGGTTGAAGAGCTCCTGATGCAATAGTTAGTTTCAGGCAGAAAAGTCCAGCTTCATGTTGATTGTTTTATAGCTCTCATGTCACCTGATATTATGAATGATCTTTCAAAGGCCCAGATCAATGCTAAACCTTTTGGATTGGTAGTGGATCAATCATTTGTGTTGGTTTAAGACAAGGTGCTGGGCAAAGGAGCATAAAGTAGGCTTCTCGTGATTGAATGTAGGGTTTAAGTTGTACAACAACATGGTCAATTTGATACAAGCAGTGGATCAATGGTTCCCAGCAGAGATGAGCACATTGATCAGTAAAAATACTGAGAGCTGCCCTCTGTTTCCAGTTGTGCCTGTGTGCTCAGTGTTTATTTTTAGAAAGCCTATGGCAGCGGATAAAGGCACAGAATCAGGGACCTATTCAGAGTTAGAAAGTAAACTGACCTCAAGGTCAGTGCATAATAAGTAGATGCTTTGAAACTGTGTTTTTGCCTTGTTGGGACTTGTTGTTATGGTATTACATGTCTCTCACATCTCAGAAGATTTACAGCCAATGAACAAACACATTTATTTGAAAGGGTTTCTGCATTGTTATGTTGATTAATCTCTTTCTGTAGAGTTCCCAGTTTTTTTTTATGTTTGGTCTCTCATAAGAAAGAAACACATAAAGCTGCATGAGCCCCATTATTATTAGCTGCATTGCAAAAGTTTGTTGGCTGTGTTTCAAGATTCAGCACCAAACATGACTGCCTTTTTATGCTTTTTCATGTTATTTGATCCAACCTGTTAAGTGCATTCTATATCACCCTGAAAGTCCAAAAGGAAATACCACAGGACGCCAGACGGAGTAACCCAATAAAAACAATAGCTCCCCAATCATTAGTGAGGAAACACGCTCACATAACACATCCAGATGTACAGACTAATTGGATTTTACCATCTAATCAACGGTTGTGGTGCCTTTGTGCTTTTATGAGACTGACCGCAAGGTAAACGGAAAATGGGCTGTTTGAAGTGACAAAACTTTCCTCTTGGCTTTTAGTAGGTAGAAGGGCTGAGATTAGTTTCTCATAGAACATACTGTATTGCACATTCAGAGGTTGGGGCAGCAATGTTCCATGGCTTCACTCCTGAAATGGTTACGTCAGAAGTTGCTGTTAGCAAGCCCCTCTCTTGAGAGGAGCATCCCCTGTGACTGGAGAAATCAGCACCTGACAATGATCACATCCGCCACAGTCCTCCCAGGGCGGCATGATGAAACTCCACACAGGTAGGAAACCAAACAATAGCTAGATTTCAATGAGGTGGGTAACATGAATTTTATTATAAGTTATTCTTTTAAATCATGAGTCAATTAAGAAAATGTAAGACAGTTCCAATATTTTCCGTGTGATCTGTACATTGCACAATAGACATCCCTCAAAGATCCACGGAGGCTTTGAAGTTCAGAAGAAGTTGGAATACAAAACATGGCTTACTCAACCCCTGCCACACATGGATCATGTGCCTGTAATAGGAACATTTTCTAGCCAGATCAAAATAGTTGTGTTTGTCCACCCCTCATATCTGTTGCAAGACATAAGTTTAGCTCCCTTCATTCTCCAGTTAGCCTCCCTGCTGGGTTTCATCATGCCCAATGTGTCACAAAGCAGCAGTGCTATGGTGATTAAGGCTCAGAACTCTGGGAGTTAATTTGGAACTGGGACAGCGATTGTGGTAGTGTGAGGAGCGTTATTTGGTAGAAAAAAAACAGTCTCCAGGTTATGACCACAATTTCTACAAATAGAACGGAAAGAACTAATGCACCTTAGCGGAAGTATCTCTTTGTTATAGTCCTAGTCCCAGTAGATCATGTGAACTGACTTAGGCTGCAGTAAACAACATAACGATGATGCGTTTATGGAAGCACATATGTGCGTATGTATGCTGACATCTCTTGCACTTTAAAGTAGGCTATAATGGGGGTTTCACTTAAATTTGGAATGTGCCAGAGGCACTTCACCGGTCTGACCCACTTGTTCCCTCATCTCTAATATTCCCCCACTCCACATCAGTGCTCTGATGTCAAAACAGACACAGAAACACACACACACACACATATAGACAAACAGAGAGGTGACAGACAGTCGAGCCCCGGCCCTGGAGAGCAGAGCAGAGTGGCTCTTCAGCAGGGACGCTGACGTTCACACTTAAATGCTTTAATAGGACTAAAGTAGACAAAGGCCGCCAGTGACGCAGTCAGAGCTATAATGGGCCTGCCACATTGCAGGTTTACTGGACCCAGCCTATTGGACAGAGCTATTCCAATCCCACAATCCCTCATCAGCCTCAGGAAACTAGTTATAAATAAAAAGTGTAGGTTAATGTGTTCCAGTGAGATGCTTTTTGTTTGTTTGGTTGGTTTTATTTTTAGGAACAGTTGGCCAAATTGACTAATGGGTTTCAAGATCATAATGATATATATGAAGATGATACTGAACTAATTATTCACTTAATAATCATCATTCAACTTAAAAACAGGAAGCAGGGGTATATGAATAATATGTAGGGCATGTTGTAGTTAACAGCACAAAATTAAATAAAACAATGGTTGATGTAACTATTGAGAATAAAATTGTAAAAGTAGTTTCTGAGTTTGCAACACATCAGATTTGTATTGTGTAATAGTGGAAAGCCACTGGAAGAGGAACATTGCAAAATGTGTTTTGACTTTTTAATTTTAGGATTTGGTCAAGATTTAGGCAAAATCACATTGTTGTGTCTTATAAATAGGGATTCTAGTATCATGATTATTGTTCATGTGACTGCCCTCCTTCCTCTTTTGATCATATATGCCTTAACTTATTCTGAGGCTGGAAGCTTGACAGACACTGTGACAGATGGAGCTCTAGATCTCCACAGCACCTAAGTCTTTGCTTAACCTGTTTACCTGTGTCCTCAAGGTAATCATTCATTAATAGTGTTTTTCTATTAAAATCGTTCTCTAAAATATTACATAGAATAAACCAAAAAATCTGAATATTTTAGTAGTTATATTTGGTACAATCAAGAAGTCAGCAAAGAATAATAATACATGCATGCATACTTCCTGTTGTTGCTGTTTATAAATGATAAGTTGCACAGCATATATCATACATTAACCTCAGAGTGTTTTTATGTCTGGGGCGAGTCTTCAAGCTGTGCATTTCCTTTCTGGCTTCTTGGCTGCGCTGTGATAAAAGGACCGAGGGGTTAAATGTTTGTCCAGCTGAAACAACACAGTAAAACTCCTTCTCTGTGTCTCTGTAGTCGTCAGAGCACAGGACCTAAAAATAGCCGTGCTGGCTCCACGCCCCTGGCTGGGGGACAGGTCAAATTATGAAGGAAGATGAAAATTTTAAAGGCACAGGCTACTTGGCCACAAACCCAGCCCAGCATCAGTGGTGCTGATAGAACATTTGACTTGACTTGAATGAGCTGGAGTCAGGTTATATTAACTACAGATTGTAGCCACTTCGCAATTGAATATTAACTGATAAAGTCTCGCTATATACAGTAGACACTTTCCTTTTAGAATGTCAGCATTCAATTCATGGTGTTTGTAATTTCTCAAGTGCACGATTAAAGACGTGAAGTGTATTTCCAGGAAATGGGATGTGGAATTGTGGAGAGTCTTAGAGGTGTATGCACGTATGATCATGTTGTTATGGCATCTTACAGTTGGCTTCCATGGTTAGCTGAAAGCATGCTTCCTGAGTAGCCGCACTGCCCTGGATACACACTGAACCACACACATATACTGAGCTAATGCAGTGAGCTTACACACTGAGGCTTAATGAACACCGCGTTCATTTGGTGACTTCCTCACCTGATACTTGACACATCTTGTTAGGCGTTTATCACACAATTAGACGCCATTGTATTTGTTAAAATCCTGTTGTAACTGTCAAAATATATGAAATAAAAATAAAGTAGCATTTATTAAAATGCTGTTGTACTCGTTAAAATATAGAATAATATTTTTAGTGCCTGCTTTTCGAATTTTGTGAATCACATAAAAGATAAGCAGCCGTTGCACAAACGTTTGGCATAACACGGCACAGAGGTGAAAATGACGTTTGCCTTATTTAGCACATTAGGGCAAAAATGGATCGTTCCAACCTTGTACCTGAGAGAACAAAATGAAGACATAAATAGAGCAAGTGAAAGAGACTGGTTCAACAAATCAGAAAATAGAGAGAGAGAGAAATCATGCCTCCATCTGCAGAGAGGGAGTCAGGAGACATGCCTTCTGGCAGGAGCTAAAGAAGACAGCTGTGTTTGGTGTGGTATTTTTAAACGCATCAATGCTGCTCCAATCCCCGCGCCTTGCCTGACCTATTTTTAGCCAGGGCTGGCCATTGTTCTATTTCTGTCACCTGTGGGCCACGCAGTTGTTGATTCACATGCAAATGAAGCCTGCTCCCTCCCTGGCTCGCATTACTGCCTCAGCGAGGTGCTCGGTACACAGTGCACAGCTTTCTTAGCAACTCAGCTTTACATTTTTCTCAGTCTCTGCTCGCAGGAGAGAAAAAAGCCACAGGCTGGAGAGAAAAAGGGAAAGAGGAAGATCAAAAAAAGCTGGACTTGCCATCTTCTCCTAACTGTGTTTGTGATTGAGGCAGGCTGAGGCAGGGCGCAGAGAGTGGCAGCCCTGCAGAGAGAGTGTGCAGTTTGTGTTATCCTCTACAGTGTGAGTGGTTTCTCAGAGGAGGAGGTAGAGGAAGGGAGAGAGTTGCCTGTTGTCGTGGTCTCTCCCCTGAGTGGCTGAGGGGTGGCTCTTGGTGACAGGAAACGCAAGGCTTGCGATGAGACCTGAGCGCTGAGTGGAGTATGCTGCAGACGATTTACGAGGGCGAGTCAAGTTTCTCAACAACAGAAGGGCGCGTTGGACACCAGCAGCTCCCCAGCCACAGCAAGATGCACAACGTGAATAACTCAGGTGATCACACAGCCTGGTGTTTTTACGTCTCCCGACGGATCTCTGCTTTTTCTTCCTTTTTTTCTCCTCTCTGCATTCCAAGCTCTGTGTTTCGCTCTATCACTGAATCTGTTTCTACTTCTCTGCTATCTTAGCGCCTCTGTACCTCTCTCGCACACATTCACTCTGTCCCTCTCTCCCACTCTCGCGTACTCTCAACTCTTTGCTCTCAGCCGGTCTCTCATTCTGTGTGAAAAGAGAACGCAAAGCTACTCAGCACAGCAACGTGGTAGGATTAGGCACTTCTTCCTGAATCAAGGTATTTACTCTTATGATTACATACACTCCTTTATCAATCGTGTTCCTTTTTGGGGACTGTTAAATTAATATGTGTTAAAAGATGTGTTGCAATGAGTTAAAAAGTTTATTTGTCTCCTGTATAGAATGTTGTTTTTCGTCTAAACAGAAGAAAAGCTGTGAACACCGTCCCCATGCACTAGTTGCATGAAATGAGTCACTGTAAATGTAAAAGGGATGTTGTGTTTTGCGAGCTTCCATGTCAGCATGGACTTTTCAAGGAACAGGAAAAACTGTGACAAAAATACTGAGGGAACAACTCAAAGGTTTCTCTCAGGATATTTACCACAGACACTGTTCTATTTTTGAACTAAGAATTGAATTGAAAAGTACATGGCTGACATCAGTATGAGTAATGCCTATTCACTTATTGACTCAAGGTGAGTCACAACTGATTTGCTTAGATTGTTTTTCAGCTCGTGGCTATTGATAAAGTGTTAAAGTCATCTCTGGATATTTGTTCAGAGTTGAAGCATTGTTCTCTGTGAAAACATTGTCATGCAGCTGGCAAAGTGGAGACTGAGTCATGGGTGCTTAATGTACTGAAAAATATACCATGACCTTTGAGTTGACACTAGGTTATCTACAATGAGCAAACAGCAAGAGGCAACAACATGATTTTAATCAAATTAATAAATGTGCATTTTATTGTTTTTTTTGCAATCACCTAACTTCTTTTATTGTAAAAGAATGAGTTACTGATGTGGGTAAAAAAGTGTCAAATAAAAAACTACTAAATCACAGCCCTTAGTTTAACTCAAACATGCAAATGCAGTAGGCTAAACGTGAGGAGATATAAAAATAATGAACACGAGAATGACAGGGAGATGACACATTCCATCTATGTCAATAGATCAGGTTATTTGACTACAGCAGCAGGGCTTTCTTTCTCTGTCTTATTGGCCTTTAAGCCAAACAACAGACTGAGCGCCTGAGTCCAAGCCCCTTGCTTATTCTGTGGGTCAGCTATTCTTAGGTGAGTTATTTTCAGATTATTGCATTAGCCTGCTAAGATTAGGCGTCTGTGCGTTATCATTCCATCTCAGCATGCTCCTGATATAACAGTGGTTGGGAACAGATATTTATAGAGAATTCTATCATTTGCCTGTTTAATTTGTTCTTTCCACTTGATAGTAAATCACCTGACGGTGACTAACATTATCTATCTAAAACTGCTACTCCGGAGTGCCTCGTATGAGTTTCATAGGTGTCATTTGCAGAGCAGACGCGTCCCCCTTTAAGACAGCCCCGTGGTTGAGACATGTATTTTCTGAGTATTGATGTTTTAGCATAGTTGTCTTTCGGCACAAATCAATTTTTGAGGTAATTCTGGTGTCAGCTCAATAGGTTGTTGGATTGTTTTAAAAATCGATCTTTTCTGCTTTTCAAGTGGAACATGAAAATAAAGCATAATCATATTAGGTTTAAGTAGCATCAAGCTTTCGGATACAAAAGGTTCTCATATTGGGCCTCCAACAAGGGGACAATAATTAGTTGCCTCTAATTCAAAATATCATGTAAAATACCACGCAGTCTACCTTCAATAGAGACCTTTCAGACAATGACAATGCTGCACCTTTCAAGTCCACTTGTCTGTATCCTGTCTATTCAGGTTGCCACCGTGTGAATTTCAAATGCTCACTGCTAAAGAGACAAAGTGAAAATAACATTTTGTTTTAGTATTCCTTGACAATGGAATGAAGTAGCATATTGTTTACAATATTAACAATAATAAGTGAACTGAACTGAATATATGTAGGATTTTTTGCATATTCGTCTGTTTTTTCCTAATATCTGTGTCATAGGACAGCATAGTTTATGGCCTTTTATTGCCAGTGCTATGGGGTGCGTTTCCTCTGGTCAGATGGTTTGCTGTTGTTCAATGTATAAAGGCATTATCTCTTGCTTATTGATTTATCAGGAACTTTATTGATCTCATGCCGGGGTTGTCCAAAGGAGAACTGGATAATAATAAAAATACATGGACAAAGGAAGTTGCTAATTGTGACCTAGTATTTTTGTGTTTTCTTCGTCTTTTTGCGTCACTGAAATCAATAGAGACTCGGTGTGTGTCATTTAGTGAGTTGTTTTGCAAGATGGATAGGCACGATGGCAGGACAGGAGACAACTGGGTGGTTCAGCTCAGCTCTCTTTGTTAACAGATAGCCTGCAAGCCACAGCTCTGGCTTAGCTACAAGGACGAGCCTGACTCTTAAAAATAAAGACCTGTTTCCTGCTTTAGACATGCCAGCTGCTCAAAATAACAAGGCACTTAATAAGAGATCCAGCACCACATTGCAGTCCCAAGCATCAGCTTATTTTTACCCTCAAACATCTTCTGTATCTCTGGTTCTATTTTTACTGTCTCATACAGTTATACTGGGAATTTAGATCAGCAACCATCTCTATTCCACAGTAAATGCTTGCACCATACATGTTTAAAGTGTAAACACTGTGCCTTGTGTGTGAAAAATGGCTAATATATATCAGGATTTATTGCTCAAAACAAAAGCCATTTATACACACACTGTCTCCCTGGAACACAGATGGAGCAATGGATTACCCGGTACCAATGGTGAACTTCGCTTAAAATTGTGGTGATGACTGTGGGGTTCTACAAATCTCGATGTGTTTATTCCAAAAATCTGTGAAAAAAAACAAGTCATTTCACCACAGCAACCTGTATTCATAGGCAATGTAATGTTTGCGTGCTTTTTGCCATTTATCCGCTGCAAAATAATTGAGAGTACAACTAACTGACAAACGGTATGATTCTTAATATTCATAATTACAATGTCGCTCTTTAATTTCTTGCAAATATAATAAAACAGTATAAGCAAAAAAATAGACACATATATGTGTATAATATTAATGAAAAACAAAATGAAAATACCTTTTAACACTAACCCTAACATTTTCTGTGTTTTAGGTAGAAGCTAGTTACAAGTTGTAAGGCATAAGAATTAAGTTAGAGTGAGTGGGCAATGATTATAACTTTAGTATCTCTCCTCTTACATTAGTTGTCATATTACGTACTAGCAGGTCAAAAAAACATTACTTTAAAATGTCAAGGGGTTCTTTAAAACTAGTGAAGTCAAACATGAGCCTGCAAACTAACCTATGTTAATAATATGATACTGTATGTATTTCAGACTACTCACATGTAATAGTAATGACACAGCTGATATGTGTCTCCTTTCTCTCTTGGGTGGGAAACCTGCTAATGTGGCCTGAGGCAAAAAAGACACCCATCCAACATCTCAAATTAAGGCTGTGATTGTCACACTAACCACCACCGAGGCTAATGAGAGGCAGATCTGTTATAGAAATAAACACTTTGGGGACACTGGCGGTACGACGCAGCAGCGAGTGTGGTCACAGGGCATGAGTCACCCTATCCCCCCTTGGCAGCTCCTCTGCTGGGAGGAATTTGGGCATGGGGCATGGTGCTTGTCACTCCCTTGTGCTAAAAACAAATTTGCGACTTATCATTCATAAATCTTTTGTTTACCAGCCTTGAGACACTTTCGATTAATATGTGGGCACCTCACTTTCACACAAAATAAAGTAATCAAGGCTCATGATTGCTACTGGCACTTTATGACCACTAAACTAGATGTGGCAGGGTCGTCTTTATGATGGATCATTTAAAAAGTGACCTGAAAGTTACATAAATGCAAAACTGCGCTTTTATTTTTGCCCCTGTTAAATTAAGCAGGCGGCCTCACAACTGTGACAGTCTTTCACACATTGTCTATATTAAGACCATGTTCAGAAAAGCATTTATATTTAGCCCAAGCTATTGGTGGTTCCGTATTCTTCTCGGCTTGAGTATTTTCTTAATACAGAAACAGTAGATTTCAGTTTCAGGTTGTTTCAGCATTTTGCATTTGACTTACATACAACATATCAATTACAAGTTATGAATGTCTTATGTATTCTGTGGTACAGTAAAGTACATAAAGAGCACATAAACCAACAAATTTTGACCTTTGCTCTGTGTTTCAATAAGCAAATGGTAAAATGTCAGTCCTAAGGAAATAAGTTGTAAATTATACATCCACTTAAAAATGGTATTATGTTCCCCCTCATTCTCAGTCTATTCAGGGTTATTCTTTGCAACACAGTGGACAAAGAGTTGACAAGAATAGAACAGACACATCAGGCTGTTTGTGGATTTTTCAATGGCCATTTCAGCCTTACTTATCAAAGGTGGATTAAGCTTTTACAGTCTCCTTCCTCCCACATTTTCTCGTCTTTTCACGCCACTGTCTGAGCTTTTCCAATGGGGACTCAGCTTGATGGGCTGATTAAAGCGGGGATCCTTAATGTCAGTCACAGTGAGTGTACGGAATGAAATATGAGATTAATTAGATATCACAGTGGTGAATTCTTTCAGGCAGCAGGGTTTTTTTAAATTGTATTTTTAGCTATATTTAGGTCCATTAGGCAAAAGAAGCACTAAGGCTGCCTGACTCTCTGAGACCTCAGTGGTTCACAGGTTCATGGCTGCCCCTGAACAGGGCCTGCCACAAAGGAGTCCTTTGTCAAGTACTTACAATCTGAGATTAATATTCCCTGTGAGGAGAGAAGGCTCTGTTCTACAGGTGCCTGTTCTCTGTGCCTGCCAAGCTGTAGCCTTTCTCTGTCATTTGATTGGTGCTGTTTTTAGAACACAGAAAGAAAAATTACAGCATGGGAGTTCCCTCTAGCTGTCTTCACTCTTTGAACATGTTTTAAGAAAACTTATCACTTAGCCACTGAATTTCTACAAGTGTGTGTATGTGTGTGTGTGTGTGTGTATGAGGGTTTGTAATTCTGCCTCTCTATTTCTCTCTGCTGGGGACTCCTTCCTTATATAAGAGCCGAAAAGCTGATATAATAGTCAACATGTCACATTGCCACTGTAGGCAGGAGATGACATGCAGTGAGACTCGATATCTGCAGGATGGGGAGACATAATTACGTCGCCAGCGTTGCCATAGCAGCGGCAAGTTAGGGTGGTGGATACTAGGGTGTGGGGGTTGTCACAGACCAGGATTGCGCCACTTGCTTTTATGTTTCTATTTATAATCATCACATGGAATGGTGGCAATGAAAAACAGGCTACATGACAAAACAAATGGGCGGCAGTGAGCTTCACAGCATCAGTTAACAGGAGGCCACTGCTTTTTAATTGATTGCTACTGTAGATTAACGCTACCTCTTTTGTAGGTTTAATTTTGTTTTTTATCGGCATTTTATTTTAACGTATCAGGATATGCTTGACAGGACCAACACAAGATGCTTTATGTGAACATGTAAATATTGCTTTTCTCTCATGCTTACAGGGAACAGGTGGTAACATTGCCTGTATTTGTTCTCTCAAATCTGATCCCTAAAAAGATTAAGGCAATGAATGTGCTCAATAAATCTCCTACTAGTCACTGGAATTTTAAGTAGGTTTGAATATTTCTCTGGTCTCAAAATGGAAGAGACATTAGACAGTCTGGACAGTATGTATCCTTCCTTTTAATGTCACATCGTGCTCACATCAGCATAACATAATATATTTTTCAAGAATTGGAAACTTTTATTTAATCAGTGGTCAGCTATACTGTAGGCCTAAACACCTTATTCATCATCTAAATTTGGTGCTGTAAAAATGCTGACTGAAACCAGCTGATAAATTTAGCCGTATACATATATGGGGCTTGGAGAGCTATGCCCTCTCACTTTAAATCTGACAATGCTAGAGGTTGTTCTTACCAGTGCAGACATCGCATTGTCTGCACTCAACAAAAGAGATGGAAAGGCCACAGGAACATGAATTCACAAGCATGCGGGACTCTGTTTATTTATTTATACAACACTGGTAAGACAAGATTTATGTAAATACCTTAACGTCATCATTTTGTGCCAGATGTCCTTTGAGTCATTTTACAGCTCCTCCCTGTAGACACTGTGCTGACGGATGTGATCCCATGTTTGTTTGCTGAAACTTTTATAATTGCAGGTTTCAGGAGATCATGGGAGTAAAAGAAATGCTGCTCATTTTTGAATCTTGCCAATCTCTCCCCCTCTATACTTGTTCATTTTTAAAAACCCTGTGTCTTGTATAATTCATATTTTTCTGCTCTTTTTAACTCCTAAGCTCTTCTGCAGCTTTATACTGATGCACTATGAGCAAACCTATGCTGCATGATTGGAACTGATAAACATTAGGCAAGACAAATATCTTTCATCGGCTCTGCTCTCCCCTCTGTATGCAACAGTGGACATTAAGCCAGACGTGCCATTGGCTGTGGAGCCCTTATCTCCGTTGGACCTGCGCACGGATCTAAGGATGCTGGGCCCAGGCTCGGACCCGGGACTGTGGGAGAGGCAGCTGCAGCAAGAGCTGCTCCTCATTCAGAAGCAGCAGCAAATTCAGAAACAGCTACTAATCACAGAGTTCCAGAAGCAGCACGAGAAGTTGACCCGTCAGCACCAGGCTCAGCTCCAGGAGCACCTCAAGGTCAGCATTGCAGTGAACAGTTGGAGGACAGCACAGCAGCAAACACAGTGGCAAAGCACCACAGTCTACCAAACACAGCATGGCACAGAGTAGATCAGTTGAAAACTTTAAAGCTCAGGACCATGTTGCAGTGCTCAGAAAAGAAGGAACAACTCAGCACAGCAGGACGGGGTGTTGAGCAATACTTTACAGCACAGCATGAGTTTAGTTTTTACAAACGAGAACAGAAAAGTCTATCAAGGGAATTATGGAAACAGCAGAAGTTCACAGATGCCACTATCATTTTAAAAATATATTTATCAGTGTGCTCTCTTCATGCTGACTCGAGACCTGCATGTTTCTCAGCTCCAACAGGAGCTCCAGGCCATGAAGCAGCAGCAGGAACTTGCAGAGAAGGAGCGTCGTCTGGAGCAGCAGCAGCAGCAGAACCAGCAGGAGAAGGAGCAGGAGAGGCATCGGCGAGAGCAGCATGTTTCCTGCCTGAGCCTTCGGGGAAAGGAGCGCTGCCGAGAGAGTAAGAGATCAGCACCGCCATCATCACCATCTTTCTATCATCTGGGGTGAAATTAGTGATTCTGAGAGCTTCAGGCAGAAAGCAAGCGTGACTCCCAGAATGTATAACCCTCACCCTTTTCAATACTGTTTACTATGTGGGTTCTAAGTGAAATATGTACAGTATGTCACAGCTGGTTATGACTTTGCTGTCATGCAGAGCTCTACTGACTGACAGAAATACTAAACACTATTATTTGCTATGTTTTACGTACAGTATATGTTCTGTTGTTATCACTAGCATAAATAAACTTTAAGTCATAGTTGCCTGTGTCACATTAGCCACAATTTACCCATAAAATATTATTTTATTGTATTGAAAGTGTGTTTTTAGTTGCTGAATTTATTTGCCTTTGTCAGTCGCAAGTAGATATCTGCCTAAACCTGATGTTAAATTGTTTGTGTAGATTTTGGTAAGGTGTTGTAACTCCACCGACTATACAGATCCTGCCCAGAGAATATTGAGACAATATATGAGACAAAGTTGTGACTCTCATTTCAGTTTGATTTTATTTTCTGTTTTGTCCGATTGTGTTTTAGTTTCTGATACGGTTCTCCTAAAATTAGATTAGTAAGAAAAGGGTCATCTTTGAGTAATAGAGAAACTTCTAATGGCGCGCTTTCTCCTTTAGAGAATTTGTTAGTCTGTATATGAACACTATGTTACTTCCCAATTTAATAAGTACACCTAGATAATGTGCTACTAAACTAATGCAATAAAATATAGCCCTGCAAAAAGGATTATAATGTTATGTGTTGTCTTGCAAATTTTCAGATGTGCTAAGTTGCAATTTATCAGATAAACAAAAAAAAAAAAAAAGATATAAGATATAACGGTGATAGGATGATGATAACAGGGACATTCAACTGATGACATAAGGTTGGCCACTGACATTTAAGCTTAGATTTCAGCAGAAAATCTCTTTCAATAGCATGGTGAAAAATAGCTGCAGATATAGTATTTCATTTCTGTTTTTACCTTATATCTAATAATAGACATGATTTATGACTTCGTCAGGTCAAGTAATTTAAAACTGTGCTCTGCAACTGTAACTCTTCAATAGGAGAGAGCCCCGCTCTAACAGCATCGCTTTAAGAGCCTGAAACGCATGTAGGGCCCATAAACCACTAGGGGGAGATCTTCCTACATAAGTTGGGAGTTCTCTGGAGGATAGAGGAAGCTCCATCAGAGGAGATTACATCAAAAAGGGAAAAAAGTCGGAATTTAGGTAATTTAGGTCAGTTTTAAATTCTATTAGCACTATAAGTTAAATTTGATATAGGAAACATTAGGAAATCTGCAAGTCACAAAAGGGTTAAAGTCTGATTTGTAATATTATCTAGGCAATAAAATATCATGAGTCATTGCCCCAGGGTGATCCCAATCCCTTTGGTTCTGTCTTTTGGTCTCACAGGTGCAGTTGCCAGTACTGAGGTAAAGCAGAAACTCCAAGAGTTTCTATTGAGCAAATCAGTCAAGGATTCTGCCAGCAATGGAAACAATCATTCTTTTATCCAACACCCAAAGCTCTGGTACACGTAAGTAATCTTTGTTGTTTTAGAATGAGGTTGTACTAAATATTGGATATTTAAATCACATAGAAAGATAATCTGTATCATTGTCATATGGTTATCTCAAGATGTTGTTTTTCTGTGATCAGTTCCTCCCATCACACGTCACTGGACCAAAGCTCTCCACCTCTGGGCGGCACATCCCCCACCTGCCACTATGCTCTGCCATCACCCATAGAGAGCAAGGACGACTTCCCCTTGAGGAAGACAGGTTTGCTAAATTGCACACACAAGCACATAAAAATGTGAATACATACAAACACATAAATACACACTCTTGTACAGACACACACCAACAGCTACATAAAATGAAATCTAATTATTTTAGATATTACCTTTTATTAGTCATGTTCCATTGACTATGGTATGTCATTCATACAGTGAGTGTGTATTTGACCCTTGACAATCAAGAGGGCTGTTCTTACTGAGTATTTCCTGGGGCTTCTGATGACCTGCTAATAACATCAATTAGGCCCATTATGACCCCTGTCCCCCTCCTCATTCACTCAGGGTTCAACACAAAACTTATATAAGAGGTGACGCATGCCAGAAATGTAACTTCAACTATCCTTAGTTCTGTTTGGATTCTTCTGAAACATAACAGTTCAACACAGGCAATAGCACCGTTTAATTGCATGTTTTCACTTCACAAGTTAAAATTTTAATTACTGTTATTTGTAGTGAAATTACCTTGCCATTATTTAAAAGAAACCACATTCATTCCTATGTTACAATAATAAACCCGTGTTCAAGGCCTCTCATTTGCTTAGTGGCAAATGAGAGAATTAAAGGGGATTAATTTCTCCTCGGTTATGGGCTTTAAAAACTATTTTGAAAAGACACAGGTTCCCACTGAAAAGCAGCTCAGGTTTGTTGGTTTAACGTTTGAGGAACCCTTTGGGAATGGCTGTGTAAATAAGAATAATTCCTGCCTCTCATCTTTGGTAAGTGCTCACCAAGCTAAAAACTTCATAATATTGCAGTGAGGTCACTAAATTACATTATGTCCTTTTCCCTTCTGTGTCTCCTTTAATTACATTGGAAAACAATTATACATGTTGAGTTGTTTAACTATAGGCCTGTCATGTTGTGTATACACAATTTAGAGATCAGGCAAAGGAATTATACTTTGTAAAATTGCTGAATGGCAAAAACAAATATTAGAAAGGGAGATTGAAACTTGGAGGGCTTTTATTTATTGTAATCACTTTGAATCATACAATCTTCAGAAGTGGATCTTCTCTAAATATATATTTACATCCCTGAGGCATGCCTTTAGACCTACAAGGTATGGAGTTGCCTCACAAATGTAATAACCAGCAGAAAACAGTTTGCTGAAATAACAGAGAGTTTGTATATTTCTAGCATTGTTTGCCCTTCGCTGTGAATACACAAAGACAGCTTTAAACAAATAACTGGATGGATAAAGTTTCAGTCTCTGCTGCTCAAACAAGGCATTTTCATCGTTTCATTCATGGCTAAAATCAAACCTGAATCTCTTGCGCTGATAAAACTATTTCTTTCCTTTTGGATTCCTGCATCTACAATATATGTGGTCATTTCCTGCTCAGGCTTTCCTCCCCCACTTCCTGTCTGTCTTCATTAAAATCCTCGGAGAGCTTGGCACGCGAAGTGGATACACAAAGGTAGTGTTGTTCCCCGAGCCACTGGCTGTCACTGATAGCTGATTGGCAGGTGTTGCCAAGTTAAGACTGGCACAGGCAGGATGAGCCTCGACAGGAGTGTTTGTTTAAGCAAAGATAGCTCTTTCAAAAAAAAAGTGGAGATGACTCGAATGCTCCACGTTAGACTCCCTGCTGCTTCATTTGGCTGGAAGGCAAAGAATCTTCTTTTTCTGGTTGCGTTTAAGCTTTACGTTGGGTTTAAGATGTGCATGTAATACTAAATATATTCTGTGAGGCTAGGTAACACGGTGATCAATAAGTCTTTTCAAAACGCTGCATTTCTTAGAGCTGGAAAAGGAAACAAACAAGTACAGGTTTTTGTTGTTCCACTCAAAGTAAACTTCTTATCATGTGTTTTTGAAAATACCTTTATAAAAACGATCTAAAAATTCATGTTGAACAGACTATATAGTATATTACAGTAGCACCAGAACAGGTACTGTATATCCAACAAATGCACAATCAGTAGATATGATAGATTCAACCATAAAACAGTATTAAACGTGATCAATCTGTGCTTTGATCTCCACTATGAGGTGTCAACTAAGGATGGATGTGATGCCCTTGGCTTTATTTTTGTCACTCTAAAGTAGTTCAAAGAATTTCACGTGATTAACTTGTTTACTTGAAATATAGGTTCTTTGTTTTACTTCCAAGGACTAGAATAGACCGGACCGAGGGCATGCGATAGTCTGTGGCAAGAATAGTTGCAGCTTAGCAGTAAGTGCAACACCCTCACTGGTCTTGACCCAGTTACCAAATGTGTGCGTTCAGCAGGTGCAAAAAAGACTTACAAAGACAATTCTGCAAAGCTAAAAGTATAAATCCCAAAGTAGAAGAAAGTAAAGTTTATGGTGAAGCTACTTATGTTATATCACAAATATTAACAAAAAAAGTGAACTTGTGGGACTGCAACTATGGTTTAAATGTTCATGCTGTAAAGTTAAAGGAACATTAACCAGTACACATTCATTCATCCATTTCAGCAATGCTTTAAACACGGATGTCAGACAAAATGCATAGCAGGCCTCCTTGTGCACTGAAAACACAGCTCAGCTTTCCACGGGGCCATCTGTCCAAGTGCGAGCTCTAATGGACACCGACATTCACAGTGACAGCAGAGTTAAAATTCTGATTAAGTGGAGATAGCATAACACATTCACTTGCAAAGCCAGTAGCCCTGCAGCAACACTTTCAAATGTAATGAGGTGACTGATTTATGACTGTGATATATTGCAGGCATTACTGTATGTTTTCGTTAACTGTGAAGCCAGTTCAGAAGTGCGTATGTGCTCCGCCGCTGCCATCATTGTCTCCTGTTGCACCGTGCACCGAGGCATTTTTTCCGTGGAGACCAGTGAGAAAGTGTTTGTTCCCATGCTGCTGTCTGGCGTTCCCGTGGCGACCAATTGGGATGCGAAGCTTGGTGGCAGCAGTGTATAAAAATAGAAAGCAATCAAGGCAGCAGGGCGTGAAGCAGATTCGTACGGCTCCCAACAGCGTTTTCTCTCCATTTATCTCTCCTGTCTTCTTTCTTCCTCCCTCGCTCTCTTTCATTCTACCTCACACCCACAGGATTAGAGGTCTGTGCCACGTATTAGGGAAGAGGGTTTTGCTGCTTTTGACAAAAGCCAGAAATAGCAGCATCTGGCCCACTCTCCTAGCTGTGCCCCATCAACGCTCCCTCTCCTCCCTGCAGTGCTCCCACGTCAGAGCCCGATTTCCCCATGTATAGTTTGATTTTTGTACACATTGCAAAAGACCCATTTAATTATTGATCTGTACTAAATAATTGAAACAGGCTGGCTATTGTGTAAGAGAAGCTTTACATAACTTCAATGGCAGATCTGTGCTCTGGCTTCTAGTCAAAAGACCAGCTCATCTTTTCTGCTTGTTTATTTGCGTGAGTGAAGCTTGCTATAGAATTCCATGATCCAAGGGTTGGTGGGACGTCTATATCAGATGCATTGACCCAATGAGTCACTGTCATTGCTACTAGACAAGAACACGGAACAATATTCAGCATTCAAATATGATACCATTTATCGTTTATAATATTTATGTAACTGGTGTCATTCTTTAGGTCTTTTATAATATTTGTATTATCTTATTTTTCTTTTGCTCCATCTATGCCACACATAGATTTTTGAGATTAGTTTAATAAATAGTGATGCCTTTTTTTATCAAAGTTTTGTAGGGCCGTTCCACTAGTAATGGTTTTTGATTATATTAAATGTCCTTTCTGGAGTCAGTGGTCTGTACTATTTTTTTAAATTCAATCCTCTTTTGTTTTTGCGGATTTGGATACTTGTTAAAAAATGAGTAAGCAAGATTATTACGAATTTCTAAAGAATAGAACTGTGGAAATGAACAACTTTCCGATATTTGACAATTCCATTATTTATTCCAGGTGAAAGGCTTGAAAGCAGTTTGTCTGTTGTGAAGATACTTTGTCAGCTTTTCTGTCAGCACCGATGGACTGAATCTGTAAGTCGGGATCAGTTCAGGCTAGGCTCTGTGTGAGTGTGTGAGGAGCATGTTCAGACTGTGTATTCGGGTATCTCTGTTTTGCATTAGGAGCAGGGGGCGTGGGGAGAGCCTGAAACATCTGCCATGTTTTTGTGTTAGTTTAACTGTTGCTACTGTATCAGACTGTGGTCACCAGGGCGGCAGGTAGCGGACTATTTCACTTAGAGCCTGCGTGTTACTCAACCTAATTTAGTCCAGATGAGGTGGAAATGGGCCCAATCCTGACTCATTTAATTTATCTGAAACCTGCTCTGAATTTCACTGAAACTTAAATTGTTGCACGTTGAAGTTTAACATTCGATTTTTTATTCCTCTTTCAGTTTTCTCTTATTTTATGGTTCTTTTTTCCATAATATTATTTCACTCAAGCTGTTTAAAGGCAATCTGTTTGATAAAGAATTATCACAGTACAATTGCATGATTCTAGAATGTATCTTCATTTAATGGGGATTTTATATTATCTGAATAAGGCGACTTACAGGAAAAAATATCTGTGTTTTATGTTTTAGCCTCTGAGCCCAACTTGAAGGTACGATCCAGACTGAAGCAGAAGGTAGCAGAGAGGAGGAGCAGTCCAATGCTAAAGAGAAGAGAAGGAAACATCATGACTCCATACAAGAAGAGAGCCCTGGAGCTCATGGGTACGTAGCTTCAAAATAATAATTGTCTTTCTGAGAGGCAGCAGCCTGACAACATTTGTGCCAATTAGTGCATATCTTATTATCATATCTTTGAATACAGAGGTGCATAATAACCATCCATTTTTCAGTCTAGTAACATATCATTGTAAACTGCTGTGATGACGTGTTATATGTAGAGACTGAGTGTACATTGTGTCTAATAACTTGATGTTTTATAGACTCTACACCCACAAACAGTGCCCCTGGCTCTGGACCCAGCTCTCCCATTGGAGCCTCCAGCGCCTTGGGGGCTGAGAACGGACCCTCCTCTCTGCCTACTACCACAAAAACTGAGGTATGTTTAAAATCATGAGTACTGAGATTGAGTTGCCCAAAAAATTAAGTAAACATCTTACTTTAAAATGGTCCACAAGGAAGTCATGCCAGTTTTAAAGCTACAGTTTTATGACAGGGCTCTAAATGCATAACGTCTGTCCTTCTGCTCACAGCTTTAAAAACAGCCAGTTGTCCTCTGTCGCTTATACACTATTGAAAATTGCTCCCCACACTGACATTAAAGATGCCCAGCTTGACACACACCTAATTATCCCAAGTTTGCTTTTGTAAAGATGACACATTAGACAGGAAAATAAATGTACTCTATTAGTGTTAAAGTTCTGAACACAAACAATGAAAAACACGAGTACAACTGAAAATGCAGCAGATCTTTCTATCCAGCAGTTTTTTTTTCCAGATGTGTTGGACAATGAGTTTTATATTTTGCCAATAAAAACATCTTTAGTTTGGCTGTAAGGTTGCTGTTGGCTTGTCATGGTGTTCTGTCACTGGCCTGGCGGCATGCCTGTTTCTGAGTTGTTCTGCGGCAATTCCCCAGATTCATGGCTGACCAGAGCTGCTCCCTTTGGACCGGACTCACAAAGCCGACCATTATGGAGGGTGGCAGTTATGACACATATCTGAATGATCTTAACAGAACAGCTGTGTTTTCCTTAACAATCGCTGTTTACTCTCCCAGGGACCTCCAGCGACACAGGAAGGGAGAGATGCCCTGACATCAGGGTGAAGGTTGGGGCTTAGGGAGACAGACACACTGCAGAGTTTAATTGAAATCCCAGGCACTGGTAGACAAAGACACCCACATGCTAACAACGTCAACACATAAGACTGGGATTGTACTGACCCAAGCTGAGGCTGTCATGAAAGGCATTAGTGGACTCTCGGGCTGCCTGTGGACCTCATGCCTGTTGCACAAGCAAGGTGTGTTTGTGCACGGTTACATTAGGTATCCTTTTTCAGAGGGAACAGGTCCCTTGGGTCAAATATAGGCCGGATATCCACATACAGGTCACTGAGCAATGGTAGGGTTTGGAAGGATAAACATGGCTGTTCCAAAACCACATGCTGGTCCACTGCTCTGCTGGGTACAGGAAGTATGCCCCAGTGCTGATGTTCTCTGAGAGAGTGGCCTAAGGGTGGGGACCAGGGAGTAAGAACAGGCAGCAGAACAACTGGGAACTGAAGAGGGTGGAATTTTGGATTGAGAGCTTTCCAGTGTTTTATTATATTGTTTCATCCTCACTGGTTTATATTCTGTGAAGCTCCAGGAAGATTTTGCTCTCTGACATTCTTTTTTTTCATCTTTGATTGTAAAAACTAATACCTTTCCGTCATCAAGAAGGGCAGTTCGTCATAGTGCATTAACGTTTATGCCGCTGCTCATGTTGCCTTTAGAAATGGTTCAGAGGAGGATTTTTAAATCTCTTGCCTCCTCCTCAATCTCGATCTTCTATTCTGTCTTGTATTTTTGATGTAGAGATGGCCTTCACAGCCAAGGTTATTCCGACCTGAGGGATCCATGTCCATGCTGAGCTTGTATACGTCTCCCTCCTTACCCAACATCTCCTTGGGGCTTTCTACTGCATCCTCACCCATTAATGTGAGTGCAAATCTTTCTTCTGTTCTAGGTAATGAGTGTTTTTAATGTGAAATCCTGCCTGCAGTAATGCAGCAGTTTAGTCTGTTAACTTTTTTAACCCAGTTCTCTGGACTACAAGTTGTTGACCTGTGCCCCCAAATGATTTTATCGCCCTTAAATAAATATTGTTCTGCAGTGCCTTGTGTCAGGCATGCTCTTATCTTTCCCTACTACCTCATTTATCACAGCATTTAAAGTCCAAGTCCATTCAAGTGCAACTCCAGATAACACAGAAATGATATATCATAATTTAGCTCTCTGGAACATTCCACAGAGGCCTGTTCATCAGCTGCAATAACTGACTATTGATGGTCTCTTATTTCTGCATTGCCTAGTCAGTAATTGCTATACAAAATATATTAATTCACAAAAACTTTCGCTTTTAAGTATTGTTTAAATATTGTTGCTTTTGCTGCAAGGTGGTAGAGTGGTGAGACTTCCTGCCATTCAACTGGAAGGTTGCTGACTTTTGTCCCTGGCTAACGGTGGCCTTTTTGTGTGGAGTTTGCATATCATTTGCATGTCGTCCTTGTGCTTGCAAGGGGATTTCCACCGGGTTCTCCGCTTCCCTCCCAAAGTCTAAAGACATATGTAGATTAATTAGTGACACTAAATTGCCTGTAGGTTTGAATATGAGTGTGAATGGTTGTCTGTCTGCGTAGGACCAGGGTGTTGCCCACCTTTGGCCTAGTGACAGCTGGAATAGGCTCTAAACCCCCTGCAAACTTGCACAGGATAAGAGGATACAGATCATGGATGGATGGATGGATAATTATTGGTTATTATTTATACATTTTATTAAAATGACTAACAATCCTTTTCTATTTTCCTAGGCTGCCATTGGGTTGAAAGACAGATCATCAGAAATCAAACATGGGTTGCCCGGGCATCTTCTGGGGCCTGTGCCCCTTCAGACAGGTCTGGAGTCTAAGGTCAGCCCCAGTCACCAAGCACTTCTTCAGCACCTCCTCCAGAAGGAGCAAATGAGACAACAGAAGATCTTTTCCTCTGGTGGGTCTTCTTTCCTCATCTTCATCCATGTTGTATTATGTATTGTTACACTGTAAATGCAACAAATTTATAATATGATTTCTGAAATGATTGTTGTTGTTTTTTTTGTGGTAAAGGCCAAGGCTCCATGGCATCTCACCATCAGTCCCCGCTAGCTATGAAAGACCGTCCCTCCAGCAGTCGGCCTAAACTTCCAAAACACCGGCCCTTGAACCGGACTCAGTCAGCTCCACTGCCTCAGAACACACTGGCCCAACTTGTCATCCAGCAGCAACACCAGCACTTCCTGGAGAAACAGAAACAGTACCAGCATCAGGTCCATATAAATAAGGTATTCTGCTGTTCATCAATATTTAAATCACATGGGGGGAATTTAACTTTGAGCTTGCTTTTCCCAGCATTCTGTATTCCTGTTTAGGTCTCGTGGGATCTTATTTTACTGCAGGGAGTCTGATTTAATCATTTTAGACACACAATAGCTGATCTATTTTTAGCCTTTTGTAAAAGCATCTCTGGTGGTGGAAGTTTATAGAGCCTGGCCATAGTCTTCTCTTCTGTGGAATCCTGGTGTTATTTCTATGAAGCAAAGAACTGCTGCCTGACTTCAAATGGGGAAGAAATGCTTCCCCTGCACTAATTCTGTTATCATAGCTTAAGGCATCACTGCTGTTCACATGCTAACTATGTGAAATTCAATTCAGCTAAGTTCAAATGAAGGAAAAAGTGCCCAGAATACATTTTGTTCCTCTGTGGCAATATTTGTGTTTCTGTTAGCTGGCCCAGGTGACCTCTCTATACACAGAGTGTAATTATTCTGGTGAGGGACGTGTGTGAGGTGGCCGACACCGTGAAAGGCGCCATTGTGTGAGCTCACATACTGATGGGTCCCAATGCTGGGCCCTGAAAGAACCTTGGGAACCATAGAGCAACTCTTACCTCGAAGTCATAAAAAGCACAAAGCACCTCAAGCACTTACTGACTTGTACAGAATGGACGTAACATTTGAACAGTTCCCGTTCGAATTCCTCAGTAATGCCATTGCAGTGTTGGTTTTTATATCAGCGGTAATTACTGAAAAGCAGCGTGTGGAGTTCATTTGATTTATAGACGGGATAACTGCAACATCTTGTTTAGAAAGACATGACCGGGCCCTGCTGTGATCACTCAGGCCAGTGAGATCACAAGTAAATCCTCTCTAAGTGGAGGTTATAAATGGCCACTAATAAGGGATGAGCCCTCAGTGTTTATTGAGAGGGATCGCTGAAACATTGCCCTAATTAATTTCCTAGCAATGGCCCACGTACGGCTGTTTTTAAACGTCCTTCAGCGCGTGCAACAGCAGGGGGCACTAATGGAAATTTACAAGGGCTTAGGGATTTTTGGAATAGGTATGAACAGGTTTACTAATGCCAAGCTAATGAGGCTAATTATCATAGCGGAAGGGATATTTTTGCAAGGCCTGCTTTACTTAGACGGAGATGTTGTTGATTACCGGTCGTCAAAACTAATCACTTCTCCTGTTTTTTGAGCCCTCTTGTGGCAGAATAATTGGATCGAGTCAACATCACGATAGTTCTGATGTAGCTAATCTCAAAGACATTAAAAATCCCTTTTTATGCTGAACTCAGGTGCCTGCATGTGCTAATAAATGTTTGTATCTCGCAATCTTACTTCTTTAATATATTGAGTTTACTTCTTTTTATCCTGTTTCAACGATGTCCATTTGACATTTTAATGTATGTTAACACTTAATAACTAGAATGGACAATTATTACTCTAAAAAGGTTTGATGGCAGTAAGACGTGGTTAGAATCTACATGCAGTTTGATATGGCTGTTTACATTTCTATTTGTCATATTTGTACTGTTTATAGCATATAGTAGTTGAACTAGTTTAGTATTTTTAAATGGGTGTGAATATGTGGATGACGACAGTACCCTTGTTTTTTAAAAAGTTAAATCCATCTGCATCTCTCTGGTCTCACTTGCATGCTTATTGTTATTCATGTGGAACCGTTGAATTCTCACAGTGATATTTTTAGCTTGCAACGACAAACGTTTGATTGTTAAAGTTGTTTGGCTGTGGGGTATCATCATTAATGTGGAGCCAATGCGTTTTGCAGCTGTTGTCCAAGTCCATCGAGCAGTTACGTCAGCCCAGTGCACACCTGCAGGAGTCGGAGGAAGAGCAGGAGGAGCAGCACAGGGAGCAGACGGAGAGCATGCAGGAGGACAGGCTGCCCCCTGGAGGAGTCATCCGGAAGCACACGCTCAGCAGTAGCAGCAGCAGCGGCTCCAGCAGTGACCTACCTACTCATTGCGGGGTCATCAAGGTCAAGGAGGAGCCAGCTGATAGCATGGATGAGACTCTGACCGGTCAGGGCTTAGAGTCAGAGCAGAGCACCTACCTTCACCAAGTCAAAGGGAGACTGGTGATAAGAGCCATGATCTGAGGAAGGAAAAGAATGAGATCACACACTTGCAACATTCGCAGATAAATAAGTCTCTACATACACATGCATCTACACCTCTGCCGTTTACTCTTACACACACAGATATGTACACACACCCAGGAGTCGATACACAGTAGATCAGCTCTTGCTGTCACAGCATATGACCCCTTATCACTCAGCTGCAGCCTCGCTCATCCCACTCTCTTGGTTCGTGATATTTGTGAAGTGATCTCTGTAAAATATGTACGTTTCACCTTTGTGTATATAATATGAAAACATCTTAGGACTGTTCTTTTTAAGAGCTGCTTTGGTTGTCATCAGTTTGCTTAACTGATTAAAGTCATATGTACATATTCTGTGGATTTAGCATCACACATGATTTCTATAGGGGAGGTTGAACAGGTGTTCAGCTTTGAAGAGCCTACTTATGTTCCTGTTGTGTAATATTTTGCCATAAAGTTTTTGAATGCACTCCTGTCCACTTCAGCGTTGAGAATTATCATGAAGTCTTGACAGTGTGTTAAAGTTTAAAACAATACATTCTCTGTAGTTCTCTGAAATCTGTGATGATGCCCCATGTTAAGTGGTCTCTGAACTACTAAAATAATGAACATCTGTCTTAGAGCGAATGTATACTTAAATCCTAAGAGAGTACGCTCCCTTAGGGCAGACTTTAACGCTGGGAGTGATGTTGCCATTGGAATATGGTTCATTGTTCATATTGCAATTTGAAGGATAAAGCACTAAATCCCTGCTTGGGTGTGCAGGCATCTCCCAGCACACCCCTAGTCTCCATATCTCTCTCTTGGAGCAGTCCCAGAACCAGGACCTGTCTTAAGCCAAGCTCTCCTCCCTCTCTCCCTCTGGGTCCAAATCAAAGCTCGGCCGGGTTCCTGCCCAGCTTTCAGCAGAGGAGTCAGACAGAAAGAAAGAGAGAGAGGGCCGGGCAGGAAATGCCTTCTGGAAGCCAGGAGTTGGAATGATTCATGTGTGCAGGAATGCTGAGAGAGGAGGACCTAGGGTTGGAGGAGTCCAAGGGGCCAGGCTTGAGAATTGATTTACTGTCAAGGAGAATTACAAAGTAAGTGGGGAAATGGTTAAGCAAGTCCTTTTTAAGGGGAATCGCTTCCTTCGTATTCCCCATTGGCATGCTTACCTCAACATGCAGGTTTGATGTTACTTCAGTAAAAAAAAAACAAAAAAAACAACCCTGGATGGGACCTTGCTTCTTCTTCTTCTTCTTCTTCTTCTTCTTTTTTTTTTGGAGCCTGTTTTCCCTTGAAAGTGCCCATTGCGACATGTATAGTCTGTCTTAAAGTGATCAATCACATGTATTGCATAGTTGTAAACCTTCCTGTTTCATTTGTACTGTTGACTAAATGTAAACGAAAATGCTAGTATGGGGTTCTGTGTTTGAATTCACGTGAAAATCAGAACTGTCTGTCTTATACTGTACATTCAGATTGTCCGGTTTAAATGTTTTTAGTGTAAGTAAACACAATCAGAACAATGTGAGTCTTGTTCTCTTGCTCCTTTGATTTGGTTGTAACGAGAACCCCTTTGCTGCCAGTGGGGGGTGGAGGTGGAAGGGGTGAGCGTCCTGTGGTCTGTTCATAGCAATTTGCATTTGTTTTTCTCTTTTTTTGCCTTGTGTGATAAACCTTTTTTTTTTTTTAATAAAGCTTATTTACCTCGGATGTTCATGCATTTTGTAGATTTAAGTCTAAAAGCCAACAGATCACACATATACTCTGTTATTGGTTAAAAAAAAAATCTGAACTTTTGTATTTTAACTCGCAATTTTTATTTCTTAGGTTCTAAAAAATTAAAATCTCCAATGAACTGCCCATATCATTAGTCCAGCTTGCTTTTTCCCACACAGGTCCTATATCCAGTCTCTTTATTTTCAGAAGACCTATGTAACCCTTTAAAGGGAGCTTAAGAGCCTTTCAAAACATTTCTTTGATGTGAGCAAGCACGGCTTCTTGCGGCAGTATTAGAACAGTCAAGATAAGGTGAGCTGTGAGCGAGTGATATATGACTTGTACTTTCTAACCAAGCTTAGGCAATTTCACAGCCAGCTTAGTTCATGGGACCGGCCTGATATGTTATACACGCAATGTGAACTGTTCACTGTTAGTCTAATGTTGCAACAGTCACAACTTCTTAAAATGAAAATGGTGACCAGCCCATATTTCTACAAAGTTAGAAGACCTTCACGTAGTCTGAAGAGACATGAGACATTAGAACTTTTAAAACAGTTTCACAAAAGTGTAGATTTACTTCACATTAGGAGGAATTTGAGTTAAATCAGACGCTGACTCTTTCTTAAGTAGATTCCATCAGTCTTGGGCTTCAGGCTCTTGTGATTTTAAATGAGCTGTTACAAAGGCAGAAAAATAACGAACCCCAAATCCATCTGCACTGCCCCTCCCCAGTTGCCCGCAGAGCCAGTTGTAAAAGCAAACAAGGATTTTTAAAAGTGTTAAGGAAGTAAAGAAGATACAAGCCTACCTATTTCCTCTGAAGGATTACATTTTAAATGAGGCCTGAGTTTTTTTCAGTGCCATTAAACTTAAGCATTTGACCACGGCATGTACATTTGTTCACGAAGGCGAAAGATTACGCTACAGTGTAAATGACTTTATAATTTCCCATCCTTGCCTAAAAACGCAAAATAATAATTTATGGCACAATCAGAATAAAATGCACTCTAGCACTACTGGTGACAACAATAAATATATGTTCCAGCCACATGAACTGGACCTAATAGCTTCGTCAGCATTTTTTTGCCAAATTTCTGTTTACAGTGTATCATTATGTTTACAGAAATATTAGTTTTTATTATTTGAAATCTGGGTCTTTTCAAGTGACTAATTGTAAGTGAGTTAACTTTCTTTGTCCTTTTTCTATCAAGGCTTTCTGCAATAGTTATTTCATTGTCAAACATTGGGCTTTTCTGATTTTCAACGCGGTCCAACCAGGTTATTTACACAATCGAAAGTCAATGCAATTAGGAGTGAGTGAAGGGCAGCAATCCTCTGGATCCTAACTTAAACTTGTGAACAGTTTTTATAATTTATCACTGAAGACTTTCAGCATCATGGTGAATTACTAATGAAGTTCTGCAAATGGCACCTACACATGTTGTGTCTTTGGTTCTTTTAAGGTGATATTTTTACCACAGTAGTACCACAATGTCCATCTTTGTCTACTCAGGCCTAATAAGAGATTAGTCAGGGATCATTTCTCTGCACACCTGCTGATGCTGCCAATAAATTATCAATCATTATTTGACTGAAGGCACTGGCCAGTACAACTTGGCTTACATCACTTTGTAGAGAAAGGCCAGTAACATGAGGATGTGAAATCAACATTGGAAATAATGTTGTTATTTATAATACAGAGAAGAGAACCTACGCAATACACATTTAATAACTCCTTTACATGTCCACTTATGTTCATTGTGTCCTTCAACAAAACAGATCTATGACCTTATTATGAGTCGTATTTCTTGATGCAGTAATGCAAGATCAAAACTAACCTTCAAGTTTACTCTAGAGATCCATAAAATACGCACCCGGAGACACTCTTACGACAGACAAAACGCACTGGACATAATACGTTGTGTTCTGGTGGTGCACAGACACAGGAAGAGGACGGGGTAAAGTGTATTTTTTTAACTGTTGGCTTATTTCATATGCTACAAGTACGAGAAATGACACAGTATCAGGTGTGATTTGAAATGCAAAGGACTGTGGGCCGATGTCGTAAGGTAACTAGTTTCTTCTCTTAAAGAAGCCAGTTATCTCACAGTTTCCAATGGCAAATTTAGTTAAAGATCTAACAACGAATGAACGGCCAGCTAAAGTGCTGAAGTGAAGGCCTTTCTTCCACCTGGCAGACTGGTCATCCTGACCAAGCAAACCCAAGGTTTCCCAGTTAACACAGAACAGCTGCAGAAATTTAACTCTCTGTGCCTCTAATCAATAAATGTCAACTCATGGAAACTTTCGGGTCGTTACATGCTACTAACAACACGGCGTTTCCCTCTTGGTTCGACTGGCCTTCACTTTGTGAGTTTGATGGCATGAAGGGGAAAAAAACACCAATGACCCGTGTTTGCATTTTCTTCAGCTGCTTCTAGAACCAACTCATCAAATCAGAAATGTAAAAACGATGTCCTGGAGAAAGCAGGGGAGCAGCATAATCGCGTGAAAAAGCAGTGATGTTGCTGGAAAATAACTAGCACTAAAGCCCTCTGAACCTTTCAGCACAATTGCACAATTTCATGACTGACATTTCCAAGACGCTTCTAAACCCGACGCTCTTGGTTCTTTTTGTTTCAGCAGATCATGAAACACTTGATTTGCTGCAGCCTTTGACATCTGTTTTAACTCATTTCCGACATATGTTTCTGACTCCTCCGAGAATTACCTGCGGAGAATCAAAATCCACTGATGTGCATGTTAATTACATGTTTATGATGTTTAGCACAATGACTGTAACATGCAACTCTGATATCATGTGTATTAATCAGAAAGTGGCTATTACAGTGATCGCTCACAACATTCGAAGCACCTGGGGGATTGATGGCCCACATGTACCACGGGAAGCAACTTGGGGTTAAATTCAAGGACAATTCAACATGTACCCAGGAGGGATCAGGAATCGAACCACTGACCCTGTTGTCCACTGACAGCTGGATGCCTGTTGATCACAGCCAGTGTTACATGTTTCCAATGCTGACAACATTAAAATCACCTACTGGATTCATAGTTGATTGGGATACATTTATGACGCAAAACCATGAAGACTTTTAAGAACTGTATCTGTTAAATGAAATTTTTTATAGTGTAGTGTGTACCTGTGTTTACCTCGAGGTAAATAAGGAAGTAATTTGTTGAAATACGACACTGCCCACCAAAGTAGAAGATGACAGTGGAGTAAAACAGCACACAAAGGATATTTTCCAGCTTTTTTCTGGCTCCTAGTGCTACAACGTGGTGTTTTTCCGTGTGCTGTTAACCATGCTCGAGGTGTAGGGCGGTGCAGCACTGGCAGCAAACGGAGCAGACTTTACATCAGCATACGAGTTGTATGCTAATGGGAAAGAGCACACAAAAAAAGAAAAGAAAAGTAGGAAAAAAAGACTGATGTGGAGTTTTTTCTGTTAAATTCTTTGCTCCCTGCTTTGTCTGTAAAGCCAGGGTTTCTTTCTTTGGTGGGCTGTGGGCCTGTCATTTACGGTAACAAGTCATATATTATACAAGATCATCTCAAACTGCATTTTTCAAAAATAAAGCTTTTGTTCCAAAAGCATTTGAAGCACACAAATAAAAGTTCACAGTTTAAGGATTTAGTGTTGTTTTGTTTCACTGAGCCACAGGAGACAACATTTAACAAAAAATCAAAAGCATTACGTCTCCATTATGTCCCCGGAGGTGAAAGAGTGACGACCCAACACAGATAGCATTTATACTGCTGTCAGCTTTACTGACTGCTGTCATCCATATAGTTATCTTAGCCCTTCAAGGATTAATATACCTTTTCAAGTTTAATGAGATAAGAGACCAGGGGGACTCTCCGCCTGCTGTGTTCAAAGACCATCCGGCTTTAGGAGCTGCTTTATCTCAGCCTCTGATTGACCTGGCTGATAGGTGATACTGAGGAAGCACAGCGACCCAGGGAAGTGGCCTCTCCTCTGAGGGGTTGGGGGACCAGCAAACTTGGCCTCTTTCTGTCTGTGAGGATCCCGTCAGCGGGGCTCTGGCGTCCATAGGATGCCATCTCCTCCCTTTGATAGTTGTGACCGGGCATTTTTACGTGCCTACCTCCTTCACACCACCCATTCCTGAGCCCATAAAGAAAGTCTGCTGCTCTCCAGCCAGTTGGAAAGGACGTGTTTGTAAGTGTTGCCTGAATGCACCGCCAGCTGAAATGACACCCGGAGGGCTCGTAAGACTTGTGATTTCTTCTCCAAGTCTGTGCCAAAAGACCATTTTAAGTTCCAGCTCAGTTCGTCTAAAAGTTTGCCATTTGTGGCTTGTGACCATGGACCACAGGGGTTTGTCTTATGATCTATTTGGCATGGCAAATGCTGTGTATTAACTAGGGAAATAATAATAAAGGAACATTGAAAGCCAATAATAATGGCTGTGAAATACCACATAATAATCTCACTCTTCAAAGGAAAAGTGATCTTGAAAAAGTATTTATTCGGACCTCCAAATAGCAAGTGTGTAGTCATTCAAATAAATTAGCATACATTCAACACTTTGCCGACCATACGGAAGTCATGGCAAAACACGTATTGTTGTTTAAATCTATTTTTAAAATATTAGAGTGATTTACACACAACAGCATAGAATTAGGAATGCAGTGCAAGGGAGCATTGGTCCAGGGAAATATTTTTTAGGGTTTAAGGGCTCTCTCATTATGACTATATATTGAGAGAATAAAATGAGGGCCCCTGAAAAGGTCCCTGAGGCATCTGCATGCACGGGAGGTGATTGTCCTTCATGCTACACACGATATCACAGGCTAATCTCTGAGGGAAACTTCTGACTGAGCAACAGGTCACAGACACTGGAGCAGGGCTCCGAACTCCATTTATGCTGCCCATGCACATGTCTGTGCAATTTCCAAATAACATCCTCACTCAAATGCACTAAAAAGAAAACAAATTAAAATCTATTGAAGAAATCTTGAAATTAAACAAACTTCACTGGTGATATTTGAAAAAATGTCCTCATTTGTGTACCATGATAAAAAGAAAAAAACTCTGCTGTAAGAGTTCACATATGACAGCAAATGTACATAACGTCATATTCTAGCAGCTTCAACTGGAAAGAGTAAAGACAAATTGCACTTTTGGACTTAACAATTAATTTAATTAAGACAAAAGATTGAAAAAACATTCTCAACATGGCCTTAGTCAGAGCTAATCCACGATGGCAACAACAATTAAGGTGATATATCTTTTGTTCAGTGTGTTTTTTGGTTACAAATAACATATTTTATGACCCAGTTTAATATTCAAAGCATGTAGCCTGGTGTATGGAATGAATTATAGGTCTGTTTTTTTGGAGAACAAATCAAATTAAGGCATTTGTGTATTTATATTATGCCTCAGTTTGGCAAAATGTGTTATCTTATGCTGCATGAATCCGCTAAGTTATCCTGAGGGACGGTGAACATTTGGAAGTAAATGAGTCTGGACAATATGTGAACTCCAGAAAGTTTTAGAAGTCAGCATGGTCTTGATGAGCCCTGGGGAGTCACTGTATAATTCACATAATTTATAATGACTAACTACCCAATTTCATGTTGTGTGAGTGTTTTTACAGAGGCCAGACTGTGAAACAGCACTGTGACAGATCCACAGTGCTACATCACAGTTTTAACAGAACAGCACAGTGTAGGCATGTTGTTGACTGAACATAACGCACTACTAATGTAATGTAAGAATGTGTTACCCGACCAGACGGGAATGTGTGCCCACGCTGGTGCTAAGAGTCGTGACAGAGCATTTCTGTTGACAAAGTGGGAAATCACCATCTACATGAGGGGATCATGTGATTTAAATGCACAGGATGCCACAAATTGTGGTAGACTAAAGTTAATGGCAGTTCCACTCATGTTTTGAAGTTCAGCTGGCACTGCCACCTCATATGGCCTGGTGTTAATCTGCCATGAACAAGCCTGCATTATGCCAAGAGTGTAGTAGAAGTGAGCGGGGAAACAGGTGGTCTTGACTTTCTCTCATTCCTGGTCTCAGCTCTTGGCTTCTAGACACAAATTTGGACAGCTTGCATTCCTTGGGGGAATTTCCTCCCAAGGCACTTTGTTTGTAAGTGAAAATAAACCTCAAGTATTAGTCGAGTCTTTAACATATGTGCATTTTTTTAATGCAGAATATTCCGTTTTAGTGAGCGGGCTTAAAGGAGGAGGAATTGCACTCTTGCAGAGACTTCTATTAAAAGATGAACACAGCTCTTGTGTCTGGTCAATATGAACCTTCTGCCAGCTGGTTAGCTTAGCTTAGCATAAAGACTGGAAACGGGACAAACAGCTGCGTCTGTCCAGAGATCCACCAGTGCCCCTGAAGCTTCCAGTTAAAGCAAATGAGCTTGTTTGTTCAATGGGTTTAATCATGTAAGTGGATACAGACTAACTCCATGATGGTGATGAACTAGCCACTGGTGGCAGTTTGACTTTTAATGTGAAATCATAGGAACCTTTTCCACCTGACAATTTTTTACAGTGTCATAAAGAAATATAATTTGACATTGTTGTTTTCCATGGTTTTATCACCTGAATATTTATTTCTAGTCTTTTCCTCACAATATGAGCGCACATGACGAAATAGTGTAGTTATTTTGCACATTTTGACACCACGATATGATAATTTGTGAGGCACAAGAGAATCGTTTAAACACACATTCTTCAGGAGGCACGTGCACATCCAACAGATCTCCACAGGTGCTGCATAAAAAACAATCTGCCCCCAAAGACATTAACTGCACTTTGGTGCAAAAGTGTGTAACCCCTTACTCTGACATGTTAAAAACGTACAACCAAGGTTTGTTTTCTTCAATCCATGAGGCATCTCCTTTTCTTGAAATTGCATGAAGGGGAATGTAAAATTGATCCTGAGCCTAACTATGCACATTTAGCTAGTATAAAGGTTCCTTCATCTTCATAAGTAAGAGAGATGGGCAGGAATTGTAAATTTAAAAAAACATAAAAGTAAAGTCATGAAAGTGCATCTGCCTTGGCAAACTGATTGAATTTATCTTTAATTAACTTCTTATGAAGAAACATTTGTACCGATTTACATTAATATAAAAATGTATCATCATAAAACTGTCATCACCAAAATGAAGGTTTTGCTTTTTTTAACATGTCAAAGGGGATGCAAACTTTTGCAACAAACTGTCCATTGTTCCCTTGCTCATGCAGGGAGAAAAAAATAAGCAACAAAACAGCATGTTGATACTTCATATATGTATTTCTGTGCTTAAAGAGTGACAGTTGTTCTAACCGGATTTTATTGTCATCTCATGCCTCTCGGATTTGAGGTTCCCCACCAGCCATGCAGAACTCCATAAAAGAGTCCTGCAGTCTGGAAAGAGAGCTCTTATGGTGCAACGTTTTCTACCACAGATGAAGATGAAAAAAATTAAATTTGCTGTTTATGATACTAGAGAGTCCTACAACTCTGCATGAGAGTTCATCATCTCCACACGTCCACAAATAAAACTGTTGCTGTACCTGAGATAAAAAGAGGACATAAATAATACATCTGACTACATTTAACATGTAAAACAATAGTCTATTTTGAAGGAATGCCCATGTCATGTCTTCAAATAAGCTTGCCCACTGTTATCACTTATATCTTGGCTCTAGCGCAGCGTGTGAGTCCGTGAATTGAAAGCAATTGATAGCAGATTGTCTGTGAGGTACTGAGGAGACGGTTAAAGACATATCACAACTGTCTTCTTGCTCAAAAAGTGATAGAAAATCAGATTGTTTTTCACTTTGTGAAGACAAATGATTTTCACTGGGTTGGAAGGGGCGGTGGCAGTGGTAGTTCACAACAAGAAACAAGTTTCGGCTTCGGCTCTGCCTGGAACTCACTGAGAGCTGCATGTTTAGGTCACAGCTTATTTGACTGGCTGCAATATGTGGAAAATCTCCTTCGTTCATCAGATATACAAAAAAATAAAAAAATAATAAAAAGGCTGGTGATTTGTGAAACCAAGCAGTTGAGTGGTTATTGCCACACACTGTTTCTCTTCTGCATCAGTTTTGTCCAGGTAGCATGTGTTGTTCCTCCAGTGTTCACACTAATAGACACAGTCAGGTGTCAGTCAACAATACGCAGACAGCCTGTGGCGTCATGGCAGCTCCAGTCCTCTGGTGCTGCACTTGGACTGAGATGAGAGAGTGCTGGGAGAGAGAAGGAGGTCTGCTTTCCATAAAGTTCTGGTATCCTGTGAGGCAGCTCCACTTCATAATCATAAATTGTCTAAATGGAAATGGGGGGTTTGTCATATCCCAACATAACAGAGAAATTTTTAAATCAAAAGATGGACTGGCAGTTCTCCTGACAGTTTAATATCAAAGGAAAATTTTTGAAATTTCCCAGGGTTATGGTTTTCTGTTCGGTTTTATTTGAAGTTTTGCAACAAGAGAAGGCCCTTACAGCATGTTTGGAGTTCAGTGCAAGTTCAGTTTGCAAAAAACATTTTCTTGCAATAATAAAACTATTATAGCTTGTTCGAAACTGACAGATGTAAAAAATAAATATCTGTGACTTGGGGTTTTGTGTGTCCGTGTGATATACCCGCTCCTTCATCTTTCTGCTAGCGGCTGTGGAGGACCAAGGTCCCCAGCCTCTCGCTGGCTTGTGCTCTGGCCATCTTTAGTCCATGCGTGTAATGCTGTTTGTAATGAGAAATCTAAACAGGGAACAGCAGTGAGGCATGACAGGAATGTGTTTCCATTGGAGGGAGCACCATGCAAAAAAAAAATGGGGGAAGAAAAAAAAAGAATAAGAATAAATGTCGATGCAGAGATGTGTCCAGAAGGAGTTCTCGTTCGGTCCAAAGCGGAAGACTAATGTTATTGTACATTGGCTGTCACTCTGCCAGCCCTCCTTCACCAATTGGTTCCTGGTCTTCCTACCAGTTACTCCCCCACCTCCCTGTCTTTCTGCTTGACCAAGGCTCTGTTTGCTCAGGTGGACAGTGACACAGTTCTGAATGAGCCCCAGTCGTCCCCCCTTCTGCACGCATGGCGGTAGACTGTGTCATCGGCTCTGAGTCCGGAGGGGCCCACAGAGAGCAGGAAGTTGAAGCTGCAACCCAGGTTCACTGTGAATGAGACAGAGCAGGAAGTCAAGGGACAAACACCGGGAGGAAGAAAACAAGTTATGAGACTAAAAGGCTTAAACGGAGAAAGAGAACAAAAGTAGTGGTGAAAAAGAAGGAAAAAATATGAGTGAGGTGGAGAAAAAAAATGCGACCACCCATTTTTAAAATTAAAGAGGATAGTCTTTAGAGGCCATCTTGGTTTATGGCCCGTGGAGGATGTCTTGAAACAGCAGTGTTTAGAGTTTATTTTATCATGCCACGCCGTCTCAGACCCTCTGTCAGGAATCTCATTCTGCAAAGACTAATTACAGTGTAAACACTGCATTAAAGTCTGCAGGCCTCTCCACTTCACTATTTACCTTTTCTTCCAAACAATCCTGACATCTCTCCACAGATTGATTTTGTCCATAGAAACCTCCTCGGCTGGTGTTTATTTGTTTTGAACCTGGCATGCAGCTCATGCTGAAATGGCTGGATAGAGATTTCAGTGAGAACATGAATAACACAGCTCAGTTTGAAATGCAGCCAAGTTGGTCCCACCTGCAAAATTCAACTTCATTTCATACTACATCAGAGCAATGGATTTAAAAAAGGAGAAAATGCCAACAGCTGAATTGCCAAGTTACAATACATTTTGTAACTGGTGACTGTGAAAGTATTACAACATTTAAACAAAACAACTGGACCCAAAAATGAATATCAAATTTAAAAAAAAGACAACACTAGCAGTGGGGAGTGGTCAGTAATGTCTTTCACCTGCGTGGCTGAGACCGAGAACTTAATTACTACCACATGGACCCAACGGGCCGGAAGAGAATGCTTTTAAGGCAGATGGCGAGTCACGGCCTCCCAGATCTTTTAGCATATAAATAAACAAGGTGACTGCTACTGCATGCAAGTGCGTGCGTGTCACTGTTTGTAGCCCTGCGTGTTTTATTTATCATTTTATGACAGCGGTGTAGGTCGCTCGACCCTACCTGCACGTCGGAAAAACCATATTGACCTTAATGCTACGTTACTACCACCGTGGTGGAAGAAATAGTAGGAGCTTTCATTGAGTAAAAGTTGCAGTGTAAAACAAATAACTCTATTACAAGTAAAAGTCACAGGTAAAAATAGTAATGTTTAACTTCAGAAAGTACTTTTGATGTACCACTACAACCAAAAAGAGGCCTGTGACTGTTTTCATCTTAGCTGCTATAAACATAATTTAATCTGTGAGGATGCATAATATTTATTGTCTAATCTTATACATCTGTCAAAGTAAAGTGGAGAAAAATACAAACTTCTCAAGTGAAAACATAGATTTATAGAGTAAAATGGCATATATTGCTTAAATGGTAAAGTACCATGTCGAAAAGTACCACTTTTGAGTAAATCTACTTAGTCCGATTCCAGCAACAGTTGACCAGGGTTGTTATGTTTTATGATAAAATATATAATATAGGACACTCATGTACATGAACATGTAATAAAATCCTTCTGTCTTTAAACTTTGGTGGAGATTATATGCCAAAAAAAAAAAGAGGAAATTATCATTTATGTGTGCTGTGTGATTGTTGCACTGACACCTGAAGAGTGTTGATATTCAGACAGGGCCACAGTACCCAGCAGCTGCCTGGGAGGTGTAATAGGTTGTCTTACAAAGCATAGACAGGAAATGAACCCTGGTATCTAGCTTGAATCAGCTACATCTGGACTCAATTATTCATCCTGGTTGTTTTTGGCTGGTGATAAATGATTTAGTCACACCGCTGACACCATTTCTCAAGTACAAATATAACTATTATGTAGTTCAATGTGTAAAAAAGTAGAAAAAGAAAAGCAGTTTTGATCCTCATATGATGAAAACGTCGCAATTATTCACCTGCAGCTGTGAGAGGATCTATTACATTGTGCAGAACAAAAACCTTATCAACATCCTGTTAGGATAGCAGGCCCTAATTGGTGATGAATTATTTGTTGTTGGATCATTATTGGGCAGTCTTTGTTGCCTGACTGATTTGCATCCACAGCATATTTTCTTTAGCCTATAAATCCTCACTATACCTTCTGCGGTTTCAAAACAAAGTGAACACATTATTATCCTTATCTTGACACAGTGATCTGATGTTGAAGCTCATTCAAGTGTTTTGTTGCACTTGCACGCAGGGTGGAGAGGAGCAAAAACATTCAAATATCTTTCCACTCCAAATCAAACACTGGCATTTCTGCTGTGACCACAGGAGAAAGTTTAATCGCTCCTTGGAGGTTGTGAACTGTTGACAGTTAATAAGTCATAAAATTTCCCCTTAAAGAGGATGCGAGATTCCATCAGCAGGGCACCCAGTACAAAGAACCGGAAAGTAAATATCTCGAAATGGACGTGGACTGGAATCTCTCAATGGCTGCTGGTGTAGAGTCTCTACAGCATGTCCCTCAAGGTTTCCTGATTTCTAGAGGCATGAAGGAAAAATGACCGCATAACTCAGTAATTTTCCCTTAAAGTACACAGATTTTTTTCACTTTTAGAGAATATGGGGCCTTGAGAGTGGAGGCAGAGCATTGCAGGCAACTGACCCTCCTGATTACACCTCATATTATTGTACTTGTCATCTATTTTCTTTAGCCCTTGGGATGTTTGCCATGGTAACAGCACACAGCGAGCTGTCTGAGCTGACCCATGCTGTCCTCTGCATTTCCTAGCTTGGCTGTGATGAAGGGTCTCTGCCTATGATCCCTAACCCCTGATGAGGAGGGTTCTCAATTTCAGCTTCGGGTCCTGCTTGGGCCTCATATCCCTCTCTCTGCTGCTCTGCCACCCCCAACCACCTCCCCCCCTCATTCTCCACAAAGGGCATCCCTTCCTTAAATAAGGAGGCATCTTCTGAGCCAAACAGATTAACTGAAATGTCCCTTCTGGCTCCACGTCTTTCGGAGAGATCATGTGTAGGCTGACAGAGCCTGAGACAGGCTGGACACAGTTAAAGATAACATTTTTAAAACGCACGTAGTTTCCTTTGTGCACAATATTAGATGAGAAGATGTGTGATGTGACGTCTGCACAGAATGTATGAAGCCACCGCCAGCTGCAAGTTAGCCTAGCCTAGCACGAAGACCTGAAACTGGGAGAGGCAGCTGTTGTTTTATTGTCACACACAGATTGTTAGTGCACAATTAAAACATACCTTTAGCCTCAACAATTTGCGATTTGTCATAAACATATTGATGCTATTTAATTATACAGTTGTTTTTTTTTTTGCCTAAGTAATGATTCTGCATTTCACTTTAAAAAAGGATTAGGATACAAAATATATTGCTCATAGTTATGGTTAGATTTTGGTGTTGGTGTTGGCTTGTGTGACTTTTGGACAAAGTGTGGTCAGCTGTTTTCACAGTTTTTTCACTCATCCTGCAAACCTAATGCCTCATGTCTTCATTTAGAATGAAGGCATGGGGCGATTTTGTTTCGTATCCTATCTTCAGCAGCAATGTAAAAATGCTCCGTACTCACTACTCACTAAAGAATAACTGGAGTAGTTACTCGTTGTCTATCAGGACGTAGTAGCAGAGTAAAGACTGAAGCTCTACAGGCGTCTTTGACAGATGTCATTGCCAAATGGTGCAGCACTGGCCTCAACAAACCAGACGGGCCCCAGAGCAACAATCATCTGAGCTGATGATGAAGTATGATGAAAACATAAAATCAACACAAGCACCAGACAAGCTCACGCACCCTCACCTGAGACCGAAACCACCAGTGTTTTGGACGAGTCCTCTCAAAATGTAGGGCATTCTTATCCTGGGATTTCCAGAGAAGAAAAGTTGTGTTTTTTGTGTCCTGTGGGGTTGAAAGAAGAAAATCTATTTACAAAAGCATGAAAATATTTTATCACTAGCAGCAGGGGCAGGAGTGTTTTAATGACCTGATCCACAGGCCTCTGGCTGGCTGCAGGTTTTCTCAAACTGCAAAGAGCCCGCTGGTCTCCTTGCCAACCCTTTGGGGCAGCACTGAGATGAAACAGATAAGATAATTGTCTCTAATGAAATCCAGATCTTTTTGGTCCGTCTGGACTAGGACTAGCTGGGCTCTTTTCTCCTGTTTCTCCTTTTTTTGAAGGGGGTGTTCCATATTGATCTTGAATTTGAAGAGAGACTGTGGAAGTCTGTCCCTAATTCGAACCAGAGCTCATGTACCAGCCCAAGTCGAGCTTTGATACCTTTTGAAGTTCTGCAGGCGAACATGGCACCGTCAGCCCGCTGGACCGTGTTGTCATGACAACCCCAATTATCTTCCTTTACGGCCTAGTTTTTACACAGGAAGGGAACCATTATGTTCTTTGGGCATTTGCATCTCTCTGGGGCAAGTGTTAAAGGTCAGGGAAATTAACCAAAATAACACATAGTATGAATACAACAGAGCAAACGTATGCGTGTGTGAGAAAAGGTGACTCACTGCAACACATCTTTGGCAGGCATCGCTTTTGCTAAACATTTCTTGAACTCCTTACTTAAACATGTGTTCCCAAGGACGGCTCAAAGACCAGATTTTTTGCAGAACTCCCTTTTTTTTTCTTCCAAACAAGAGAACTATGAAAGACTCTGAATTATTTGTGCAATACAAAAGCACAGGAAAGTGAATTCATTGTGAAATAATCAAACATTCTCTTGCTTGCAGTATTCTTTTATTAATTCATTGGAGTTTAGTCCTACAAAAACAGGCTGATCACAATACATTATTCATTCTTATAATGTGATAATACACTTGTAATGCAAAATAAACACAGTGCTGTTTTTCCTGATGGGTTTCCAGTTGTGTTCAGCTGTCATCCGTGGAAACTTAATGTGCCACATGTATTTCTTTGCTCTTGGATGATATACGCTGGTACCAGACTATTTGGTTCAAAAACAGCAGAACATGCCCCAAACTAAACGGCTGCTCTCCCACAGTAGATGCTGTTATTCTGACATCTTGTTCATATATTTTTAGAAGGGAAACTTGAAGAATGTCCAATCTGCTGCGTCGTGTTAGATGTTTTAAATGATGAACAATCATTTCATGAATTGCACCAGTGATTTCAGCTGTATTTCCTCTTTTATATCTTTGGGATGAAGAAGAAAGAAACATATGCTGCCAACCACTAAAGTCAACAATAAAATAAATGCAAAAAATAAAATACAAATCATGTCTTTAGTTTTTCTGTCTACGATAAGTTAAAATTGATGTTCTACAAGCTAAACTTTTCAGAGATAGTCTGGGCTTGTTTCACACAAATCTAACTAGTTGTGGTCAATGTAAGTTTTTGATGGACGACATTAAAGTAAAAAAATGTAAATTCCAAGAGAATAAAAATGAAGTCAACGATCATACTGATCAGGGGGACTGAAAGAAGGTCTAAGTTCTCACAGAGGTCACAGAGCTACGAATCAAAGGAAGAGCCAGAGGTTCATCAAACCCACTCCCACTGCCCTTGTGTAAAACTATCTGTTAAAGTGCTTCCTTTGAACTTGATTCGGCACTAAGGTCACAAACATGCCGTCTGCTGCTGGAGAGGATGAAGCCAGCACACCGATGACGAGGAGATAAGAGCATGCTGTCTTTCACTGAGATTATCAGCTGGTTCTTGCTGGGGTCTTCTGCAAGAACGAGCACACAAACCTACAACCTGCTGCTCATTTCTAACAGCAGATTATTCACAAAGGTGCAAAACTCTAAAAGCTAATGCTGCTTGTTTTCCTCAAGTGCTGATATTGCATGGATTAATTAAGCGTCAGAGTACACCTCACTTTAATAAGAGTGTTTCAGCAGGTATCATAATTTCCTCATGTATTAAACAACCCTAAAGCTGAGAGGAGCTAATAAAAGAAAACACAAACTTGGTTGGTCTTAATATCGCTGGTGGTGTGTACGTCACTGTCTTAGAGTTGTCTGACCAGGTGGCTCCGCTGCCGGTGGACTTCAGCATCCTGACGCCATTTGTGAAGAGTCAGCGTCTTGCACCAACACTCCTGCTGGGATGTGAGGAAAAACACGATGAGTCATAACGTACATCCGACATTAAAGCCAGGTGAGAATTCGCCTGAAGCCACATGGACTAAAACTGATTCTATTTACCACTCTGTGACTTGTGACAGCTATGGCAACACTAACAACATGAATAAAAATGACTTAAGTCATTTAACATGTACCAGCTGGTTGACCCGAATTTCGCTCACCATCCGCAGTTCAAACACATATTTTCCTTTTATTCAGTTTGAAGAAAAAGTTACACGCGTGGCATTTCACCGTCGTACAATCCAGTTAGATGCTATTTTGACTCACTTTTGTCAAAATTAAAGTTTAAGCTCTATCCGCTGGACATTAGTGTCAGAATAACATAAACCGTCTCCCATAACTGGAGTTCTCATTTGAATAGACGATGAGTGGATTTGGTTCATTTTTGACTTGGCACCATATTATCTGACCGTGGCTATTTTTGCACATCTTCTGATTGCATTACTAAACACACTAAACTTGGCAAATTGTCCTGCCTGTTCCACTTCATCCAACAAACAAAACACTTAGGATATGTGATGGTCGATTTGGTTTTCTCTGCCTCCACATAAATCCTCTGCCTTTAAAGAAATCCCTAAATTGGATAAGAATAAAGTATTTGAGATGGTTCAGGAGAAAAAAGACATCATTGTAACTTTAGGTAACAACACATCAATTATTAGCGTGGCCAGCAGGTTAATGAAGGCAATAGGATTAATACCCGGGGAGTGGGGCACCCTCGGGGACAAAGGCAGGGAAGCTGCCTCATTAGAGCCCAGTTAACCCCAGGGGCAGAAGGGAAAGACGCATACAAGACGCTACATTTTCATTAACTTTTTTAGTGCAACAAACTCCCCAGCACCTATATGTTAATGCTCTTATAATAGAGTTAATGACATTTGTGGGCTCAAACTTTGTGAGGCATTTGTTCAGGGAATGAGCTTGTGAGCTGCATTGGAGCAACGCAAATTAAACAGTTTACGAAGAAGAATTCTTTTTCCATATTGCCCCAGAAAATAATCCTTTGTATTGCATGTTCAAACTGGGACTACAGTTACACAGTATGTAAATACTCCAACTTGATTGAGCATAAACAGGAATGTTGGAAATCGCTGCATTGGACTATGACTCCCCTCCACCTCATCTGTATGTTTATACTTCCTGCAAGAGGCCCTCTATTTATGGACAGCGGAAGAACACAAATAATCACCCCCCTCAAGTGAAAAATCTGCTTTTATTACGTGCAAAATTTTGCAATGCCTTTGTGTACGCTCACACTGCCTTCTGATTGCCTGTTTGTTATTACAGCGTTTCTGCTGAGCCAATGGGGATCCAGCCAATTCCAGAAAGTGCCAAGCCCTTTTCCAGCCTTTTCCTGTTCATGACATCATTGTGTATTCCTCTAAAACACACTGATCCGTGTCTTGTCTGCAGCCTGGGTGGCACACATCACATGCAACAAAGGTTAAACACAAGGTGCGCGCGTTTCGACTGTGTCCTTTGGACGCGTATCAAAGGACATTTGTGGACCTGGATACAATCAGATTGCATGCCTAAATCATGGTGTCACTCTTCATGACCAGTGCACCGTTCGCTGTAATGAAACGCTGACCTGTCATGGGTTCACATTTTCAGTTGAAATCTGTAATTTGCCAACTTAAACATAGTGTGTGTCCACAAACTTTCAACCAGATTAAAACAAACATCCATTAAACATTTTCTCTAACAGCCAAAGGCATACAAGTACTTCTATTGTCTCCATTTTATCCAGATATCTCAAAAAATAATGTTCAAAGGCTGTCACCCTGACAAAGAAAATCTATCTCAAGCACAGTTTTTCAGACAAAAGCTTTGTATTATTACCTGAAGTCAGGATAAAATATCGATGTAATCTTGCTAAATAAATAATGTTTCTTTTTTACACCATGCCCGTATTTTATCTTCTTTTCCCGCAAGAGAGTCTAATTGTTTAATGCAAAAACACATGTTCATTTATTCATCTTTTCAATGATAAGAAATAATATTGCAGTTCGAGTTTGCCAGAGAGTCTGAGCAGTTTTTAATAAGTCAATAACAAAAAAGAAAGTTCAACCATTTTTCCCCAGATTCTGGTGAAGCCAAATACCAACTCATGCTTCTCACTGTTTTGTTCACGTGTTATTTAAAGACCAAATGCTGCTGAACCTGCACAGAAATGTTTCATTTGGCACAAATGTATGTTCTCTTCTTTAAGCCAGGTTAGAAATGCAGCATTAGTTCCCGTCTCAGGTCAAATTGATTTATATGAAGACAATGTTTTATATTCAGGAGAAAATACTGCTGAAAGCCAGACTCCCATGTGTTTCCAAAGTGATTTTTGTTGTCAGGTGACAACTTTCTAAAACTAACAGTGTTATCTTTGATGCTACCAAAACATCTGGGATTTCTGTAATTGATTGGAAATTGTAAACTGTGAATACTTTCCAACTTTTTACATTTGCTGAAACTTTTGTAACCAAATTAGTATCTTTTCAATACACAAAAATATTAGTTCTGGAAGAGGGAATTAAGCAAAGTTCATTCTGTTGCTTTTACTACAAAGTGGGGTTTAGAGTGCAGTGAATTCTTCCAAACCTGTGCCTCTGCATAAAAAAAGAAATAAAACTGTCCATGGTTGCATTACTGTGATTTAAGGAAAGATATTCATTCTGAGCTTGAAACTTACATTAGCAGGAAAACTATTTCATCTTATTATACGCATTTTCAGCTGCAGTAGACACACTCAAATAACGTCACGATGTGACATAACGTTTCTTATTCGTGGTTTTTCTGTTTGAACCGATTTAGACTGAAGCTAAATATTATTTATGACAAGTGTCATGTCTGTCTTCTTCCATTCAACCGTGAATGGATGAGCACTATCATCAAAAAACCCTGCATGCACGTTCTTGCTCATTTTCAACAACAGTTAAAATCTGTGGACCCAAGAGTTACTTAAAACCACCATCTGCTTAGATATGTTAAATGATTGTGGATTTGAGTGTGTTTATTCATGTCATAGTCCCAGTCTTTCTCCTTTTTTGCTGCACAAAAATGTCATAAATGCACCTTGAATTAGTCACTTATAAAACTAAAGATCTTGCACAGATGCGTTGATTCAAACAAAGTCGTTGCTTCACAGCATGGCAGCTTTCAGGGTGAAAAAGAAAAGGTTTTCTTTGTGTAGAACGGCTGATCTGACTTTCCACATGTGTAGTAAATAAAATGCCCGCTCAACAAAAAGCCGCATTAGAGATGTTAATTTATTCAGTAATCAGAAGAATCCAGATGCAGGAGCTTTGCATTGAGGCTGCCTGTTTCTGCTCAGCACTCTCCTCTGTTTCCTTGCCTCAAGTGCAGCCATGTACTCTGATCTCCATGCAGCTCCACTGCTCCTGGCTTTAATATTTACTTTGTGGAGCATTGAGAAAGGTGTGGAAGAAATTGTGTGTGGGCTTGATTACCAACTAGAGGACTTTTCATTTCTCAGTGTGAGACTCAAAATGGAAAATCTGGAGTTTCACTTAAAATATTTGAGCAGGCAGTAAAATCTGCACCTGTTCTTCCCTGTTAAGTTCAGGAATAAATATATTAATGCAACAAAATTTAAATATTGAGTAAACGTAGTGAGTTACTCTAACAGGTCTAACAAACAATCAGTTACACCACATTTTCAAAGTACTTGAAAAAAGCTTGAGAGAGGCAGAATAAATGCAAAAAAACAAAATAATATTTTTCAATACTGATGCAGAACAAAAAGTAAAATATTTATTATGAGGCAAAATTATTTTATTAAAATTATAACTATTTTTATGAAATAATGAAAACCTGTCAGACCTGATCGATCACCTGTCAGCTGCCATGTGCTTATCAAACCTAGATATTTTATTCAGTTTTTGACAACAGTATTTTATTTTTGTGACAAACCTTGTAGCCAAAACGCCAAGACCAAAGTGTCTTAATTAATTTAACCACTTAACGAATTATTATGACCATGATTATAGTTATTTTTGTTGCTTTAGATCGTTTAACAAACTCATCTTATTTTATTAATATTGTTGCACATAGGTTATAGATCTTTATTTATTTGTTTAGAAAAATGACACATTTGCTGAAACTACAGTGACACGTTAGTCAGACATGACAAGTTAAAAATAAATGTTCTTATTGTTTTTAAAACTGAACTCGTGTGTGCAGCGGACTACTTCTCTGTCCCGTGTGTGTCGGGCAATTCTTTTCTCTCATAAGAGCTGGATGATAAATTCTCGTCGGTTCCTCAGTGACTCCCCTCTGTTGAGCCTCCTCCTTCCCCACACACACACACACACACACACACACACACACACACACACAGAGTCTCACTCCTTGAGAGCAGTAGGCCCGTTAGTTTTGCAAGCTTAGTTCAAAACCACCCTGATCTTCTCATATCGTCTGCCAGGCAAACAGTCAGTAAGTCCACATCTCACACAGTCCGTCCGTCTGCTTGTTTCCTACCTTGGTGTCGACTCGGTCGGTCAGATCCCGTCAAAGATCCCCTCCCCTGCAGGTGGCCTTTTTATAAATCCATTTTGATCAAATTTACTGTAACCCATAATGTGAATGCAAAATAGTAAAACGCTCTCCTGGTTCTTGTCTGTGCGAAGGCAAAGCTGCTCTGAGCTCTCTCTGCAGAGTAATGCTCTGCAAGGCGAGTCTCTGCACAGTCTGAACATCTGCTCATTTCACGTGACTTTTTTAAAAATACTAACATCTGTTCTAAATAGGTTTCATTCTGTGCCTCTGCATCGTGTCAATTGCCAACTCCTCTCTTCTTAAAAAGGGAGAGGAAACATATTTAAGGCGAGTGCATTGCATAAGAGCGAGTTTGAAATGCTTTTAAAAAAGAAAAACCTGTGCCTTTTGGAGAAATAGGTCAGAGTTTGTATTTATTGTCAGCTCCGTTTATTTATTTGGTATTGAGTGAAGATCCTTAACTGTAAAAGTTTCACATAGAGCTGTTTGTTGATCTTTGGGCCTAGACTGTGTTTATGAAGCATTTCCCCTGTGAACCTAAAGTGAGGATAGGCTGTGTGCGCGCAGACCTCCAGCCTTACCTTCACGGCCTCCTTAAGTTTCATAGACATCTGGGAATTCCATACATGCCTCGCAGGCCAATTACACACCTTCAAACGGGCACACACGGTGATTTGGACAGTGAGAAACACTTTCCCACATCACCGAGATCAATCATTGCACGATAACACTGTGAAAGATTTATTTAGTGACAAAAATCGAGAAAAGCTTCCAAAGGGACGAGACGTGCGCAATGACGCAGGAGGTCTTGTTGGGAAAAAATGCAAAATGCAAAATTAGTAGAACTGATAAAATAATGACATTCGTTCAGTTATTGAGCTTATACTCGTGTGGGAGGGTATAAATAATAATAATATAATAATAATTATAAGTAATTCTTGTTAGTTTGATCTCTGCAGTGGCTGAATTTCTAACGTCCTGAACATTTAAGTGCAGCACATTTTTTTTAACTCTCGTCTTATAAGAAACTGTAGCAGGTTGACATGACCCCAGAATAACGTATTTACTTATGATGGTGGGTTTCAGGCCGGGTCCTTAATCCGACTCTAAACAAATCCAGGAAAAGAGAGAGTGAGAGAGAAACTGGAGACAGCGTGAGGTTTTTTAATTTTAATTAAAATGGAATTTTATCTTCGTTTTTATAGCCTGACTTTTTTTGTTAGACCATTTTTTTACTTTTTTTTTTGCTGTAATATAGCCTCTTTAAATTATGTGTTGACGCTGAATTTCTCCACATAGTTTTATTAATACATGTCGTAAGGAATTTATCAAACGATTCATTGTTTCTTTTTTTATTGGAGATGTGTAACGATGTTTAAAAAATAGCTGAATGTTTCTCCAGCGATTTTACTCGAGCCAATAATAACTCCATCTGTTTTCCCAAGTGACTCGCGATATTGTGCAAGCTTTTGTCATTAAATCTGATGTGGGCTCCACACCAGGTATATGCAAAAAATATATATACTTCAGTTCATATGTATATGGTAGATTGCCTAACACGTTTCAGTGTATGTTATTTTAATTTTGCCCAAACACAACCAGCAGCCAATAAACCGAAAATGGGTTAAAAAAACACACAAAAAGTGAAAAGTCAAACACATCTATCGTCATTTTCTTTAATGCAAAAAATATACAAACATTTACAAAAAAATAATACAAGAAAAAACGATAATAAAAATAGGAACGTATTTGTAGTTCAGTCACAGGATCTATTCCTCAATGCAACACGTTTCACCAATAAATAAATAAATGTATTCTGAAAATATTTTTTTGCACAGGTTAGATCCACAAGGTCAGCCAACAATGTGAGCTGCACCACCAGCTGACAGTCTCACAAGAGAAAAAAGTGGGACGACCGTTTCAAAAATGCACCTCGACCTCCACAGAAACGAGCCCAGGGACCCTCGTCCAAACGCTCTTTTCCCCAGAAACACGGGAGAGTTTTAACATTCGTCGTCAGCAACATGGAGACACGTTGGTCTGCAGCGGATGGAGCTGCGCGTCCCTGCCGGGCCTCAGCCCCCCGGATCCCCAACAGCCCCAGTCGTCTGCGCTTTAAACAGTGTGATCCCATGTGTCCAGCACTGGACTCCAGGTTTGTCATGAGTAGATTCAGCAGTCACCTGCAGGTTAGAAGGAAATCATTTTTCAATTTTTAATTTTTTACTTATTTTTGGATTTTGCCACAGGCTTCAGCCTCGGGTCATGCAGTGGGGCTGATCCTACCATTTCGGGCATAATGTCTCCAGGTGCTAGTGGGATGTGGACATGGACCAGGCGCCCTCCATCCTCCACACGGAGAACGCGTAGCTCAGCCTCTCGTGAGCCACATAGCTGCAGCTTGACATCTTGGAGTCCAGCTCGTCGCTCTGCAGCACCTGGCAGAGGAAGTCGATGTATCTGGCTGCGAGTTTCAGGGTCTGTATTTTGCTGAGCTTGTCCGAGGGCAAAGTGGGTATAATTTTCCGCAAAGCCGCGAACGCCTCGTTGAGGGACTGGGTCCTCTGCCGCTCCCGGACGTTGGCCATGACCCGCTGCGACTGGAGCTCCTCGAAAGACTGGGGACTGCTGCTGCTGGACTTCTTCCCTCTTTTCCCAGGGGTCGGGCTATCTGAGTCCTCCCCGTTTTTCCTGCTCGGTCTCCTCTTCCTCCCACATCTCTTCGGCTGTCTGTCCAGCTCCCCCTCGCTGTTGCTCAAGCTGTCCACAGGAGAGACTGGGGAGCTGCCCGACTCTTCCCCCATATTTTCCTCAGACATCTCCACTTGGGTAGATGGCGCCCGGAAAGTGTCCAAAAATTATTCCCCTCTCATGAAGTCAAGCAGTTAGTCCACCTGTGGGTCTGTGTGACTTTGGAGACACCAAAGTATCCATAGATGGGTCCCTGGGAGGACAAGTCTTTTCTGATACTTGAGAAACTTAGGCAGTTCTTATAGGCTGCATGGCGTAAACTTTTTGGGGAGGGACAGGATTGGTCAAGAAGATGAATTACGTGATTCGAGGGGTGGGAGCATCACAAGAGCAATCACAAACCCTCCTAATACAAAGTCAGATTCGGCAAAGATACCGACTGATGCTGCGACTACAGAAGGCATTTAAAGTGCAATTAAATGAAAAAATTAATAAGATTTTCATTAAACCAAAGAGAGGTAAAGTGAGTTCACATGAGCAAGGGGAAATGGCCTCATCATGCTGAAAGGACCCTTAGAACGAATTCCTTCAAAAACAAAAACAGACAAAATATAATTAACAAATTGTGAGAACTTTCCAGTAGATCTCAGCACAAACAATTCATACAAATACAATGTTGGTCATATCTCTGCTGCCATGTGTTTGCTACAATTTCCAGTATGAAATGAGAAATCGTTTTAAATAAAGTATTATGCAACCTTGGCACATCTCTGTAGACCTAACCCACGTGGATTTCTGATTTATGTTTCCCTCTAGTATTACTTGAACCATGTGAGACCAAAGGACTCTCATATAGGCAACATATGATCCAAATCCCACATTTCTGATGTGCAGCCAGAACTGCCAGAACTTTTCTTCCAACTTTAATGTGCACGAGTGTTGAGTGCCCTGTCTATTCCTCAGAAGAGGGTACGGCTTTTTGTCTGGCCTAATATAACACAAAGTGTGTGTTGTCGAACAACAAAGCGCAAATGTCTTTGTTCATCCATAAATTAATACAAAAAGTAACTATTCCGAGATGGTTCCAGTCGGGGATGAGGAGAGGGCAGCTCTGTGATAGGCCCTCTGGTATTTACTGGGTTGGTGATACAATATCCATCTTGTTTAGCGGAGGATTACTTTGTTTAGGTTGAGAAGGCAGTGGTCCACGGGAGCAGCATCTGGATCAGGAAACAGGGGGGCAGTCAGGGTCAGGGGTCACAACACCAGTGAACATCCATTTACAGGCCTGAGAGTGAAGTATTGTTCCAGGTGAAACACAGGCTTGTTTAACTGAGACTCGGGCAGCGTTTTTCCTAATTAGGCTTTTTAAAAATCAGGCAAGAGAAGATCTCACTTATTAATTCATCTGCTTTTTATGCATCGCTTTCTTGAAAAATATTTCATTTATCCAGCTCTGCTACTGTCAAATTCTATGATTTCAAGTTAGTACATTCAAATTCTACTATTTCCAGTTAGTAAAATTTAGTACATTTGAATAAGACGAAGATGATAGTGACAGAGAGGAGCAGCTCAGGACCCTCCAAGGTGAGTGTACCTGCCGGGTGGCCCTGTCCATGGTGCTGATCCCTTCCTGACTGCTGCACCTCCCAGGTGAGACGGCAGCTCCACAGTCTGTCTTTCATTGTTTTCCCTGCAATATCTTGTACCACCAAATAAGCTGATAAAACATATTATATATAATTTGATTTCATTGTATCTTTTAAATAAAAACAGGATGTTATGTTGCTTTTTATTCTGCCAATTTTTTTTTTTTTTTTTTTACCATCTGACTGTTGCTTTTTATTCAAAGTGCTGTTCAAATAAGAAACACACACCAGGGCTCAGTGTCATACTGAAAGGAACTTTGCTGTGTGGACTGGAGGGCTTTAGTCAGAACCACTGGCTCAGGTGTTTTTGTGAAAATCTTACCTTAGCAGGAAGTAACTTAGTATGTTAAATACTAGGGGTCACTCTACGTTATGAATGCTTTCATTCCTGATACTTTCAGCAATCATGTGAAATTTTAACACTGACAAATACTTTTACTTTAGCAAAGTGAAATGACACAAAAGGTCTGTTGTACCTGGTGTCCTTGTTCTATTCAGTTTCACTTGTCTGATGTTTAAGAATAAATTTGATAAATCTCGATTTTCTACATGTCAAATGTACATTCGAGCAAGCGTTGGATCAGAGATGTTGTGATCGCCATGCGCTAGGCTACAAGGACACACGAGCATTCCCTTTTTTAAAAACTAATAATGCAAAAGACAGTATTTACGCCCACTCTACATTTACATTTCTTGGCAGACTGTTCTATGGAATTCAACACTTTGCTGCTGAAGTGACTCTGAGAAAACACAGCTGTTTCTCTTGAATATGATGTCATCACAGGACAACTCCGCCAGTGTTGATCTTTAATAAAGACAAAAACTTCATCAGTCAGTTACAGAGAATCAGGGCCTGACAATAACAGCCACGTGAGCGGGAGATAAACAGCGCTGATTGTTTTTCAGTGATTTACAGTACGTTTGTGTCCACTGGTCTGGGCAAGTGGCAAATGACTGATGAAGAAAGCCTTTGTCCTTATCACTGAATAGTGAGTGGGTGTTGGGATAAAGTCAAGTGTATATTAGTGACTCAAGCAACTTGACACAGCAGTCATGAGTGACCCCAGAGCGTCATTAAGCACCCCTCCCCAAGGTCACATCAAGGCAGACACAACTCAGGCTCTCACTCACTCCCGAGCCAGAGCCAGATCCACAGAGACCTGTCTATTTTCTCTGCTCCAGCCTTGGAAGGCAGTGTTCCTCTATCAGCCTACTCATATCTATTGAAATAACAAACCACAGTCCTCCACATGTACAAGGCTCCCACAATTGACCGTGATATTCATGTTCACTCCATTAAAGTTGAACCGCAAAGAGTCGAGGGGCAGCTCACCAAGACGGATCGACTGCACGGGATGAGAAAAGACAGGGGTGTGTTCTTCAAAGAGAAGTCCCAGATAGCCTCTAATCAACCCGCAGGACTAACAAGGTCAAGCGTCAGAGTTGGATGAGAGGATGACAGCATTTTTCCTCAGCAGTGGTCTCAAAATGTCCCATTCCGTGGAGAAATCCAGACATCGTATCAGGGTCTTTTCTGATAACAGCACTTCAGTGGTAGTGAGAGGATGTGGGGTGCTGAATTGGGAGGTGAGCATGAAAACAGCCCTTTATAAGCTGTCTGGACACATAGGAGCCAGGACTCCTGAAGGTGGCTGTAAAAGAAAGTCTTTGAAAGGCAAGCGCTTTGAAGTTGCAGGTTCTAATCGTGGTTAAGTCAGTATTTATGTAGCAGAGCACAATTTAACTTTGTCTGAGAAAATGTGGCAAGCTAGAGTCTCATTTCTCAGAAAGTTCTGGTTTGGGACATCAATATGCACATATGTAAATGCACGTGTAAGTGTGTGTGCGTGTAAGAGATGCCTTGTTAAATCTATTCATGTCATGGTGCGACTCTGTGGGACACCAGACAGCTCCAGTGCACAATGACACCTTATTAGCCACTAAGAAACTGCAAACCTTCACTATGTTTTCACAGCTTGGAAGCTCAGGGTGATGTGGAGTCTATGGAAGAACTGGCATCCCAGCAGTATAATCTGTGTGTAAAACACACACACACACACACACACACACAAAACAAACACAGGGCTTCCTCCAAGGCTTTGACAAAGAGTTCCACTGGTCTAACTTTACTCACAAAACAACAACAACGCTGGGAGGAAAAAACAGGAGGTTGGAGAATCAGCTATTTCTGCATTTTACTTGTGTAGGTTTACTTGTTTCCGTCAGTGAGGACCATAAGATAAACTTCAGCTCATTTATTTTTTTGCTCTCACCACAGCTAAAGCTCAAACCTCAGTACCACTGAGCCATGCCTTCTGCTGCCTGTAAAGCACGTTGCCACCCAGCAGACCACACACACGTTCGCCCAGCCCGTTGCAGCATGGAGACCAGTGCACTGACCCATGCAATGAAAATATCTCTTCTCAGTGTTACAGGAGCTTTACCGTCATTTGGCTGAGACTGGGAGCTTGACAGGTGCTACTGTGAGTTCAGAGATACTCTGGACTGTAGATACGTAGCTCATAAAAGTGAGTCCTGTAAAGCCTGAGTTCATGAAAGTTTTAACCTTCAGTTTTTGAATCAGTTTTAGAAATGTTAAATAGCCCATTAATACCCACAAGAGCAGACAAAATGGAATTATACAGCACCTGAATAGATGTGCTGTAGCTAGAACGTATTTTAACACAGTACGTCACTCTGGCTTATGGAAGTGACGAGCATAGTGTCAGTAGTCCAGCGTGGTTCTTCACTCCAACCACAACTGCTGCGAGGAGTCCCAGCAGAGTCCCTGTTAATAAGCGCTCTGTGAGGAGAGGGGAGGTCAAACAAAGTGCTCCAGCTGCACATGAGGATGAACAGTGTGCAGGGGGATGATGGGCAGAGGTGTGGGGGTGGGGTGCAAGTACCTGGGGAGTGATTAGGACAGAGGAGGGTCCCCCATCCTACGCCAAGAACAACAGAGAGGGAGGGCAGAAGATCATGTCAGCTCCTTATCTTTCAATAGATAGATAGATAAATAGATAGATAGATGGATTAGGAAGCTTTCAACCCAAGAAGCATATAGCGTAATAAATTCAGAGACACTCAAACAACCTTTGCAGCCAGTCAGTCCTGAATTATGTGAGGTAGTAACGCCACTAACTCTCCTCTGAACTGCAGCTGTGTTCCTATCTCCCCCAGATTTCTGCTCACCTCTGCTCCTCCCAGTGTGTCAGTTAGAGGCGACCTCCTCCGCCTCCTTCAGTCAGACCGATCTGTCAGGACACAATAGGCTACCTCTCCAACTATGTTGTTTTTGGAATGGGAAGCCTTCAGCCCGGCTTGTTCTCCCTCTTGGTTGACAGAAATGAGCCAAGAAGACGCTCTTCTTTGATGGATTTATCGCTCCTCCCCGATCCCAGATCACTGTCCATTTCTGTTTCCCTCTCAAAACGTTGTTTACTTTTACCCATAAAAGTGGAAGTGACGATGACCACCCAGCAGTCTTCAGTATTCTGACTTTGATTATCACCCAATATCTGAAATATGTCCACATAGAAGAGCATAGGGATTAAAAGCGATCGGCCTGACTGGAATTACTGCATACTTGTAGTCAACATTGCTGTAAATAATCTGTCTATGAGAATGACGTAAAACACAAATTCTGTGCTGATTTTAGGCTGGAAACCACTGAACTAAACTACTGTAACGAGTTGTTAAGATGCAAAATGTTTACATGTATTTTTACCATGTGCATTTCCTTGTTGTGCGATTGCGGTATCAGTTATCTGAAAAAATCTCACTAAGCATATATATATATATATATATATACGTTTAAAATGGCCTTACAAGGTCAAGAATTTTTCACTTTTTAGGAAAAGAACATTATTAAGAATGACTACAAGCTCAGTAAGTGCGCATTATCAAAATGTGCAGCAATCCTAAACATTCCCATGACTAATTCCCAGCCCTCCTCCATCTGGTTTTTAGATCACTGACAAGCTCGGGGTGTCACAGTTGGTACATCAGACCTGTCAGCAGACACGCTTGTTGCACCTCCCCCACACCACACCATCACGGTGCACCTGATAAAAGTTTTTTTCATTTTTGCTTCAAGATGGGATCATATCAACAAAAATAAACTCATCCACTAACAGAACGAGCTGGAGAAAGACAATGCCGTGATTCCACTGAAAGTTGTAAATCAGACAGTTTGTTGTGGTCTGACGTGCAGATGCCGATGTTTATCAGAGGAGCTCGGCTTATTTATGTCTTCTAATTTTCCTTAATCTTTATCTATCTATCCTGCCATGACAGAACCCCGTTTCTGTGAGGTTGGTTGATGGAAAAAGTGAGAGTGAAAGCAAAGCGAGGTGTCCAAGGATCTGGATGGTGATTACTCACAAAGCTGCTCTGAATGCTGCCAAACACTTCAGGTTGTTTTTTTTCCCTGTGAGTCATTTGGTAACAGAGCTTCCTCCTTCCCAGCGGTGGTCATGGGAAGAGGCTCCAAGCAGGCTGTTAGTCAGAAGAAAGGCATTGAGCTCTGGGCAACAATCGACACCTTGTAACACACACCACAAACCTTTTCAGCTAAAACTGGAAACATACAAACTGTTGCAGGTTTACGTGCTACAATAGCAGAATTTTTTTGTAGATTTGCAGATGATCTTAAGAGTATTGTGTTCGGTTGTATCATGCATTAGTAAGGACGTTTAAAAAGCCGTTGAGTCAATAAACTCCTGATTTTTGTCCAGCATTGTGCTGTAGGTGCAGCCATCTTTCCTTTTTAAAATATTTGCATGGTGTTTAACTTCAGTGCAAGTTGCTGTAGTCTCAGCGTTTAATTTCACTTGATTTCTTTACTTTACTCAAACACAAGTGATAAACGAAGTGCAGCCACAGAAACCGATATAGTTTTTCACCCAACTCTTCTAATTGCTGAACTTTCTCTGCTTTCACATCATCAATTACAAAATTATTAGGGTGCAACGAGAAGAGAGTGGAGGATAGTGCAGTAGAAGACACCAACACTACCTCTGCAGGATGCATAAATCACCAGACTAATAAATTGAAAGCTAAATGACTTCTTGCCCTCAACATACATCATGGAGGCAAACCAAATGAAGGCTTATATACCCTAGAGGACAGAGGAATGCTTCTGTTCATAACAGTGATTTGTGGATGGCTCCCATGGCTGCTGGATCAGAAATCACAGTCAACCGTTTGGACTGTGAGCATCTTTTCTTATAGCTGCATGGTTATGTCAATGCGGAAATAGTTTGATCAGGAAATTAAAAACAAAAAAATGCAGTTCTATTGCAGTGCATGCTTCCTATTTGATATCTTAAGTTATGTAAATTTTTGGAAATCGCAGTAAATTGTGATAATGTGCAACAGTGTTGTTTATTTATTTGCCTGGTTTATTAATTACATTACTCAAGGAAAATCTGTCCTGTTATTGTTGAATTAGTTTCCTATCAGACAGAAGACACATAACATTATTATGCTATTTAATTATCTAATAGGGGTTTTGTTTTTGATAACACATCAGCTGTCCACATGCACTGAAACCAAGCCAATAAAATACAATGGCGCCACCCACTGGACTAAGTGTACTGAATATACTGTGGGTTCTATTGTGGAATACATTGAAAACACAACTGTAATGTATACAGCTATAATCATAATTATAACTATATATATGTATATATAGAGAGAGTTATATATAAGATATACAGTATAGATGTAACTACATTAGGTATGTAATCAAGAAGAGTAAATGGGATATAGACTGTATGTTTTAAGTCTATATCCCATTAATGTGTAATTAATTTGAACAATTACAAGGAAAATTGAAATAACAGTGGCCATTGGTAGTAAATCAGCTAGTTCATTTTTAGCTACTTGGAAAACCTAAACTAAACTAATAATAATTTGATGCTCACGCTGATGTCAGGGGATGTTCATGTGGCACCTCAATGCGCATTTTCCTTGACTCAGAACAGGATTTGGTATTTGCACAGGTCTGCCAGCAGCATCAGTGACAAGGACACCTAATGTGTTAATGTGTTAATGTGTTATGAGGTGCAGCAATGGCTCACGTTGGAGCTTGGGGCAAAACAGCACAGCCGTCTGGAGAAGCTGTGGGGATAAACACAGACAGTTCTCTGTGATAATCTCTGTTTTGATTATTCCGTTTTACTGAATCCAGGCTGTCTTAGATTTGGGGAGAGGTGCTTTAGTCAGCCCTTCAGAAACTAAAAATGTACTTTTGCAGATGAAGTGGGAAAGGAGGACAGTCGGTGGTTTGCTGGTAAGTGGGGCAAAAATGATGGTGAGATGAGTCATACTTCAGTCTGCTCTCAGCAACTGAGTAAGTAAATGTGGTATGTCTAAAGAAACTGATTGCTTAAGGCCAAATGTTGTGGTGACTCGGTTGTGAGTTGATTTTTCTGTTTTACACTGTATCTCTTGGTTCATATATAGGCTGGGTGGGTTTCTAAAAACACAAAGTGGGCAAAGTAATTCTTTCCAAAACAGAACGGAGTTTTGAATTCTTCAGAATGGCAGTGTCCATAATTACTGTGAACAAAGACTTACTGAATGAAAATAATCTGAACAATTCAACACAAGAAGATTTCTTCCACAAGCATCAACAACAACGTGACACATATGCTGAGGCCTTATTTTTCTTGATTCAGTTATACTTTGTTAAATAATGTGATAAAACATCTTTCCTTTTTATTTGGATTCTCAATTTTGCATTCCAAAATCAGAGGGCAACATAATGACTTTCCCACTTCAACCCTTTGGGTTGATAATTTCCACAAACTCATTTTTTTTTCATTCCATTATGCGCATGTGGACAGCAGGGGGCTAAACGTGAAATATGTCTTAAATAACAGTTTTTACACTGATTGTTTAATAATTTTTTCACCCAAATCAATGTGAAAGCTTTAAAGCCTGAAATTTTCTATAACAAATGAAACTAAAAACCCTCTGACAAACAGGAATTTTCATAATATCCATAATAGTAATCTGTTATCCGCTGTCTCACATTCTGCTTGCTGCTATAAAAGGCTCCTGAAACAAAAGTGGTCACATTTCATTAGTCGCAAAGTTTAATGCCTCGTTGCATTTGAAAAATGAGGGTCTGTAAGGACCGCGTCTGTCTGTTTCAGTCCTTCAGCTTGTATCCTGATATGACAGCAAAAACCACATACGATATGTCAATAATAAGCAGGCACATACAGCCTTAAATAAAAACATCCCAACAATTTCCACCACTTATTATTTAGTAATCAGTCCCAATTGGATCAAGCATATACACATAAATACACATCTTTTTTAAGTAATCAAACCCTTTTACACTGTGTACTGAGCACAGGATGTTCACAGTCAAGGGAAACTGCTTCGGTATTGATATTTAATCACCAGCGTTTGCTTCATAAGTTATTAAGTTCTTATCTATGACGAGTCACATGTATGAGACAGAGGATGAAATAGATAATTGGAAAGAGAATCCTTCCTCTGAACTGACCCTCACCCTTTTTTAACCATCATCTAAACACTGAACCTTTGTCCCTTCTGTTCCCCCAGTGGGACGATGCAGTGAGCAGAGGTTCATTACCTGCTTTAAACCTGGGCATAGTCATGTGCTTTAAAAGAGAGATAAATAAAGGTTTATCAGTCACATTTTATTTAAATCAAGTGGTATTTAATCAAGTCGGATGTTGAAAAAAAAGTTAGTCAGTATCACAGCACCACAAATCCACTGTTTTGAAATAATTGGCCGTAACACAAAGAGGAATTGGAAGGTCACTCCAGTCTCTCTGATAGACTTGCGGATTAATGATGTACAAATCCTTTTTTGTTTGGCTAAGTTCAATATTTTGTTCCTTTCCGCCTCTTGCTGAATTATCCAGCACTGTTTGAGTCTGGGTCACATGCATCTGTCTTAAAATTATTCTCAGCTCATACATTGAATCTGTTCACTGCATTGCCTTAATTGATTTACTTTTCCTGCGGTGACTTTTTGCCAAAGTAAAGCTTGTTCAGTATTTTGTGTTCTGTGTTTGATAGAGAACCAGCTCACAATCCTTTGGACTGAAACCAGCCTAAGCAAACAGGGAAAAGCAAACAGAGAGAATCAATGAAAAGCACCCGAAAAACCTTTCTGTTTCCATTCTGTGATTTACTACTAAAGTGGAAAAATTACAAACTTTACTTAAGTATTAAACATGATTTTATTAACAATTACAGTTATAGTTTTGTTCTAGGAATTAAAAGACTGAACTCAGTGAACGTCTGTGTAAAAGGCACCATTCTAAACACTCAGGTTTGATTTGGCAATAAAGACATGAATCCAACAACAATGAATATGTTACATATTCATTAAACGGTTACAATAAAAAAACTCTTCTGCTTTTTACATATCTAAAACGTTATATTACAGTATAAAAAAACAATACATAATGAGACACGTAGCATCTAAACATCTTAACACATGTAACATCTTAACTTAATCTTATTTACTGGCATCAGGAAAATGTTCACTTTGGTTTTTTTTAGTAACAAACTTACAGTAAATATATGTTAATGTATTGAAATTTTTAAGATTTTAAGTCAGCAACAGTGTTCACATTTATTGGTCTTCTGTACTGAAAACTAGAAACAGCCACTCAAACAAACATAATAAGATCCACAATATAACGTGTGACTTTCAGTTGAATAGGTAACATTATTAAAGTAATATGTGAAACCATACAAAGAAACGTGGAAGTAAGCTTAACATAGTTTAAAATACAAGCAAACAAATTCAATAAAGAAAATTTAGATGTACTGTGTTCTGTTCAGGTAATGCATACTGGCAGAAATATGTACTATAATAACTACATGGTACGATTTAAATAATGAAAACGTAACCAAGAAATCAAGAAAACTGAAAATGATTTTACTCACATTTGAATGGACACACATACACATGGACAGAGTGACAAACAATATTTCACTGACTTTAGTTTGTGAGATGAAGTGACTTTCCTTCACAGCTCAGCAATTGCAAGAATAAGATCTTTGCATCCGGTGCAAATACTTGATTCAACTTTAATAAAGTTGATTCTAATGCTTAGTAACATAAGGAGGAAGAAACCAAACAAAGCCTTTCAGCTCTACAGTCGATCCTACAGCGCTCTCCACAAATAACTTCATCCCTCAGTGGACAGTCAAGTGTTACAGTAACATTTATCAAACCTCATTGCTTTGTGGCTGCTGTCATCAGTAGAGTTTAGCTTTTCGGGAGAACAGAGGCTCTAAAGACGTCGAGACAGGTTGCTGTGACAAGGGCACCGGTCAGCTGCCTCCATTCCCTGGTCGGGGGGTTTTTCATTTTGTCTAGGACCAGGTGGAGATCCTGGATCATGTCCCTGTAGCTGTCTCCATATCGCAGACTCCATGAGTACAGGAAGTCATAGGCAGGCTTCCACATCGACTGAAACAGAGCAGGAGGAATCAGATAGATCACTCAGATTAACTGTATTACAGTTACGGAGTAAGCACTGGATTATGTAATGCAGCAGGTAAACGTTTACTTGCTGTTTCAGTGAATGCTGTGAAACTAACCTGGGCACCCACTTCGCCATTCTTCCCTCGGTGTGGCGCCTCATAGCCGGCTATCTGAGCGCTGGAGAGTTTTCCCATCTTCTCTGTGAGCTCTCGCCATCGAACCCCGAGCTCCACAGCCGTGGACAGGATGACTGTGTTCTGAATCAGCTGAGCAACAAGATTCACAGAGTCCATTTTCAGTAGACCCTAGGTCGAAAACAGAAATAAAGATGTCAGAAAACTCTTCATTGAAACATTTAATATTTCCTTCCTCCTCCGTAAGATGCATTTATAAGAAATACAGCATTTGTCTCTACTTACCACCATGAGCTCATGCAGAAACTTTTTCCGGTTCTTGTCAGCGTGACAGTCTTCCTTAAGCTTTTCCAAAACACAGGCCACCTTATCAGCTTCAGTCTCTGCCTGCCTCCGTGTGATGGCGGCCAGCGACAGGTTGTTGTACCCCAAAGCATCAGCTAAATCTCTCCAGCTAGTAATGTGCTCAGTGACCATGGTCTGGATGGCAGAGTACATGTAAGTAAGCTTCTTGAAGGGCAGAGTCATGTTGTCCAAGAGGACCTGTGTGGTGATTTGAATGCCGCTGAAGTCAATCACCTGGTCTCTGGTGATGACTTTGACATTTTTACAGTGAACCAAACCAATCCTGCCTCGGAGGAATGCTACATACCACTCCTTTACTTTTGAGTTTCCCACTGAACGGACGGTCTCTCTGGAAAGGAGAGCCACGGTGTCCCCCTTGAAGTACTCCAGAAGGTAGTCTACATGAGGGTGACGGAACACGGACTTTAGGACGACACCATACCACTGGAGGTTCACAGGTCTGTCTTCAAATTTAGAGGACTCTGTAACACTTTCTTCAGGAATAGGCGAGGCTCTAGTCATTTCTGTGTTCTTCTCCATCTTCCTTAATTCTCGTTTTTCTAATCTTATGGGAGCTACAGGAGAGGAAGCCACCTGGAAATGTCTGACAACTGCAGCGTTTGATTCCTCCACTTGTAAATCTAATTTAAATGGATTAATTTCAGAATTACTAGAGCAAGATAATGCAACTGGTAGATACAAAACTGTTCCTATTTTGAGTCGACTTTGTCGGACTTTTTTCAGTTTGTCCTCAGGTTTGAGTACGAACGTTGAGTCTGCGACGCTAACGCTGACATGCAGGTCATTAACTTTGTCTGGTTTAAAATGATGTTTTCCCCAGAGCTGCAGCACAAGCGGAGGCAGGTTTTTGTTTCCCCTGCAGACATCTGAAAATGGGAGCTTTGGTGGAACGTCTTCATGACAGCAGACCACTATCACAACCTTGAAAGATGGATGAATGTACCTGGGACCATACAGCGCTACAGTGATTTGGCGGTCCAGGTAATCCCACACTGATGTAGCAGGAGACTGGACTGCAGAGGCTTCTGCAACTGCAATTACATAAAAATGAGTCTTTAGGTCCTGGAGCTTTATCTGCATGGTGTTCTTGTAAATGTAACAGTCTTTGACTTTGAGATACGGTCCCTCCCTTTTGTTGGACACCAACCCAACCACTGTAGTCATCACCTGACTTAACGGGTCACTCTTCACCTCCCCAGACAGCTTCATCTCCAGCGTTATACACTCCTTTGTGTTGATGCTGCTGAGGATCACCTCCAGAAGTGGACTCATGGTGGTCATGTAGTTGTTATTGAGACCAGGAGGAGGGTCCAGCGTTGCTCTGAGTGTAACCTCCTGGATTTCTCCAGGAGCAACGTGATTTGCTGGGACATGGACGCTAACTTCTAAGTCCGGCAACTGTACCGAGCCTCCGCTGTCGCCTATCCTGGAGATAACCTGGAAGTCAGTGGCCTGGGTCTGAGCCCAGCCTGGACTCTGGCTCATCAGATTTAGGTCCAGGCATGAGCGGGTTAGCTGCCTGTGGCTCAGCCAGGCCATCTTATAGGCCTCTCTGTCATTCTTTAGCCATTCAAAATCTGGGTTCAGCACTGGCCCAGGTGGTTTGAAGCTGTTCTCCTTTTTCAGCGTCTTTCTCTCCAGATTGTCCAGAATATCTGAGGTACTCTTCCATCTCCCAGATCCTTTGGTAACTCTGTGCTTGTTCTCCAAAAAGTTCCCCACGTTTCCTTCATCTGACGAGGTGCTGCTGCCATCATCGTTATTAGAGTAAAAATGTTTTTCATTGTCTAGTTTTAGATTTGATGTGTTGGAAGTATTTCCATCTGTGCTGCTGTGTACAATATCATCTAAGAAAGGGTTCGATCCTGATAGCTTGTTCCAAAAGGGATTCTTTGTCCGAGATGGATTTTCAGAGCTCGGTGTGATTCGTGTCGCATAACCACCTGGCAACATATCAGAATTTGGTTAGAACCCTGTTAATTGTACTAACAATTTTTCTTATTGACAAAAAAGATACTTGTACCTAAAACAGGAATTTCACCATTTAGATTGTTGCTTGTTAAGTCACTGTCATCCAGATCAATCAGTGTCCCCTCAGATCTGCTCCGCATGAGACTCCCGACACGAGAGAAGGATCTTGTTCTTTCAACTGCCATATTTTCATCTGTAAACACACAAAATATTTAAAAAATGTCTTTCTCTGTTCCTTTCACAAGTCTATAAAGATTTCTGAACCAATATAACTATGGGCCCTGATGTACAACCCCATTTTCAGAGAAGTTGGGCACTGAGTAAAATGTAAATCTAAAGCAGATACAATGTTTGGCAAAAAATTTAGAACCTATTTTTGCTTGTCAGAACGTAAAACATATAAACATATCAAATGTTGGAACTCAGAAATGTTATGTTTTATTTTAAAAATATCTGATCATTTTGAATTTTATAAAACTTGTGACAGGGGCATGTTTACTGCTGTGTTGCATTACCTCTTACTTGACAACGCTGTAATTTTTGCCCTATATAAAAGGTTTGCTCTCCAAACAACTGTTGGTAACAAGTCTGATAATTCCTTTAGCCTGGAGGCCATAGCATACATGATTTCCAAAAGTTTACATTTTTCCTCACCCGGCTACAAAACAGTTTTTCACTTCACTTTAATGAGCTCAGAGAAGGTGTTTGGTTTATATATGTTTTTTCCTTTGTGAAGTAGGACGCAGTGAAAAACATGTTCACTGACAATAATTGTCGGAGCCCATTCAGTGATTTCTTACAATTATATTTAGTCATTTGGCAGATGCTTTTATCCAGAGCGACTTACAGAGTACTTTGGTGCATTCGACTGCCATGCAAGGTGCTCATCTGGCCCACCGGGAGCAACTAGGGGTTCACTGCCTCATGTTTTCACTTCTCAATAAGTTAAACATGGATTATTTCACAGTGATGAACCTGGTCCTGTTCTTACTGAATATAGACTCAACTTGTCTATGATGGTCTTCCTAAAACCAACCCTGTTACCAATTAACCTAATTAGTTGAGATATATGTTCCGCCAGGTGTTGCTTTAGCACTGTACAAGTTTTTCATACTTCTGTCTCACGTTTTCCTCACATCAAATTTAAAATGTGCAAATATTTTTTACATCGCATTTATCAAGTTTCATCATTTGTGTCTTTTGATGTATAATCCAAATACATTTTATATGTAATCATGTTTATAAGGTATGAAGTAATTATGCATTTTTTATTAAACCGAAAATGAATCAGCAACAATTTTCATACTTTTTTTTTACAGAATGTATTTACTAGCTCAAATAGAAATACTGGCTTCTTCCGCTCTGGTCTTCCTAAGAGAAAACTTTGTCCTCTGTGAATGTCAGCCGTGTTTTTTTTTTTAACTGGCCAGACAGAACAAGCAATCTGACTATGTCACTTGTTATTGTGACAAACACGGTTCACTTCCACATGATTCACCAAGAAAATAATAGGCAGATTACAGCCCTGACGTTTTCTATAAGCCCACATGCATTTTGAAACACGGTGACAACGACAATAACAAATCCCTGCCCAACCAGTAAAGTTACTGTTGAGTCTCAGCTGTGTTTTCCAAACGTGGAATAAAGGCGGAACTCTTGAGTCTGTCACTTGTTTGCGTGAAAGGCCGCTGCCCATTCATGACCTGCCGCACTGAGTCACTCATTAATAATCTGCTTTCTTACACCAGTGCACAAAAACAGGTTGGTCCTGTCAAGCCTATGACACAGAGGCCGGTTTTTCCGCACCGTCCCTGAGGAAAAGTCTGTCTTCATTCTCACTGTTGATTTCATATTTACATACTATCATTTCAACATGTTTCCAAAGATGACTTACAATTATTAATAACCCAAAATAGAGCAATACTCGGCAGCAAAGATTCAGACAGAAACAACTTCCACAGTTACAACCGCCGCCGGACACGCAGGCAGATATCAGTGAACAGGTGCGTTACATATTAATAAATCATATAGTTTATTAATAAGAGCAGGAATCAAAAGACAAAGAAAGCAAAGCTCGATCTCACCGTCGCCGTGGGATCTTTCACGTTGACGATCCACTATCGTTTACTCACTTCGTCACTCCGGCGGCTCTCGGTCACTGAGAGTTCCCACTGACGCAGGGTCCCCGGCGGGGGAGGGGCCTCTGGCAGGAAGTAACTACAGTTCCCACAATGCACCACTTTGTTTACGCACGAGACTTGGCACACCTGAAACTGAGCGATAGTTACCTGCGGTTTCGACTGGAGGCAGAGTTTTGTGATAAGCATGAGCGTGGAGGTCACACATACACACACACACACACACGACGATGGAGAAACAAGGTCTCACACACACACACACACACACAAAGACGATGGAGAAACAAGGTCACACACACACACACACACACACAGTTACCGTTTAACCTGACGGCAAACACAACTTCCGCAGAAACACCAAGAGCAGCCTGAAATATGTCCAGGTAATTGTTACGGAGTCATCCAGTTAAAAGTGAATTTATCAGATTTTGTCCTTTATTGATTTTATTGTGTATTTACTGCTTTGACTTGATCATTGATGTCAACATGAACTGAGAGCATGAACAGAGCTTAATCAAATTAAGGTCACGTTCAGTCACCCCAGTGAACAGGTTACACACTTAGTCCTGAGTATGTCACACATTGAGACCCACTTTTATTATCCATAAGAATAATAGTTTGACAGAAAACTAATTTTTCAGCTGGGTAAAGTTCTACTATGCCAAAGTGTGTGAAAACCTGAAATCTCCTTTGCTTAAATAATAGTAAAGACTGTTATCTTTGCTGAAGACTATTCTTGCTGAAGTTGACCTGCTGTCGCTTTTGGATGCAGCCTCTGGCCTTAAGAGGTAGTTAGTTCTCCGGGAATGTAACTATGAATGCTTGAGTAGAATATGAATGCTCAGCAAATATGGTCAGAGTGTAGCAGCATGAACCATCCACACACTATCCTGCAGAAGTAAACTTGGTTTTGAGCATGTACAAAATCAAGTTAAAAATAAACTCACTTAGGTTTTATAGTTGATATACTCCCACTTTAATATTTTCCTGAGCTGTGCCTGCATGATGTTGGTTTAACTTCTTAAAAATGAAACAAAACCTGCCACATATTTTCAGTTGCACAATCAGCACAGAGAGTCTGATGTTTTTTCAAAGGCAAACCTTTGAGCAAATCCTGCTCCCTTGTGGCCATTTTGAGATGTGACTGTTTATGTTCTCTAGTTTCTTATTGTCAACAAATCCTATCAAAGGGCCAAAAGTAACAACAAATTGCCTGAAATCCATCAATTTCCACACCTTGTCAGGTTTAAATATGATATTGCGTGCTATAGACTATTTTATGGTTGCTGTACACATAACTTCAAAGCCATCATTGAGAATAATTTTCCATTTACTTTAACACATCTTCTCATCAAACAGCCATCTGCCCTTATTTAAGCATAATAGGGTGGCTGCTTCCCTCTAAACTTGAAAACTGTTAAAAAATAGAAGAACACTGTGGTGTAGCTTCAACTAAGTGGTTAGTAATATGGTAGGAGGCAGACTCATAAAACTAACGTTTTGTTCTAGTTGTCCCACCGAGATACACATAAAACAAAATGAGGAAGAAAAACAATGTGCACAAACCTGCACTCCCTCATTCTACTGGGATGATCATGAACTAGCGCTTCATTGCCCTCTTCAGTCTAGCTCTGCTCACATTAAACAATTCTCTGTACAGGTACCACCAACCGGTAAATCACAATAAGTTATTATAATTATTAAATATTCAAAACAATCACCACCATCCTCTAGAAACCGTTAAAATGTTGGACGCATATAGCTCAAGCAAAACAATAATGAATACACAACCCATGCACCCCCCTAAACAACTTGGTCTAATCCCATGATGCTATTGGTGATGTCGGAGTATTAAATGCGGAAGTAGTTAGGTGCCTCTCTGTGTCTGCTGATAATGCTAAAGAACTGTGATGTCAAACCTTTAACCTTTTTACTGTCAGCTAAAAGTCACATAAACACCAAAAAACACCACTTTAAACAATGTGTGTGTTTCACTTTAAAGATTTTCATGATCACTACAACACAACTTAAAGCTCAAAGGGTCAGTGATTTGACTTCTTGGCTACAAATGTCCTTGGGCAAGACACCGAACCTCTAAAAGTTGTCCCTGATCTCTTCTACTTATATTTAAGTCCCTTTGGATAAAAGCAAAACAGCTAATTGAAATTGTCTAATTGTAATTGCTTAACACAAACAAACCCAGGACAGATTGTTGTTGAAAAGTTACAAATTAAAGCTCAAATTTTGTCTAAACAAACAATAAACAACAAAGTTAATATTTAAAAAATGAATGTTATCAGCTATTTTATAAAACCATTATTTAGACACAGCAGCACAACAATAATTAAAATTTGTAAAGAATTTGAACAAAGCCTGTCTGTAAGGCCAACACTCAAATAAGAATATTTTTAAACTTTTGCAAACCAATTTAAAATTAAAACGTACTGTCAATAAGTACTTTTTTGAGGAATATTAGGTTTGATATAAATTTTGAGAGGTGAGTGGGTGTCTGAAAAGTTACATGTTTGTGCCACTTGATGGAGCCGTTTCTCTACCGTTCAGTGTTAATTTTTCTGATACCAAAGAGGGTGTTGATGTTGGCTTTATCTATTTTAGGTTTGCAACAATCTAACATATAAGAAATTGTCTGCTTAGTCCAATATAACTGAGAAAATATTGGTAGACATCAGACTCAAGGCCAAAATTATCTGTATAATTTGCTATATTTTGTACTTAATAAATGAGAATAAAAATTATTTTAAGCTTACACACAGCACTAATGGAACTTTCTCATGCCCCCCAAAAAATTACTCCTATTTTATGCAGCAATGACATAATAGCAAACTGCTGTGAAATTGAATGTATATTCCAGTACATTTTTTTTTAATTTACCAGCTTCCTCTTTCATTGTCTCTGTGATATAATTTTTTAGTAAACCTGCTTGTGAAGGTTAGACTTTTGGTTGGAAAAACACTCATACTCTGAGCTCTTATCGTTTTCATGGGGATCAGTCTGCCTCTGCGTGATCTTGTTTTCATACTCAAGTTATGCTTGAAGCTATTGTGGGTAAGCAAACTTTTTTCATGGAAATAGACATGTCTGGCAGATCTGCAGAGCTTCCTACAATGAGGCTGAATGTGCGAGTATTTAAATCCACAGACAGGTGAAACACCACCTGTGACATAAAATGAATCTAAATTGATGAAAGTATTGTATAAGTGTACTCCTGTCAGTGTTTAGCAATTACTGTTAATTATTTCGACTAACCCCTGAACCTTGTCAAATTGCCTTTCCCAGGAGATTGGTTGTGTTAGTGACAATGACAGTGCAGTTGGTGATTTTAACCACAAAATTGGCCGCAGATGCATCGTCGGTGAGAGGTGTTACCACAACACTGTGATTTACTGAGCGAGAAAACCCGCATACCTCTTCATATCAGTAGCTGCTGACATTTTCATGAAGCCTCAATCAGTCAAGACTGGAATTTGGCTTAAACTTTATTTGGCTGGATACAAATATAACAAATATCACCAATACAAATTCTGTCGTCCAGCGTAGTGTTTCTTTCTTTTTGTAGGTGACTGGATCGATTAGCTGCCAACCAAGTGTGTGCTCGGACCAAAGCTGTTGTCGTGGCCTTCATCCACCGTTGGCAGCTCGTCCTCCTCATCCTGGCGGGTGTGTGACCTTCCTGCTGCAGCCAGCTTGAATCAGGGCAGAGGCAGGACATTCCTCTGAGGACCAGGTGATGCTGAGAAGTGTAGGATGGTGATAATGACATGACAGCAGAGCCATGTAAGAACAAGATGTTAGGCCAAAATCATCCTGCTTGTATTTATTGTTACCTTTTCACCATTCATACTTTAGTCAGTTGTTCAAGACAGTTGAAAACACAAGTTTTCTTTTTGTTTGTTTGGTTTTTGACAGAAAATGTTTTCTTACAAATATTTGAGGCCAGTTCGATAAAATATATAAGTAAGAAATATCTCTTCCCACATAGTTTTTTTGTAATATGGTATGTGAATATGTTTTAATATGTTTTATATGAAATACAAAATATACTCAAGTTTCACAATACCAAAACTATATCTTGTGACAATGAGAGCAAGAGCAGAAATGTCCAGTAATACACAAGACTAATTACGTATAATTACAATTATGTATATCAAGACTGAAGTAATTATAATATATTTTTTCTGCCAGATGCTGTCAAATTATAACTGCCATACAGTTTTTAACTGTATCAGTCCCAAATGCCAAAATAATCTAGTGGCCGAGCTAAGACGGCCTTTCCTCATAAAAACCTCATCTACTCTTTTCCTTTCGTTGCAGTTTCATTGCAAAGAAAACAGAGGTGCCTGTCTCTACACCTTTAAACTGTAGTGTGTGTTAAAATATCAATACCAAATAGAAGAGAGGAAAAAGGTTGAATTTATAGTAGATAATTTACAATAGTTTACCGTATTCAAGATATTGCAATAAAACATTGGAGACATGCAGAAAATGTCCTAAAGAGATGTACTGTACAGGTTCTAAATGAGACCTCACTTGTAGTTGAAAACAGGATGTTGAGTGACACAGTTACTGTCTAATTTTTCTTATTATTGCAATCATGTTTTAAATAATATTCAGAGACATGGCAGAAAACATTTAGTACCCCAGCTTGGAAAAACTTCCGTTTCCAGGTTGTGACTGATACACATGAGTAAAACGTTGTCTGTTGTGGTCTGTACGAGCGAATGTTTCAAACCGTGTAACTAGAAATCAGGGATAATAACCCTTTCTGCTAAAATAATTCATAATAAGCTTTCACAGTGACTAGAATACTGTGACAGACCTAAAGCAAGCAAACACTGGCTTGGTACATAAAATGGATCAATAGCTGGAGGCCACCACACTGAACTGCTGGTGAAGACGAGCCGCTAGATGGCGCTACACAGCTGCGCGTTAAAAAGAAGAAACCTCCACACAAGTTTGAAACATACTGGTTTCAGTTTACTCTTCAAACAGAAAAAGCTAAAACCTTCTGTATCAGAAAAAAAAAATAATGAATGGAAGGACTGATCCTATCTGTGTTTATCTCGTGTAACAGTTAAAACGACCGTGTCACGCAAGTGACTGGGTGCGTAAAAAAAACCCAAGAACTGAAACCTAAGTTTGCCAAAAAAAGAAAAAGTGTCGTTATCTGTCTTATCAGGCGTGAATAACAGAAAATACAAAATCCAAGCCTCAGTGAAAAAGTTGTAAAACATATGTGACTTAATCCAGATATTACCAAAGATTCACAATTTTTAAATAAATCGTTCTTAAATCGATCTGTACAGATCTGCTGTAGCTGCTGAAAGCTGTTGATGATTTTAGTTTTAATATCAGAAAAAGGGATTTGGTTTTGAGTTGATGTCCAGTTAAAACAGTCCTAAATGAAAACAAGACTATTCACTGAAATTGCTTTTACACACTTTAAGTGTGTAATTTCATTAACATAAATTCATTTGAATGTTGACACTGCGCATTAAACGGCACAATTTAAACGGAAGAAAGTGTGTGTGGGTGACGAGCATGGCCGCGGACTGGAAGAGTTTGATGAAAAAGAAACAAATATTTTTAAAATGTTTAGAATAAAAAGTTAAAATTACGTTATATATTATTTACCACTTGGTAATTAAAAATGAATAACACAGTTGGCTCTGTAGTGTGACCTGTGTTGACTTCGGGCCTCAGAAGTTTAAAGTTTCATTTTCACGCCAGCAGAACATAAAGCAACGAAAATAGAGTTTAACCTACTGTAAAAATTCCTATTGCTTAATTTTACTTTTTTAAGTCCAATTTAATTTCGTATTTTACTTGAGAAATGTAAATTAATTTCTAGGTGATGGGCCCTCGTGTTACTGGAGGCCCCTCTGGATTCTGACCTGAGGAACCTGTAAAAAACACCAGCTATACACGGAAATCATTAAAACACAGCATCTGCATTATGTGTCAGTAATAATAGAAATTTCACAAAATACAGAACAATTCTAAAGAAAAATTATCGTCTCAAACATTCAGCTCTGTCGGTGGAAAAATAGACTTTCATCGACTCAAAAATCAAACAAACTGAGTCGATCAACTGCTTCTGAATTCATACTGACTTTATTGAGTGGCTCACATAAAAAGCCATTCTCGGAGGAAAACAAAATCATTGTAAAATTAAAATCACTTTACAACATGCTTACTTAAATTAAATGAGTGGGCAAACAGTAAATGATTCCAAAACGTTACAAATAAATTCAAAGTGCGCCTAATGATAGACCCCTAAATACAAGAGAACTCGTGGTTAAATATAACTCCCCACAATACATTTCATATCATGTCAAAGAAAAAATCCAAGTACATTTCTGTATATTTTCAAATATTTACTAGAGTCCATGTACAACTAGAAATACCTATACAAAATCGTCTCCTGGACAAATACATTACTCACCTTTACATTGGGCTGTAATTATTCTAACCTACATTTCTCAGTATATACAACACATTTTGCAGCGACGTGAAGTGTAGCAGACCTCGACCGGCCCACTTACAAACTTGGCGCACATTTAGGCTGTGGCGTGAATAAGCAATACGTGATATAAACCTACAGCTGCTCGCCCAAGATCAAACAGCTGAGTGGGTCAGACAGATACAATGCAAACCATCCCGTATCGTACCGTACTCTACAGGAATCTGTTCCTAACCAGCAGCCCATCCACAGGGACAAAAACTATTCCACCTGCTCCACAATAAAGTGCCAGAGTTTGGTTTTGAACAATTTGTACGACAGCAACTCAGCAGGCCCCAATTGGTCACGTTTTGTGTTTTTGTACAGACTAAAACCAGATCAGACTGCAAAAAGTTTCTGTGCCCCCGTCCCACAAGGGCCCACAAGAACTTGATTACACGTTCACACCGCAGATGCATTAATGGGACGTGTGTGATGGTACAGCTATGAAGTTATGTCATTAGTAGTTCTTGAACACTTGGAAAAGTCAGAGAAACGCGTTGGCCTGTTCTCATCCAGCGTTGCGCGCACACCGGAGTATGTCCCCTTTCAGGTCCCGTGGCACGTTTTGACTTCACCGGGGGAGCTTCAAAGGCCGTTCATGCCCACCCCCTGGCTTGACTCGGGTGGGTGCAACAGGTCGGGGGAATGGCACGGTGGGCTTCCCGGCGCGCTGTGCTCGCTGTCAGTATCACTCCCCCTCTTGCCTCCGCTTCCCCCGGAGCCAGAGCCGGCGGATCCTCCGGCGCTGTGAGTCTTTACGTGTTTGCTCAGGTGATCGCTACGCATAAATCTCTTGTTGCACACCGGGCAGGCGAATCGTTTCTCCCCAGTGTGAGTGCGTAAATGTCGCTGCAGCTCGTCGGAACGCGTGAACCTCTTGCCGCAAAAGAGCCAGTTGCACACGAACGGCCTCTCGCCGGTGTGCCACCGCAAATGCGCTTTAAGGTGCGACGTTTTCCCGTAAACCTTCCCACAGCCCGGGATGTGACAGCTGTGAAGACCCTTCCTCCGGAGGCTGGCGCCCGCCGGTCCCAGTCTCTCCGCCTCCTGGCAGTTTGGACAGTCGCAGGTGGCTCTGCCCGAGTAACGACGGGCAGATGACCTGGGAGACCCCGCTAAAGATGCAGGTGGACCCCCGGAGAGCATAGTCCCTCCGGCCCCAGTCAATGGAGAGGGGCTCGTGTCCGGATAAGAGGATAACACCGGCTTGAAACCGTCCATCAGGTGCTGCCCGGTTGTCAACAGGTGCGGAGAGGGACTTGTGCTGAAAGCAGAGTGACTTAAACTCGAGTAATCAGAATTATATCCGCCCAGAGGAGAGTGCAAGGAGGTCTGGAGTCCACCGGAATGTAAGGACGTCTGTAGTGCGGCTCCGTTAGGATTTTGAACGTCAATCCATCCCGCTCCCACATCCCACCAGGCAGAGGCACCGGTGGTTCCGACCTCCCCTGTGGGGATCCCGGGATGAGACGATTTGAACCAAGACTCGTATGGATGCGCTACGCTCATCCTTGGGTAGATGCCCTGCAAACTGTCCACTGAGGTGTGCACCTTCGAGATGAAAACCGGCTGGTGGCTGGACTCTTGGGAGCTGCTCGAAACGGAGGCTTGGAAAACCGAATAGTCGTTTCCAAAGTGGGAATTCGATGAGGTACCAGATGTGAGGGAAAAGGCACTGGATCCAGAGGAGCTGTTGGTGCCGAAAGAGTCCGAGATGCCGGATCCATTGCGGGAGACCCCGAAGCCGGAAAGGCCGGATCCCAGGCTGCAGCTACTCGCCGCGGCTCTTTTCCACGGGTGGAAGCCTTTTCCAAAGGATGAGGAATTATCCGAAATAGTCGACGGTGAAGGGCTCGGACTCCCTATTTTGTTACATGTCGCAGCTAACATGGCTAAAGGAGTCGATCCTAACCTCGGCTCCTCCTGAAAGGACAAGAAAATACGTGAGTGGCTGGTCAGTCCAACAAGTTTAACAGGTTCATCACATTTTCATGCAGCGGAGCCTCAGCTCTGGATATTGTTTCCCGGCGCGAGTGGAACTGTCGGAAATCTGAAATCGTTACAGAAGATGATCAACCACTTCCTACCTGAACGGACAGAAAGCAGACAAGTGAAATGTCACACACAGCCGGCGGCTTACACATGCATGGCAGAACAGGAGGACACGGAAACCCGCGGGACAAACTTCAGTCCTGCGCGCGGAGCGTCGCTTTCTCAACACGAAGCGGCTGCTGCAAATATCACTAACGCACTGAATCCGCTGTTAATTTGCCACCGCTGTAAGTTTTAATCCCCCTGCACCGGACAATGACAAGAACTAATTAAACCAGTAAGAAAGTCCTTTAGACTCACCCCTAGAAGTGAAGTTGCCATCACACAAAAACACTGCCCTCCTCAGAGGATCTTTTTATATTTATGAATCCGAGCACTGTTTTTTTAGAGGTGTGCAATACAATGATGTGTTCCGCCCATTCTTCCACAATTGTAGGCTCCTCTCCGGCTTTGAAGTGCCGCTGTGACACGGGCGACCAATCAGGGGCCGCGTCCCGCCGCACGGCCACATACTACGGTGAGGTCATCAATAGAGCGCCTCAGACAGCTCTCCACCCTCCTCCACCCCCCCTCCATCATAAAAGACAGCGGAAGGAAGGTAAAGTTAAATGAGAGTGAATTGGGAAGGAGGAATTAGGGGGCCACTTATTGAAATTTTTACAGAACATCACATTCCATAAATTTGGAGAAAGAGAGATGATGACCTCTGCCTGGCTGGCGATGGAGCCGGTGGTACATTAAAAAAAAAAAAAGTTAGTAAACTGTGATGAAAGCGTCGGCAAAAATCATCATGCTCTATTAAACGTCCCTAAAAGTTCATTTTGCCATTTAGGAAAAATATCAGATGTGAACCTTTTGCCTGATTATGTGCCTGATTTTCCACGAATCTTAACACGAGTAAAGTTAAGTGGGTCAACTCGTCTTTCACTTCGGTTTGCTTCTGCTCAACCGTCTTTTTCCTCAGAGAAACTTTATTTGGCTATGGCGTAATTTAATTTCCCCTGAGGGAATTTCGCATGTTTTAACTTCTTAAGAGTTAATATACACAAACAATTACAAGATATAAAGGCGCCATTGTTCTGGTGGTCTCAAACTTTGGCATTACTGTAATTGTGTTCAATTATCTTGATAGTTTTGATTAAAACTGCGAGATGGTGCATTCCGCAGGTGGATTATTCATTTTATGATGCGCTATACGTGAGTCTAAAATGAAAGGATGAAAAAGAGGACGGGGCTTCGATGTCGTTGAACATTTTCTGCCCTAAAAATATAAAAAAATCTTTCTTTTTGTCGGGACACCATCTTAATGTTGATGCTGCAGGTGAACTCGGAGAAATGCATTTAAAGAAGTGACTGCGCTCTTTGGTCCGACTGAAAATAAGAGACGCTCCTTGCAGTGAGTGGGCTCATGTCTTTGCTCAATAACATTTATTTAAATCTATAAAGAAAGCTCCTGTTACATAATAACTTATGGAGCGAGGCAAACCGTGTGTTGAACCCTGGGTCTCTCCCTGGGCGCTATTAGCATGCAGTGTGCACTGGAAGCATAAATTTCATTTGAATTTCAAATTTAATAACGCAGGAGGTTTTTAATCATCCGCAGTTTTATTTGTTTGATATTAACATGCTTATTGACCGGGTCTGTTGACCAGCTTGGTCATTACAGGACAGGGAAAAGTTAATTAAAACGACCAGGGATTATTCATCACATCATCTGCCTAACCCATGTCGCTTTCTTTATTACACAGCGTGATAGATGGACTATCTGATTAATTCTTGTGTTTCTAGGATTGGACAACTGCTTTTTGGATTAATTTACACTGCTTTACCTTCAGCTGTTCCAAATGAGGGAGTGAAAAAAACCCTGAAACAGTTATTCAAAATGTTCCAGTTTTTAAAAAAATCCAGGTGCAGTAAAATAGTACTTGCAGTTATTGCAGTTATTGTGCTTATAATACATGCTATTTAGATGCCAGTATTTACCACTATTTAAACACAAACAATTTCTGATCTGTATTAAAAGTAAATGCAACACAGTCCACAGGTTTTATTTTATTCTTCAAATTCTTGTTATCAATTTAACGCATGTCGATGTAATTATTTTAAGGGACGTGGCAAAAACACGACGAGCATTTATTTAAGAGCAATGACAAAGTTTTAAATCATCACAAACACAAACACACACACACACATATTTACTGTCTGACGCTGTAGATAAAAATTGTATCGATCTGTTTGTTGCTCATTCGTTATTTTATTTCGGTCAAACTAATCAATCACACAAACTATCGGAAATCATAACGAGCTGCGAACATTATGTAACTGCGTTTAAAGGCGAATAAATGTGATGGTGTAACGACGAGGGGAAAGAATCCTACGTACCGTGCTCCACCGCTCCGCAGCGCATTGATTGACCCTCGACGTTTGCTCTCAGCAGAGGAAAACGCCACATCTCCAGCTGCAGGGAAAGACTGGACCAGGCTAGAGACATGTTACACTGGCAATTCAATTAGGAACTACTTGGGGAAGTTTCCATCCACCCAGTCACCAAACAGATGTAAGAAAATAAAATAAATAATTACACACATTTTATTTGTGCAAAAAAAAATGAAGCTTATATTTAATGAGTACACACATCTGTGTCGAAGAAGCTTTTAGAGAGGAAATAATATTATGCGCAATGCTGATTTTTACGCACGATATGGGCTCCGGCTACAGGGGACGTGTTGGCCCCTGATGACAAATTACCAAGTGATCATAGCAGCAAGGCTGATGTCAGAGGTCAGTGTGATAACTCGGGACGGGAAACCTCTTGCTGCTGGAGCCACAGATGTACAAGATATATTTAACCCATGTGCACTGCAAAATCTGATTATTCAATTTATTCCTGGTGAACAACTTTTGCAAAAAAAAAAAAAAAAAAAAAAAAAAAAAAAAAACAAAGTCTTTTGTTGCATGTTGCCTTCAGGAGCTAGAGGGTCGGAGCCGGTTCATATGGTGCGCACAGGTTGTTCTTATCGCACGGCTGTAACTGTAAGCCGCATTGAACAGATGTCCCCATTGAAGGCTTTCTTCTCCAACACACATGGGCTATATTACCATCATGAAATCAAACTCAAAACCTGTCCCCTTCGCCACCATAATGACCGAGTTATTCTGGGCCGCTGAGCACGAACAAAGTGTGTTCAATATCGCGTGCTCCAGAATCACTGCGCTTAGAGAACCGGGAGAAAGGAGTCAAGCCCGAGATGCAGAACTATACAATAATGCGGAGATTTACAAAGCAACTCGATAATCTGGAGGCTTTCCTATCAAAGATTTTTGTGGAGGAAAACCAAAGGTAATCACTTGTGGCTTTCCACTGCAATTTGAAGAGCACTGTGGCTCAGGCACCGTATAGTCATAATTACTCTATTTTTCAGCACAGTCATTTTGAAAATACAAAGATATAGGGTAGAGTGTTAAACGGCTGGTTTTAATATATAATGACAAGAGATTATTGCAGAATATGCATGAGTAAATTTGGGTTATTGTGAGATAGATAACTAGATAAGACTTCTTGTTGCTGGAAGCATCTAAATGTTGCTAGTGTCTTAACAGGAATTGTGTAACTGTAAAGCAAGCGGAGCAGAGAGTAAGAGAGCAGGGTCTGTTGGTTGTTGTTTTCTCTATTCACCAGGAGGTTGGAAAGAGCAGATGTCCGTCTGCACAGGGAGCTGCCAAGTGGGTCCGAAGTAGAGCAGCCACAGACACAAGGGCCCAAATGGTGTGACAAAAGATGTGCAGGAAGCCCCTCTCCGCCTGGGTGAGCCACAGATAGGGTCTCCCCTCTCTGCCAGCCTGCAGGGACACTCACAACACGAGCCAGAGTGGTGGCAGCAAAGCCATGTGTTACCGGCTGGGATGCATGCTACACCAGCACTCATATTCACACAAACATAAATACACAAGCATATGCAGGAATGCTCACATACAGGCCCATCCCATCCTCCACCGCCATCAGTGCTTACTCACACCTGCACATTGCACTCACTCTAAAACATACACACATTAACGTAAAGCCATATAGACAGCCAGTCAGCTTCAGGGTGCTGTTTATGTTTCAATAGAGTAAACTGCGTCGACATGAATATTAATGATGTAAACATAGCAGAGAAGTAGTAAACAAAGCGTCTGGCTGTCTGTAACTTGGAGATGGAGGTGTCATTTTTCCTCTCTGCCCACTAAGGTCATGAAAAGTGGGTGAGGAGGCCCTGAACGTGTTCCAAGCACAGGTGTGCGGCATGGCCTGTACAGAAGGGGTGCGCTGAACCATAAACAATGATATAAATGTCTGGCAAATAAAATGGCTAGTTAACAATCTTTTGACTGCTCTAACCTCTGAGCTTTTGTCGGGTATCGATCAGGCAGCTGTTCCTGGCTTTGTCTGGCTGGATGGGAGCCTCTGGTTCCTCCTGGGATGAATGGAGAGAGCCGCCAAAAAAACTTTCTCGTGCCTTTCAGGTTTTGTCTGTCGATACCAAAAAAAAAAAAAAAAAAAAAAAAAAAAAAATCCAAACAAGTAGTAGTTCATAAAATCCTAGCCGGTCACAGTTTGTATATTTATTACATTCTCATAATTCTGCCAGGCTCTTAGTGCTGTGTAAAAGCTTTAATTTAAAGTTGCTTGTTATATTTAACAACCCTGGGCACTGGCTTCTTTGTTCACATTACTGTGTTGTTGGTTTGCATGGAAACCATGTAAATGGTAATTTGGACGGGCATAATTTGTCTCCCTATATTAAGATAATTGTATGTTAAGTAACGAAGCTCCTTAGAATTTCTGGGGGTGTCATGTGATGGGTCTTGTCACGCAAATATGTCAAGACAGGGTGCTAATGATCTGTCTCAGCACCTGTCAGTCAAAGCATGTCTTATTGCAGCAGCGGTGAAATTCTCTGACCAGGACTCTGTACTTACACAGTAGGTTACACAGAAGCTGTGAGGGCTGCCCACTGCAGTCTGTCCGGATTGTTTGCTCTTCTCTCATCTAAAGTCTGTTTATCTAATGCGAAATTAGAAAAAGTGAATAATTTATTTGGGCATTTGTTGGATGGCCTTGCTGGACATCTTGATCTGTATTACGCAGGGCATGTTTGCTCGGCTGAGGTGATAGATTACAGTGTTTCAAACACAGGCTGTTTATGATAAACAGAGATAACAGTGTATTTTGCCTCCATTTGACTTGACTGCTACATCTGTGGGCCATGAGGTCTTCTTATTGACTTTCACTGAGCCCAACATTGCACTTTGTCAGTGTGAGCGGCAGTCTAAGAGACAGGCGGGCGAGGCAGTCATACAAAGTGAAGTACTTAGGATTAGCCCTGGCTCTTCAAGTTTCAGTAATTATCCTCCTGGAGGCATTCTTGCTGTGTTGGATAATAATGGAAGTCCGGGTGTACGCCTGTCACCTCTCAAGTGTGGGTGGAGGAAGCCAACAAGAGGCGCAGGACAGAGAAATGTTTGCTTTTCTGTTATGTCATCCGAGGAGCACAAGAGTAAGGCAAACTTGTATTGTTCCCCGAGCGCAGACGAGGCTGCACAACAGCACTGATTTTCTGCAGCTTAACATGTGACACACAATGTGGAGGCTTTTCAGCCGCGGATGAGATAATGAAACATGGTCTCGAAAGGCGATAATGTGTTTTGAGACAAAGTGTAATTACCAAATGTTAGGCATGTGTTTTTGAGAAATTGTTGAAACACAAGGATTCATGGAGTGGCATTGATTGGCAAGCTGCACAAATATGCCATTCTTTATCCTCCCGGCCCTCTCTGCCATCCTTATCCTATGACGCTATTCTTAAAGTTTCATTCAAGTTCTTTGCCGGATAATAAAAAAGTCCTTCTATCCAGCTGAGAAAACACAATGCATTAATTAAGAGTGAGTCCGATTTCCCAGAGGGGAGATTGTCTTCTTCCATTAACTTAGTTTATCATATAATAAAGAGGTTGCCTTGTCCTTCCCTACCCAGACAATTGGTTTTAATCAGCCAGCAGGCCTTTCATGGCTGATAATTTATGCTAAATTGACAAGGGTGGAGGATATCACAGAAAATCATTATGACAGGGCTCAGGTCAGTGCCTGTCACCGTCTTGTTTCATCGTGTCCATTGAGCTCATGGAAAAGAAGGAAATCCAGATGTGACAAATATGATGAAATGACTGATTAGTTTAGCGACACTGCTTAACGTAAAGTCTACAGTAACAGATTATCCCAGTGGGAGCGCAGCAGAGTTCAAACATGTGCATTTTGACTTTGGCTTTTAAGTGTGATCTGTGCAAGTGTGAAAGTACAAATTGTGATTTGAAGTAAAGGGGGTGGATGGTGGGGGTGGGAGGGGGCCAAAGGGAGGGAGGTGCAGGATGAGCATGAGGAGGAAGCTGGGACACACTTCTCGCCTTGCAATTTAATCACTGTATACCCAGGGAAGTATTGACAGTTGTCCTGTGGAAGCTATTAAAGTTGCTGTCCAAGGTTAAATGAAATTGCAGTTTATCAAGGCAGCATTGAGAAAATAAGGGAATCTGTTCATGGCTGTTGATTAATGTGGAGCGTGATCAACACAAGGGGTTCATTAAGCTATACATCACCAGGGTAATTTAACATGTCATCACGCCTGCTGCCACTTCCCCTTCACACATTTTGCGCGTTGTGTATGTTCGGTGTAAATATGTGAGTGTTTGTTGCAATCAAGAGCTCGGACCTGGAATTTTGAGATGTGCTTCATGCGCGTGCATGCCTTTGTGTTTGTATGATCAAAAAAAAAAAAGGTCACTTATCACTGTGCAGCATTTCTCTCCAGAGCCGGCCACTGAATCAGTCACTCATTAGAATGAGGAACAGTGTAAACGTGGAATGTGATTTCTTTCATTTCTAATTTTTTTTTATTCTTATTTTTTGTGTTCATGTGCCAGCATTCAAACTTCAGCCTGGAGGGAACGTTATGTGAACCCTCCTTCAAAATCAGGACAGTTGCCTCCAAAAAAATGCAGTGATTTTAACTCAAATCAGACTTGAACAAGACCCCCTTTTTTCATCATCTCTTCTGCTCCTTTTATCAGCGCACTGTTCATTTCATCACATCCCTGTTTTGATCACTTGTCGTTGTACAGCAGCTGACGAGCATACATAGAGGTATGCTAATCAGTCCTGGGACCAGGAGCTGATTCTTTTTTTTTTTTTTTTTTTTTTGCCTGGCGGATTTGTTTACTGGTGGATAATTGATGGTGCTTGAGGGACAGGCGTGAGTCCGACATGAATCATGGGCGACATGGCTCATGATAAGGAGCTGAAAGTCGCCTGTAATTAAGCCGGGCACTAGAGACCAATTGTTTGTAGAATGATTTGGTCGGGGCTAATTGACACTAATTGTTTAATCAGATTTTCTTCCCCTTCATGCTGCAAGCAAGTGTGTTCTACCAGCACTTCAACCAACAATGCAGTGAAAGAAGCCCACGCTCTTGATATGAGACTGTTGAGGGGAACTGTCATGTTTAGTCATGTGGCTCAGTCACTACGAGAAATGCTCATTTGCATGCATTTAGCGTGAGTTGAGATTGTCTCGTTGCATTTACGTATCATTCTTTCCATCATCGTGACATATTGTATAGTTATGCCATTGTTTTAGCAAATCCAAAACGTATGATTGGCAGCTCTCATCACTTTCTGTTATGAGTGGTGACATCACCCAAAAGTATTTTTAGATGAAGAGGAGCTGATTGATCTTGTCTGCGCAGCTAACAGTGACTGTTCTGTAACAGCAGTGGTGTTGATGAGCTGCTGAACGGAGCAGATTTATGACATTTGGGGAAGGCTCATAAATTAGCGTAGTAATACCCGCGATCCTCCCACACTCACTACAGGAACTGTCCTGCTTAGTGTACTATTGCACAACAGCTGGTTTTGTAGTCTGGAGCAGCACTGGCTAAATTACAATGCAGTACACAGCACCGGGAGGCTATTTTGGAAGAATAGTGGATAATTGTTTTTTAATACCTGTAATACTTTATGAGTGGGGGTCAACATCAAGGCCGCCAAAAACGTTATGGCTCATTTACTAAAACTGTTATAATATGAAGACTTGATCGTGATATGTTGTGATGCTGCTGTGTTGTTTTGCTGTAATTGGACTAAAGCCATCTACTTTGACTTCTGATATTCTGACATAAAATCTGGAGCTGACGCCAGAGAAACCACTTCTTTCCCAATTCACTCATTTGTTTTATACAATTCTGCCCTGTCTGTGCTTCAAAAGTGAGGTAATTGTAATGTACAAGCACGTTTTTTATGTATTTAAATTGAATTTTATGAAATGAAATATTTTCCACTTTATACTTCTGCTCAGATTCTGTGAGAAAAGATGGAAAAGAAACAAACAAACAAAAAAACAACTGAACAACAATAACATGCTACTTAATAAATACTATAATGCATGTAAATAAATGACATTGGCTGAAGAATTTATGACGGTGTTTCATCAGCTACATCTCAGCAAAGAAATATAAGTTGAGGCTGCGCACATGCAAGGAGCTGTTTTAGCAAGATTAAATGATGAAGTGGAGCAGATAATTAGAGACAACTCTTCCTTCTCTATCTGATTAAATCCAGTCTGAGTAACGAGCTGGCGATGGGTGGAGCTGAACGCACAAACATGAGATCTAACATCACTACATTTAACGGCAATTAAACCTGTAGTTTTTTTTAATTAACACAAACTATGATGGGAAATTAATGGTTATTACTTGTGGGCCAGCAGAGGGGAACGTAGGATATTCCTCACCTTAATGTAAACCACACTGAGCAAGTGCAAAAAAAAAAAACCAAACAAACCCGGACCTGCTCTTAAAGGTGCAGTTCACCCAAATTACAATATATCTTTTATAACATAATGATGTAGTTTTATTTTTTTGCAATACTCATTTAAATGATATAGCTATCTTCTTTTGTTGATAAATCTGCAAACCCAGAACAACTAAAGTGTGTGTGTGCTTCTGATAGCACTGAGAAATTGCAGTTACAAATAAATATTAACGCCTCTTTCCCATTGTAATGCTTCCAATAACTAAGATATTCCACAAAATGCTGTTTATTAGTTTTACAAGGACGTTCTTAAAAGTTGCAGTAAAACTGTCCCAAATAAATTCTCTCGTAAAAGCCGAAAAAGATGTAGTCGTCACGAGCAGATATTGGCTTGGAAAAAGTCAAAGTGTTGGCACAGATTTGGCACATCTCCACAAATCCATAATTCATCTTTAACTGTTTTCAATAACAGGAGTGTTGACTATGGCAGTTGTGATGATAATAGTGATAACAATTAATTCATTAATTCCTGTTTTGCATTGTACTTATTCTTATCTATTTAATTGTCCCCTGTTTAACTTATCCAAGGTATGCTGACACTTTTTTTTTAATTTTCTCTCCCCTCCTCTGTCTTTGCTTTATTTTCTATCATAGACATGCACAGTTGAATACATGTACACACACCACAACACATACGCACAAAACAATCGTACACGTTTTTATTTGTAATACTTAGTCTTGTGTTTTACAAAATCTAAGTGGTATTTTGGCAGTGGATATTTTTCTGATGTAGTCCATGACAGAATTATTGATTTACATTTTCCAGTTAAAGATGAAAAAAACCAAAATCTGTAAATAGCATGACCTTTTTAAAAAAAACATTTTGCTGTTAACTAGTATTACACAGTGAATATTGACAAATAAATTCAAACTATCTGCTCTTTTGGATTCAACTATGCTAAAGCTAATACACTGAGAGTGAAATGAATATTGCATATTAGAAAATAGATTTTAAATACTATGTTGGTGGTGAGTCCCACATGAATCCTGATCACATGAAGTCCCGTCTCAGGATTGTGTTCATGAGGTCCGTCCCAAGTGGGAAACGTCTGATTTGATTGTTTAGGAAACTGTTTTAGTACAGTTTATTTCAGTATTTCACATTATTCACATTGCAATTAGCATTTATCTTGTCTGTGTTGCCTTTCAATAAAGTTTTCTGATTTATTGTAGAAGGCTGCCTTTACTTTGTGCTAATAATTGGATGCTATTGAAAGGATGAGTTTCATTGATTTTGTGGATGACTGGGAGCATTACTGGCCCAGACCATAGATTGTCAGCAAGGTCTGTGTTGAGCTGGGATCGATGCCGGTGAATCTTCCCCTCTGGTTTTTATTTACTTCTGTCTCCATTGATTGAAACATGCAATAGTTCAGGGGCTATTATCACACTGACGCTAAGTTTCTCTGTCTCCCCGTTAAAATAGCTCCCTCTGTTCCTCAGCAATATCTCTCTCCAGCAAGTGCTCCCATCTTTCCCTTTCTAACTAATGAGTTAAGAGTATTGCTATGACCTGTAAACATCAATCACGGAGAAAGAGGAAGACAGTGACTAACTGCCCCAGCAGGAACGGGACAAAATTAAATGAAAGTGTACAATAAAAGCTCGGTGTTTGCTGGAGGAACGGAACTAAATAATACCAAAAATGAATTTAGATAATTGTCAAATGATTCCCACTTTGTGGATTCATGGTATGTCATCTCATTTAAGGGTAAAAACTGGAATTGCTTCATCGGTTTAATGAAGGGTGACTAACAATACCTTTAGACTTTGCCTGTACCTGATAGGAAACAAAGAAACAGAAACTTTCTATTCACTCATTGTGAATTCAGTCCTGTGTTAATCCAATTTAGTGCTCACCAGGTCTGAAAAAAACCCCACACATTTCTACTCAACTGTTAAAATTAAACTTCTTTCAAATGGATAACTTGTAGTGGCTGCCTTGCTAGATTATTTTCACAATACATCATAGCGATGGTCCCGTGTAAGTGGCCCATCCTGTGTTTACATATCTTATTTCCTGACAAGACCTCAGAAAGGTCAGTATCCTATCCAACTGGGACTCTCATGATTGAATGTAATCAGTATGTACTTGTTATTCTGAGTGCCAGGCCTTTCTTTTATTTGCTGGCCCAGAAGTTAATTTCCCCGGTGACCTTTGTGTAATAAAACAGTATTATCTGTTTGTGGAGCCACAACAAGGAAGCAAATTAGCTTCCTCAGCAGCGTTTTGTCACAGAGGAGATCAGTTATAAGTTTATTTACTTTAATTAGATTAAGGGAGCAGTAAAGGCATGTGTCTGTGCAGGCATCATCCCTTGTCTCCTTGCATTATCTGATTGTCCCAGCCAGTGAATTGGACAATGGTTACGCATTTTAATGATTGTTCACCATATGCAGTCAGTGGAAACGCTGGGGTATGTGCGTTCGAAAAGCATTTTGTTTTTGTTCTTTTGCTGCACAAAATATCAATCGTTGCACTTTTTAACTATTTAAAGTCTATTTTGAGTTAACCTGAACATATTCCGGGATGTTCACCGTGAACAAATTGCGAGCGCCCCGACATTTAAAAGAAAATAATCGAGCAGTTGATTTCTCACACTTCTGCACGAACATATGTCACCTTATACTGTGGAATTCCTCTAATCCTTCCTCTACTTTTAGTGGGAGTGCCGCTTTTCCTTTTAAACTGGATCCTTTTTTCTTAAGTGCACTCAAACAAGCTCAGATCAACACCTTCCTCTTAAATATATCACATTTGTTCCAGTACATGCATTTCCACTAGTGCTTCTAAAACTTAAGAAAAAATAAAGTCACAGCAATACGATCAATATTTTCCTATTCCTCTGCTTTTATAATGTAAAACAGAGTGACTTAAAGGGAAGTTGATTGCTGATTGTTTACACTGATTTATTTCTACACACTAGAACAACAATTCACTGATATATTTGCCGTTTTAAATATTATCCTATAGCTGTGCAGTTTAGACTAAAGGTGGATGTGAGAGCTGTGAGCTGTGGAGGCCAAAGTGAATGCAATGCTTTACTGACCCGAGGAATCTCTTTTATTACGGGCTCTTTGTGCCTCTCCCTCCGCTGCTCTGTCAGGCCATTCAGACCCAGTGGCAGCCACCTACATTATATCCTGGATAGGCAGGACATTCATGCCTTTTTAACCCATTGTCCTTCCCCCTGGGGTGAGGGCCCAGAGCGGGATGTGAGAACCCCAGGCTGGGTATTGTGTCCCTCTGCGCTCTTCACACACCCGGCGGGGGACTTCCTTTCTGGTGTCACCGAAACCTGTGTGGTGTAATCCGCAGCTCCCCGCTGAGCAGGATGGGAAGGTTATTAAAAGTGCCTCTAATGTCTCGTTAATAAATCGCTTCCATTTTCCGCTTCATTTCTAAGTAATCGTGTTGGGAGTGTGGATAGGAAGGAATGTGTGCCCGTTCCCGTGTTTTCAGTATCAAAGCAGCATAAAAATTAGCATTTCTTTTTGTCTGCTACATGTATCGCAGACGCACAAGTACAGATCCATTAGAGATGTGACCCGCACATTAAAGATAAGTATGTGGACTGCTGTGTGACACGGTCAACCTATAAGGTGTTGATGCAGTTGTGATTGCCAGAAGAGAGATTTTTAAACATACCGAGTCTGTCCTGCAGGTTTCGGGTTAATGGTGTCTTATCTGTGACCTGTGGATGCTGCGTTTAGGTCTCTTCTGGGGGTAGCTCTATAAAGCAGCAAAGGTCACTTCAGTTAGAGTGCTGCTGTGTTAAGAGGTTAGAGAGCAGAGGTCCCCCCAGCATGGTATCACAAGCACTCTCCGTGATGTGTTAAGGATGCTGATGCCTCTGATTGCCACAGTGGGACCTGGAGGTGAGGTTAGAGATGGCTCAGGACTGCTGGGGTAATCCCATTAACTGTGACTCCTGTAGCCTTCTACTAGTGTGTGTGTGTGTGTGTGTGTGTGTGTGTGTGTTGTTTTGTGTATACGTGTTTCAGAGAGAGTGAAGGAGACAGTGCTTGTGTGAGTGTGCAGGGGGTGACCTAAAAGACATTAGCCTGCCCTGCAGGTCAAAGGCCAGGCGAAATTAAAATACATGTGAGTCATTCATCAAATATGAGCGTTTCTCCGGTGCTTAGGATGAATAATTACCTGTCACAACTCGCAAAACAGAAAGCTCCAAGTTCTTCAGCGACGACCACATTCCCAGATTTTTTTGAACCACTAACTTGTTGAATCTCTTACTTTACATCCTATTTCTTCATTTCATCGCCAACAAGCGGTTAACAGTTCATGACAAACCCTTGATTGAGACAATGTACTGCATATTTCTGTACTACGTGCTAGAGAGTTAAAGGTCCTCTCATCAGAATCAGGTTTGTCAGCTTCATGTCTTGGTGCACATCTCAGACATTAGTTAAGGCACAAATGACTGCTGGCAATAAATAGCAACATGTCCAACATGGCTTGTAAGAACAATGCTTGTCATGACTTAATTGATATCAATTATCATGTGTCTTTCATTTTGTTGTTCAACAATTAGCTCAAGTTCTGCCTCCACTTGCGCAAAATACTGTATGTATTGACATATGTGACAGCTGCTGAGATGTCACCATTGAGCTGATTTTAACAGCATTGTTAAAGGCTTAAAGATGGTGGCTATTATGGGCTGTTCGCTGCAAGGCTAACTGCATTGGTCCCTGGCAGTCGGTCAATGCAGGACCCCATCTTTGGAAATATAACTGGGGCAGTTATAGCAAACAAAAAGCTATCAGAGATTCTGAATAGAGAAAAAAAAATACTGAGAGGGTCAAACGTCAATGGAGCAAGCAGGAGAGGGTTCAGTATTGTCAATAATGGATTCTTTGTTCAAGGGTGGGATATTCACAGGGAAAAGCTTTTGGTGGGCGGGATGTGGTGGGCCAAAGTCATTCATGCAAGAACACTATATCATGTACATACTGATAAAGCCGAGCAAACACATGATTAAGATGGAGGATATAGTGTCTTCCTTTCCTCTGTGAATGAGCTACCTTCTGTGGCTTTGAAAATCGGTTATTTTGTTTTCTTAACCTCAAAAGTTTGTGATTTTAATATTTTAAAGAAACAAAATGTCCACATTTTTTTTAAGGCCAAGTAAGCAGGCATAGTCTGTGTTTTCCTACAGTTTTTACAGGGGAAAAAATCAGTTTTCACATGTTTCACAGGATGATGGTTATTATCATTATTATAATTTATTATGAATATTATTACTATTATTATTAGCCTAGGTAGTACTTAAAGAGTATTTAGAAGTTATTAAAATTTATCAGTGATTTTTCTTGACAAACGTTTGCAGTATATTGTTTGCAATGGCACAGTTTCACACGATCTTTCCTTTATGCAAACCAACAATTATTATTTTTTAAATATTTTCCCTGACATATAGAATCATCTATATTTAAAAGGGCACATTTAATTATTTGACTGTAACTAATGCAGTTAAGATGGATATTCACAGTTATTGGTATCTGGAACAATATGGTGAGTGTGTGTATTGATCAGACTAGAGTCTTGTTGTATCTGTCAATAACAGTAGATGAATCTAATTATGGTTCTTCTCTGTCCACTCAGTTAACTGTCAGCATGGGAGCCCTCAGCTTGTATGTCCAGTCACACACACAGAGCTATCACAACATTAGGACAGTTGGTTTAGAGTCCCACCTCCTTTCTTAACGGTCTACCATAAATCCTTAACACTGGTGCTAAAGCGTAAGATACTGTGATGCCTCAGGTTACATCTCAGCTGTGCATAGACACTAAAGTTCCTGTATCAGCTTTATTTCCCTAAAAAAAATCCCCTTCGGACACAGGATATTGATCTTTCTCTGGTGAGACTTAGTCATTTTTCTTCACGTGTACTCAGCTTGTGTGTTTAAAAGATGTTGTGAACCTCTAGTTTTACCAGATTCCCTAAAACGAGGCCTCGAGGTGAAGTGTGTGTATATGTGCTGTATACTACAGCAATTAAAGAAGGGTAGCCTGAATTTAGACTAGGCTGATCAAACTATTTATATTTTCGAAATGAAAATCAAAGAATTCTAACATAATGGAATTTAGTTTAGATGAGAGAACTTATACAATGATTTAAAACTTTATTTTTTTTGCTTTTTCTTTTATAGATGTTATTTAAATTTTCTCTTTTTTAAATGCGTCACCGACCAATAAATTTACTCAATTTTAATTTTGACATCACCTGATTGTCGAAGCACTAATATGTTTTTTTTTCATTTCATAAAATCGTGTTTTAGTGTTACTTTGCCCATAAACCAAATATAATACAAACCAGTGAATGGTTCTCATTATGACTCTCATTACGGAAATAAACAGTTTGGTCCTTCACTTGGAGACAAAGTGCTGAGGGCAAAGTGCCACCCAATTAGAAAGCGACCTCGCACCTACATGTGTTACAAACATGAGCGCCCTGTTTTCAGGAATCATTTATTTTCTATAGCATACGCGCTTTCTGCTGCACAGACAAGACTACACACATGAACGATCTTGTGTGTTTGCTCAGTCTGTCTCCCCACTCAGCTGTGTGTGGCCGTTCAGGGACTCCCCCTATCTCCGCAGGTTTTTCGAGGGAAAGTCATTTCAGTTCGAAATCTTCTTTGGCAAGTGCAACACTTCATCAAGGGTGAAGACTCCCTGGCTATCAGAGATGTATCAGTTGGTCTGATAAAGCCTTTGCCCTGGTCCCCACGCAGCAACATCCCATCATAAATAAAAGCAGCAGAAAAGAGGCCTTTGTCACTGTTTATCTGGACTGCTTTTCTTCCTCGCCCTTGATTTCCTCTTCAGAAAATTGATGCACCCTTAAATTGAAGCGGAGGGCTTGACAGGTAATGGTTAGTGTGATAACTGCTCAGATTTCATCAGCCAAGGTTTTTTTTTTTCTTTGTGTGCAATTGTTGGAACTTTCAGCTAGATTACCTGTCATCTAGTGCATCAGATAAAAATGCAGAGTTGAGGAGATAAAGCCAATACAGCAGCAGATACGAAGAAAAAGATCTGGATGGAGACTGTAGAATGGGAGAGGAACCGTGAACACACAGATTTACATTTATCTGATAGTGTGGCGCGTAAAACATATTACCAGCACAATCACAGATGCATTCTTATTGGCACTAAGATTTGTGTTTGATATGATGTGGTGTAAATGAAGCACATGCTAGATATGATTAGCAGGTTACAGACCAAAAACATGTTGCTGCCTGAATTGGCCTTTTTGTTCTCCAAGCTTCCATTTCCACTGCATTAAAATGCTAAATGCTATGAAGCTGTAATGTTTAAAGTCATTTTTTTGTGTCTTGCCTTTTAAAAACATCAAACATATCATAAAATATATTTTCTTCAACTATCCACATTTAAATATATTTAAAATGGCATTTGCCGAGTTCTTTTTTTATTACATGGCCTTTCATTGATTATTTGTCAGAAAGAGACAAAGTATTTAAAGCTCGAATAAGTTTGCATTTGATCAATGTTATTGTAACCAATAGAGCTTAAATCTTTGGCAGATGTGTGGCAGCAATTTTTCTCAGCTATTATCGCATTATAAACACTTGGTTAGAGTTACATAAAACATGCATATTTTTGACTGGGAAATTTTCTGATGATAGAAACAGCTGTGCTGGCCTTACAATGCATTAAGTATTTCATCCCTTTTAGATGGTTAAATTGTGCATGAAATGTTGCTGGCGCAGGGTTCTCCCGAGCTGGACTGATTAGGCAACATCTGTTACATTGGGAGAAATCCGTGTCGTTTCTAATTAGCTGTCAGGCTGCAGCTACGTTGTGCCTGATGGTGCCGAGGATCTGCCACAGGTTCCTCTCCTCATCCTGTCACCTGCTTGTGTGTACCCCCCCTCCCCACCTCTCCCACTCTACTTCCCCATTCCCTCCCCCTCTCCCCCTTACTCTCCCTCACATACACACTCATCAGCTGTAATTAGAGAGCAGGGTCCATACAAAGGCGCGAGCTGGGAGCCAGGCTCAAGCCCATCTGTGCAACCCCATCATCAGCGAGCTCACAACTCCTCCAACGCTGGGGGCCGCTCCCGAGCTGAGCCCCCACATGCTGATCATCTGAACACACCAACTTTCTTGCTCTGCCTCGCTGTCTTTATCTTTTTTTTTTTCCACTTTGCTCTTTCGTTTTGCACTGAAAGAAAATCTATTGCAACCGGGCTAATTCATCTTGCTTTAATAAGGCTTAGACTCTGGTAAGTTTTAAATACGCCACAATGAGGAACAGACACACTGTGACCAGATATTGACAAGATGCAGCATTAGAGGGATGGAATGAGCTGAAATCTATACAGACAGATTATCAAATGCACAAGCCTCAAAGAGACACACAACTAATGGTGTTTTCATTTATACACTTCTTGCCTTTTTTTTCCGTATCCTTAAGATTGTAGCACTAACACCAATTGTTTTAAATTTCTAATTTTTCATCATTTCTAAAAGTAGTTTTAATTTTTCACAGCTCATTGACCATAGACAGTTTGATTTCATTCTTTACTTTGTATACACTGTCTTGCTGCTTTAAGTCAACTACAAATCTATCAAAATATCTGTCAGGTAATTAGTTCCAGCAGCTAGCCGATAATTTTGGTTTACATCAGCCACTGAATAAAAAACCAACTGTTTTTTTTTAATCTTAGTCTTTAAACCTTCAGTTCTTTTTTCATTTAATTCTTATTTTCTCTTTATTTAATCAGACAAATGTTTTAAAATTCCTGACTATTAAAAAAATTCTATTAACAATAAATTCAAAAGCCAGAAATAAATAAGTAGGCAGCTGCCAGATGCAGTTTATGTACTGTTAGTATTAAATCTAGTGACCAAGTGCTTTAAAGCTGATTTAAATTAGTCTCTGAAAATAGCTATAAAAACTACAATCCTTGCCATTTTTTACTTGCACAGAAATGCAATTACTTAGCTTTTGTGTTTCCCTTTTTAAAAAAATCTGCATTAACTTTATGTTAAAAGTAGCAAAAAGCCTTTTGCAGTTTTTTCTGGTGCTTTGTGTGTCTTTTTGAACAGCCTTCTCTTAGAGAAGTGTTGAAACACACACTTGCTGCAAGTTTTGTTCTTAAATCAGGGTGTTTAGTTTTCCATCCTCAAATGCATAACTGAGGGAAATCGGTACATTTAACGTGGCTTATAAACTATTGCTCAGCTTTTCTTTTTTTTAAAAAAAAACACAGTAGAACTTCCTCCTTCCACTCCTCGACCTCTCAGTCTGGCTTTTGCTCTGTCATGCATAGTCAGACTGCATACACATCTGTCCCCTGTGGCAGTCTCTGACAAGTTCAACTGGAGAACCAGCGAGACAAGGGGAGGAGTTGCTGGGCAAAGCCAGAAGTTCTGCTTGAGTGGCGCCTTAAGGCAACATATGAGACATGAAGATGATGTCGAGCGGTTATCACAGACACTCAACTACAACTTTGAGGGGTCCTGGCCATGCCACCATCAAATCAGTTTGTCTCTCTCTTAGAAATCTGGCAGGTACAGGCTGTTGTGTACAGTAGAGTATTAGTAACTCATGTTCTTTTAAGTGTGTGAAACATCAGACATGCTCTTCAAACAGGCACCCAAGGGCCCAGCTTCCTGTCAGTGCAAAGACAGTTTGTTGACTGACTAATCCAATCTGTATCATGTTCTGTCTGTTAACTTGTCAGGAGGAACAAAAGATGAAAACTGGAAATTTTAGATTAAGCAACCACTTCATAATAAGACCTGTTTCAGGAAAGTTGTCATAGTGAATAATTCATGCTTACAGAATGTTTTTTTGTATTTTAACAAATGTTGTCAAGATATATTTTTTTACATAAACTAAATGCAATTAGTTTGCAACAAGATATATTTGAAATTGATATTTTTGTAGTGATTATACACTCATATATACTCACAGCAAAGAAACATTTTCAGTAGCTGTGTAGGAAAGAAATTGGCTCATTTTAATTTCACTACTAGATAAAAGAACTATAGACTGCTATTTACGTTTCAGGTCATCCAGTATCCACAGTGTTTGCTGCTCTCATAAATTCTGCATTACAATTTAATTTTACGTGACAGATATGTGAACCCACAAAAAATTTAAATGGAGAAAAATTTCCATCTGGACCTGAACCTGAGATACATAATAGCCATCCACTGAGTAGCTGGAAAATGATAGAAAAAAAAAGTTAGAGAGGAAAAAAAAATTAGACTTTGAAGTAGATGCAAGGCTGTCGCAATTCTGTAGCGAGCAAATCAAGGCAGGGAGGAAAAACAGTCTGTGACCAAGAATGACAGGCCTGAGAGAATGTCACAGCAATTGTGGGGCCATCACTGGCAAGAGATGATGGGTGATTGCTTTGCGTTCCACGGCAAGTCCATCCTGGAGGACATTGCGCACCCTTGCTCATCTGTGGCCCAACCTTTGGCGCTGACATTTAAAGTGTTGATTTTGGAGCACTTATGCTAATTGTTGTAATTTTCCTGATGAAGCGCCATTCTGATACCTTGATGTGGCCAAGATAGTTTTACATTGTCTATGTGGTCCTCTTTGCCATTTGCACTGTGTAGTGTCAGCTCAGAGTGCTACTGAAAGCAGACAAAATTGCAAGCAAATTGCATCAGATTGCCAACATTGTGAAAAGGTAAATTGCTTGCAAATCTATTTAAACCACTGGCCTATTTTCATCAGCTATGGTACTTGGTATTCATGATTGCTTAATTGGCGACCTTTTCTATTGTGTAGTGCTTTATGGTGCGATGGAAAACGATCTTTACCAAACCAATTACCCTTTTTTTCTCCTCACTACTACATTAGAGCTGTGATTGCAACATCTAGTCCTTTGTAAATGAACTTTCTGGTTTCAGAGAATAAAGTGTCATTTGTTTGATATGATGTTGTTGAGCGTGTTTTTTTTTTTTTTTTGTAGAAAGCACTGTTAAAAAGATGGACTGTTTTAGTTATACCCTGTTCATGTGTGACAGTAATAAGCCCATAATAAGCTTGTCTGTGTGAGAGATTTGTTAAATATAGAAATATTTTGTCACACCATCAATCACGTGCACTTACCCATGACTGGGCTTTGTAAAGCTTTACATGTAGCTATTTAGATTTGAACATTTGGTGCAGTTGTTAGACATTATAACAAGTAGCTGTGGAGTTAATAATGATATCGGACATTAAAGATAATCTTTACCAAATGCGATGCTAAGATTCTCCTCATGCATGTGAGATGCACTGGTGTACTTCTGTGACCTCCCGTCAGAGAAGTCATAGCCAAGCTCACAACTCTGATGATCTCTTGAATAGAAGAAATTAATTTTTTGTGCTGCTTCTATCGTCACATTTTTCATCCGTCCGTTTGTCAGCTGCAAACTTCCATTTTCATTCCTTACTGTCTCAAAAGCATGATGATAAGAGAGTGCCTCCCTCCCCAAACAGACTTTGTATTCCTGTACTGAATGTACTAAAGTCCTGTCAGTCTGCTCACATCTCCTCTGCCAGACAGGCCAATAGAATTAACCCTGGATTAACCCACCAGGCCGTAGTGCAAGGTAATGGCCTTGGCTAATGGCTGTGTGTGCCCGATGCCAGGTACCATTGACTCTCGCTGGCACAGTCTGCTCCATCTGAGGGGCAGTATGACAGCATGGCCATCTCTGTACAGCTGGCGTCCATGTGCCACTGCCAGGCAGGGATAATGCTCAGCCATGCCATCATGCCATCCCGGATCATAAGGAGCACTGCTCTTTGGCCTTGTCTCCATCTTGACAAACACACAAAAGGATCCTTTATTTTAGAGGCCTCTCTCTGCAGGAACATCCTGATCAGTCGCACACAGGAGAGTTTAGATTTGATCAAGGGCATCAAACTGTGTTGATGAAGGAGGGGCAAGTGCTGCTTTTAATTTGTCGCAACCACATTCAATTCTGCCAGTCCAGGGAATTGGAGAAATTTGCTTTTCTAACCAGTCGACCACCTTTAGGAGCACGAAAATGATACTTTGAATCTTTTGATTAGTTCCTGGACATGCAGCACTTCAGAAAGTTAAAGATGTGAGTCATGACTTACATCAGCACAGAGACATATAAATATAGAAACAGCAAGAACAAAAGGTCCAATAAAATCAAGACCCTGTGAGTAATACCGTAAGTTATGCGAGATTCACGGCTTACAGATTGCAACAAGTTGTAACTTTATAACTTTGTAAAATTTAGCAACATTTGTTCAAGAGTTTATGGTAGTTCAATTTTTAATTCTACTCGGTCAAGTGGGAATGAAGGCGAATGATCAGCAGTACGTCCGCTTCTCGTCGGATTGTAAAGTAAAATGAGAAAGTCAGGGATATTGCAGGTGCATTCCAATATGCTACAAATGTGCATCAATACTCATCATACAGTGAAAAAATAATTGTAGTCCATGCTCTGATGATTGGAGCTGCTTGTATAATGTGTGGGAAAGGGTCGCTTTTTAGTGCTGTACTGCCTTATGGCAGTGGTCACAAAAGACCACCTGAGCTGCCCCGTGTGGCTTTTTAGTGGATATTCATCGTAAACCCAGGGTGTTTGTTATATCTTATATTAATTATAGACTTTTATGACTTTGAGAAATGATATCCAATCATCTGAAACAGAAAACTGGCATCTTTGAGACAGTGACAGGCGTTATTTCAGCCCAGTCATATTCTGCTCTGGCAGCTCTCTGCATGCAGTTACTCTCGTATATAAACAGCTCTCATCCTCCGCTCCTTTGTGCTCACGTCTCTGCCTGAGGTGAGGGAGTGTAATGCAGGCAGGGAGGGCAAGAGTTGGAAAGACGACTCAAATCAGTCTGAACAAGGAGACCGTCTCCTCCTCTCCTGTAGATTAGCTTATTTTAACTGCAGTCACACACACACACACACACACACAGCAGAGGATGAGTTTAGCGTGTGTATATGTGGGTGTGAGTGAAAGGCACGTGGGGGTGGGGGGTCACACAGCCCCTCCTGCCCTTTTAGCAAACTAGCGCCCTCTGAATGGAAATGTGGAGGTTGGGGAGGGGGCTGTAAATTTTCTCTGAGTCAGGGCAAAGCTGATTGATCTCTGAGTGTAAAATCGATAAGAAGACACTGTCATTTTTGTAAAGAATGAGTTGGAAAGAGAAAATAAATTAAGACTCCTCAGATCAGGCTGGATGTGTGCACACACTCGGGCTTTGGCATCATTCATTTAGTGCAGTCTGTATTTTGGTAGCGCCGTATCCACGGCGTCAATCTCACAGGTGCAGCCATAGTAGGCTATACTGGGAGCAGCGGGCCTTTTATTATTCTGTGTATATATGCAACCATGCAGAAAAATACGATTTTTGCCCTTGTACTCCTGATATGTCTTGATTCCTGATTAATCTATTTTGTGATTTTGAGAAGTACATCATGCAGGGGTTGATTAAATCAGGAATTGAAAGCCATTGTCTTTCTTGCATGTCCCTTATCAGAACTAATGTACCGGCTGTGGTCATTTGTCTTGAGTTGTTACAAGAAATAAAGATGGGTGCACTTTTCTCTTCCGCAAGATATTGCAGGAAGATTAATTTACTACTTCTCATCTCTTAGCTCCTCCGTTTACTGTCTGCACTGTCTCCTGTGATATTTTTCATGCTTAGATATGCTGTTTTCACTTATTCATTCCTGTTTCACCTTGATCCTCTCATCTATTATATTACACTTCTTCCGAGCACTGAGAGAATATAGTCCTCACGGCCTTATTGGATTGATGGTTACAGAAACCGTTGCATAATATCAACTTTCACTGAGCCATTTTTCACCATGTGCCCACCTATGTTTCATTTGATCAGTGCTCATGATTTGCTCCGTGCTCACATCTCCAGCTTGTGTCTCTGTTAGTACCCTTGTGCTTTGTGGCATGTTGGACACTTATGTCTAAGGCTGTGTATGCACAAGCAGATTGTGCGTGTGTGTGTGTGTGTGTGTGTGTGTGTGTGTGTGTGTGTGTGTGTGTGTGTGTGTGTCTTCTAGTGGCTTTTATCAGTTGGTCTCTAATGTGTCAGTTGTTGCTGAGGATCCACTCATCACGTCGCTGTCTCTACTGTTCAGCAAGGCCATTAAGGACACATCAGGCTATCAGGAGGCAGCCCTCAGTGACTGGCAGGCATAAAATACACCCTTTGGCCTCACTATGAATAATCTTCAGGTCAGAGGGGCTCGGCGTATAGCCGGGGGGCTTTAAACCGTGAGCTGGGAGATTGAAACCTGACTAATTGAAAACCCAAACAGTCTCACAACATACATGTGGGTCAACATTTTCATTTTACAGATCTTTGGGAACTTTTAAGGTGCGACCTTGAGGACAGACAGTGCGGAGCATTTGCTTTTGGCTGCACATGAGAGTAGCAGGACTAACTAGACCAGATTGCTCTGGATGTGCAAAAACAAAGCGAATCAGGAGGACCCAGAAGGTTCAGAGACATCTGTGTTTTGCAAACCAAAAGAGTAATTCTTTAAACCATAGCGATGAAAGGAGATAATTTGTATGTGAAATAGTCATTTAATTCACATTCACTAAGCAGGTTATCAAATTAAATCAGGCCTCTGTTAGGCCTGCCACTTGGGCTTTTGGGCCCGGCTTCATGTGTAAAATTGGCCAACAAGAGATTTGGGGAGCGCTTTGCACGCCCGTGTCACGTCATCTCTTGGCTCCCCTCAGGAGACTGATCCCAGGGTCAGTGCTTGTGGAGAGATGCCTCTATGGACTGCCACAGGGCGACAGGGCCACAACACCACCTCCAGCTGGGCAACTTATTACAGCCCCCGTCTTTCTCACCCCCTCCTCACCTGCCCCAGCCATTCACAACATCATCAAGCCATCACATATTCATGAAGCTGTGGGCTGGTGGAGTGTGTGTTTGTGAGGGATGGGTGGGTGGGTAGGGGTTACCAGTGCGGCGACACTGTGTGGTGGTTGTGGCAATGGTGCGGTGGCTGGGAGAGTGCAGTTTGAGACTGTAGGGGGGTGAGTCTGCAGGTGGCTGTCACATCCGTAATTGCCTCATACTTCCCTCTGCAGCGTAAAATTGTTTTCATTATGTGTCATGCACACAGTGCCAGGCAAGGGCCCCTTGAGAGCATTCCCAAGAGCTGGAGGGAGGAGGCACTCCACTTAAACAGTCGCTTAGCTTCAAATAAGAAAGGAGAAAAGGAGCAGAGAGAGGAGGTGGAGGAGGAGGAGGACAGGAGAGAGGGAAGGGGTGTGGAAAAAACAGAGGAAGCTCATCATTAACTGTGTTCGAACAACAGCAGACAAGTGTGAGCTCATGCACAAAAACCAGGCACAGCTTATCCTAAACATCTCAGTTACCAGGGGGGAGTTGTGTGGCTTCAACCACACTGTGAGCTCCTGGAGGGCTTCCGTGGTCAGAGGGGGGAGAAAAACAAGGAGCGGGAAAAGAAAAGGAGAAAAAGTTTCCACCTGACTGGAGTTCCCATGGTTTGCCATGCAGGAGGGTAAGCAGGTTTCAGCAATAAACTCAGGCATTGTCAGGCAATAATGCTCAGTCAGGTCCCTCCATTGGGATTCAAGGGTGTCTTTTTCTCTGCTCCCTGCGCTGCACTAATCACAGGCCTACTTTGTTTAATTGCAGCAAAAGGGAGAAAATGTGTTCAAGAAGTCATCCTAATCCCTCCCCTTTACCCCCTGCTCCCTCACAACAGCCCCGGCTTTCCCTCTCCATACTCTGTCCTTCTCTTCTGCTCCCCACCCCCTTTTCCTTTTTAATGAATTGTGGGACTTTAGAGAGACAACAAACAGCAGAACCATGATAAATAAAGGATAGACTAGAGGGGGAGCGTGATAGGTAAGGGCCCGAGGTGTTGGCTGGTTATCTATAAAAAAACACTTCCGCTGGATCTAAGTGCTTGCAACAAGTGCCATTACGGTAGCTTTTGGATGCTGCTGATGCACGGGGGGTGGAGGGGTAGGAGGATCAGATGGAAAATAAATCCTGCATGCAGCTAGGTGCTGGTAGCCCGCCGGGCTTGCAGCCTCCGAATAATCATCGCTGTAAAAGCACGTCAAAGCTCCCTCAATGGACACAAATTCGCTTCTTCTATTTTTCAATCTCAGATTTAGAAACTTAAGGTGCTGTGCATTGTACTTGATGACTCTGGGGTCATAGGCGCCAGGGGGGCTAGGGAGGGGATTTATCAATCAGGACTCTTCGTCTTTCTAAAGCTGAATAAAAAGCAACCCATGAAGAGACAAACCAGTCCCCTTTTAACCAAAGGCTTTTCTTATTCATTAGATCCGGATTCTGGCTTCTCCCTTTTCCAGGGATCTCGAACATAGAAAACCACTCAGTGGAAGAAGAATAAAATCTAAAACATCAGTGAAGGTTTAGGATAGCATTAAAAATTGTCTCATTCTGAGAAAATAATGATAACTGTAGTTATTGTATAATTTTGTTAATGGTATTTTTTAATCCTCAAATGTTGAAATGCAACAATAAAAAAAATACTGCCACAGTAAATGTATATTGCTGTTTTGCTGTCAGTCATTTTCCTTTGTATAGATTTTTGCTGACATACAAAATATACAAGTTTGTCAAACAGAGACAGAGTAAGACTTAAAAAAATCTTTAGATAAAGTTTAAAAAACACAAAAATGTTTTAAATTCAACAAAATTTAAAATTACATAATAACTGGCTTTAAGCTAATTTAATCATCTCACTTACTGTTAGTATATTATCTGTTTTTCTTTTTGAATTTGCGTGTGTCAAATGTTGGTGTTTTTTTTATGTTTTGGGCAAATCAAATCCAAATTTTACAAATTGAAGCAAATGAAGCATGTGTTGTTCCCATAATTATACAAGCCATATGATTTCATATTTTATTCCCACATTTCTACAAACATGGAACCCTCCTGCCTGAGTGGATCAGGGTTTAGGTTTAAATCCACCCTAAGTAAATGACTTCCCATGTGACCTAGGGCAAGTCACTTAACCTCTGTCTTCATGCCCACCATCCAAGTTTAAACAAGAGGATTGCTCAGTTCTTTCCCCACACACTCTTCAAGTCCTTTTAGACCAAATCATTTTGCTAAGGCTGAAAAGCTCTCTGTCTAAACAAATATGGCTTTTTTTTTTTTTTTTTTTACATTTTCCAACCTTTGACTACATTTAGAAGCCACAAATAACTCTAAATGTTTATGCATCATGACTGCAGTTTTTAATTGAAATCCTGTGCTGGTTGAGCCTTTTAAAAAATATTTTGGGTCTGGATCTGCACCTTGCATCTCTTAGAAAGAGATAAACCTACTGCTGTGCTTATGATATTCAGATTTGTGATCTTTTTCCCAGTTTGTCTCTTAAGTTTTGTGAATCTACTAGAGACTGTTGCAAGCCAATTAGGGCCACCGATGCCTGTGAATGTAGCATTATGGCCCAATCTCTTTCTCACTCCCTGAAAGACTGTTTAAATGGTCTGGTTTATTATTGCCCAAGGAAGGCTAAAGGCTTCTGTCAGCATTTGGGAGAGGGAATCACTGCCTCTTTACTGGACAGCTGTTCCGGCCTTACCCCACTTTTCATATGGATATGTATGTTAATGACAGGCAATGGACTGGAGATGAAGAGGCCTGAGCGCTAGGCCCTCTCTTCAGCGCACTTCTAAAGCTTCCACAAAAGGAGCAGTAAAAGAGGCTGCAATGGTGAAGCTCCCACTTTTGTGCCCTGAATTAGTTCTGCAAGCAATGAAAGTGATCTTTTCTGGACGACAGGGGAAGTCTGCCGATGGCTGGACCAGCTCATTAGCACAAAAGTCTGTTGGGACATATAATTGACTGACGCATATCCCCCGCCTGTCACAACAAAGCCCAGGCTGTCGGACAGAGCACATGCAGAAAGATACCTATCCTCTTCAAAACTCACCTAACAGTTTACACTGGCGCTGCCCTTCCCGCTGTCTTTAGCCGCTGTTTTGTTTACTTCTCTCATGCAAATGTTGCATCCTGCAGCCTGCTGACAGCTACGGAGCACCGCTTCCTGTTGCTGTCAACACTGTTGATATCACATCTATTGACTTCACCCAGTGGGAAGAGAAAAGCAGATAGCCGAACGGCTCTACAATTCCAAATCTTTTTAAGACTGGCTGCAAAATGTTGATATTCTATTATTATTTATTTGGGTCTGATTTGCAGTGCTTTAAAATAGAATAAATAATTGTTTAAGAATTCATTGGTCAGTACAGAACCCGTTTTAGCAACCAAATTGTGATGAATTTTGCATTAGTGTTTTTGTCAGTGTGTGTTGCATTTTTTAAATTTTAAATTAACTAGTACGTGTAAATACTGGGGCATCAAAATCGCCTTTCTGATATGTAGCAAAAATCTCTCTTTTTTGTGTCATTTATAGACTGGAGTAACAACGTACCCAGCACACCAGAAGCCCCTAATGGCTGCATCATGGTTAAATTGAGTGGAAAATGCTGTTTTAATTTCCATGTTAATTGAAATGGACTAATTGTTAATATATTCTGAGAGCAAAGTACCAAAATGGAATAATTTTCCCAAAATTTAATCCATTTAGAAATGGGTTTGGAACTGATTGTAGTTTGCGAATGTTTGTCTGGCCATGCGTTAAAAAAAAAAGAGTTGCAGATAACAAAATAATTCAAGTCTCACAAAGTTCTTTTAACTTTTTGCACATCAGACATTAATAGTATTTTTTTTAGTTATATTCAGAGACTTGGACAGTGTAAAGGAGTCCACTTGAAAACAATTGCCATTGTTTTTCCATTTTTAAGCAAAAGAATTTTGTCAAGCAGCTAAATAGGGTATTCTTCATGGTCTCCCTTCTTTACAAGCAACTATAGAAATTAGCCCTACGTTTCTCGGCTCTCACACATGGATACACACGCTTGCATGGACACAAGAAAAATTTCTTTTCTTCTGTCAGCATTCCTCGCCAACAATGGCTAGATTAGTGGACGTGAGGGCCCCCTCGGGGGCACGTATTGTGGCACAGAATACCCTCGGCAGGAACAGCTGGTAGGGGTTAATGGCTACTGAACCTCTCAGCCGGAGCCCTTTCTCTATTGTGTGTTCCGCTCATGGGAAGGAAGGAGGCCACTGACAGCTTCTGGGGTGTGAGGAACCCTCAGAACAGCACCCGGGTCACCCCAAATGGGGAGCAGGGCAGAGGGTGGGGGGAATGAGCAAGGGGGAGGGGGACCTTGATGCTGAGGGTGGTAGGATGGTGGCAGTAGGGAAGTCTCTGTGGACCGGGGACCAAAAGCTGGACATCAACAGAGCCAAGAGCAGAATTAGCATCAGTGTATGTTCAACAGATAACAATACGGGCCGGACAATGGGAGGGGAAAACTGTACACAAGGAGCGGGCAATGACAGCGGTGGTGGGGCTTGAACTCTGGGTGATTCCCAGGATGATTCTGTGTTTCTATGAAGTAAAGGCATCGCCCGTCTATGTTGAATTAAGATCCCTTCTGAATTTTCAACACATGCGCAGTCTTTAGTAAATAGTAACTCATATTAATAGAGAATGTTAACCCATTATAATGTCAGTCCATAGTCAATGATAATGAGCCTGGCAATTTCTATGTTAATATTTACTGGAAAGAAAAAACACCTTCAGAAAATATTGTCAAAGCAAATGATGTCTGGTCCTGATTCTAATGATCCCGTTGCCTCGTTTCAGCCATGGCCTTATGTGATCTAGGGCTGGGGGTCAGTGTGCCAGGCTGCGCTAGTCTGTAATGGCCTCACCCATTAGTATTCAAAGCTGAAGATAAACAGGAGCAACCAGTCCTCAGATGCTGTCTCTTTGACTGTGTGCACTTCAGCAGCTCTCCCCACCAGTCCTCCTGATGTGTGTGTGGCCCGTGTTGCCTTGTCTCATCAGCATCACAGGGCTTGAGCTTAGCCACCCAGAGGAGCCCCTCTGTCAGGGCCAGAGAGACAGCAACTCCGATTTAATCCCTCAGTTACTTACCCCCCGCTGGGCAGCTTGGAGGAGCCCTTCTCCCTGATCCATCCAAGCCTCTCACACCAGCGGCCACTCATTAGACGGCTGATTATGATAGTGTGCCGGTGTAATGTTTAATCGAGTCTGACACCTGATTCGCCATGTTACAAATCCTGTCATGCAAATTGAGCCATTTGTGCTGTTTGATATGGAGAGATGGGCTATGAAATGAAAGATTAGCCCTGAGATGAGGCACGAGGGACGTGTGCCCTCTGCTCCTGCCGTTGTGATTACAAAGATGAGGACAAGCATCTTTTCCCATGCTGGTGCATCGCGTAGGAGCAGGACACATTAAATTAACATGGCGTTTTCTCCCCGCGTGATTCAGAAAAGCAGCCTCTCTCTGAGAAAATGCCTCATCTCACCCTGCAAACAAGGGCAAAATAATGGGCCTCTGGGAACGTGTTCTTTGTAATCACCCCAGTCTGTGAGAACTGACGTAAATAATTCAAATGTTCCGAGCCTCTCAGGTGGAGTATTTGCATGATAGAAGCAATATAGCATCTTATGTGGCTTCAGTTAAATAAGTGTATACATGAAATATTTCCGAAGCAAAGCAAATGTAATTTCAATCCTTTACTAGTGGGGAAAGAATCATTGGCATGCTGTGGGAAACTATTTCAATTTTGTTGTAAAGACAAAACAAATTGCCGATCTGAGTGCAGCAGGGAATTTAAATTGTAGGGGGTAAATTAAATGTGGTTGTGTGAAAGTTGCCATTTTTCACTGCCATGCAATGACACCTGTTTTAGGAATGACCACTCCTCATCTGTAGCCCAAAGTGACAGAGCAAACAAGTGCTCTCAAACGTCTCGTGTGGCCTCACTTATCAGCCCTCTTACTGTAAACATTTCATTTCCTCACCCTGTCAGAAATGTCTTTGTTGCTGCTTGTTGCTCAGGCTTTAATCTGAAAGACAAAGTCAGCCAGATAGCGACCCCGCTTTCTATTTGTCTTTGGCTTCCTCCTCTCTCATCCCCTTTGACAGCCTTTCTTTAGAGGAACTTCACTTGATGTTTCAATTTTTTTTTTTTTTTTTTTTTTGCCCTTTACAAAGAGTGCAAGTGTCCTTTAAAATATGTTCCTTTAAGTGTCCCACCGTTTGTCTCTTTGTCAATCTGAGGTTACAGTGCTTGTGCTTATCTCCCTGTCAACAATGGATTACATTACCACAAACATTGTCGGATTCCTTCTGTCTCACTGGGGCTTTTTTTTTTTTTTTTTTTTTTTATATTCACTCCTGCGAGTGATTTGTGCAAATTAAACACTGCTATGATTTCAGTGTCTTTGGGCAGAGAGTCAGAACTCAGTTGTGAGTTATTGCAGCAACCTTTTATGTGAGTCAGTTCTCGTCTCTGTGGAAATCTACCTGTTTTTACAAGTCATCCCCTCTGAGAAACACCTGTACTGAGCAACAGACTCATTGTTTTCCTCTTAGCTACATCGTAAAGATTGAGAGACCAGAAAGACAACACCAGGCAGGTTTGCTGAATCACTCATCCTTCCTGGCGCCACTCGGCTGACTGAAGAGTTCCTGTCAAAAACACTTCATCATGACTGATGTCAGACTAGAAATCCTGTAAGTTGCAAGCACCATTATATTGGGCTGTTTTGCTTCACAAAAAAACATAAGCTTGTCTTTGAAAACTGTTACAATATAAAGTCATTTTGATTTATGATTGCTAAATTGCCCTTTATTCATCGCTAAGTGGCTTACGTGGCAAAAACCAAATGATTTATGCATTAACGGAATATTGTGGTGAATGGGAATTTAACAGAGCCACAGGAGTTCGTAGATCTGTGCACACAATTGGGATGCAGAAAGCTAGGTGGCATTATTGTTTATTTCGGGGAAATAAAAAAAAAAAAAAAAAAACAGGATTAGCCAGAAATAATTTTCCAAACGTTGCTGTGAAGCACAACGGTTTCTCCCCAGCAGGCAGCACAAACACAGTGTGACTTATATTCAGCCTAAGTTACAGTCAAGCTTCACTTCTCTGTAGTTTGTTGAGGAAAAAAGAGTGACTTGCTCTTTTCTGTTAAATATAAATGTTACTGTTTTCCCAAACTACCCAGGATATTGTAAAGTTATTGATTAGTTGTCATGTTTGGCGGTTCTTATTGATGGTATAAGAATGTGAAAGTAGCTAGCAACCTGGATGTAAAGATCAGGATTTATTGCTCAGAATCTCTCCAACAATTTTATCAAAAGCCCATTCCACTGTGACATTTTTTTTCTCCCATAAATCAACGAGGGGAAATCTATCAGTGGACAGTAGTGAGAGATAGATGAGCAGAGGGATGAGAGGGTCAGCAGAGATTTTTCACTGGTCCTCCCCGTCACAGCCGCAGCCCCACTTTTTCACCTTTATGAATTGGTCTTTTACTGACTGGCTGGGCTTTTAATTTGTTCCACACACTTGAAAAAAAAAAAAACCTCTGAACATTTGTACTTTGCACATAAGATAATCTATTGATTGTTAAAGCACTGGTGCATTGGGTTCCTGGCTCATATTTAGATGGTTCAAACTTTAGATAAATGTTTTTTGCGAGATGGATGATACCCTATATTATTAATGCCCTGGACATATTCCATTTTGGCAGTAAAGATATGACACACCATGGTTCCTAATACATGTAATTTGTAAAAACATCTCAGTGTAAATTCAAATGTGGAACACAAAGAAAAGAGCGCAGGGACAGAGTTTTAATAACAGTTAGCATTTTTCAATACTGACAAGCTAGTAATGTATGGCATTATTAGTCAGAGATGCACATGTAAGAAAGATTTCATTTCTCAGTACAGAAATATATTTAGGGTGAGTTCATACGAACATTAGACATTTTGTTTTCATGTTTTAACTGTATTATGTCTATGGAAACATGCATTATGTATCTAGCCAGATTTGTTGAGGTGTTTTAAATAAAGCTGAGCCCACCATTATGTGGTCTGTCTAATCCAGTCCGGTTCAGGTCCAGGTGTGCCTTAAGATTTAGTAAAAACCATACATTATTCTTGCAATATACAAGAACATTGGTAAATGAATAATATATTTACTATATCAGGACTTTTTACACACTCATTTTTAGTACTGAGGCAAATTCAGTGTTACCCATTTCAGAGAAAGATGGACAACTGCTCTATGTGTGTTCTCTGTGCTGAAAGATGCCTTCAAATGTCTTTGTGATCACAACTAAAATTGGCTCAGACTTGATAAGGGTCATTTTACAATTTTCATCTAATTGAAAATGTTGTTGGAGTGTGTAAGAGTGATAACACATTTAATAAGGTTATTTTTTGCATAGATGTGAATACATGTGTGAATAAGAGTTTGTCTTGCCCTTTAGAAAAAAAACTTTGAAAACCACTGGTCTAATTTATCTAGAAACAGAATTGTGTTGCACTTCCTTTTCTTATTTTATTTGATGGATTTATTCCTGTGTCATTACTCTCAGTGCAGTGTACCTAGTGCACCCACCCAACCTGACTTGATTGAAGGCCTTCATTTGCTATGCAGCCATGTAAAGCAGAAGCCTTGAAATATCACACTGACCTTGGTGTTTCTTTCTGATTCATTTTCGCCTCGCACTCTATCTTCAGATGGGGCTTCTCAGTGCTTAGAAAAACATGAAGCACTTATTTACTGCAACTCTTTATGTGATTTTCATGTATAATTTGTTTATATATATATATATTTAGCAATTACATACTGTGCTTTCAATGCATTTCCCTTCCATACATTTTGAGCCTTTGAAATGCACTTATTCTGAATACAAGTATGTTATGGTAATCACACCAGCTAGAGGAAGACATTCAATTGCAAAAGTTTTTTTTCAAGATTAGTTTTTTTGACACCCACTGGAATTTTTTTTTACATGCATGGCAAAAATTTAGCTAAATCAAGCATTTAAGTGTAGTTTGCTTTTTATTACTAAACTGGATGTTTTGCTGTACAATAAATCATCATCCCGTGTATTATTTGTGTTATTTTTTTTACATTCTGAAACAAATGCTGTATGGAGTACAAAACATTTGTTGATGAGAATGATGATGTAGACCTTTTAAAACAAAAACATGTCTACAGGCAGAGTTAGACTACAACGATTAAATACACTGATCAGCTAAACCGTTTTGTGGTGAACATTGCAGACAACTTTATTATCTGAATTTATTTAAAAGCAAATATATTTATATTTACATTTAGTCATTTGGCAGACATTTTTATCCAAAGCGACCTGTGAGGTACAAAAAAACCTAAGTCATGGAGAATATCTGCTATCAAAGAAGAGTTTCTGTTTCATGAGATGCAGGTACAAGAAAAAGCTGAAAAGATGTTTTGTTTTTAAGTGCAAATGAAGATGTGGAAGTTCTGTTTTCAGCAGTTTTTTTAAATATTAAAAGTGAGGTAGCTCATTGCACCATCGAGGGATCACTTTATTTATCCTTTTCTTATACAGTCTGGACAAATCTGCATATTTTGTGTCAGAGATTTCCAGACATGTACCTTTTTGTGAAAAAAGGATCCGAGTGGTTCGGAGAATGTCTTTCTGGGTACGCACATAACTTCACTGCGCACACTTCAGCCGCCTTGTAAAGCATTTTGTGGTGAAATGGCTCCACTTTTGTTGTCAGGTGACATTGTTGGCATACTTGTTTCCCTTGCCCTTGGGGGCAGATGCAGTGAACAGGAGGGATGAGTGAGCAGCCTGGTGTTGTCTACCAGCCTGATTTACTGTCCTGCTCGTTTGAAGTAGGACAGGCGGAATTCTCTACACTCTGCTTCTTTGTGATCAGCGCTCCCAGATTACAGCGCAGGTGAGGCCCATCACCATCAACCACAGGATATAGGAAGTACCTGTCTCTCCTAGCCCCTGGACATTAACCTATGCAAAAAAAAAAAGATTTTCTGGTGTCAGCATGTCTAGCATGGCACCTATGTTTCAGCTTATACATAATAACTTATTGTATATTTGCTTTTACTAACCATTATGATCACAATTAGGTGATTTCACAATCCAAGGTGTGTAACAGCATGCGTGTAGCATGAGAATAGCCTGGAGCTGTGGCACTGTGGTGTTTTAACTTGGACCCAGACAGTACAGCAAGAGCTTGGCGTCAACAGTATTTTCTTTGTCAGACACATTCAACACAAGCCAATACTTGTGACGCGTTTGGCTGTAGTTCTCAAAACAAGATTTTTACAACTGTAGTGGTCATTACAGCTGGCACTAAAACCTTTGTTTGACTGTTAACGTACTGTGGTGATGGTGACAAAACGGTTGGAATTTAAACCAAAAAAGAACAATTTATCGTTGTAGCCCACACCGTAGACGTCTGTTCACTACAGGCCCTGCAGTATGTGCATGTATGCTGCAAATGAGTCATCCTCATGTTGGAAGGTATCACCCTATGCTAAATATTTATGTATTTTTCAATTACCCCGTCTTCCCACCTAATCAGGCACCAGTGTATATGGGCTTCAGGACAGTGATGTTGCCAGAGTGTGGCTGATTAGAGTCAATCAGCAGGGGGTGAAACCAACATTTCCTTCAAAATAACCACCGAGGTCTGGGATTTCTCCTCTTGGCACATCAGCTAATGGCATCACCAAATTTTCATAGAGCAAATGACAGCTTGATTGTGAGCAGTATGTTCTTGTGGAACTGGGACACTGATTTAGTGCATTTGGAGGGTCTCCTGAGCGTAAAAAGGCACAACTATAATCAGCACATCTAAAAGTTAAACAGAAACGGCATCAAAAAATTGATTGGGGGAAGATGTTGTAAAGAAGCTGATCTACTCCAAGAACAAAACAGCCTTAAATTTGACATTTCAATCAGAGTGTTGAATCAACAAAATCTTGTATTATCACTGCATAAATTTGTAAACTGGTAGAACATGATACACAGATTTTATTATGCCAAGTGCAGGCATGGAATTCAGCCATTCAATACTTAACAAGCCATAAATACAAGGAAAACTATTGTAAGCATAATTGTGTGCATGACTTAGTAAAGTTATAATGTTGTTTTAATGTTTGGTTCACATATTCCTGAGAACTACTACTGTTAATGATGATGGTGATAATAGCAAAGCCAAAATCAGGCACTTCAGTAACACAAGAAAATATTGCGAAACCGATTGGGTGTAAATGTGAGGTCAGATCAAATTCACCAAACAAAAATACGATTTCAGATGCAAACACGGTCTTTCATGTGACAATAAAGTCGGTGACTGCTGTGAAATAAACATCACTGCAGTGACTTGCATTACCATGTGTCAGATAAGAGACTTTCAAGTGTCTTTAGTGAACTAAATAACTGCTATTGATATTTTGCATCTCAATGGGCACCTTAACTCTCAAAGCTGTCATTGTTTTTATTTAAGACTTTGGGCCTTTGCTGCTGGTATCAGTTGAGTTTCCCATTGAAGAGGAAATCAGAAGAAACCAACATTTAAATGAGGGATAAGAGGTTTCTGCGTGTCAAGAGCCAAAATGAGCTGTTTTTTTTTTTTTTTTTGCAGCAATGTATTGCTAATGAGCTACTTCAAGGGAAAACAAAGTAATCGTGACAGCACTCATGTTGTGCAGCTAATAAATATTATTTTCTCACTTGTCTCAATTTATTTCTGTGTAATTGATATCTCGCCGTATTTGACTGACACATCAAAATTAATGTTCACAAGAAGAGTTTTTTTCCTTATTTAGGCGATTTCAGAATGAAGAGTGACATTTACACTTATCATTGGAAGTAAAGGTGAAAATGGACGTATGTCTCTTTCTCTGGGTGACCTTTTGAAATAAATAGGTATTTTGGTTTTCGAGTGCAGTCCATTAGCCTTGTATGTTTTTATCATATTTGGCTAAAACAAAGGTTCATACACTCTGGGACATACAAAGACTCAATTAACTTTTTTAAATCGAAGTTTCATTCCTCTGATCATTCTGATGAACTAAAAATAGTCATTTAATTTTTAGTGTATCAAGTTTGAGTAATTTATTTTTATTTATTCAAAGTAACAATATTTTAAGCATAAAACAAATAACACTGACTGTATTTGAAATATCTTGATTTGTTTTAATATTCTGCATAAAAAAGCCAATCAAATCTATTCTGATGGAAATAGAAGGAGTGTTTTCCTTAAATGCACCACACTCTTTGCAGATCAGTGCAATCAGCTCTGTTGCTATCAGCTCTTCCAAATGTGTATGAACTTACAGTGCACTGACAAATCTTTGTGAGGGGTTCTTGAGGCCACAGTGAGTCCCAAATTGAATTACATGCACATTTTTCAGCCACAAAGGGGAGCCATCACTAATTAAAACCATGTGATTGATGACGCTGACGCCTCATGCCAAAGATGGATAAATCACTCTTGCAGACACTTTGCTGCATTGGTTCCTGTCTCCACACCACAGTCTCCACATCACAGTCATACATTCAACACTTTGTCAGCTGAGAGGAATAAACCCTTAAACGAACACGATATTGTCTCTAATGGTTAGTTTCCAGTGTTCTGTTGTGGATTATGTTTAGCAGCTTTTAGTGTATTTTCTCACGTGTGTCAAATAATATGAAAAAACAAGGGCATTTGTGAAGGCCAACATCAGTGTATGAATGTGTTCAATGTATGTGACTTGTCCTTCTATGAGCACATAGTACATGATTTTAATTATGTTAATCTGAGTCAAACTTTGACCTGTTAAAAGGGAAGCTGTCAACCTATCCATTCAGGGACAGCACTTTGTGAGTAATCGTTGTCTAATGGCTTTTATACTAAGTCTGTGTATTATACACACATTCCTATTGTGTATGTAGCTACTCACATAGCCATATCTGATCACTCTGCTCGGATCATGCTTGTTTTTTGATCAAAAGCCTGGCTGAATACGTAAGCCCATTGGGTTATGCACGGGTTCACCTGAAAAAACTGAGACTACGCAAACTATAATTAGATATGCATGTCGAAACATGTTTTCACATGTTAAGGAATTGCAAACATTAATATGAGTTACGTTTGTGTATGTGATACTTAAAAAATAACTTTTTTAATAGTGCTTTCCGTGATAATTCCACCTTAATGTACCAATCTTGTCATTTATCAAACACGTACTGTAAGTTGCTGGCACTTCGTGATCAGCTCAGCAAATGTGGCAGCAATCACAGCGTTCCACTTGTGAAATGCTGTGTTATGTTTGTGTACTTTATTTTGTTATTTAAAAAAATTCACTTAAAATTTCCACTTAAGGTTAAATAAGATACACTAAATTGTATGAGATTCTACAACCTTTTGAAGTACGTTGACCAGAGAAAATACCAGAAACACAGTATTACTTATTTTCATCTCAAGTCTGTACATGTAATTGTAACAAGTGCTTTTCTTGTTTGAATTGTCAAATAAAAATAACCAAACTTGTATTATAAATCCTTTCAATATGATCGTTTGTGTTTTGCTACCTTTCCAGGACGAGTACACGTTGACTGTCTCTGTAGGTGGACTATTACAGTGGGGTAAAACTGCTATCTTTGGCTCGGAACAATTTTGCACTTTTAAGCTACATACAAGTCAGATCCTGTCAGTGGGTTAGTTTTGTTCAAAGGACCAATTAGTGGGTCCTACCTTAGCCTGCAGCTAAAAGGCCTAATGGTGGGGGCATCCACCTGAGAGGTGCAGACTCCCCCCATGGGCTTTAATTTGAGAGAGGGGGTGGGTGGCAGCTTCTGAGGCTTTTGCCATTACACAGGACTTCATTGTGGCTGCTGACCGTTTGATCTTAAAATAATTTACTTAATGATCTCACCACGGGAGCAATTGGTGCTGCTCGATTAGTCTGCAAGGTCTAATGGACATGGGAAAGAAAAAGGAGGGGGAGGAGGAGGAGAAGGGGGAAGTGGGAGAGGAAGAAGGGGGTGGCACAGTGAGGACTAAATGAATCTGCTATGTAACCTTGGGGAGGTGCATTTTTTAGCATAAATTCTGAAGTGAAATTCTGACAGTGCTACGAGACGAGAAGCTGTAAAAGTCGCTGTGTTACATCAGTTTCATTTAACATATTTTACTAAAATTTGTATGTACACATTTGTTGGTGATGTACTTAAATACTTGGTTTCCATCGAACAAACTGTGTGAAGACTAACATGAACATAACACTAAATCAGTTACAGAGATTTACTATAAAGAAGTAGAGTTGAAAATTACACACACAATGAACCAGAAAACTGAAAGGCCTTCCTCACCTCCGGACTAGATAACAAGTTACAGAATGGGGTGGGGTGGGATATAATGCAGCCATCAGAAATTGAGATGGTTGCAGTCAGGTAAGTTGGTGCAGTTTACAGCAAGCCCTCTGGCAAAGTATGAAAGCGGAAAAGGGCGGTTGAGGTGATTAACATAGATCACTATTATTAAATCAATCAAGAAGGTTGTTAGTGCACATGAAGTTGTCTTTGACGTGTCATGACAAAATCGCTCACTGGCAGGAAGAACCCAAATACATCTCTGAATGGAATTTTTTTTTTTGATGGCGAGATACAGCATAATTAGTGTCATCACATTTAATGATAAACTACATCTGTTTCTCTTGTTAGTGGTATAACCTTATTCAGAAAAATGCCCGATTACAGTAATAGTCAAATGATAGCGGCTCTTGCCTATGGAGATTGGCACTGATTGTAAGCTTATTTTCATAACACATGCCAAAACTCTCAGAGACACACATATGACTGAAACGCTGTAAATCTGGACTACTGCAGTGCAAATTGTCATACATTCATTCACACAATCATTAGTCTGGCAGCAACACCAGTGGGGAGCAAATCACTTTTTTCCCCCTTTATATCTTTCAATAGAATAATAAGTTCAGTTTGCTTTGTATGAATAAAAGGACAACCTGAGGAAACTTGAATCAAAATATTAAGTGGATGATCTGGTGGCAACAGAGAGGGGAAACACTTAAGCTTTGTGTAAATGCCATTCGGTTTGCTTTCGTGATTTTATGCTGAGACGTTTACTGTGACATAATGAGCAAAGGTCGCCCTCTTCACTTTAAAGTGGGCATTAACTACAAAGTCAACATAGCACTTGTTAACGGCCCGTGTAACCACTGCATTTGCTGGTTAATTTTGTGTCTGGTGCGTATTCTGTATTTCCTTTGTATTTTGTATACATTACGAATAGAATGTTGAATTTTATAAAACATGTTCAAATCCACAAGTTTCATTGAGTGACAATATGTAAATGAACCAGACACTGTGAATCCTGAAAATCATCCACTGTGATACTGTATCGCTCATATCGCACATGCAGAGCTTGTATAAAAACTATCCACTGTAAAGCCTCAGATGAATTTTAAACATTTATTGACCCATTCCCCCACTGAATGGCAGTAATCCTTGTGCTGGGCCTCGCCAGAGACCACGAGATGTGCATATTAAAAGTTTTTAGGGAGGCTCCACAACACCTGTGATCCTCTCACCATTGAGCCATGCACCACAAGAAAATAAATCATGGCTTGTGAGTGGAATATCTCATAGAGAGCCAGCATTCCACAGCTCGTGCCGGGATTAGGAAATCAAAAGGGCATGCACTCTGCAAATGCTACACAAGGCCCCAAGGAAGCCAACGTGTTGAGAAACCGCCAAGGAGGCTCACTCAGCTCTGTCATTTATAATGGTGGCGGACTGACAGAAGCCCATGGGACATTATCGCTACAAACCCCAAACCACTGGCTGTATGTGTCATCCAAACAAGTACAAATTATGGCCCAAACAAAGCGGAAAAGCGACAAAAAATTGCAGAAAACATTCTCCCGAGCCCTCATTATCTTGTTAGTTTTTAAAAAAAGATATATTCATCAGCGGCGCGCATAAGTATAGGACAAGCTACCTCATCTTTCCTGCAGAAACAAACAGATTTTGCCTTTTTACTTGACATAGGTGGAAAATAATTTTAAGGAGTCTTAATACATTTGCTTGTCATATAAGAACGACATGATATCAGTGTGTGTAATTAACGTTGCACCGAGGAGCATGATACTGTAAAGTGCCGTCTTCAGGAACTTTTGCTGTCAAGAATGCAAGTATTTGATATGCAAAATGCTCTCTATGTAGACTCGCCCTGTGTTAGTCAAAACATTGATGAGACTAATTTGCATTTATGGACTGAATGATTGCACAAGTACACTATATGAGGAATAAAAGGCCCAGCTCAGGTTAAGGCTGATTGACAGCAGCATTGTCTGCTGAGGCTTCTCTTCATTTTGAGGAGCCCACAGTGACCCCAGGCATTATGGCCGCGGGGGCAGTGCCAGTCTCTCAGGATGCCGATTAAGTGGGATAAACCAGCCCCTCAGACACAAGTGGCCTAGCTGTCCTCAGGGGAGTCCCACCTAACGTCTGGAACCAGCTTCCCTTCACTGTCCTGCCTCGTAGACAAACACACACACACACACTCACACAGGTGTGCAGACACAAAAAGTGTAAGATCAATATATGTACAATTTACAGTTTATTCTAGAGCCCTCAGAATAATTCATAAGTACAACGTTAACCCCTTAAACCTCCCTTTATCTGATATGAAGAATTTTATGTTTACACCTAATCATCCATTTAAGCCACTTAAAGCTTGATCCATTTTCTCCTGAAGCAGCAGGATTAAACCTAAGCCTAATGCACAGCATATGCTGTAATACGTGTGTGTGTGTGTGTGTGTGTGTGTGTGAACTAACTCCACAATGGGGATTGGACAACAATTGGAAGGTAATGGCCGCTCTTAACGCCTTTGTTTCCCGGCAGAGGAACACTTAAACCCGGCCTTTCAAGACGAGCGGCCGGCTGTCGGACCGCGGCTGCCCCCGGTCCCCCAGGACCCCGTATCCATCACCAGATGCCCTCGGGTGTGGGCTAACAAATTTGTTCTTTGGGGGTCTTACATAACACCAACACCGGGGGCTTCGGTTCTACCTGCTCGGGTTTCATGTGATCTGCCATCGGGGGTCCCGCTGACAGCTTGATCGCTCCGTCCCGGTTTTTTCAGCATTTCACTTCATTCCATGTCTCCACGTGCGCGGATTATTATTTCTTCCACCAACACATGAAATCTGCTTTGTAGTGTCTGTATTTCCGGGAACAAGTGGATCAGGCAAGTCTATGACGGAGTGACTGGCAGGATATTATTATTCAGTCAGTCTGATCAGATGTTTCGTGGCCGGGAGGTCACCGAACAACAGACGCACGCAGCGCGCCGCATGTGTGTGTGTGTGTGTGTGTGTGTGTGTGTTTAAATACGGTTTGCAAATTGATTTCGAGACATGTGTCACGCAGCTGCGTGTCATTTTTGTAAGTTAAGCCATTTAAGTTGACAAACAGTCTCAAAGAGTCTCATACAGTCTTTATTCCAGTGCTGAGTCTCCAGGTCTCATGTGCCCGCATGAAATCCGCCAAAAGAGAAAAGCCAGTGCCCTCTACAGGCCGGGAACTGCTGGGTCCACATCAGGCACCATGACTTCTCTCACCTGACTCACTGGCCAGGACTCCACTTTTCTCTTATCCCTATGAATAAAAAAAATGAAACATTAATATATCACAGCTTATATGCAAGACACGTGTCCTGAGGACAGGGAGGTTGTTATTGAACAATCCAGCAAAAGCATGAATTTACAATATGCAATTGAGCTTTACTAAGTAGCTATGAGTGTTCTTTGTAGAATCTTCTACCCATGTAACAACAATAATAGTTCATATATCTCAAGAGCAAATTTAACAAACTTGTCTCGTGACTTTAAATTCCACTGTTATGAAATACTCAGATCTTTAAAATAAAATAAAAAATAGAGATGACCACAGAAAGAGCAACTGATAAGACATGCAATAGATGGTACAGAGCAGAGTATTATACATCAGTAGCTGATGGCATGAAACCAGCTGTTTGCCTGAGGATAAAGGTAAATACATGCAGAAATAGTTTAATAAAGCCTTGTCATCCTTGCATTTGAATTATAAATAGCATGACTCATAGCAGAGAGTCTTCGGAATGATCAGACGACTTTAATGCACTGGCATTTACAGTGCATACGCTTTGGATTCAGTATACTGAAATAGCACGGTTCTGAATAAGAAACTGTTCCCCATTAAACCAACATAACTGATTAAAGCCTCAGATAACACATTATCTTGTTCGTCACTGCTCGTTGCATCGACTGGGGTGACATGATGGAGTGCTGTTTTGTGATTCAGTTTGGGAATCAATACAGCATCATCAACAAATCTCTGTTGATACTGCCTGTCATTGATGAGCTGTTTCATATTACAAATGTGCATTCTGCAAATTTGAAGGCCAAAAGACGAAGTGCAGCACATACGTATAAAACCTTACACCGCTGTGGAGGTTTGAATATATGAGATTTTATATCTAAAATTCAAAGCCAGATTTATTGAATACAACAGATTATCTATTATAACTCAACAAATTATTTCCCTACCAGTGACAATGGTTGCAAGTGTAAATAAACTGAAATATTTACATTCAGTTTGCTGCACATTTTGTTGTGGCAGAGTGCAGAACAAGCAGTGCATGGAGATGTAAGGAGGGTTAGCTCAGCAGAGTAACAGACCTTGGCAGTAGAACGGACACGGTGGCAGGTATCGTGCCAGATTTGAACTGTACTGTTTGCTAAGAAATTATTTTTGGTTGCTCGGGAAGCCCCAGTAGGTGCAGTCTGTCTTGCTCACTTTGTGACATCACAGCCACTAGATCAGAGGCAGCTGGCATGAAGACATAAATAAATTCCTTTACTTGCTTGTTTTTTCTTTATTGACGGGGAGGTTAAACTATAATGAAAGGAAAGAAAGATAGATGTGTAGTTATAACTGTACATTGAGTGGATTGCAAGATGTTGACCTTTCTCTCATTCATCATATTGTGGTTATATTTGAAAAAATACCAAGCCATTTTAGGCTATAAGGGCTTTCTGGTCTTTAGCAAATTGAATGACTCATGTTCTCAACCATGTTAACATCTGCACTGATTTTCAGAGTAAAATGAGCGTGTGGATTACATTAGGAGCCATCTTCATCTTAACTGCTTGAATGCATTCCTTCCAACTTGTTATTAGCACCATAGCAACAGGCAGGCAATCTCTTCCCCGTAGGTGGTCTTGTCATTGTTAGTGATGAGGTCCAAAATGGTAGCGCCACCTGCAAACCTGAGGAGTTTGTCTCACTCCCCTCCTCTTTTTTTCCTAAAGATACATTTTTTCAATGTGGAGAAAAGGCAGAAAAGGAAGTCAGTCTTTAATAAGTCAATTTTAAATAAACTGTGTGAACTGTGGTTCCTACATTACATAATAGTCAACTAATAAAATCTTTAAGCCTCTCCAAAAGCACAGTTGTGTTATTTAAATCTGTCAGAAATCCAGGTTACGGTAAAATAAGGTGCATTCAAGGGCCTTGTAAATGGCAGTTGCTGGGTAGCTTGAAGTGCTGCTGCTAAGACAACAGACACACTGCCACACAAATTTTTACTACTGGTTCTGACTTCAACACGTAGACCCTATGATATCCATAGTGTCATAAAAGAGGCCACCAATTTGTACCTTTTCAGTGTTAATATTTCATAACTGTTTATCCATATCCACTAGGCTTTCTTGGTCAAGTATCAGCTGAAATGACATAATATAACCTTCAAACTAACATGAGGTTTATCTTATGTCTCAACAGCTTTGCATAACGGTAACTATTACAGTAACTTTAATTAAAAATACACACCCTTAATACGTCAACATATCATAAGTTAGAGGATTTAAAGCAAAAAAAAGTAGTAAAGTAAAACAGGAAGGACAAAACATGTAGGAAACTCTATGCAAATTTACAATAAAATCGCCCTTGTAACTGTACACTGTTCTTTTGTTAAAGTGTAAATATTAAAAAAGAAGATTTAATAATTTACCTGGCAAACCATTGCTGCAAAGCCAACTGCAGCTAACTTTGGAGCTAGCTCAGACACGTGCACCTGGCACTGAGTGATGGCAGTGGTTGTTGCTAAGCAACGGAACGCTGACCCGCCCCTGGACCATCTCCATCACAGACAGAAATTCTAACATCTGGCCAATTTCGATGCAGGACAAAGGCGTTTCTCCCCGTTTTCATGGAAGGGACGCATGTCCTGGTGCTCGTGAATCCACGTCCGACGTCGACAGTGGGCGTAATTTTATCGAGGACGTGGATGAAAAAGTTTGTGTGAGACATGGAGCAGAGTTCTGTCACCGAAAGACTCGCTTCTGTTTTCCTCTTTATCAATAAAGGGTTGCTTGGTTTCGTCAGAGGAGGTATGGCAGAACATGTGACATGAGTAGGTTCACGTTCTTCATCGGTTAGTTTGCTAAATATTATCTTGATATTTGAGTAATTTAATGTGCCATGTTTGATTCTAATGTAATTATAGCAAAATCTTGTCATATTATTTCAAATGTAACATTATGGGTCCCACATATTGCTCAAAACAAGCTAATCTATGTCCTAAAAAAGACACTTTGGCAACTATAGGGAACTCCTGCTTTGTCTCCATCACTGTTTCTGCAGCTGTCAAGCCCTGGTTGAGCAGGTGATTGTTATACTCTCCATCATACTCCTACAGTGGTGCTTGAAAGTGTGAACTATTCAGAATTGTTCCTTTTTCTGCATTAATGTGACCTAAAAATACACACAGTCGAGCCACAAAGATCACGCCAAAAGACATAAACGACAAAGTAAACAACAGTTCGGGAAGTCAAAAGGAACCAAAAACTGCATTACACATTAGATGGTGACATAGCAGTGTCATGATTGTGGCCTTTTTTGCTGCCTCTGGATGGAAAACTGTCCGCCCTATATTAAATGCTGCAGGTTGGATGAACAATTTAAACAGGAGTTTGTAAGAAAACACACTTTTTTTTTCAGAGACTGTTAACTGTGTTAACACATTTTCAGCATGTATTCTTACACTCAGGTATGGTAACTATCACAGTGTACTAGCCCATTCCATAAAGTTCCATATTAACTCGACCAATCTGATCCAGAGGATTCATCAGACCTACGTTTGACAGAGCTGAAACGCCGGGCTTCAAGGAAGTGCAATGTGCAAAATATCTAATCAGGTGTTTTCCTACTTACCTTTTTTTTTTTTTTTACAAATTATCTTATTTTCCTTCTGAAATTCCTGTTTTTTTTTTACATGTAACTTTAATTTATAGCAAATTATCTTTACTCAATCTGGCCTCTCTGACTCAAAAGATGGTATTATTTATTTCAACAATCAAGACTAAGATGGGCTGGATTCTTGTTCAAAGCCAATAAAGGCACATAAATATAGTTTACACCCAGTCAAAACAGTTTTTTGCCTCCCAATCGAAAGCACTACATGAGGCCCAAGACATTGATCCCATTCTCAGCCCCCATATAAACCACTGTTTAAACTGGAAAAGGAGGGATTTCTCCACTTTCAAACATAAATCCTGATGCTGTTTCACATTCTCTTTCTTGTCTGGACCAACTGCCAGTCCAGTAGGAGCCAGCACACATTTTGGTGTTGCAGCAACTTTTCAATCTGCTCATCGAACAGGTTATAATCCTCATTTGAGACAGTGCAAGTATTGGATTACGTGCACTGACTCGCCAGTATATTTTCACACAGTGCATACATTTTTTTTCAGTTATGTTTTGCTAATGTTAGCCACCAATACTCTGACTTTAATTATTGATTGTGTTCATGAATGACTTCATAAATAAAATATTTCACCCTTTAGGCTTCTACACATCTATCTTGCGATGTGCTGCTCTGAGAGCAAATGCTAAAGAGGACAATAAAAATCTTTAGATGTTTCACAGACAGTTGCCAGACCCAAAGGGAGAGCTTGGCCAGTCATGTGAAACATGCACCCTGGGATTTCCCATCTGCCATTTTTGCATGTTTCAACCAGTTCCTAATCATATGTTTTACCTATAGGTGAGATCAGGTTTTCGTTTATGTATTCAGGTGTCACATTGAGGTTGTATTTTTATGTTTTCTTTGAAGGTAAAATTGTCTAAAAATTAAATGAGATTCATGATGCATGACTTTAAACTGCTACTGTTGAATTGTATGAATATGATAAACTAGCTATTGTGAGACGCTTCCTGGAAAGAAGACAAATTAGACAATTTTAGAGAACGTTTTAGAGAAGAGCTGGAAAACTGTAAATGCATGTTCAAATTCCAGCTCAATCAGGTACTCTATAATAAAAGTGTATCATAGCATTAGCTATTTAAGGTACAAAACAGCACGTATTGTTCATTCAGAATTTTCCCCATTTCTTCTTTTTTGCAGACGCAGAATGGTCCTATGAAAAACATGGCTTAAAAATCTGGGTCTTTGAAGCGAGCAAGAATAAATTCAAACAACTTGGGAGAAAATCAGATTCACGTCAGTGAACACCTCAGTAAAAATATCTGCAGTTAATTAATAAATTATTTGCAAACACATGCTACATTTACTCACAGGACATTTATTCTGAATGGTGTGAAGGGTTTGGAACAGGCGTGTCCGATCAACCTGCACCAGAACCTTTTATTTAGAGATGCCTCATCTGCTATGATCTCAGTCAGCTTCAGTCCAAAGAAAATTTAGATAACGTCCCAATAAACATAAACTGACTACTACTCGTGTAGTAAAGTGGGACTTTTAAATTAAGTTTACATGCATTCAAGAGCCCTAAACATGTTATCCTTTAGTTTGTTTTGCCTTACTTATTAGGTGCTGCATGGACAAAGATATACTTTGCACCAATAAGGATTTCTTTTAATACAGCAAACTGAGATGCAGGTCACCACTCAGCTGGAAACGAATTATTTCTTTGTAACAACTGAAAACATATAATGATCTTGGCAAAGGGAATAGTAATTTATTACAGTTATTTCATTTTTCTTATTATGTTCTGCAAATGGCTTTGTTAGTAGAGACAAAACATTTTACTACCACTCACTGTGGTTATGCATGTGAGTTAATTATTATTTCCTTTCAGTCCTCAGCTGACTGAAGTCTTGAAAGATGTGAAGTATATTCAGACTCTTATTCAGATCAACATCCCTGCAGCTGCAATGACTGCTTTTGAGAAGCGTGACATGTTCACAAAGCTCATAAAGCAAAATTAATGCATCACTAATGAAACAAAAGCAATGTCTTTATCTTTATTATTTACACTTCTCCATTTTGTATTTTGCAGTGTTTGAATATTCTGTTCCTTGTAGTACAACAATACAACAAGATCAGGCAGACAGTGCTAGAGGTAGAACTTCCTCTCATCGATGCTAAGCTGGAATCCATAGACCTGTGATTGACAAGAGCAGAAATTTATCAAACATGGCAGGATCAGGGTGGCTGGAACTTTATTAGTACCACCAAAATTTAAATCCAAGACCTTGTTTATCAAGTGAGAGGAGCCATTCAGTAAAACTGTGAGGCCATTCAGCCACTGATAAAGGGATGGAGCAAACAGGCCACGTTTTGTTGAAAAGATAACAAGAGACGCTCTTTTTTAAAGCTGGAGGACAGAAGGGAACTTGTCAACTTGAAGAGAAGTTAAGTCTGGTCACTGTGTCCATGAGCTGGTACAGGTGAATGTGTATGGATTTTAAATAATATTTATTCTATATTTAATTTATTTCACAAAGACTTGTTGATGTCACGATTCAGCCCCTCATCTCCACTTCCTCCCCTGGACTTTTATTTTGTTGCCTGTTTTCTCCACGTCCTGTTCCTGCTATATAGTTTCTCTGCCGGCTTCACCTTGATTGTTTTCACCTCTTCACCTTTTTCCACCTGGCCTTCCCCACAGCTCTGTCAGATTGTCTCTCCTCATGACAGTGCTGCAGCAGTACAGCAAGCTTTCAAACTTCTTCTGTATCGTGTTTTTGGACCTTAGTGCTCTGCTTGCCTGTTCACCTGTCTGTCCATCTGATCCCGGTCACTCCTGCTTCACGCTCCGGACCTTGGTACCCTGTTTCCCTGCTGACCTGTCAGCTGGGAGATTGCCTGCTAAGCTCCTCTGCAAACCAGTCTACTGATAACCAGCCTGTCAAGCTCCCGCTCATCTGCTATCCTGTCTTCTGGTAACCTGCCTGCTATTCCATTCCTTCCTTTATACCGGCCTGGTTTGTCTGCCTGCTCCTCCAGTAACCTGGCTGCCTGGTTGCCTGTCTGTGGGCTTAATGTATTATCTGCCATCCATTTCTGAGTATTACTATTATCAATAAAACTCCCTCCTGAGTCCTGTACTTCTGGGTCCAAAGACACAGCTGTGACTGTTATCTGTACTGTAAATACACCAAAAAATATGAACTTATTGGCATGATTCAACAATATTTCACCATGTTGCAGAGGTACTTGTAATTTAACTTTTTAATTGCATTATTTGTACCTACAGTATATTTTTCAAATTGGTGTTCCTTATAAAAATACAAATATAAGTATAAAGTAAATAAAGTATAAATTGAAAGTATATTGCCATTTTCTTACATCAAATGTGATTTTGTTAATTTAACACGTTGAAGTGTTTGGAATGTAATATCAATAAATACGATATGCTTTATGCTCCAAAAAAGGATAAAACTGCCTCAATCTGCACTATACCCAGAGATTAGATATGATAGAAATACAAAGGTTAAATACTGGCAGTTTTATTGCTAACCATCGGTTTGATGTCGTACAATTTCAAGGAAAATATGGCCCTTTTCTGAGCTGACCCTGCTTCAGAGGTGTGGCAGTCCTGTCTGGAAAATGTGGATGAGATGGTGGTGGAGGGTCTCTTCAGCTACATCTGCCATTCACTTCAGCTCTTGTGGATAATCTGGAATCATGGACAGACCATCTCTGTTTGAAGCCCAGTTAATGCTGAGCAGCTCAGGAATGTTCCTTGCAGCGATATGCAGAAGATGGCTTCATTAAGTATATATCTTCAAGTGCTCTGTAACTATCAGCATAGTGCCTGTTCAACTCAACATTATATTTAGATTTGAAAATAAGTGCATAATTTAAAATATTTAACTTTGTTTTACAGCCCCAATGAGCAGGATTTGGTACTTTTGGTATTTTGTCTCCTCATACAATTGCTGATTGTACTTCACATTTAGATTGCAAATACCATTTGCACTTTGAGTCTTTCTTAGGACAGCAGTACACGAAGCTTGTACCGTGTCAGAAAGTGTCAGATGCCACACAATGATGATAGGATTAATATTACAGGATTTCACAGAAATATGACTCTGCATAGTTTCATGCATAATTTTGATCTCACATGGAAAATGAACACTTACATTACTCTTACAGTAAGGGGGCCTGGTGGCTCAGTGGTAGAGCATCAGGTCGGGATGCAGAAGGCCCAGCCACCAAGGCCCATATTGGTGCTGGTCCAGGAAGGACATCAGGCCTAAAACCTCAAGCTAAATAAACATGCAGAACCCGTTTAGTTGTGACGAACCCCTTAAGGGACACTGCTGTTGATTTACAGTAGCCTTACAGTGACACTATAATGTAATGCCAGATTTCCAAAACAATTTTGTTGGATGCAATGTGTATGCTAACCACAAAATAAAAAAAAAACAATCTCTGCAGTTGTAATAATACATGCTCATATTTTTTCTCCTGTTTGTAAAAGGTATATGTACTAATTCCTGCAGGGGTGGTATCAAGTGGATTTCTTTCGGCTTGATTAAAAATAATCTAAATAAATTAGGAAAAAGCATCTAACCTTAATCCCAAAAACAAACAAAATGTGTGCACCCCTACTGTGTTAAAAATGGTGAATTGTGCATTCTTTAAGAAACAGTACACACTTTCAATGTTCTGTAATATGTAATATACCTCTTTCAGGATGTAATGGACGACATGCTGGATTTGTTAGACCTGAGACAGGAAGTAATGGAGCGAGTGAGAATGTCCTGAAGAAAGCAATAAATTACCACAGAAAGTTTGACTGCTACTCCCATCTGTGGCATGATGACAGAATTGTGTTTCTCAGCCAGTTTCTCCTGTATGGACGTGCACTTACAGCGGAAGAGATGGAGACATATATAGCAGATGTACTCCCGGGGAGCCCGCCTACAATCAATAACTTCAAAGAACAGGTGAAAGTCTCTTTTTTACCCATAAATTAATTTTTTCTGTACATGCCAGTTGTCTTTGTTGTAATCTCTTGTGGTTTTACATTTTTATAGATAGATTATTATGAGAATCTCTATGCTGAAATTCCCAAGCCTGAAGACTTCAGAGTGTTCAGTGGATGGTTTCAGGTGGAAATAAAGTTCTTTAAAGTCTGTGTAAGATTTGCAGGTTTCATTAGCAGAAATCAAATACAGTGTTAACAATTATGTTTTCATTAGTTTGTGATCACCTGAAAATAAGAACTCTGACATTTCCCTAAGCTTATTAACCTTTTACATCTACACTGAACAGTTCTTATTCTTTATGAAGGCCAATACGATGCTCCACCAAGACGGCTCTAAAGAGGGAATTTCAGCTATTTACACTAAGTAGAAGCTTAATTTAATGATGTTACAGCACTGCTGGGTCTGGCGTTTGAGGAACATTTGTTTTATTGAATAAATTGGAAATATACAATGGAACAAAAAGTCATATTTCAAGAATATGCTAAAACGTAGACATAATGTATATCTAATACCAACCTCGAATCAGTGTGACCTCTTTAATGAATGAAACTGACTGTGAAACTGTGAAATGAATGGCAAAAATACAGGGTTCACGGTACAAAGTAGCAAATCCACCATGTGTGGGCTCCCATCATTCCATTGTTTTTGCACTCTATGGTGTTATACACACATTTGCGTATTGCCAAAGTTATTATTTGTAGGAGTAATTATGCTATATCTAATTATGCTTATCTTAGTGTTCTAACTGGCAGGACACTGAGATGACTACAGCGTTAATTTTATAAGGGAACTTTTCATTCATTGATCATAGTAGCAGAGCTGCCATAAACTAAACACACAGTCAGACTCGGCTCTCTCTAAGCAAGGCAGGCTATATAACCTATATGATGATGTGTCCTCATCCTGGTTCCCACACTAAATTCATTCTTCATCTGTCCCAATACATATGTTGTTGTGTATTGAGTGAAACTCCTTTCAGGCTTAACAGAATTATCTCACTGTTCAGAACAGTTCAACATCCTGTTGACCACAAAAAAATTGCGGGGACTTACTTTATTCAGATGGTTGAAATTTGCAACCTTTCTGCTAGATGCCACTAAAACTGCACCTTTAAATACAGCACAAACTGTAACATTAGTTCATTTTACGGCATAGTTAACCACTCAGTCTATATACAATAATCCTACTGGAGCAATATGAAGTGACCATACCAGAGCAGATGGACGGAAAGAAAGAAAGAGAGAAAGAAAGAATTGAGACAAAGTTTAGAAAATTATCTATTATTGTGATGATGGTTTAAATAAATGATGTTAATTTTAGAGCTCACAGTGCAGTTAACCCTGCATTACTCTGCAGAATGTGGGAGTTTAGCATTTTTCGAGTATAGCGTTCAACAGCACTGTACTGGAACATTTGTCACGTGATGATTCCTACAAAGACATCATGCTTTGCATAAGAGAAGTTCTTATACTCAGGGAGCTACGGGACATAGTTGTATTTGTACAGGTGAGTAACTTAATATGTATTGTATATTTAAGTGTTACTATTCATGAGGAAATTACAATACAAGTGAAAGCTTCATCATCTTACCACAAAACCCCAATAACTCAATAACTTTATCAGCTTGTCCACTTGGAGATTCTTTATTCATTGATTCTTTAAATACCCTGTTGCCTCTAAATGTCCCCATTAAGCTCCCCAGCCCATTGACCCCTCTGCGTGTGTCTCTATCTGTACAGAGCAGTGTGGAAAGCTGGGCAGTGACCAAATGGAGGCAGATAAACGTGGACCAGATGGATGCAGAATTGAGGAGGTTTGCCAAGGTGAGGTCACCAACAGGGCTACATCACACCAGCGCATCTATCCTGCTGTCTTGCTGTCATGCACCATTGCTGTTTGTAACAGATGCCCCTAATAACTAATTATATTTACCTACCTTCTGTTTGTGTAGGACACACGGAATCTTGACAAAGAGGCTCCTGCCTGACATGTGTGTTGCGGGTTAGACCTTTATGTAAAGAACCTTGCGACATCACTTCAGGCTGTGAGTCAGCTACAGAATCTGGTGATACGAGAACGCCACCAGGTGCAGCTAATTAGAACAATACAGTTGCAGAAATATGTGTGGTAGAGCGACGTTTTTCTCATTTGGAACAAATATGACTTTTCTTTATGACTGTAAATACTTTTTACATAGACAGACTTCATTGTGAAGGACAGGACCACCTTGGAAGAATTTTTGCCACTGCAGCTCCACTTATTCAAAGATAAAGTAAAAATATGGCCAAAGAGAAGGCTCTTTTTTCTTCTAATCAATTTTTCAATTCCACTAATAAAAAATAAATATGGTCATCAATAGAGCTTTCATACGAACGTCATTGCAAGACCTCACGGAAACTCTCGAGGATCACTTGGTAATTTTTTAAGTTACAGAAAGTGACCATTTCTGTGACCCTATGCCAGGCTCTAAAATGGCTCTAAAGCCTAATGACTAGTTCTTAAGATCAGTTGTGTGTGAGATGCTCTGCTAGTTAAGAGCTGAATAGAGATGAGAGTGCAGAAAGAGGCTGCCCCATCTGACTGTCTAACAGCACAGCTGAGAGTCCAGGGTCCCTTTGAGTCCTCAGATTTATGGTGGGTGTAGGATGCGGGGCATTGTTGCATCCTGGTGGTCTTTGTGCATGTACACCAGATGTATTGGGTTGTTTGAGCTGGCGATTAGTCTTACCTCTGTCTTTGTGGAAGGAGCCTGTTCCTCTCCCAGTTTTTTAAGGCACTGCTTATTGGTCAGATTAATGATGCATTGGCATTAAGCCAATATATGTTTTGATGTTACAGTTATCAATATATGACTTCCTTTAGCTTTATATTAGGGTTTAGTTTGGGAAAAATAAATCAATAATGTGTAATTATAATATGTTATAATACTGTATATAGCCGGTATCTTTTAAATTAGAATAACTCTTGACAAATCACAGAAAGCTTAAGCCTTGTAAAAACTATTTCTTGATCAGTCTGCTATAAGAGCCACCATTTACTCGCACCTTGTTTGCACGTTTTACTCTACTTATTACTTAATCAAGTCTAAAAAACAAAACTTTACGATATCTACTAAACCAAGCAAGTCTAACTTATGTCTGATGTCATGAATTCCAACTTAAAGGCATGTTATCAGTGTTAATTTAGCAAGTCGGAAGTCCTCAAATTGCAGTTTGTGTCTGACTCCAGTCCTATGGCCTGGTATATTTTATATCATAGATTAAATTTTGTGTTAACCACAATATTCAGAAACACCCATAGGCTATGGGATGATGGAACCAGGGGTTCAAAAGGCCTAACTGAGTTCCAGGCTTTAGGATTCATTCCTACAGCACTCTATTGTTGGAACACAATTTATTTTAGAAAAACTTTGTGTCTGTTTTTGTTTTTTATACAGGCTTAATCATCATCACTTCACTTTAATGAGAGTACTGACTGGATTTGTGTGTAATCTACGAGTTATCCATAATATCATCATTATCACATCAGTCAGTGACCTAAGCTGGCTTTGTAGAGTCTTGCTGTCTGCTCTTATTACTCTTGCCAGTTATATCGGAACTGTTAAATGTGCTGGTGCCTTGGTGGCTCTTTGTATAATCTCTCTCACCCTTCAACTCACTGCCCTGCACTGACGGCATCTGCTGTCATACAGAGAATTCAAGGGATCCAGTAATGTTTTAGTCAAAGCAGGAGCTCCAGTCCAGCCCAGTCCTTGATTAGTAAAACGCTGCTTCCCTCACAACGGTGCCATGTTCATATGCTGACTTGTTATACATAAATGAACATAAATCCCCCAAAACAACACAAACGGTATATTTTTGTGGCCAGGTCAGTTTTTGTTAATACATATTGACATTCTTGTCTTACCACTAACTAAATAACTAAATTTTGTTAACCTGCTCCACATTTCTCAGCTCAATTTACTGATTAGCAAGCTTCTGGGAGAGCTGAATTCAGGTGACGGACAGAAAATCATGACAACATGCACAATTGATGTCCATGCTACAGATGCTGTTACTTGCCTCATTGCTCATAAGATTAGCAGAAATGAATCATTTCATAGTTTCATTTTAGTGCAACTGAAGCAAAAGGACGTGTCACAGCTTGCATTTGATTTCTCTTGTCTATGGTTTGATTGCAGTTTACTGAAAATAGCAATCCACATTGTGACAATCCTATTCCCATATGCAGTTTGTATTGCAACAAGACACAAATGTTCTCAAAATTACACTTAATTAAACTAAATAACAGTTTATGTGAACAGGACATTTTCCAACTTTAAATATTTAAACAGGATGCAGCTTAAAACTCACTACAAAAATAATTCCACTTAAACATAGATCATCGTTTTAGAAAACAAACAAGACTATTTTACCTAGTTTATCAAGTAGTTATGATAAATTATCATGCTTGTTTCTCAAGTATACTCTTTCATGTTTAATTACCTATTTGATGCAGATTAGCGGCAGACACTGGTGCTCACAGGTCACCACCTCACAGGACTTCCAGTGACTTTCTCAGCTTCAACATTGCTGGGATGAGGAGCAGTGCCGCTATGTTAACATCTGCGATGCTCAGATCCTTTATTATTATGAGAATCTTAGAAATATACCACATCTAGTCATTGCTCCCTCACAGACCGGTAACTCTGCATTTCACTTCATGCATGTAATGTTTCCACTTATATGATATATCCAGCGTTGCTAAACTACGCATTTGTCACTTCACCTCGCAATGATTTGAGAGCCAGCTCGGCCAGCTGGAACAGGCAAGACTGAGACCACTAAAGATCTTGGAAGAGCCATGGGCATCGTGGTAACATCTTCAACCGTTCCAAACAGATGGACTACAAGGTGTGAAATTCAATGGATGTTTTCTAATTGTTCCCTTCGCTCAGTTCATGCCACGAATAGATATTTCAGTAAACGTGTATTAAATGTATTGTTTGTGCATGTTCAGTCAATTGGAAATATCTACAAGGGTTTGGCCCATATTGTAGCATGGGGATGCATTGATGATTTCAGTTTTATCGCTGTGGATGTTCTGTCGGTTGTAGCTGCGCAGGTTGAAACTATACATGCGATTCACTCAAAAAAAAAAGGTAAGACATTTTAAATATTGATGTAAAGCTTACATTTGAAAATGTGTTCATACTGTCACATTACAGGTTCCTGCTGCTCGATTTTTATTACTGTGAACCCCAGCTATGATGAAAGGATAGAGCAACCTGAGAACCTCAAGGCTCTTTTCAGCTGTCAGTGACAGGGATTGTCTTTATAGTGTGGCTTTATTCAACATAAACCCATAAACTTATACTGTATATGTGTCTGTGTCCTGCTGTAGAACTTGTTCTATGGTTGTTCCCTGACACTGAGCTTATTTTTGAGATAATGCTTGTGGCAGAGGGCTTCCATGGCGCTAAGCTTTTAGCCAGGAGGTTTACTACTCTGTACATCTTTTTAGGCAGACCTAAGGAGTACAGAAATCCAAGAAAACGTTCAATAAATCTTGATTGTTTTATAGTATTTATAGGAAGTCAAAACAAGAATAAACATCTTTGCCGTGTGTCCTCATTTGTCTGTTATGACTATGACTGGAGTTTGCATCCTTTCAAGATTGTGCTAGTTGTTGCAGGTGAACTGAGAAGAGACAAGACCAGACCAGGACACCAGGTGACGTGTATGTGTATATATGCAAGGTAGATGTTCAAGCCTCTAACACTGTGTAAAGGGTTAAGACGTTGTAAATGTCAGTTTTTACATTTTTATTGAGGGTTCTCCATAAAATGTACGTAAACTTGAAGAAGAAGCCTCTATGGAATGACCTCAATCCTTCATCTATCCTACAACTCGAGATTGGAAAGATGGTAAACAGAGCAGGTTTTTAATGAAAAATTAAAACACCGGAAAGTGCTCTAAATCACACCATGTGTGAATTGTACTTATGTCTTCCAGACTCAGTAGTTCATGACTCAATCTCTGTGTAAGGTTTGCTTTCATCACTGATGCAGGAGCAGGCAAACATCTCCCACCAAGGACCTAAGTGGATTGTGTTGGATGGAGACATTGATCCAATGTGGATTGAATCACTCAACACAATGATGGATGACAACAAGGTACCTCCCTCCTGTTCACTTATACACAATTGTACAATGTATAGCAACTCAAGTGGTATAGATAGGAAAAGATCTTACTTCCCACCTGTTTCACCAATCACTGCTTGGAGTATAAATACTTGGAGGTCTTTCGTCAGCATGATGAATCATATCAAATTACCTTCTGCCTTTTGAAACATTTGAAAGCAAACATCTCAAACCTGATGAGATACAGTATGAAGGTGTTTACCTAATTGTTTGGGTAGAGTCATACTGGTCATTTAAATATGATATTTGGAAAAAATTTCTGATGTCCTGACTTTGCTCACCCCTTCCATGTGTTTAAGGATGGACACTCCTGCTACTGTGTCTAGAGCAGGAGTCTTCAGTGTTAACCAACAAGACCTGGGCTTGAACCTGTGAGGTTCTTTTTCTGACTTTCCTAGTTTTGGGTTATCATCTGTATCATATTGTATGTGGTAAATGTTGCCCCAAAGTCATCATGTTGTTAAAATTCTTTGTAGACATGACATCATAATATTATTCTTAGTGCAGATTTATGTTAATGTAATACACTAAAATGACAAGGGAATCTAATGTGGATCCTAATTTCATCAGCACAACTGTATAAAATAATTCCTTGGATTTTTGTTCAGGGATGTTGCCAGTTGCATCGATCAGCGTGAACGCCAGACTGATAGGGCCAACCTCACCGGTCTGTTTACCTTCTTCGTTGTTTAGAGCAAATGATAAAGACATTCAAGACCATCATTCCAACAGACCAGACATCTTGTTGGTGTAGGCACACAACACACATGCATGTGAGGTGAATTTATGTCCATGCAATCAAAAAGCCATAAAAATCATCTTCTCATTCAGACACTCTTGCTGGACTGCCTTATAACACCAGAAAACTTTCCGTCTGAATCAGCACGTGACCTCTATGAAACCTACCTGACCTTTGCCTGCATCTGTGCTTTTGGTGGTTCATTGTATCGAGAAAAGCTATCACTTTGGTTCAATTTAAGCAGATGCATTTCAGTATGGCATAAAAGTTTTTATTATTTTCTTTTTCTTTAACTTTCATAGTTTCTGATATTCCACGTAGTTATCATTCCACTTAGTTACATAATTTGTCTTTGTACTTCTGTTTTCTTCTAAGTACAAATATAGGGTGAAGTGCAAAACTGTCCCTTTTGTTGAGACATATCAAGAGTGTCAAGTGACCTCAATAATATAAATTTCACTGCCACTCATTTAAGCAAATGAGTGGGATTTTTCATTGAAATCATATGAATTATTGCACGATATTATGTCTCTGATTATTTTCGCAGCTCTATGATTACCAGGTAGAGTTCAGTTAGTGGTGGACCAAACAAATGAAGAGAGCGACGCCACCAGCACAGAGGACAGCGTTTGACTATTGCCGAAACCAGACGGTTCCTGCCCTGCCGTGATACTGTGGCTGCATTTGAAACCGAAGCTTGTGCAGCATTACAGGCAACTGCATATCAGCTGCTATTAATACGGAGGAGTAGGGCCTTTCTTGTAACTCCACAAACTTTTCAAAGCAGTTTGACAAATAATCACACACATGATCACAAGAAGCAACCTTCTTAAAGAAAAATAACTAAAAGTGAACAATACAGTCATATTAAAAATGTATGTATGCCTCAGTGAACATAATAAGAGAGGGTAAAGTCACATCATGAGGTTATGGCAGGGGTGCAAGAATGGATGATAGGCTTGCCACTGTGTCTGATTACCATCTAGTACACCCCATACCAGACTGTGTGGGGGTGAAGGCATGAGCACCAAGGCTTGAGCTATCACCCACGCTCTATTGTCTTTCTTTATGCTCCTGCGTACAGCTGTGAATGCTCTAAAGGCTCTTGCTGAGCCATAATTAGTGTGGTTTTGTTCTGAGCAAATGATGCTATTATGACAGAATAGTTGTGGTGCACTGGGGAAATACAAGAAATTATAAATCACATACAATTCACTGAACACATGTCTGTCAATAAATCACACTCAAAGAAAGCCATAATAACCATGTATGTTTCTGTTCTCTGTCTTCCTGCTGTTTCTATGATTGCAGGCTGTTCTGGTACACACAGCAGAGACTGTGCGTCTCCGGTACTTCATGGACTTGTTGCTGCAGAGTAGACAGCCGGTGATGCTTGTGGGGAATGCTGGAGTGGGAAAGACTGCACTTGTCAGGAACAAGTTAGACTCACTGGCAGAGATTTACATGAATATATAACTATCTTCCAACTACTACACCACCTCCTTCATGCTGCAGGGTGAGTGGGCTTTTTGATTGTTCAGTAACATGGAGATCCACATCGAGTAAACTGTAGCACCATCTACTGGTGCTAGTTTCATCCAAAAAGGAAGTGGGAGACAGAGCACCCACAGGAATTATTGCAATTATTACCTCAATCGCATGACATCCCCATGTAGCCTTATTTAATATATCTTTGTATGGGTTAGGTAACTTTAAAGAGGTCGGCGTTGCTTTTTGTTGCTCATGTGTGATTTATTTTGCTTTCTCTTGAAGGGATCCTGGAGCGACATTGAGAGAAAAGGACAGGCAGAAGCTACCACCCTTTAGGCAACAGGGGTCCACGCTCTAGATTATATGAATCTGCCAGTTGTTGCAGCCCTGACTCACTTGATCACCAACATCTGGATTATAAGCACTGGTGAGAATATCCAAGACGTTTGCCAGTACTGGTGTGTTTGTGTTTCATTTGACAACATAAATCATTTGATCAAGTTATCTTTTTTTTTTTAATTAAACCAAGACTTCTGCATTTTTGTTGTCTGTAGATATAACAGAAACTGACCCTAAAGGAAATACATAATGTCCAGTGTGAATCTAATATCAACCCAGCACTGCAGGTTTGTTTGCAATTAAACTTGCCCTTAAACTTTGAATTCACTGATTAAACTTTTTGCTTTACCAAAATTGTTTTTATTACAACCACCCGTGTAGGAAGAGTTACGGTATGACACATACTAGCATAATATGTTTCTTAATATAAATCTAAATATAAATTACCTGCATAGATTAAAGTATCTGTGAAACAGTAGACATTGTTATTTTACGACGTCATCTTCGTTTATACCTGCAGAAACTTTCCAGAGTGTATTTCACAAATGATAATGACATTTGCGTTATCAAATACACCACCTCTGATGTGCGCTGTTTTTCAGGATTTCAGGATTTCTGTGCATGTGTGAAAGAAGCTCAACATTCTTAGTCATGTGTTTGCAGAGCAGAGTATTAGCATGGGGAGAAGCATTATCAGCCTTACAATTCCACCGACCTTCAAACTTCTTCTTATTTGGCTGAATAAATTAAATCCTATGATGTACCATTGCCATGGGAAATTCTAGATTCTGACTGGTTGGAAGAGGTGGAGTAACTTTGCAGTAATGTGTGGCTAAACCAAACAACTATGACATGTTTGCCATTTGAAATAAAAAAAAACCCACAAAATGAAAACAGATGTAACAATAAACCATTTATCTATGTCTGCTATGGGACATAACTGCCGATGAAGAAGAAAGCTTCAGACCACATCTAGGAGTGGGGCCAATCTAGGGTTCTAGGCCATGACATCCAAGGACCTCAGAATGCCAGAAAAACCCTCAGGTCACATCTTAAGCCGGCACTTCAGGGTTTAATAATCTAAAACTCATAAAAGCATGGTGTGTATGATCTACTACTTTTCGGTTTTGGTGTTTAGCTCACTTCGAAGAGCAGTTGTCTGCATGCTACAGGTTCGCTGGTTCAACTCCTGGATACATGTCAAAGTGATTTTGGCCAGACACTGAAACACAACATTCCCCTGGTGTTTGCTACCTAATTGTAAGTAGCTTTAGGTGAAAGTATCTTCTTAATTTGATATAGTTTAGAATAATTCATTTTGAATTATTTTTCAATTATTTATGTTAACAAAAGTCAACACACAGATGCTAGAAGAGAGTGAATCTTTTTACCTTTGGTTAGTCGTCAGTCGTAAGTCCTGAATTAGCTTGTTCATCTGTCATAGATCTACGCAGTTGTCCAAAAAGTATAAAAACACATCAGCTAGACACACAGCTTTACTGGATGGAATATGTTTTAAATATTAAAGTGTTTTTTGTGTTATTGAATCAGGTGTGTGAGCTCAGGTTCAGACCCCCACACTGCTTTATACCAGAATGAACTGTTGGTGATGTTGAGATTTTTTGCTGATCTAGTCTGACTAAAGCTCTCAGTCTAGTCTGCTGGGTTAATTCTACACAGATTTTTTAAACTGGTTGTGTTTCTCCAGAGACACGTCTTAGTGTTTGTAATGAACTTTCCTTCATCTGAGGCTCAGATGAGACTTTGCTTTGATCATCTGTGTTATTCAGGGCGTTCTCTTTTCTTAGCCTGTGTAAAGATAGCACCGGTCTGTCACTGTTGTGGCTCCATGAGTCCTGCAGAGTCTACGCAGACAGACTGGTAGATGTCCAGGACCTGCATCTCTTCCAGACACTCCAGAGGGAGACTGTGCACGAATGCTTTGAGGTGAATTACAGGTTCTGATAAACAGTCTAAACAGTTTGCGGTTCTTCACCTTCAGATAACAACACTCCCAAAATATTTAAATGATTTATTAGGCTTGTACCCGTTCAGGGACTTGAGGATAAAATGGTGACAATAAAACCACTCCTCTGTTGCCTCCTGTGCCCCTTTCACAAACTGGCCTGTGCTCAGGTTCATCCTCATACACGTCCTTTACAGCTACAATGAGCTTAAACCACCATGAATCTGGTGTTTGAAGATGCCACAGAACATGTGTCGGTATACAATAACCAACTGTCACATTCTTAAAACAATTATAATAATCATTTTTAACTTCTAATATCACTTTTTTGCAGTATTTTAGTCACTGGGGATTGGTTGAATTAATAGCTGCGAATACAACCCCACAAATTCCTGGAGGGACTGACTAAAGATGACATTTTTAATAGCACTAGAATGTGCAACCTCTGCTCACATTGACAGCAAAAAATTAAGAACATTTGAAATGCAATCTAGTATGTTTAAGCCACAAAAGCACAGCTGCTGTATAATATTATTAAATATGTTTGACAAGCTGAATAAAAGGAGCCAAACTGGGGGGTCAAAAGGAAGGAAATTCTTGTCTCAGGACACAAGTCTGCCATCCAGCTAGTCTTTGAGCCAGGGCCTCTGGTAGCGTCACCGTCTGCTCCAGCCAACTGGGACTGTGGCTGCTTGTCCACATGCCAAGCTGCTGAACAGAATGCTGCCAATTATGGGTCATCTTTTTGGATACATCTGCAATATATATATGAGCTGGTTTGACTTTCGCTGTGTATCATTTTTGTGCTCAGGTATGTTGTGTGCATTTGTTTAGGTGGCACTGTGGTTGCTTCCTGTGGGCAATGCCCTTCATGTTAGGGCCCGTCATTTTCCAGCCGTCACTGACTGGCTAATCGCAAAAGTCAGATTTTGGATGACATGATTATGTAGTGGCAGCCTACAATGCAATATTACTGCAAATAACAGTGTTAGCGGTTATATACAGTATCTGCCCCAGCTCTGCCACGTACTCCCATATTCTAGACTGAGTTAGATGTTAATGAACACTTTCTAATTACTACAGTGCAGCTGGATTAACTTTTCCATAGATCCCTCATCATTAGTTTTCAGCTGAGGTACTGACAAATTGCTGAACACATGCCTAGAGACTCACTGTGAGTGCAGGCATATCATTGTTTTCCATCATAGCAGTGGAACGATTGCAACCAAGGATCATTTATGTTAATGAGAGAAGAGTGATTAGGCACATAACGACCCTCTAAGGAGGCACAGCTGTCACAACCAGAAAGTGTCATCACATATGTGAACATGTGCCAGGCCATTACTTTTTCTGCGTGTAAATCTGTCTGTGTGTAGAAGTTCATTGGGTGTAGAAAAAATATTTTGTCATCAAAGCTCTCAGACCTTAGAAATAGTGATGCTATTAGAGAATTAGTGTTTATTAATGGTAGCTGGGTCAACTTAGCACAACCAATCATTTATAAATGAGGTGGAGTTGAGTAGTGGCTGTAGCTTATGTAGACCAGTATCTAAGTATGGAGGTTGTGCATCGTTGTAGAAATAGATAAGTACTCAGAGGAAGGACGTAATAAATAATAAAAATAATAAAATAGAAATTTGTAGATACAAATAGGACTTCATATTAGCCTAGTTAAAGGTATTGTGCATTAATAACAAAATATTTTAAAATGTTAAAACTAAACACTATTTAAGACCTTATAACTAAAGCCATTTATAATTATTTATCTTCTTAAAGAGGCAGGAATGCAAGAAATGAAATGATCATTTATTTAAAGTTAGAAATGCACAAGCCACTAATAGCTGTTACACAAAGCCAATCAATGAAAACTTCTCAAGTGAACATAACATGCTTTGTCAAAAAGCATTATGTCAGATCTTAATTAATAATGATTTTTTTCCTACTGGCTCCACAATCAGTAACAATGGCTTTTTGTGAGTTATGGTTAGGTTTGATCCCTGTATTCTCCACTCATTTGTTTTTGCTTTAATTGATCGCTAACTGTATTATTAATGGAGGCTGTGTGTCATTGAGCACCATATGATGAATATTTTGTAGGTATGTAGCACAACAGCCGCTGAAGACAGTCTCTAGAAAGTTGGAAGATATCAGAGATAATGTAAACAGTGCGCATGTTTTACAAGCAGAATGTCAGTGGTCCAAACACATTATTTTCACAGAGGTTTCAAAGCCTAATCATTCCTGCTAGCTGCACCTAAATTTCAGATTGAGTAAGTCAGGGCCAGCCAAGTAAGGTGGCAAAACTTGTAGATGAATTCAAAATTTATGAAGATAATATTTCAGCCCCCATCAGGTTGGGGATCTTAAACTCTACTCAATCCAGCTCACCCTGTCCTCTCCTCTCCCCCCCCCTTCGTCTGCTTATTTTTTACAGCCTGCTGTCCAAGAATCCATCAGTCTATTCATGGCCTACGTTCACACCAGTGTCAACCAGGCAAGTGAAAAATACCAGCGCAATGAGAAGAGGCACAATTACACCAGCCCCAGGAGCTTTCTCCACCAAATCACCCCGTACAAAAATCTTCTGGACAAAAGCTGGACTCAGCTCCAGCACAAGATGAACTGGCTTGACAGCCGCCTTCAGACACTTCAGACCACGGCTGCTCAGGTGAGGTCATTATTATGTACAGTAGAGGCTATATTAGGGTGAAAGGCACATATTTGTACATTTGTAAATGTGCATTATTTAAACAGGGTAGTTAGTTTTTTCCTGACATACATATATTACACATGTATGTATGTGTTACATTTTTATTTTAGGTAGAGCATCCTAGAGGCTGAGATGACTTAAAAAATCTGAATATTGGAGCTTTAATTAAAAAGATTGGACTAGAAACTGAGAGAGGCTGCCGATCTTGGGACACAAAAGTTTGCATACACCTATTTGACATTGCACTTTTCATACCACAGTGTATTATACCATTTACAACATTTTTGTGATTTTTGTCCTTTGTGGTCTCATATGCCCAGGTTTCTGACATTCAGGCAGAAGTTTCAGTCAAAGAGAAGGTCTGTGAAAATGACCTGGTCAAGGCAGACCCTTCACTGACTGCTGCTGTGGCAGCACTGGTCACACTAAACAAGGTGTTTAATTTAGCAAAACGAGACATAATTTCATCAGATATTCAGTTTTATATTTTTTTGTGTTATTATGTAAGATTATAATGGTTTCTAATTGTTTTTTGAGGGGAATCTCACTGAGTTGAAGGCCTTCCCAAACCCTCCAGCTGTAATCAATGTAGCAGTGGCTGTGATGGTTCTGCGTGGTCCCCGTGGTCGAGTACCTGAGGATCGGAGCTGGAAGGCAGCGCGGGCCTTCATGGGCAAGGTTAAGCTGTCATCATGTCAATCACATCTGCCTGATTAATGCCCATCTAATTTGTGTGTCAGCCTTGACCCTGGCCCTGCCCAGCATGTAGCCAGTGTTCATATTACAGCTCGGTGGATCTCTAAATGCTCACATGCTAGAAGAGCAAGTGGGTTTTTCAACCTCCAGTGGTCATTAGTGCAAGTACGGCCTCAAAAGGATGGTATTTTATATTTAAAAAGCCACAGGTTTATACTGTGAAATTGAGTGTTTATTTCTTAGAAGTATATATAGATATTTTTTTAGCATTTTCTATTGATTTATTTATTTTAATTATACAGGTTGGTTGCATTATTTCAATCTAAAAAAATGTTTACAGTACATACACATCTAAATGTGTTTAATTAGTTAGCGTCAGACCAGCGTGCTTGACTTTTAAAAATAAATTAAGTAAGAGTAAACTATTTGTAAAAACAATCCTGGAACCTCTGATTATGAAGGTACATGTAACTGACGGTAATGGTATTTTTTTATGTTATGTTTGGATTCCCTCAAATTGAAATGGTATTGAAGGGCATGCCCAATAACAATGCACACTGAGCCACTAAACATATTCCTTCATCATCTGAAGTGGTGCATATATTTAAAGGAAATAGTATATTAATAATAACAAAAGTTTGCATCCCCCACTTGATAAGTCAATTCAAACAATCTTTAAATAACTTCCGATGAAAGAATTGTTTCATCAGAAACAATGAAAAAAGAAACAATGAAAAAATGTTATACTCTTTGCTATTTTAAAAAAGGCAATGCAAACATTTTGACCCAGATGGAAGTCACTGAGTCGAAAAAACAAAAGTTCCTATTTGTGTCAGATTTCCATTATCTGATTTTATTTGTCTCTCTAGGATCTCCATGTCAGTCCCTGAAGCCTAACGGCTCAGTTTGAAAGGGCTACAGCAGAGAAAATCAGTTGTCAGGAGGAGGTGACACAGAAAGCAGCACGTGGAGCTGGCCAACTGACTGACCCAAGGCTTGGAGGTAAACACGGAGATGTAGAGGGGTTTGGTGTCATTGAGGGTGATCTGGCATAAAGTAAACTGTCAATTTGTGGGAGGCGTGCGGAGAGGCGCTGGTAGTCGAACTGCATGAGTAATCTTCACTAGAAGTTGTTATGTCCTGGCAGAATAGCTGTATGAGTAGATCAGGCAAGGGGCGATTTTACAGCCTGGCCCAGCAGCATATTGTGCACTTGTGAGACAGGTAGAGAGGGCTGCACCACAGCAAACGCATGAGTGAACTGGGCAGCTGACTGGCTGAACACTTTCCAGTTGGAGAAAGGAAGAGAAATGGCAGGGACACTACACTAACACTGTTCTCGGTCGGGGCAGTGGATGGGATGTATGCATATGTAATGTGTGTATGTTCTGTGTACACCACATGATCATGTGTTACTGACCAAATGTGGGTGAAATATATAAATGTGTAATAACATTTGTTTTTTAAAAGATTAAATTCAACCGTTTTGGTTTCTGTGTATGCCATTTTTCAGGCTTCAGTATCTGTAATCTTTATGGATGTTTATATATATATAAAAAAAAAAGACCATATCGGTGGCCATTCGACTTTCTTATTGCAGAAAATAAATGTGGTTTCCATGGAACAGCTTGGCTTTTAAGCATATCAAGATAAATGTTTTGTCTTTATGGCATTGACCTGGAAGCAATAGTGTTCAGACTAATAAATCAGGCCGTCTATATTTAATCATTAACTTACCTCAAAGCCTCAACAGCTGTTGGAAATTAACAATGTCTCACCCCAGACTGAGTGATATTACAGGCAATCCATAATACATTAGAGTAAAATTATAGTGATTTTTAACTGTCTGAGAATTTATTATGTGACATATTGTAGATCCACAGCCCCTTGTAAGAAAATGCCACACATGATTTATTGTTTTAAAGCTGTCACAGTTATAGTATTGAAGGTTTAAATGAATTCTAAATTGATGCTGAGTGAATCTACAGGCAAACTTCCAAGGCTGTTCTAGAGAATTGTGCTTGGACGCTTTGCTGCTTACTTCTTAGTTTAGAACAAATACATTAAGTACAAGTTGCCTAGTGTGTACCTGCCCCTAAGGTGAACATTCCTCTGATATAAGTCATTATTTTAAAGTGTTTTCTGAAGCTTTCATGTTTTCCGTGTTTCTGCATTTTGTTAAAAGCATATTGAGCCTTGGTGTTTTTATCTTGCAGTCAGATAAGAAGCATCAGTATAAAAAGCAGCAGAAAACCCTGTGTGGTAATGTCCTCCTCACCTCAGCATTCGTTTTAGCAGGCAGTGTCGTGTGGAGCTTCTTAACACGTGGGTCCCTTTCCTTCAGCTGCATCAAACTGTACACTATTTACTTTGGACTTATTTTTATGAAGTAAATGTGAATTCAGTGAACTAAGCCTTGTTCTATTACTCCCAGTGCTTCCCTTAGAGTGACATCATTTCTTCATTTCTGTTCCAGCTTTCTGTACCCTTGACAGACGGCTTGGATCCTGTCCTCATGATTGCAGATGATGCCACTGTGGCTGCCTGGCATAACCGGGGCTTGCCAAATGATAGGATGTCCATTGAGAATGCTGCCATCCTGACCACCAGCGAGCATTGGCCACTCATCATTGACCCACAGCAGCAGGGCATCAAGTGGATTCGAAAGCGACTGGGCTCTAAGCTGAGGACGGTGCAGCTGGGACAGAAAGGGTAAGAAGGAGCAAACTATTGTCTGTTTGAAATCACAGCGTCCTGTTGTAATATGTCAGCGAGTGCTAACCATACAATTTAGCTTGTTTTTTTTTCTGCTGTGATGCTGCTGATTTAACAGATATTTAGATATTATTATAAGAGCCTGTAGTGAAACAGTTTTCATAAAAAATCTGCCAGAAAAGGGAGATCTATTCCTGGAGTCATTCATAGAGTACATGAAACATCCAAGCAGCTCACCAATAACAAATGCTGTGTTGTCTTCATTTTAAACATTTTTAATCAATTAATAAACAAGTTGAAATGCCCTCAACTGTTCACAATACATTTGTGGCGTGAGACAATAGTCGCAGATTTGCCAGAGGGTTGAATCTCACTGAGCAATGAAACACCAGAAAGACTGACTGAGCGTATTAGTATTGGCCACTCTTGCCCACTATAAATGAATTTGCGGTGTGTGTGTTCTGACTCCTTGATGTCCACATATTGATTGGCCCCTGAAGACTAGTGATAGATTTAAATTTGTGTGTTCATATTTAGATGAATATTGAACACCTGAGTCCCACTGTAAAAGCTGAATTGAAGACAGTCATGGAAATGCATAAGGACTTCGATCTCACGTTGGCTGGCACGTAACACACCAAATTCAGTCACCCTCTATCATTATGGCAAACACCGCTCTGCTTTAATAATTTCAATTATTTGTTGGCATTTGTCTGCATTTGTTTATTAGAAAAAAGAATGTCTTACACTGCTGCCCACTGTAATCCCCTTCACATATAATAGTGGAACTCAAATAGCTGCTCTGTAATTACCTTTGTTCAGTTACCAATTATCCTCAACATGCAAAATCTAGCAAATCTTCTGCACACATAAATGGAAAAGACTTTCTGTTTTGAAGCTCCCCAAAAATTTATTTTTGAGAATGTTGGAACATGTTCACCGAATTCTTCTGAGGTCCTGTCTGTCCACACGTAACAATTCATCATAGTAAATCTGATTATAAGTTTATCCCTTGTAGATGACCCACACACTTGATTCTGTCGATGATTAATATAACCTGCTGCAACAACCATGATGGATCTGGTAGGGCTCCACAGCTGAAGTTCATTAATAATTGGAATGTTGTAGAGTGTGAAGTAATGAATACTAATTATTCCTTTCATGGCTGACGGAAGACTACAAGCCAATCCATCAGCAAGGACTTTAATTTGGTGGAGTAATGGTTCTATCAATAGTACATTAATTCTGGCTTGTGAAGATATAGAGTTGAACCAGACCCAGGCCATGAGGAACCTGTGCTGTAAAACTGGGGCCTGGCCTGACAACCAAGGGGCAATTAGAGAAAAATGAAATGCCACCAGGTTCGTCAAGCCAGTGCTAATTTAATTGAAATGCAGGAATAGATAAATATTGGCTGTTGTGGTGATAATCTTTCATATTTATTCAAGATTATTTGTTCAAAGTGTAAGTGAAATTTGGAGCCATAGTGAAGTTTGTTCTTCTGTTGATTTTTCCATACGTGAAAAGTGGAAAATCAATGGATCCACTGGATGCACAAAAACAAAAGGTTGGTTTCAAAATACAGAGCGTTTGCTCTTTCACAGTGAACGTTTCCTGTAGGTTCATAATTATCAATGATTTCAAAACTGTTTCATCTAATCAATGGAGTCAGAAAACCTTTTCTCTTTAGGACAAAACCAACTAAAACAGGTTCATCTAACTTTGTTTTTATTAAATTATTTGTTCCGAAGTTCCGAAGCTGATTCGATTTTATTCATAGCATTTTCTGACTTCCTTTTCTTGTTAGAGTTAAGGTCAAGAATAAATAAAAGCAATAAAGAGCAGCTCAGGTTCTCCTGAGATCAAGGAGAACGAACATCTTTAAAAAGTAAAAGTCTGGGACACCTCTTGTCTTAATAACAGACAAACAACTCTGGACACTGATTAAGACACTAGTTTGTTGAAACGTTAGTCCAAGTGGTTTGCACCAGTAAAAGCAGCAAACGTTTTGATGATCAATGTTATGATTATTTTTTATGCTGATGACCATCTCATAAAGAGACTTTCTCAAAAACCTCTATCTGATACCGTAGTTATACCTGTTAACCTTTCAATAATTCTCTATGGTAATAAGAAAGAGTTCTTTCTCTAAAACAAAATGGTCATTGCAGCTTTTGTTGTTTATTAATTGCATCCCTTCATGATTTTTCCTAAAATAATGTAAAAATTCAGTTTTTAATATATTCATTATTAGATTTTGTTTTATATTCTGGTTATTCAGGTACATTCAGACTGGAAGAACAGCTCCTAGGACAGGTAGTGTCTCAGGAAAAGGCCTGACCTGGAGGCCTTCAAGGTGAACCATTAAGTATTTAATGAACCATATAGACAGTTACATACTTAGAGTGATTTTTATTATGTTTTTTGTTCATTATATGACAAAAAATAAATAAATTCTGAAAACCTTTTTCCATGTTGCCGAAGTTGGAGCCGACAGCACAACAGAACTAATTGAGGACTGAGCTAAAGCGGTTGGAGGACGACCTGTTAAGCCACCTCTCTGCAGCCCACAGTAATTTTCTTGGTGATATTTCTCTGGTGGAGCAACTTTGAGCAACACCAAGACCACAGTCGCTCACATTCAGTTATTCAACCAAGAGAGGCAACTCAGTTGTCCGACGGTAGTCGAGTGCCCGAGTTTTTGTGACTCAAGTGTTTTTGAATGTCACACAACAGCAAGCGCCTCATTTTATTACATTAGCTGCAAATGATGTGTAGTTAGTAATATGTGTAATGAGAGGGTTTTGGAGCATGACTGAGAGCCTAATAGCTCATTTTGTGCAATTGCAACACACAGGTGGTGGAGGCCAGAGAGAACGAGACAAAGATCAACGAGGCTCCAGAACTATGCCGCCCAGCAGCTGAGGGAGCGTCACTCCTCTTCTTCATCATCAGTGACCTCAACAAGATTAACCCTATGTACCAGTTTTCTCTCAAGGTGACACCTTTACCCTGAACTGCCTTCAGGGGTCCACGTCCGTTTTTACAGAATGTAAACAGAATCCACTTTGACCAATTTTCAGTTCCTTTTTTTTTTTTTTACAGTGCTGATGTTTCTTGTTGTGGTTAAACCTTTTAGGTGCAGCACTACCTGTACAAATATTCTTAAACGTATGCCTTTATACTAGAATATATTGTTTTGTATTTTGTTTCCAGTCCAATATATCTGCCAACATAAGTGTATTCCTTATGATGACACTGATCCTCCCTTCGACTGTGTTCCAGGCCTTTAACTTAGTGTTTACCAAAGCAATGGCGCATGCAGAGCGGCACGAGGATGTGAGAACCAGCGTGCAGCCTCTCACGGAGGCCATCACCTACTCTGTATTCCTGTACACCAGCCAGGACCTGTTTGAGAGAGACAAGTTAACCTTCTTGTCACATACAGCCTTCCAGGTGAGGGACTCAGGGCCGCCTCAAAGGTGGGGCCTCCTGTCATCCTCATCAATCAAAGTACTTTTCTGCCCCCACATTAACTTCAATTAAAAGCAGTCAGCAGAACCATACGCTGCTATTGATTACCTCTCACACCTTGCTCCAAGGCTGCTGTTCAGACAGTTGGTTCTGACAAGGGGGTTGGTTCTGATGGCATAATGCAATTATCTGTCATTGCGCCAACTGTTTTCGTCTTAGAAATTGCAGTGAAGGCTGTCCTTCATGTGGTTATTTCACATTCAAAAGGCAATTTCTGTTTGAGTTTACTAAATACGTTTGAGTTTTCTTGCAGCCCTCGGTAGTTGTGGAAATTATTAAAAAGAGATCTTACAAACTACTATTGGTCCTTCCCGTCAGATTCTAGTCAAGGTGGACCTGGCTGATGCTCAGGAATTTGATTGTCTTTTGCATTTTCCCGTGGAAGGTACCAAGTCAGTCCTGTGTTCTTCCTCTCTGCACATACATTAAGGTACAATGTAAGCTGCTAACATATGAATGGGCATATGTATAACATGCTGAATGGGCAATAGACACCCGTTTCCATCACTAAGAATGGTCTTGCAACATCTGTGATTTGGATTTAGACAATGTCTATAAAGGAGGACTTCAGTGGACTAGACGGAGACATAGAGATTTCACTGAAGCACTGGAGACGGATTATTGAATCCCTATTTCCTGAAGGGAAAGAGTTCCCCGAGACTGCAAGAATAAAAGTTCCTTCTCAAAGCTCAGAATTACCTGTGCACTCAGGTGTGAAAATCACCAAAATGCACAAAAAAATGTGTTTGTATTAAACAGTAGGTGACTGCTGCCAGTTTGGAGGTTTACAAGTTGAATGAGGACAGTGGGCCCTCGACTGCCTTTTTTTAATCCTCTCACCTGGAGTGAATCCACTCAAGGATTGAGCCCTTGGGACGGGCCCGGAGGTCAAAGAATCCTAAGGAATGCTTCTAAACTAGGCCACTGGGTCATTGTCCAGGTACTGAATAATACAGTTTGGTGACTAGGCAGTTATAGTGGCTTCAGGCAGCTTTTCCAGCCAGCCTAATGCACCTAATGATATTGTCTCTTCCCCTGAGCCATGGAAATAAACTCAATTTGGTTCAATAAAAGCCATAATTGGCTAAATCAGCTCCATAAGTGGCTCTTTTAAAGGGATAAGCCTACAGCTAAGTGAATTACGGGATATTTTCTTAGTTATTTCGAACATACAGCTGGTAAATAATATTTGTCAACTTTTTTAAATCCTTGTGATATTTATTTTAGAATGTGCAGCTAATGGCTCGCTGGCTGCCCTCCCTGGAGGTACTTCTGGAGTCAGGGATGGACAGTCACCCACCCACACTGCAGGGTTTTTATCACTGGGGAACCACCTCCGGGTCATGAGACGCATGTAATCCCCAGAGACAAACCACAGAACGCCATCAAAATTAGCGATGAGCCTCCCGCTGGCGAGAATGCTCGTCTGTGTGCAGCTCTAAACAACGTCAGTCAAGTGGGTTGAAAATATATAACTCTTTCTAAGAGTGCATCTTATTAAGAAAGCCTTCTCTATATTTAACTTGCCTTATATTTTTATATTTCAGGACACTCGACATTTGCTCCAGAGAACAGGACTTACTCTGCTTCTATTCTTGTGTTACGGAAAATCGTAACTTTGGTCCTCAAGGCTGGAACCACAACCACCCGTCCAGCACTGGAGAAACAACACCAAAGTATTTTGAAGACTTCATGGGACTGATGAATAAAACTTTGAGATTGTTTTTCTACTACTTTTTAGGCAGCGTTAATTTCAGTGTGTGCAATGGCATCTTTGTCAAACAGAGATACTGAATTACTGAACAGTGTCTCCAATTACTTGGTTCCACAATTTGTAGAAAATGTTCTCACCCCCCCTTTTTTTCACATTTCTTCTCTTTTAACTATTAACACACAACCTATAATTTAGCTTTATTTCATGAAGACAAAAATTCCATTCTTGGGGTGCAGCACCCCTAACCCCTAATGCATTTCTCTTAGAACCCCTATTACTCTGGTCACAACCAATTATGTCTCCTAGGTATTCTGCCCTCCAAAAACGAATGTCCTTCATTATGTTAACCAAACAGTAACCTGTATGTGCGTATACAGAGAATTCATTAGGAGGGCAATGAAGCGTTATCCTAAATGTAATTACATGCAGCCAATGTGACAGTTCACAACGCTATATAAGTGATCACTGCAATTAGAGCTGATGAAGGAAGCAATTTGCAAAACAATACAGGTACAAATGATTGTGAACCTCCAGCTTTTGTAATTTGTTATGAATCACAGGTTCTTTTCTTCCTCCTTCACCCTCACAGATCATAATCTCCTGCTGAAAAAAAAAGACGCTTCTGTCATACATTAGAGCAGTGTGTGTAAAGAAACATAATTCTGTTATATTTCCCTACTGTAATCATTATTAAAATGCTCGGTTGGTAAGAGATCATATAGTTGCTGCTTGAAGTTTCAAAGATGTGGGACATGGCAGATGAATAGAACAACATTTACAGAAAACTAAAATGTAGATACAGTGAAAACTATTTTTAAAAGCCTTTGCTATTTGTCTCCATATTCCACAATGCTCCAAACTATTTAATGACTGCATTGTTATTATATTTGCAGTTGTATTAGTTTACAAACTGTGTCCATGCAGGTGCCTTGGGAGTATTTGAGTTATGGTTTTGGAGAAATCGTGTATGGAGGACATGTGATGACTGGCATAGAAGAATGTGTGAGACATATCTGCAAAATGTCATGCATTCAAAACTGGTAAGTTGTTATGCATGTTGCTATGTAAGAAATTGATTTTCTTTTTAATTTTTTTCTTTAGTTTGTTGTCCATTGAACCATTTCAATAGAATGTAATGTTAAGTGTATTAAATGCAATTAAAAAACATTAATTTCAATAGGGACTCAGAGTTTGGAAAGGTTGCATTTGAGTGTACAGCATAAGAAAGAAAATCTGCAAAGATTATTATTTCTTTCTTTTTTTTTTTGTTGCTGGCGTTCTCGTGGTAAAGGGCGCCCTCTTGGGGTGTAGACCTGAGCAAAAATATGCAGACCTCCATGAAAAGAAGACACACGTCCTTTATAATAGATGCTTCAAATCTGTGTGTATGTAAGAATCACCAATAACAATAAATTAAATATTCATTAATATTCATCACTAAATTTTAAAACTCACTAGTTCATGGGTTTCGGTCTTCTCCATTCACGTGCCACACTGGTTTCCACCGTTATTTTGACGAGCCCTCAGACAATCTTTTTTGGAGTCTCTGGGAACTGCAACCACAGGATTCCTCCAGAGTGGAGGCACCAGCTCAGGCCGCAGGAGAGAATGTATACACACGAAAGACTATCACTAAAAAAACATCACTCATATACCTGCATACATGAATAACCTCACCACGTTTATATTCTCAGGTCAGTTCAGGTCAAGTCTGTCACTGAAGTCATTCTTCAAAGGATTCCGGAGGAGAAGAACATGGTCACTAAAACCACAGAGCAAAACCCCTACAATTTATTATCTTTCCAGAAGTGTGGACGCATGAATCTTCTGCCAGCAGAAGTAAGAAGTCCCAAAGTGAGCTGGATCTTTGCCTGAAGATACAGTTTACTGTGACATTTACTGTTGGAAAAGCTGACATATTCAATATGCTTATGGAAGATTCCTCTCTGACTGTAGGGAGAACTCACCATCCCCTTCGATTGTAGAGACTCTGCAGTCTGTACAACGATCCTGTCCCAGAATCCTGGTCCAGACTGGTTTATCCCTCAGCAAAACAATGGCGAATCATTTTGTAAAAATATGTCTTTATTACTCAGTGTGGTATTATTAATGTATGTTTTTATTATGGCATCTCTTATGCTTCCTGTGACACACTGTGTTGTGTCTGTCTTACTTAAAAATATTCAAACATAAAGCCAACAAAAGGATGACCCAGACAGATGAACAACCTTTTAATTATGTCCAGTGTTAATTAATCACTATTTATTTTGTAGGTTTACTGATCTAATGTGTAGCTGGCATGAGCTGGACAGCTGGACTTTTGGCTCCAAGGACACTTCAACCCACAACCCTTTCTCACAAATGAGGTTAAAGTCTGTAAATAATTACTAACACCAGAAATATTAACATGCAAAGTTCTTTTTTTTTTTTTGCGCAGCTGTTATGCAGAGTATTGTTCTCAAGAATCATTGGCCCTTGGATAAGATGATGACTTTGACTGCGGATCTAACAAAAAGACTAAAGATGACTTCAGACGTCCACCACGGGAGGGTTCCTACGTCCACGGACTCTTCATAGAAGGTCAGATCAGCCCTAAGTCTCCCAAATGCATATTCTGCTGTACTAAATTACATAGATTTTCATCATTTGTTTCAACACATGCCTTAGTAAAATGTGTATCTTTATCATTTGTCCTGCTAGGAGCGTGTCGGACTCCTTGGTCTGGTGAAATCTCAGAGGCGATTTTGAGGTATCTGACCCAGGCAAAGCCGGTGGTGTATGTTTTACTGAGGAGCATAAGCCGAGGACTACTTATGAATATCACACATGTATTTGGACAGCCGTATGCCAAGACGATGGTGGTAGCAGTGGCTCTGCTGCTCTGTGTCTGACACATTATGGCGAGCAGTGAGTTCCCACATATTATAGATATTGCCATATTTACCAACCAAGATATTTGTAGACAATATTAAACCTTGAATGATTTTGCTTTGTATTATTTTTAAATACAAATCAGCACATACACACTCATAATCTTTAGAATTATTGTTAACTGTATCCAGTTTTGTTTGTAGGCACCAAAACTGACATTTGGGTGTATTAGGTTTGTGTTTTTTTCAAAGGCAAAGTGGAAACAGGGAGCGGAGATACATGCTCAGCCAGGGTTAAACCTGTTGTGTCTGTGTCCGACACTGTTGAACTTCTCCCTTGAGATGGTTCAGTCTGGGCATGATTTGTTGGGAGCTTATGTCTCTATTTTGAACCATGAAATTCTGGATAGAGAGCATATTTTATTGGAAGGTCAAGATTAAAAAAGCTCTCTGGCTGCCCTCTACTAACTGAATGATACACAATGCCGTCTGAGGCTTCCCGAGCAGAATTCCCAGGAGATGATGTGCATGGTCGCTATTGACTTTTAAATGAGGTGCATTTGACATTGACCTTTTGTACGGCAGAAGCAGAATACTAACAGACTAAGTGTAATTCATTCAGCTCGGGCTGTTGGAGAAAGCTATTCAAAGACACTGATAGCTTTCTATGAGAAAGCAACACATTAGATTACCCATCCTTTATCTGTCCGCACTCTCTGTTAGCATCTGATTAAGTCAGTATGAAGCAAATAAAACCTTTAACTTTGAATTAGTTTAAAGAAACGCACTCTTCGTATCTAAAATGTTGTCTGTTAAAAGTGATAAAATTTTACTGGATTGAAAACCGAGAGGTCGACTGTATTACGCGCACGTGATGATTCACATGGTTTTAAAGTTTTTTCCGTGTTAGAGATACATGAATGTATTAGAGAAGCTCCAGAGTCAAGGTTGAAGTCTTGATGCTGCAAGTAGAGACAGAAAAATGTGCAAATGTAATTTCATTACATTTGTATCTTAAATGTTTTTTTTTTTAGATTTTGATTTTAAGATAAACAAGTGACATTATGAACAGGCACCGAATCACAGATTTCTTTTTTTTTTTTTAAGGGGGGCATCAGCACTCTTATCTTCTCAAATGAGATTTTCTCCAACACTAATAACTGCTGTGTTGCTCTTAATTTCTCCCTGCAGCCAAAGGGGCTGCAGACAGACAAGTGGAGGACGGTGGATTGATTCTTTGTATTGTATTGCACAGGGGAAATGAAGAACCAGTCTTCCTGTAGTTTCTCTTCATCTGCTATCTCTTCCCCTCATTAGCACGCCACAGCAGCGAGCCAGTCATTTGGTGACAGGGAAATGATACAGTGCTGGCAGTGTTTGGGAGGAAATGGCAGGGTACAGGGCCTGGCGCAGCAGGAGTCGTGCCACAGATAGTCATGTTAAAGGCCAAGCAGGACACCTGGTTAAGGCAGCAAGGGCATCTGGGTCACACCTCCGCCTCAAAGCACCCGAGGAAGACATTGTGTGCTGATGATTCTGTTATCCAAACATTGAACAAAGATCCGACTTTTGTATCTTTGGTAACACATAGATTATATGAATAATCAAGTTCAAACTGACAGCGTCATGACCAGTGCGGTTCTCCATAATTACATCTTTATCTTCCAGCCAAGTTACCTGCATTGTTCTAAGTTTATATGATCAAAATCAGCGTACATTTTTTAGAATTGTGTATTTACTCTTCCAGCTATTTCATTTATCGCCTGATTTGCTTTCCAGCAGAAATGAGCGGTGGGCCCCTACTGACCCACCATCTTTCCCGCTCTTAAGCAACATATTAATTATTAACACTGATGCAATTTACAGCAGCTAATGACATTGTAGAAAGTTCATTGCATGACAACATACAGTATCCAGAGACACTTTATTAGTAATTAAGATGATAATTATTGAGGTGGCAGTTTGACCTATTTACCTGCATTATAAAAAAAAATTTCAATGACAATGGAATTGTATCCTCTGAACATCGAAATGTAAATTCTTTAATAATTTTGTTTGGTGCCAAAACTGAACCACCCCTGGAGACATACTGAGCATAATAAGCTCTTTACCAGCATCACTTCTGATATCTTTGTATTAGTAACCCAGTTATAATGTAAGGTGATGTTATTGAATTCCTCAGCAATAGTTCATCTTGTGCTTTTTAGTTCTCCTCTGTTTAGTATAACCAACGTTAGCATTGCATCGTCTCATTGCTGTTGAAAGTGTTAGACAGCAGCACTCAATTAATTTTGAATGTCACAAACTTACTTACTAGTAGAAAAATAATGAATTTTACAACAACAACTCAGTGATGCTGAAAAATATTTTATTGCATGCACAGTTGACACTGGTGGTCAATCTATGGTTTGCCATATCATGCAGACCAACCAAAGCAGTGCGTACAAAAGACTTTAAATAAAACTGAATGAATATATACATAATTACATAATGTCTATAGAACAAATAAATAATGCTGAAATAAATAAGTCTCTCTCTTTCTCTCTGTTTTTCTCTCGTTCTTCTGTGTCCATTGGCACTGATAAAAATTCTGTTAAAACATATTCTTTTTTATGTTGTGCTATGGGCTTTAAATCCAAAATATACAAAATAAAATGTCCAGAATTTGATGTGAAATACCATCAATAATACTTCTCAACGCCTACTTAAAAAGTCAAAATAACAATAATGTAAATGACCAGTTAAATACTGTAAAAGAATAAATACTGTATGCACTGTATGATTACAAAAGTTGTAATGGTGTTAGAAAGCAAATAAGCAAATTTAATTTCTAAATGGCTTTTTTTCTTCTTTTGTCTTACAACATAATAAAACGTATTGTAACTCTATCATATAATTCTGAAGACAAGACATCAGCTGTTGCTCAGTGAGGACCTGAGTAACATTTGATGTAATTTAACAGGGACTCGTTTAAAAGGGTTTTTTTGTTGTTTTCAGTCACTGTGTCATTTTTTTAAAATGGCATATTGCCTTTCAATCTTTTAAATGCTTATTCCTGGTACCACTAACCTAAACCTAAAGCCAACATCTTCTTAAACCATAATTTATTAAACCGCAACCATCTGGTTTCTGTGATGGGAGAAGTAACAGAGAAGCAACAGCATGAACCTGCAGCTTCATTTAACTGATTGTCCGCAGCTCAACTGCACAGAGGTTCTTACTCTAATGCTTTTTAAAATATGCGCAATTAGGATTAACTTGAATGGGAATTTAATGGTTCTTGGCACTAACACTTACTATATTTGCTACGCAGAGACACATGATTTTTCATGCCCATCAAAACAACAAAGATATACAGGATACTGTATAAACTTTTCTAATTTTCTGCATTATTGTCTGTGAACTGTGTAATGTCTCCTCTAATACACTGCATGTTAAACAATACAAAACTGTATGGTATTAGAATTCTGCAATGTAAAAAAAGATAATGGAAACGTTAAACTTTTGCTTGTTTAACGGTCATTTTAACTCTTTATGTGTTCTTGATACTGTTTAGCAACACTCAGCTTGTTGTGCAGATGTAGCACGAACTTCCTGTCCTACATCAGGATCTAGATTTTGTCAAACTGAGTAAACAGAAGGTGTTTTAAGGGCTTGATAGCTGAAATACTCTTTGGTTCAATCTCATAAAACAACCCTGTGCTGCCAGTTTTATAATCAGCCTATAAACACAAAAATGCAAAACACATTATGAGTTTATCTGCATCTTGTGACATAATCATATGGTCTCATGTAGGACTTTGTTTAATATACTTTGATCAAAGTCAAGAATAAACCTTGTTTGTGTTTTTAATGCAGCTATTTCTTGGCTCGAAACCACCTCAACTGCTAATGGCATGAAACCCACCAACTCCTTCTGCAGGCTGTTGATTCTCCACAAAGTGGAGCTGTTGGCTTGTGTTCAGTTCTTCATCTGCCAACCTCTGCCATCTGTACTAAAAAACGTTAAGCAGCAGCCGGGTGGACGTTAAGGTCTACACTGATCAACATCTGGAGGATTAAACTGCTGCTGGGTTTCCTTGCCAACAGGCTGCAAAGTTAAAGTGCTTGCACTGCAGTTCTGCAGATGAACAACACTGGATGGGGCTGCTTTCACGTGTGCTCAACCAGGGATGCTGTTGTGAACCTACACAAATGCTGCTTTGTTAAACACTTTTTATTCCTGTCTCTGGTGACGGCTCCTGACTGAGCGGCTCCCTCTTGTGGTGCATCGGCTGCTGTCCCTCTGATTGCTTGACTGAGTCCTGAGAGAAAGATGAGACAGCCGTGGATTTGTTCCCGGCCATCCAACAGTGTGGCTGAGCGGTGACGAGCTCCTGTTCAAACACGAGGCTCCAGCCTGTGCGACAGTTCAAACAGAGTCTGCTGATTGTCGATGATGTGAAGATGATCAGTGTAGGCTCGCACCTCAGAGCTGCTCTTCTGTGTGATGCCATTTCCTGGAAAGAAAGATGATTTTACATACAGGCATCCATTGGTGATTACACACAGATTCATAATTTTTAGTTTTTAAGAAGCTAAATATAAAATGCTTTGCTAATTATAAATCTGTTTACCGCAATGAGGCATTTTAGTACCTTTCTAGCTTAATTCATAAAGTACAATATCATATAAGCATTAGACTGATTAAAGCTATTTTCATTGATTTTAATATAAAAGATGAATTGATCTGATTTGTTTTTTGTTTTTTTACTTTGTAAATATTTGTGATTTTTTCAGATTTTAAAATGCCATTACTTCACTGATTATAAGCAGACCATCAGATACTGACCCATGTGATCTTTCTGACACTGCCGGATGATCCGCACCGTGTCTGCAATCATGTGCTGCAAGTACAAATAGACACAAGGTTTTTTAAATCACAATGTTTGTACCCAAAAATATTAACTGAACTAGTCCAAACCAACTTACCAACTTTTCAAAATTCACCAGGTTATCATGAAATGTCTTGTTGCCTTCATGTATGAATGTTAAATCTAAAAAGACACAACTATTGTATTAGTATTTGCCAACAGGTACTTTATGTAAAAGTTAGTTTTTACAGTGTTCTCCCAGATTTAGCATGAGTGGTTATAAAGTCACAAAATAATGAGCGCACCTTTCAGTAACAGAGGAAGAAAAGGGATCTTTGGTGCCTTCATCTTCTTGAAGGAGTCTCTGTAGGCCTTGTGGTTCAGTGATGGATCCTGTGAAGACATTTTCGAAACAAAGTCTAATCCTCTACAGGGGAATATTTTTATATGCTTATGCAAACTTTGTTATAGCTTTATTATAGCACCATCAGGGACTAATAATCATTTTAAATGTCTGATGTTTGGGAACATCATCTGCCTGCTTCACCTCGTTTTCTCTGTAACAATGTAGATTTATGGCTGGTGTTTCTTGTGGGTTTCGCTCTTGGATGCACTTACCGTAACTGTCTCCAGCTCTGAAAACAGCTTTTTGAATTTCCCAGGAATTTTCTGCAGAAGTAAAATCAGGTTCAGATTACATTTTTCTAACACAGATTTAGGGTGCCAGTTGAAAAAAAACCTAACCTGTAACCAAGTGAAATACTTACCTCCCATGTCTGACTGAGGCGACTAACAGCTGCAGTATTCAGGCCCATTATAATGGCAAAGAAACAGTTGAGATTCCTCTGTGCTTTACAGCTATGAAAGAGCAACACAACATCCAACTGAGTCACTTCCTGGGGCACCTCTCATCAACACCAACATGCAGTTTATTGATTTTCCACTGGAGGGGGCAGCATTGCCATGCAGGTCTACAAATCTCCCCCTGATGATTAGAGCTGCTCCAACCATGTGAGAAATCCACGTGCACCAGATTACAATCAATACATTTAATCAAAAAAACATAAGCTACTAACTGGGCAGCAATCTTGATGAACTTCTTGATGAGTTGCACCCTTCTGCAGGGCGTTGAGCACAGCAGCACTTCAGTCATCACCCACAGCTGGATTTCGTTGCAGCGCTGCAGCAGCAGCTCCAGAGCCGCAGTGTGGTTGCTGTTGGCAGGCCGACTGAAAGTGAAATAGACCAGTTCTTGCTGGAAAAGAACATAAACTCATGATGTGAACAGAGCAGAGAATGTAATGATAGCATCATGTCCAGTGTCTTTTCAAATTACTTTTGACCTTTAAGACATTTACACCTGCCTTTTACAGCGAATATATTATGAATTGGGCTTCAAACTTTGGGACATACCTCATGTATTGAGTCAAAGATGGTCCAGTCAAAGCTGGTGAGAGCAACAGCTACATCCCATGTGTTTAAACTGAGCATGCAGGCGGTCCTCTCTTGCAGCTCCAAGTTGTCTATGAATGGGTTCTTAAAAGGAAAGACATATATGAGGCAGGGCTGCCAGTGCATCTCGATGTTTTTTTTACAGCAGATATTAATATATTCCTACCAGGACTTCACCCAGGTCCTTCCTGCATATGTGCAGCCTCCCCACCGGCCGTAAAGAATCCGAGAAAACTCTGTCCTGAGGCTGCAGGAGGAGCCTGCCTGCAGGAGAGAAGATGTCAGAATAGCATTAAAAATCCGTCTGGCAGCATGTAAGCAGGTGTCAGAAGTTAAAGATAAGACTGGCTGTGCCAAGCCCCACTCTAATGTAGCCAGTCACTTCAGTCACTGATAACAAATATTGATTTTACTAGACTGTAAATGCTTCTCCCGTTTGAATGTTCTCACAGAGGAGATATGTAAGTCAGTTCTGGTGCTTACAACTTCACACGTTATTTCAAGTATAAAATACGGTTGAAATAAAAAGAACATTTTGACTTTTTTGGCTGTGACTTCTGACTCATTACTCACCTGTAATTTACTAAAGAGAACTGAAGTGGAATGTAGTTGTTCATATATTTAAAATAATGTTGGTATTTCTTTTGCATTTGCTTTTCAATCCACCATTGTATAAACAGACCAAGAAAAACATAAGGGCTTAGTCATCAACGCCATCAAAAGTTCAGTTCACTGCAAATGGAATTCAGATTTTGTGGTAGTTGAAGCTGTTTTGTGTTTACCTCCAGGATAGGTGACAGCCACTAGAACTAGTTCCCCCTGGGGTACGTCCATCTTTTCTGCCACGACCTGCAGCAGCTCCTGGGCCACTATCCCAGCATGGGTCCTCACACTTAGGTATGAATCTATGGTGATATACACTCGACACAGCACTGGATGAGAGAGAAAATATCGTTCTAGTAAGGTGCAACATTACATGCATCGCATTTACATCAAGTGCTGCTTTGCCTAATATCATATTAACCTGTTATGGTTACAACTTCACCCAAATCCAAATATAATAAAGCTCCCTGTGCCCTAACACATGACCATGAAGCTCCAGGAGTCTTTGCTGGTGTAAAACATTTACAGGTGAGCAGAGTTTATTCACTCACTAATCAACTGGAGGCATTGCTGTGCAACACTAGGTTTTCTCAATAGATTCCTCTAGATGAAGTTAAAAGAGTCAGTGGAGACGATTTCTCTGACAGACAATACATCTCAGATAAAATCACAATTATCAGCCTGCGTGGATTTGTTGTTGCGTGAACCATTCCTTTAAAAAAACGAATTAACCTAATAAGGCAAAAATAATTTATTAGTCATGAGTTTGGAATTTGCATTTCCAAACCTTCCCTATTCCTTCTTTGGAAAGATTCCCACTGTTCTACTGTTGAGACCACATGTCTCCCAGGAATAGTTTTGGATATAACGTATGATGGGAGGAATGTGTGAAGAACGCCACGTTGTACAACTTACCTTCCTTGGTCTCCCTCTGTGTGGATCTGGACTGGAGCCCATTCTCTTTCAGGCTCAATTGGTGGAAAAGGGTTTTGCTCTGAAAAGAGGGGAAATGCGTAGATTTGCACACACATTAACACTGCCTGAGAATTTCAGCTGAACTACAGAACAATGCCCTAAGCAGGAAATGTGAGAACAATAGCCTCAACACTTAAATCGGTGTTACAAAGAGGGCAGCCACAGATTAATAACATTATTTATGCGACATTATTTCTTGATGAGAACAACCTTTTTATTCTACTCACCTTTCTTTGAGGTGAATATTCATCCACCGTGCTGAAAAAAGAAAAAGACATAAATCTATGAAGTGCTCTATCTTCATCATTTTTACATTCACTTGGTCATTTTAAGGCAACAAATCCTGTATATGTTTTATAATATGTCTAGAATCAAAAAGGCCAGTTGAATATTCTCCTCTGCAGTGTTCAGTGTTAAGGTCCAGCGTCAGATCAAGATTAAAATGCTTTTGTTGATTTCAGACCTTCTAATATGATCCTTTCATTTCATCACCCTTTTCTCCTTGCTTAGCTATGTTGTCGATCCCTGTGTCCATTACCGTTTCCGAGCTTTTGCATCACAGCAGGCATGTTGGCACAAAGCCCATCCTGAGGGATCCCCTCAGCAGTCCTGCACTAATGAAAGACCTAATTGTCAATGTCATATCCAAACAGAACTCGCAAGCTACTTCACTGTCTTTGTTCTGAATGGCTCCTGTGTCACTGTGCATGTCACTGAGAACCGTGAATTGAGAGGCGGTGTGAGATTTGTGCGCTTTCAGGAGCACATGACCTGCTACGAGCTTTGTCTGGCACAAAGGCCAGATGGACTAAGAGTCTTCTTTCTGTAAAAGTGACACCTTTTAGCCTTTCACCGGGTAGCAGATTGCCACAAAGCCAGCTTGTCCTCCCTCGGGACAGGCTTGATTGTGAAAAGCTCATAAATAGTGGAGTATGTCAGTTAGCAACACCCACACAAAGTCCAGTACTTCCAAAGAGTGGGTGTCGTGGATCTCCCTCTGTTGATATAAGATGAATAAGGCCGAGTCACATAAGGCCGGCGGAGTCGGGTTGAATTATCTGCTGATTGGAGTCTGTGGTTGAGGGAGGAGAAGGGGGCTGAGGGTGTGGCAGTGTATCTGGTGAACGGGGGGTTGTCGGAGAGCAATATGAAGCTTATTTTTTTAACCCACTCCCAAACAATCCACTTTTCTTTCTATAACAATTTTAAAACAAACCAATATTCCACATTTTAATGAGTCTATCATATATTTAAAAAGTACTGTATATTTCATGAATATACATAGAAAGAGCAGGCAAATAAAAGTTTTAATAAATGCGGATTAGAATCACATTCTGTAAATGTAATTTTATTACTGAGTCTAACATGATTTTTAAAATGATAACAGCATATTTCATGAATATAAATCTGAAAGAGATATTAGTTGATGTATGAAAGAACCCCACTTGTTTATTCTGTTAATACCCTGCAACTTGCTTATGTAATATTCATCTAGTAATTTGTAAATCACTGTATATTCAGTGAAATTGGATTAATAGTCAGTTAGTAACTGATTTTTCTATTTAGTTTGTAAGTTACATTACAAAACTGTGTTTTTACATACATACATGACATGAATGTATATTGACTTATGCTTTACACCGTTTACAGCCAGCAGCCCTGAAACTATGTCCAGTAAACAAGTGGTGGAACATAATCTTACAGCTTGTTTCAGCTTCATTTACAAAATTCCTGTATTTCCTCAATTTTGGAGAATCAAAATAGAGAGCTCTGTGACATTCATATTTCTATGTATAACCCTCCAGAACACTGCAATTACTCTTCAATCTCTGAATGGATTCATTGATAAGAAAATGCACCAAGCACAGAAGAATTTCTTGTTTTGTGCAGTCAGAGAGCAGATAGTGTCTCTGCTTCTTCCCAGATCTCCAACAGTCATAGTTTTGCTGACTGTTGTATTCATGCAGACCTTATCAGTTCTCCCATTTTGTATATTCAAATGTGTTCATACGAAAGTAGCCTTCCTGTATTCAAAGACAACAAAGGAAATTTTATTCCTGTCACTCACTGTCTGCGATGCAACTGGTAGAGTTTCTGCAGTTCTCTCCCATCTGTCTCCAGGGCGGGGTGCTCATAAAGGTCCTCCAACACGTAACGGTACAAAGTCTGGAAGGAAATGGCAATTTAAATTTCTCCCACATTTACTGGACCTCACACCCAGTTTCCATCCATTTGCTTGTAGGTTCTGTGTCCCACCTTCATGAACAGTTTGACATGCTCGTCTTCTCTCAGGAAATCCTTGCAGAGAGACATCCACTGTGACACCAGGTGCAGCACTTTTTGCTTCCTCTCCAGGGACTCCTTCCTGTCCTCGGTCCCTCTGCATCGCTTAGTGCAATAGGTGGGCACTGGTTAAGGTTTCAGCACAGATGGAGTGTGAGATTCTTTTTCTGATATCACATGCATTCCATGATGATGATTCATCATCATCATACATATAAAACAATTATATTTGTCTATAGAATTCATAAAATAAGGTTATTATTGTGAATCTTTGTAATAATAATTCCACTAAAACCCCTGTGTTCAAGGATATTGTCCAAGCAGAGCTTGACACAAGTCACTCGTTGACATGAATACTGGATAAGTCAGCAAAAAGTCATCGAGAAGCGTATCTGCAAAATAAAAGATATCATTGTCAATGCAAACCAACAGGGTTCATTTTCTACAGTATATAATATGTGATCGTTTAACTTACGAGAATGTCCAAGTGAAGAGAAGTGAACTAGTTTAAATTGTATGCACAGTGTGTGAATCATATTACTGTAGGTGTATGGTATGTTACTGGGTGCTACACCAGCGCGTCTGACAGCTGTATGATTAATGTTTGCTGAACTACACGTACTATAGGCATGTACTTGTAATTGAAATGACAGCTTGGAGACTTGCCTTCAGTTTTTCCTATCCCGTCTTAATGATACGAGAAGGTGAGGCTGGTCTTTGCTGTTAAATTGGTTAACAAGCAGTAAGAAGAGACCTTGTAGGAGCCCTTCCTTTGTGGTCCTTCTCAGATAATGACGTGTGTTAATACCAATGAGAATTCAGTAAAAATAGAAGATTCTAATTTGCCGGGACAAGTTCAAACAGGCCTTTACTGGCATCTTCCATCTCACATATTCACCACTGCAGGGTGCGTTAGAGAAGATAAGCCAGTCATGTTAATGTGTCATTTCACTCTTTCTGACCTCTGACGAAGTCGGTGTTTTTTAAGGCTATTTTCTTTCACGCAGACATGAGCTTAGCCATCACGCTAATGCGTTCACAAGCAGGAGTTTCGGCCAGTGTATCCTGCATGTCAAGGTTACATATGAGGATGGGATTCTGAAAATGGATTAAATCGATGGTCAAATATAGCAGTGGTCAGCTTTGACCAATCCTCAGAGCATCTTTTTCCTATGTGCACATATATTCATTTTATTTACAGAGCTAAAAGATTAGGTGTAACTTTCTTTCTTTAAAGGTCATTGCAGAAATTAACAAAAAAAGGTCCTTTAAACAAAAGCCACTTATTAAATGTAGCTAACTATTAATTTATGCTATAAATATTCTTCAAAATATATAACATTAAAAATTCTATGATGAATCTCTACGGCATAAAGAGTAACTTGCAAATATGATGCCCAGCCAATAGTAAAAAGCTTTACAAATCCTATTAGAACCATCTCTCTTGCAACCTGCCTGTGTCTGTGCCTCATGCACAAAATTGTAAATTCTCCCCTTTAATTTCACACTGGCTTCCCCAGGCCTTTGTGTGCGTTCTGGTCCACAGGACTCCCTCACATCATTATGTTAATCCGTGCAGAGCAGCTGTGGATGCATCACTCACTGCTTATGAGAGGTTACACAATCACATATGTAGACCCCTCCCATAAAGGATACAGTAACACAAGTTAATAGAAAGATACAAAGCAACACACAAAAGATCAACCACGCACCCACTCACTGTACTGTACCTCCACTCCATAGACACACACACACACACACACACACACAGAAAGCTTAATCACACTGCACTGCTATGTGTCTGTGTATTTTGTCCAAGCTATCTTAGCTGAATCTCCTCACAGCTTAGAGAATAATCCCCAGGCTGTAAACTCTGCAAGTTTTTTGGAAAACAGAATAAATATTTAATTTTACAACCCTTAAGTTATATTCTCAATTTTGTCTTGATAACACAGCAAAAAGAAGAGGAAGTCCTGCAGAGTAAAGATTTCAGCAAAAAGGTTTAGCATTAAAAATTTTCATTTCAAAAGCACAAAATCTTGAGTTACTCAACTGAGCTGTATAAAAAACATTGAAGAGTCTGTTGTTGCTGATTTGTGATGTAAATTATATTTAATGTTATTCTACTTACACAGTTTTTGCCTGGATGAAAGAAGTGAAAATATATATAGCCAAACAAATAATCTCTTTATAAAGGAACTGCTGATTGAAATAATTGATCTAATTTGTCACTGATTGACTGTATTGTGAAATCAATAAACCTGACAATCCCTTTTGCATTTCAATATATACTTGATTGATGTCATAGGCAGGTAATTGGTCACTTATCTGGTAACCACACGAAGTCCTTTGCTTGCTGAAAAAGCCTTTGCTTAATACTGGATGATGAGCTTCTATAAAAGATTGTAAATGTTATATCTGCTCCATCAGTGTGACGTTGAATACAAATGAGCATGTCAGCTTCCCTCCACATGATGCATCAGTAAAGGAGCTGGAAGCTCCACTCATTAACAACACAAATGTTCTATTACGTGTTTTTTCAGAACAAGCAGCGTGCAGCAGGCAGCAGAGCAAGAATCAATAGCTGCACTCAGATATTAGGCACAGACACGAAAGCAACACTGAACATTTGTGAAGGCAACCCACAATGTTTGCCCATAGAAGGACAGCCCAGCACATGGGAGATCTTCACGGAACACTCCACTGCAGTGGTCACGTTTGCTTCTCCTCAAACATGGTGCCTTCACAAAAGTGCCACCTCTTGCAGAAAGTCGGAAAGCTCCTCTGCATTCCGAATGTGATGCAGTGAGTAAAGCTAAAGGCCATTGACATAAAACAGGATTTGTAATGTGGTGTACTGCATGTAAGCAGGAATTAAGGATCGATGATCTTCTGCAGTGACCAGCCTTGGGAGACGGACCAAATATGATTGCTTGTTGAATGTTCCATAAATCTCTTTTTGTTGAAATACGGGATCGCGTGCTGTCGTGCTCGTGCTGAGCTGAAACTCCGAGGGAACACTCAGCAGTAGCAGTGGAGCAGAGCAAGTCCGTTTTCACTCAGGGACATAACCAAGGCCAGCAGGAGTCAGGCTATTAAACACCAGAGTGCAGATCAATTGCTGCTCAGGACTCGATGCATTCCCTCTCATCTTCAGCTCTCGGGCTTTATGACCCTGGGATATAACTCCGCAACATGCTGTGGACTTCATGTGCTTCAACACACTCACTGCAAAGTGAGCTGATTGTATATGATTATTAGCAACACACAGCCCACTGTGCCTATCAAATGTTGCTTAAATGATGGGTTCATTGTGAATACACTAACTGGAGGAACGATGCCTTACTCAATTCTTAATTTACCCCATTAATATCATAAAGTCAACTGTAGCAGTAAAATTTCTGACTCAGCATAAATGAAAATTATTTTTTCTTTTATTTTACAGAGCATGTAAAATGTACCGTTTTGCTAATGCAGGCCTCTCTGCTGAAACAACACTCCCAGATCAGAAGGACTGACAATATCTGGGATGGGCTTGGCCTGCCTTGTCCCCTCGTTTCTCATTTTTTATGATATTCCCCTTCACCATTACTGCTCTCAATCAATCCATCTCTCCGGCTTCAGGAACAGAGGCTCTCCTCTGCCTTGCCGACAGTGTCACGCTGTTGTGCACCTGCTGGGATGAGGGGAAATGCATTGTGGCTTTGTCGTGGCTGCGAGGCTGGACGGCGTGTTGCGCAATCTGTTCACATCCTCACTCCAATGATATGTGCGTCTCATTACAAGGCTCAAACTTAGAGACACTTTTAGGAATGATGACACATGATTAGCCCAGTACTATTGCTCATGGGGGGTGGGAGCTGCTGCCCCAGCAGAGGAGGGAGGGGGGGGATGTCAAACAAGAAGTAAAGGGAGTAAATGCGCTTTCTCTGCGTTTAATGACACACACACACACACACACACACATTACATAGTCATGAAGTTTTCTTTTCTAAATAATCTGTATATCTATTTACACATAGACAACACTGAGGAAGAACAAGTGGGATGATAAAGTTTCATGATATTACATAAGTGTATATTCTGACCTGGCTCTTTGCCCCGTGTTGTTCCCTGGTCTTCATCCAGTGTCAAGTCATTCAGCAAATGTTCCAGGATCTTCTCTGGGGTCCCTGATACCACCATGTACCTGTCACACACAACAGAGTCAATTGACGAGTCCTCCTCAATAGAGGACAGGGAGCGGCTACTGCTCCACTCCTCTTCCCCCTCTGTCCCCTCATCATCTATGTATCGAAAGTAGGGGACGTCAAAGGTGGGCATGGTGGCTGGCTCTGCCCGGCTGGTGCTGTCACTGTTGCTCTCTTCGAAGCCCTCCTCGTCATCATCGTCCTCCTCCTGCTCCACCAAGGCAGCGTGCAGCAGTCTCTCCTCCTCCTGCCGCAGGTTCGGGGGCTGCGGTCGAGATCCCATCCTTGTAAAGTCCCCGTGCCCTCACACCGGCAATGTTGCCGTGGTTACTGCTGCATGCCCACTTTACCCATCCATCCATTCACCTACAGCTGATACAGCGAGTCAACCGCTGTCTACTGAGGTGTGCCGGTGTCTTCCAGGCTGTCCAGTGAGTTCAATGGAACCACAGCCAGTAGAGCTCTGTCTCAAAGTCCCATGCTGCTCACTTCTGTGTATTTAATGTAGTTATTCACGTGTGGGGAGTTGTGATGTAAGTATGCCTGACTGTGTGTGTGATCCAGAGAGACAGAAAGGGAGAATGATGAGAGGAAGAGTGCTGAGGGGGTGAAACAGATAGTGAGAGAGGGAGAGAGGGAGGGAGGGAATAGGAAGGAGGGGAGCGGGGAGGCTTACCTCCTGTTCCTTGCCTCCTCTCCCTCCTCCCCTTGCTGTTGCAGAGAGGGCTGGTCGCTCTGACGACACTCTCTGGAGAACGAGCACATCGTAGCCCCTCTCCCTCAGACACACACGGACTGCCTCGTCACTCTGTGGCTAAAGAGAGAAAAGGGGAGGGAGAGAGAGCGCGTTATCACCAAGGAGATTCCCCTGTATTTTCTCCCACTCACACAAATCACCACTGATTTCCATCATAATACTCTGTCAAAGCCAGCACTGTAAATGAAAGAGAATTTCCATATACCATTATTCCTTCCTTATCAGTGGAGCCCATTCAGGGATTAACATAAAAGATCTGCATATATTTTAATTACTAAATCCAACAAAGAGCCTCCTAATATATAGTCTGGTGGCTAGAGACAATCTGTTTTCAAATTAGATTTAAACTCTGCATGCCAACAACGGTTTATTTTAGACCATAACTCACATGGTAGCTCATTGTCTTGTGACTTACAGGAGGTGCTATACAGTAAATAATATATTCTTTCTATAATATTTCTATATTCTCATATTTCCAACTGTCTCCCACGTTCTGTGTTTCTCTTTCACTTTGCCACACAATGTCCATGGTCACATGCTGACCTCAGTGACAGCTAGTAACATTTAAGCAACATTTTAACATTCTATTTTTATTAAAATGCTCTTTGGCAGCATCTCTGAAGTATAAAGTTGACTGCTTGACAATGGAGTGTCTGGATCAGAGATATTAGCCTTAATGAGGAGTTCACTGTGTGGTGCAAGCACACGAATCCCACATCAGCAGCCGCTTTCACCCTCCTTCCCCTCAGCCATCAGTCAAAGAGAACACGAGCCTCTGTGCATGCAATTAGCCAGGCAGACAGACTGGAAGTGGTTGCAGTTTTCTGCCCTAATTGCCTTTGGCAGAAATAGCATCTATAGCCCCTAAGTTAAGCAAGACTTCCTGGCACATAAACATTTATCTCTGATCTACTTATCTATTCACAAAAGACAGTTTTGTATAATGTACACATGCTGTTTTTGATACAACAAAATCAGACGGTGTCCATCACTGAGTGACGCTTTTAGCATTAACATTACACATCTGAGCAAACACATCTGTGAAGCTGTTCAATAAATGGCGATGTTGGGTGGCAGTTCAGTACTCTGAACCATGGTACTAAACAGTTAAAACAGATATCAAAGTTCCAAATGCCCTGGCTGTCTTTTGAAGTGCGACATTAAAGCAAGCTAAAATTATGAGCATAATTAACAGTGTCTCAGTTTACTACTAACAGGTCAAACAGCAGAAAAACCTTTCCTCACAATTTCTTTATCCTGCCTTTGTTGCTGCAGGCTGCCATTCAGTATGCTCTGGATTTTGTGGTTTGCAGTTAGCAGTTTCCCAGTACAAAAGCCGATTGGGCCTCTATGGTGGGTCGGTTGTAATGAGACAGACCATGGCCTAGAGGTGACCTCAACTTACGGCTACTGTTGAAGTCCTCTCAAGATGGACGCTGTCAGCAGAAGATTAAGCACTACTTATCAAGTCTCTGCACAAAGTGATGTCCTGCCAGATGGGTTAGTGTCTCTTGTAGACTTCCAGATGCATCCCACTAGCTGAACCAACCTTTTTTGTCTGCGTGTGTCTGTGTCTGGCTCGCATGGGCATGGAACACTTACTGTAAAGGGACCTGGTAGGGTGCAGATTTGGTCCTAATTGCTCTGAGGGAATAGTGAAAATGGAATGAAAAGTAAGAATGGAAAGAGAGGAGAATGAGAAAGATCAGGCATTCATGCAGTTGTGTTCTCAAAGAAGCCTTTGATGCAGATGCACTTTTTTTTATCTCCAGTATTAATTTGATGAAATTCCTGTTCAGTGTTCAAGGCTCTGATGACACACTGTAAACAAGACAATGTGCACATCATATTTGCTCACAGGCTTTTCTATGGTCCATGTATTGAAATAAGTCAGTAGCTATGTGCTTCAACCAGATGTAACAAACTAAGGAAAATCACAAGAAAATTTATCATAGTCAATGAGGTTTGAGAAAATTCCATATCGAACACAACAGATGATTCAGGCACATTTATCTCATTCCCCTGAATAATGGCTGAATGGGGTAAAATAAAAGGACAAAGACATCCCCAAGACAAAACTGTAAATGTTTAAAGCCAACAGGACTTTATAGCAAAGTAATGTAAAGTATTAATAAGGTTTCACCAAAGGAGAGATCTAGAAACATTAGACGTCCCTGTTTCCACAAGCTAACTGATTCCTAAGCTTGTTGATGTTTGGGCTTAGATATCTGTATGTATGAGTAAAACGTAATATGGAATGTGCCATATTTATGGATTATGTTATAACCTAGAAACACTATATATATATCACATAATCTTAACATCTCTAGATAATCTCAAATATCGACGAAAAGGTCAGCGTGATTACACAAATGGCATATCCAAACTGGGACAACATTTTCATGTTAATAATTTTATTTTCCACATGCTCAGAAACCATAGGTACACACATTTTCTGGGGACTTAATAAAAAAAACTGACATGCATGTGTTACTAACAATTAATTCTATAGGAGACTGAAAGTATAAGCCAATTGGGTTGTGCCAGTGAAAGGTCATTGGATTGCATAACAACACAGATAAGGAGATCTAGCCTCGCCTGTGGAAAAAAGGTCAGAGACCTGATCCACTGGAACCCACCCTGAAACCGTACAATGTCTCGGCATGGTCGTCAAGCTGCTTGCGTCAACTCTTCCTGCCATTGTTAAAGAGTGAAGTACTGTACACAGATACAGCTGACAGGAAGGGAGAAGCTGAGCCAACCATGAGGTCAGCCAATCAGACGCAGCTCACTGATGTAACGCTTTAGAAACATGCAGGTTGAAGAGAACATGCAGTACTTCTGGTTATGGTTTTAGTAATGGCACATAATGGTGGTACTACTTTGAAATAAAACCATCATTAAAACTAAGAAAGCTGGCAATGCTGACTGCATTCTAAAAGTATGTTCATCATTTCTGGAAAAATACCTGGCCAATTTTAAATTCAACAGAAACCCTTCATTATGCAATGTTTTGCATAATGTTATGCACTCTACAGTATAATGTATCTGCAATATATTTCAAATTATTATTGTTTTTTTACAACGGTCCACAGACTATTTTGGTCAATTTAAATAAGCTTTTGTTGTCTGGAAATAATTCAAATAAGACTGATATTCATAGAAGGTACAAGCACTGTACAATGTACGGAGGCCAATAAAACCAGACATTAGTCACATCAGTTTGATTAATGAAACACTGCAGATAATACAAAAAAGGAGCCCACAATAAAGTAGAATATTTAATGTTCTTTAACTGAACATTAAAAGGAAAACACTGCTAATTTCATAGGATTCACAATGACATAAGGAGGACAAACTGATAAGCAGGATGGCTGATGTTTTCACAGTACTATACATAGTTGTTCAGTGAAATGGACGCGATCACAATATCTTACACTATGTATTAAGTTATATATCAACAGTTTTTCATATTTTGCCATACATAAAAGCGTTTCAATACATGGATGTTGTGACTGCAGCAGAGCTGGTGTGTGTCTCACCTCGCATGTCCTCTCTGGGCTCTTGCTGTGATTCTGCAGGAAACGGCAGCCGTCCTTGGCCAGTCTCTGAACCATCTCCAGTCTGGACAGGTCCTCCTTCTCATGCAGGATGCACATGCTCCCTTGCTGCAGCGCAGGGGACACAGAGAACATGTGTCTCAGGCCACAGTCCCACGACATCTCCAGCTCATCAACTGACGGCTGTCCACCAGGAGAAATAGCAGGACACAACTGGTCTATAATCCTATAGCACTTTACCAAAAGGGGAAAAGGCTTTTTCTTTGTTTGCTGTCTATTGAAGTTACGGCGTCTTCTGTCTCTGAAAATGTCTCAGTTGCCGCATGCCTTGGTCAGCTCTGAAGCCCAGAGGTAAAGGAAAGTGAATGCGACATCGTCCCTTTTTGTCTTTCCCTCCCTTTCACCACCTAAGGAAAGGGAGTGAGTTAAATTCAGGAAACATCTGGTGAGCTGAAAAGCCTCAAAAAGGAAGTTTCAAATCTCCTGAAAGATTCAGGACTGGGCAGGGAACATTACATGGGAAGGTCAAACTCTTGTTAGGGTGGAGATGCATGTTGTACGTTTGTCATTCTGGCACAAGCACTGAACTGATGAATAACTGTATTTTAATGTCACGTAAAACATTAATCTACTTTTCCAAAGTGAAATGATACAAATATCACAGAACATACAGTATTTATCACAAAATAACACTGCAGCAAAAATGTCATCTTGTTATTTCTCTGTTGGATACATTGAACCATTTATTGGTATTTGACCTCATTTTGTAATAATTATGTAAAAACTAAATGTATTTCTCAAAAAACCTAATAATAATTTAGTCTATAAAATGGTGGCACTGTTCTTCACAGCTTTTCAGCTTGAAGAAATCCAATTGCAGAAAAGAAGCAACCCGTCACAATAATCTTTATTTTGTCAGACACAGTGTTGTACCGTGGAAGTCAACTATTTGGTGATTCCCATGAGCCGCAGTTGTCTTTTGTTGTTCTTATTAAGAATGAGTGTACATAATACGTAGAACAATTTACAATTTCAAATGAATTTTGCCATTGTTTCTCCCCACCAATGAATCGGGAAATAATTAATGACTCCATCCAGTCTCATTCAGCTGAATATTTCAATCAGTAACCAGTAAAACCAGTTTTACCTTGGAGTTAAACACACACATTATTTAAACTGAGCAGCTTTAGATTAATGTGTCGTGTGATCACACTAAGAGTGATACAGCCTCAGCCTTTATGCCTTATTTTTCTTTTATGGGTGGAGGCTTTGAAAGATAAAAAACAAGCTAAACTTCATAGAAAATGCAAATCGAGGCTGAGCCGTTGGACACTGTGCACCCAGAGTTCTCTATTACTGAGAGCAAAACTAGATGCTACGTGTGGAAGTTACTTCTTCTTCATACTCCCGTGTGAAAGAGGCTCACACTGAAAGCATGCCATCATGTCTGAATTGTAATTGATGAATTCAGCTGAAATACACCATATTTAGTTGCCTTGAATTTTTATGAAAAGTTTGCTATTATTCTGTATATATTCTACTGCAGAACCACGTTGGTGTAAAAGACAATACTACTAGTACACTAGTTATAGTAGATGCCAAGATGTGCTCGTGCACGTGTTGCCTGGGTTAAATACACCATTTACCATTTATGAATTATCCTTATATCTTTTTTACCTCTGTCAGCAGTGCGATGCTTGAGTGGGACCTTGCAAAGTTATTTACTGTAGTTGTGCTGCTGTTCAAACTGCTGATGCAGCATGAAATGGAAAAGATCCTTGTATCTAGTTGCTGTTTCTCTTTCATATGACGTGAGTCACATTAATCAACTGTGGTCTTTATTTCATTTGAAGTAACTGATCAGAGAGAGTGTCATTGCCCTCAAATAGAAAAGTGGACAACAGGCTTTGTCTTTATGACTTCCACTAAATAAATAATCTTTAAAGAATATTCAAAAGTCAAAGTTAAAGCCTTGTTCATCAGTTGTTATTGGCAGTATTAATATGACAAGCAAGTACTCTGAAGATTATCCCATTGATTAGTAAAATGTTTATTGATTAATTGATGCATTATACCACATTATGACATTTTAACGTTTTAACCTTTTAAAATACTGTACTAAACCTGGCATACGTTATGTCACCATATTTTGGTAGTATGTTATTATATATGGTACATATTTTTACAACAGGAAGGAAACTAAGGAAATAATTGACCCAGAATATCTAAAAACAACCTTGTCTAACTTCCTGTTTCTTCCCAGTGAATTTTCTTTAGCGAGGCAAAGCCAGGAGGACAACTCCAGCTTTAATGTGTTACCACTGACCCAGTTTTTCAAGTAAATGAAATGCAAAGCGAAAATGCCTAAAGACTTGTTCGCGTGCTCTTACACTTGTGTCTTTAACCAGGGACTACCATGACAACCAGGCACACTTTTACTGGAGGCCTGCAGTGCTGCAAAAAAGGGGGAAAGTGATGAAACTCCACTGAGCTCATTACAGTATTCCCCGTCCGAACTACAATGGGTAGATGCTAAATGGGATCTTGATTTCCTTTATTATTAGGCTACTTTTCTGTATTTTTCAAACACACGAGAAATGGGGTCACAGACAGAGTTCTTCAGACATGGAGGCTAATTTGCGTGGTCCGTGATGGGGACAGTATGAATCATACATGGGATTTCAAAGGGATTAAGGCTAATATTGTAGCAACCACATACTGTCGTCTACACCTCTGTGTAAGTGCAACATATCTGATCTTCTGGGAGACACAACTTTGAAATTAATTTACCATATTACAGTTACAGGTACACTTGCCTTTTGTATCAGTAATGCATTTGATTCTATTTTCTAATTTTAAAGCTGAAATTAACATTAAATTCCAGATTTTTTGTTTACGAAATGTAAAAATAAAATTTTATTTTTTCACAAAGCTATTTACCTCAGCCACCCTAAATAAATAAGTCTATTGTCTTAAACACATTTGAAAAGATAGAGAGCAAAGTTTGAAATGATTGTTGACAGAATAGTTGCAGATGATTTATTTGTCAGTCAACAGATCCATCAAAGTGTTGTAGCTCTGATTAATTTGCCCTAGAAAAAAAACTTTGTCAATGCTTATTAGGGTCTTTTAAGCCTATGTTGTCCAACAGAATGCAAGAAAATATATTGTATTAAAATAATTCCTAACAAGAAATATGGTTAAAATAGAAATATGGTACTAGATGATTTGTCTTTACACTCTACAAACATCTCTAATAGGGAGTTACATGTAAGGATTCTGGAAATGTTTTCTCCGGGGAGTAACACTATTGTCTGTAGATTTGATTGGAATAATTCCACTGTTACAGTGATGTAACACACAGTTGTGATGGATGGATCCATAAATTTAAGCACTTCTCCTGTTGAGGGCCACATGGGGCTGAAGCTTATTCCAGCTGTCAGTGGGTGAGAGGCAGGAAACAGCCGGGACAGGTCACCAGTCAGGGCCAACGCAGAGAGACACCGACAGACCACTCACACTCACACCTACAGGCAATTTAGACTCACAGGTTGACCCAACATGCATTTCTTTGGACTCTGGAAGGAAACCTTTTTACTTTGGAAATATTTATTTGATTATTATGATTAGAGGAATCGAGGCCAAAGCTCATCTTTAGTCATTTTTATTATCATCAATGTCAGTCTGAAAAAGTAAAGGACAATATACAATAAGGAAGGTTTCACAGGAAAATTATACAAATATATTGAGATATGTTGGTTTTGATTGACAAAAATGTGATGTCATTTCCACTGTACATGTAGGAGATATGATAACATGTAGTAGCTGAGAGCAATTCCCTAGTCATATTCCCATCAGTGTTCTTGTTCTTAGTTGAGGTAAGATAATGTTAAGTTCATCAGAACTACAAAAGAATGAAGCAAAGTGTAATACTGTACAACACTGCCGATAGGAGTGATCAACATTTGTATTTACACACACTTATCACTGATTTCAAACATGTCACAAAATGAAGAGTGCTTTCCTCTTGGATTTCCATTAAACCATTAATACCACTCTTTATTTGGGGAGGAAAGAATGTTTGGAATCGTTTTTTTACTTTTCAAACTACACAAGCAACTAGAATATATAGCTGGTATTGAAATTGACTGACTTGTAATCTATAAGCCTGGTGTACATGTTTCAAAGAAAGGCCCATGTTTTCTTGATTCATCCACATAGAAACAAACCAGGGGAAGGAAATGCTTTGTCCTTTCACTTTTGTCCATTAAAAGGGAGGTGGGGATTGTGCTCTTTGTTTTTTCTTTTTAAGTATCAAACAGTCTCACATCAAGTTCCCTTTATGTTCCTTTATGGACATCCTGGAATATTTCCAAGTGGACGGATCAGTTACATTGATGCCACTTGTGAAAGTACTGTCTTACCTTGTTTGTATTTCCACATATTGTTATATAAGTTTTCTGCCCAACATCAGTCCTTTACTGAGCGAAGGTTAGAAAATATGTCCTTCATCCATCCGTTCTCCCATCCATAAAGCTATGTCTGTCAACAGGCGTGTTTGAGGAAAGCCTTGCAGTAGAGTGTCTGCAAAGGCCTGTGCCGGTGCCTGTAATCTTTGTGTCCTGTTGTACATTAGATTAGGACATTTCCCCTGGAGGAACCCACCTCAACGTATCTACACAAGGGGAGAGCATGACCCCACTCTACTTCACCTTAGTTCTTGTTTGCTGCAGTTGCACGTGGCCTTGCCGGGAAGAAAGCAACCAAGGTGGGACAGGCACTTGCTGAGTTGTACTGAAATGAATGGCTAAGTTAAGAGTGGAGTGTTGCAATAAGATTGCTGAAGGAACAGGAGGGAGACATTCATTTCACAGGCGCAGAGTGAAGTCAGTGCCGGTAAGCATCTCATGCCTGGATTATACGGGTCACGTCTGCTCCCTATGTGTCGAGGCGGCGTTTTTTCTGAGCTTTGTGTGCATACAGGAAGTACATAGTGTGCCCAGTGGTAATGAATATTACAGAAATGATTACTAGGATGCCAAAGTGCTGCGGCTGCGGAGCAGAGATCACCATGATGAAGTGAAGCAGGTCCATCAAGTAGTTCATGGAGCTCTGCACGCCGTTTACCACACCTCTCTCCGACTCACAGATGTTCTCCTGCAGAAGTTGGGTCACTGTCAAATCGAAGGACCAGAGACCTAAAACACAGATGTCAGAGGGGTTTAAAAGTTGGCTGGTCACTAATGATGATGCTGACCTTTACATATTTATATAAAAATACTCTGAATGTATAAAATTATTTACAAGAATACTCAGTGGCTATTTTATATTCTGAAGTAGACCTTTTACAAAGTATGTGTTATTTTACAGACAATACACTGACTAAAATTGAACACATTGCATATCAGTATGGTGTAATATTCACACCCGTATGAATTCACATTTATGTGTCCTTTAAAACAGGTCGGGTTTGATTGGCTCTCTACTCACCTATGCGGGCTGTGATGACTCCCAAGAACAGCAGGATAATGGATATGTAAGATTCTGGTGCGGTGCCAGTGGGCACATTGTCAAAAAGCACCGTGTTGTTGGTCCAGTGAATGGAGGAGCGGTCGGGCAGCAGCGGCTGATTGCTGCCTCCCCTCAGAGAATTGGTGTGTTTTTGCCTTTGACTTGCCATCCCTCCAAAGTCAATAGATGAGTTGAAGGTAATATAGGGCATCAGCAAACTAAGATCCATTGGGCTGCCAGGAGCAAACACAGAGCACACACACAGCAGCAAGCAGCCCAGATGGAGGCAGCTTGAGATGATGCCGGTATTAACCAGGCCGTAGGTCTTTCTGAGCCGAGTGAACAGTACAGTGCCCAAAAGCCCCGTGATGGCCGATACGCCCATCAGCAGGCTAAGGAGCGAGCCACTTATTCCCTGAGTGTATGCGTAACCAGTGGTGATGCAGTCAAAGCCCAGAACGGTTGTGTAAAGAAAAGCCAGGCCCATTCCTGCGAGGAAGACAGGCTGGCGATAGTAGGCTCTCCAGCCGTCCTTACACGTGCTCACCAGCCAGCGGAATCTCTGGAAACACAGTGGCAGGTTGGCCATTTCTTTGAGGTGCAGGCTGGTGTTGCAGTTTCCTTCTGTCAGAAGTTGAGGTGGTGCAACATTATCTTCTCCTGATGAAGAGGAATTTCACCCATTACTTCACTGCATCAGTTTGAACAACATCACAGGCCGAGGTAAAATTAAAATCCTCTCACTCATATCTCACTATATCAGCACCCGTAAAGGTATCTGCCCATCACTCCTGCCACCACACAACTCAAAAACGTATTGTTACAACTTTTGACACATTTATAGCTAGTTAATTTCTTAAAATCTACAAGTGTGTGTTGGACTTATGATGCTGTTGCTCTTAAAGAACATCCTCTGTTCATTAAAAAAGGCTCTTTGCATACCTTGTGAGCTTCTCCTCTCGAAATACACTTCATCCACCTCCATCGCTGGCGGTTTGACTGAAAGAGCAGGGACGATGCGATACACCCTTGACAAGAAGAAGAACTCCACGATGAGAGACACAAGGTTCCAACCCAGGATAAAGCCGCAGCCAACCACATTGGAAGCCAAGGTCATGACCTGTCCCACTGCGAGTGGGGCCAGGATGTTAGTCACCTGATCTATACGCCTCATGGTCGCATTCATTCCTTTTGTAAGGATCAAAGACAGAGGTTTATGAGCTTCCACTAGACAATTTTTTTGCACAAGCACTGATGCAAAAATGAAATCCAAACCAACATGTGTATTAACACAATGAATCCCCCTCACCAGCTAGGTGACCTCGGTTGTAGCCAGTGATAACCACAATCCAGTCCCTCTGAATGGCAATGGTCAGTGCTGTGCTTGCAAGGTTTGCCACATCTGCCAGGATGATCACCACCGTATAACAAACCACCTTGTGTAAGTTTTGCGATGCAACATGTTACTAGGACAGCACAGAGTAGCCACAAACTCAGACGCAGAGACAACAGGGACACAGGACAGGGGGAACAACAGCAGCAATAACTCATCTGTTTAATTTTCAAGTCATGTAATGTATTAGTCAAATATGTTGTCTACTCACGGTAAGCCATCCGTCCCAGATCTGTTCAATCCTTTGCTTATATAAGAAGACCAACATAAGCACAATGCTACATACTGTCACTGAGATGTTCTGAATGAAAAGAGACGCATGTGCAACTAAAATAGAGGACAAGAAAAGCTGATTTAGACTCTCACAACAAAGATAATGTGAAAACTCATATCTGTCTATGCTGGCCATGAAATGTTTGAGCAAGTGACTGTGAGCCTTGTGCCTTGAGGCCTGCCAGTGTTGAGCCCAGCAATCAGGGACTGATTTACACTCAAGACATCAGGTGAAGGCAATTTACCACTTGGCGGTATAGGAAACCAGCAAACTAGTAAGCTCAAGATTGAAATCCACTGATGTACACCACCCCTCTGAAATACTGCACAATTTTTAAAGGGGTGTGAAATTGTTGTTCACCTTTATTCCTGGGATTGCGATCAACCCAGTCTCCAATCAAAGCCCCAAGCAGGAGCACCGACCCGGCCACTACCAATCCAAACACTGCAGTCAGCAGCAGGTTGCGGCCGTATAGCTCAATCAGGAAGACGGAGATCGCAAAGTGCCACATGCGGTCGCCCTATTTAATTCAACATGAAAGACTGTCATCACAGGTTGTCTCGCAAGATGCAGATTACATGTTGTCACATTCGTTACAGTAAATGAACCATCTTGGAGTTATTTGCATTTTTGGTGTCTAAACTAATGCTCCAGGAGTCACGTTTCTTCAGGAATTCATTCTTACCCACATTGACAATGCTCCACTGACATAGATGAGAAACTTGGGACCCTTGAGGTAGATAAGAGCTGAACCTTACAAGGAAATGCGTGAGAATCAAATAAGCACACGTTACTTTGAAAAAAAACACTGCACAGTTTTCCATTGGATTTAAAATTGAGTTCACCTGGTATACTCCTAGCTTTTTTAGCTCTCGCATCCCTAATGTCATCAGACTCAAATTCGACCACGACCCCCCCACACTGGGAGGCATCTGCTTGCTGGGACATTGCCTAGAGTGGGATTGAAGGTCAAAAAAACGTTTGAACTTGTCGCACCCTTGTTCCATTGTTGATAGTACAGTGTTTTATACCTGTAGGCAACAATACTCACTCACTTAGATTAAAAGACAATGGCATGAGGTCGTTCTACTTAAATCACTTTGTTGTAAAATGAATTAGACAACATTAATATAGTATCAAGCAGTCAGTCTAGTAACTAACTAGACACTAAGTACTTACTTACTTTGCCATCAACCTAATGTTTTTAATTACGTCTTCACATCTTGACTTCAGTCACAACAGATTTTTCAAATATACAAATGACTTAAATATTGGCTGATGATATTCAACAAGACAGATTATTTAACAGTAACAATAAAACCAGGTATTTCAAACATATTTCAACGGACATAAATATCATAATACTAAAAGTAGCATTATCATGACATCTTGCATATACCCATAGATGTCTGTAAAGTGAGTAAACGTTAAAGTAAGTCAGTGCAGAGTCAATAGTCACCTTTGTTCCGATGTTACACTCAGTTCTTGCTGTTGTTCCTCAATGATGTATCCTGTGCCATGTATCCTACATCGGGATGCTAGCTATTCCTGACAGCTGGAATTCAAGCTGTAGTAGGTTGAAAGGCTTAATAACATCACTGTGTTCAAGTGCACCATTGTATGAAAGTGCCAGAAAAGCAGAACAGGCAGAGGGACAACAAAGGCAGCCAGCATATTCCAAAGCACGTGACACTGGGGGGACAATATCACTGTCCACCCACACCACAAAAAGTACACACATGCACACACGTACGCATGGTCAGTGAGCACATGCATGCACCCTCTGGCGCACAAGGCACAGTCATAGTACTCTCATACATGCACAAGGGCTGTTGACGGCAAAATTAAAAAATGACATATTGCCCCCATCGTGCAACACACATCCATTTTCAGACTTGTAAGTAACAGTTTGTGCCACAAAACAAAAGTTGTTGTCTTGGCAGCTGGTAATGTGAATTAAATATGATTAATAAATTAATTGGAACTTGCCCTCGCTACAAATGCTGGTAAATGAATATATGTACAGAAAAATATTTCAATCAAAAATAACATTGTCTATCAGACTGTGATAGTCGTTTTCATTCACAACTCAGGAAATAAATGGTTGTCTTTCTTTATTCAAATATTGACACAGTACAGATGTAGTCAAATGTATATTCAGTCAAACATCTTGTACATTTACCAAATATACTGCAATTACAGCTGGCACTAGTCATAATGTCATGATGTTGCTTATTGCCATATAATAGAACAACTTAAAACATAAAAACAGTTAGGAACACTGTCTTTGTTTCCCTTGTTCCTACTAAATGAATGAACACAGTACTCACATGGCCCTTTGGCAGCCCTGGCAACCAATCAGACAAGAAAGATTTTGTTTTTTCATTTACAATTCTGTATGTCAGAACTCATTTGCATATGGATTTTGGTGGTGCTGGTTTATGATGTACTTCTTCAGGAAGCCCACAAATTTGTAGAAAGCCACAAGAGGTATGGAGACAACAGGAAGAACAGATAAGAGCACACAGATGACAAAAACCCATTCAGGATAGTGCTGAACATCAGCAAGTGGGAAGTTCACCTGTGGGGGTGAAATGGTGCAGTCACTTTTTGCCACTTTAAACTAATTCCACACAGTGAAAATTGACGTGTTTCTTACGTAATTTGGGTTCCAGGCTTTATATGTTGGCCTTTTCTTTGCTTCAATCACAACATATGCCACAAAAACCACCAAGAGCATGAAAGGGCTAATAAAGCGCCACGTGACCTGCCAGTAGATGTTTGGTCTCCGACCGGTCATACACTCAATGTCATCATTAAACCTGTGAGCAAATAGAAACTCTCTAAGTTATTCATATGCCTTGTAATGTTGTAGATATAGTAATGATATAAATTACAATATGACCTTTGTATTCCATAGATGTACACCACACTGATGATCTCAAAGAACGCTATGATAAGCAGAGGCATGGATCCCACATAGCTGTTGAAAATCTCCAGCCAATAATTTCCAGAGCCCAACGTGAAAATGAGGGCCACAGTAAAAGAGGTAAGACACATTAACCCTATGTATAAAAAAATGGAAAATATAGCAAATATAATTGTATTTCCTTTGTATGATGATTAATATGCTTGATTCACAGTACATTGGTCTGTATACACAATCTAACCATGTAAAAGTAATTTGAAATCCTATTTATGCCTGTAATAATTCTGTGCTGCTCCGACACATTTTTGGTTTACCTGTGAAAATTTCCTTAGGAATCCAGGGTGGAACAACGTGCAAGTCCAGCAAAGGGGTAAGGACCCCCTCCAGATTCCCAAACATGGAGGACAGGCCCAGGCTGAAGAGCATTACAAAGAACAGCACGGCCCACACCTGAGAGCCTGGCATTTTGATTACTGCCTCGGTGAACACGATGAAGGCCAACCCAGTTCCAGAGGCACTCTACAGGTGTGATATGATACAAGATCTTGTACACATCAAAACAATACTTTTAGATATAAGACAGTTAGGATTTTGAAAGTAAAGTATGTTTTACCTGGTCCAGAAAGGTCTGTAGATCACACGTTTTTAGATTAAGGCTTTCAACCTCTAAGGGATCAGTTGTGTTGAGATATTTAAACCAGTCATCATAGTTTTCAAGAGTTATGTTTTCATCCCCAATGTTAAATGCATTTGTCAATCTTAGTATGTTCCTAAAAACAACAAGAAATTTGGAATCAGATACTACTAATACTTCAGCGACTGTACTAACTACAACTGCTTGTACGGCCAATTTAATGACAGAGGCTGTTTAATCACAACACTCAGTCTGACTTGTAATTGAATAATTGTCACTTGCACGTTTAATATTAATGCTATATAATTATTCAGCTGAAAGTACTGTACACCCCAATTACCTCAACGGTACATACCAATTTCTGCAGTCATTGTAGTTTTCATTTGCTTTAAATCCAAGAATTGCAAAAATAGGAATTGAAGCATATATTGATGTAAAACTGTTCACACATCCTACAATAAGAGCATCTTTCTCACAATTATTCCTGCCAAAAAAAGACAAAAAAATCTATATAAGTTTATCTATTAGTTTTTTAAATGTATATCTCTTGAAGTGAAACCAGTTAAAATGTTCTTACTTCTCAGGATTATAACTGGAAAAAGCAATAAGTCCTCCAAAGGCCAAAGACAAAGAGAAAAAGATCTGAGTGGCAGCGTCTAACCAGACCATAGGATTCTTCAAGGTTTCCCACTGATGAACATATACATATAACTTAGATATCAACATTTTTCACTAAAGTGTGTGATGAAACAATTTCAGGAAGAAAGGAATGACATTCGTACATTTGGAGTGAAGAGATATATTAAGCCATCCGCTGCTCCAGACAGAGTCAAGGCTCGGACTAAGAAAATGGTCAAAACAAGATATGGAAAGGTGGCTGTAACATAAGTAGCCTGTTGGAAAAAGGTTATTATTATTATTAAATGTTTAATATACACCTCACACACATGCATGACATAGCATATCTGGTAATCTTTTGTACTGTTGCTACTATCTGAGCTACAAATGTTTGGTTACAAAAGTATATTTAATCCGATAATTTACCTTTCCAATGGTTTCAATCCCACGTATGAAGCAGATGTATACGAGGCACCAAGCAGTTGCAAGACACAGCACCAGCCACCACTGCAAAGACCCACTGGTCTGGATGTTTGGTGTGATGTTCAGTGTTTCACGATACCAAAAATAGTTTACTGGTGAGCTCTTTTCACATTCAGTTACATAGCCTGTATCAAAGAGATGATTAATGTCTTGACTAATTACTGGCACTGTCATTTATGGGGATTATTTTTTAAATGAAACTATGATGTAAACGGTACCAGTGTGATTCAGGTTTAAAGGACAGTCCCTCCAGGGCAGTGGACTTTGAAAAGAGTGGAAGAAGTACCAGAGGATCCAAGCCAAGATCATGTTGTAGAACAGACCAACTAGGAAGGACACTGCTAAGGAAGCCACACCTGTGTGTACATATAGACAGTATTCAAATTCAAATACTGTATATTGTAGAACTCTAGGTATTTATCCAATTTTACACAACTTGATGTTGTACAGTACAGCTTCTTTGGACCTTCTCACCTAAACCTCCCAGATATGGAGAGATTGAATTCCACACTCCAACACTCCCTGTTCGCAGTCGTTGTCCAATGGCCAGCTCCATGTGCAGCAGAGGAAGTCCCTCAAACACCAAGGCAATCACATAAGGGATCAGGAATGCGCCTTAAATGAAGCAACATTTCTAAGTGTTAACAATGACCATAACTAAACAACAGGAATGAACTTTGCCTTAAATTAAACAGTGGCCCTGCTGGTTTCTGATTACTGAACATTTTAATATCAACAGTCAGAGCTTTATCACACTTGTTCATGCTGAGCAGTAACACCAAACAATTGTGTAATCGTTTTATTCCACAAAGTGAATAACTTTCCCATTTGTAAATATTTATCAAATATTAATTTAGCTTAGTAATGAGCAAAGCAAAAAGAAATAGGCTTTCTTGATGAAGATGATCCTCAAGTATAAAGATAAAGGGAAACAATAAATAAATGCATTACAGTCACATAATCACTTAAAGATACAAATGTAAAACATTTTTTACGAGAAATCTGCTTCAAAAATTATCCTGTAGTAGAGAGGCGTTATCAAAGCCTCCTGTCAAGACTTATAGACTGCAAGAAGGAAAGAAGATGTTTTGGAGCATTCTGGCAGTATTTGTTGTAATTTCAACAAATGTGACAGCGTGTGGAGGGAGAAGGAGCGTTGAATGGAGCAGAGTGGATTGATTTGAGTCTCATGCTAGTCCTGTCCTAAATTGCATATTGTGTTTTTGAAGTCACAGTTGAGTTCCAGTAATTTGATTCTTTTCGTAAGATATGTTACTAGCTTGAACATGAAGATTGAAAATGTTTCTATTCATTTTAGATCAAAAGTAAAGTCAAGAAAGCCAAGAGAATTCACTGATTTTGACGTACAGTATAGGCAATCACAAAGTGATTTACAAATACACTGTAGTTTTATATATTTTCTGTCAGTGTATGTCATAATTCCTGACAGTGTCTTGGCTGTTTTCTTTTGGTCATCATGATGTTGAAATGTGACAGTTTTCCTTCATGACACTATTAACACAACCAGTGTTAATGTTGATCGGCTGATCCGTGGAGTCTACAACAGAATCAGTTTGGCACAGGTGCGACTAAAGTCATGTTCTAGGCACATCTGAAAAATAAATGGGATGCACCTGACCACAGCTTGTAGTGTATATGTAATTTTGTAAAGATTGAAGTAATTTTAGTTTAGATTGAAAATTTTACATTATTTAATGTAGACTGAAGAGCAAAAATGTCAGATTTATCTATTAACAAATTATCTATTAGTTGATGTGCACAATGAAAAATAATAACAAGTCAAAATAATTCATTAGTTGCTAATGTGTATAATCAAAGGTTCGTATGTTTATTAATTTTCAGTCATTAAAATACATTGTCTTGCTTGGACACTGTTTTTAACAGCATCAAAATCCATATGAGGTATGTGTAATAATTTCTTACCACCTGTGATGAATTTAACACTAAAGAGAAAACTTGAAAAAAAAAGACACACTCACTATGTTTAGTTCAGGTTCCAAAATTGTGTTTCTGATTGTCTTGTGAAGTGGACGATTTCATGTTAATTCTTTTATGCAATTCAAAATTGAGCAGTTTTATATATTTCTTTTCAGCTTTACAAAACATATTATCCAGTGGTCTTACCTCCGCCATAGATTTGACACAAGTATGGAAATCTCCACACATTACCAAGTCCAACAGCAAAACCTATGCAGGTTAGCAAATATTGAACTTTATTGTCCCATTTCGGCCTCTCTTTGATCCTTTGTTGCTCAACACTTCCAGCATCTCCGTCCATCAATTCTTCGTCCCTTGTCATTTTGGTATATTTTACAAAGCAACCAAATATGTTTGTCTGACGTGTCTGTCTACTCGGTCTGAAGAGAACCTGGTGACTTGTTTATATCAGGAGACGGGGGGTGACTTTAGCGGCCTCTTGTTTTTCTTGTTAACTCTTGAAGCTGTGGGAACAATGTGCCTTGTTGGTTTAGTGGTCTTGTGTAAAGTGGCGTGATATGATGTTGATAACAGAGGCACCATAAATAAAGAAACCAGGGAGCAAAACTGTGATAGTACACGTCTTTTTCATTTGTTACATGATATAGTTTGCATTACTGTTCTTTGCACAAAGTCTGACCTAGTCAACAGTAAAAAACCACTTACTCTGAAAAAAAAGTATGATAATTCTGATCATTCACAATCATTTTTTTAACTTTAGTCACAACGGACATATTGTGAAATTAACATAAAAAATTGTAGGCACATGTTTATACAATGTTTAATTCACGCCTCAAACACGCCACATGGTAACACATGACAACAGTGACCCCAGCTGGACAGACAGGTGTAGCTTTATTTCATGGCTTCAAGTTGGTTTGTTGTTTTGTGTCAGAAAATATATGCCTTACATTTTAAATTTCATCAGTTATATCCTTTATTGAATGCCTCTTCATTATCAAGGGAAGTTTTAACCAAACACTGTTAGGCAGAGGATTTCCTGAGCTCATTGCTCATTTGAATTTGGTCAGAAATGTTGTAAAGATGTAACTTTGAAGTCATCTTTGTTTTTATATGTTTCCAGAGAGCAATGACAGGCACAGAAATACTGGGTATTCCTGCCAACAGGAAAATGATCAGATAGATCCATTCTGGAAATGGCTTTTCCTTAAGTGTAGGAAATTTATCCTGCAAAGACACACACAAAACATCTAAATATTTAGTTTCTGATGGTACAGCAGTATGTTTAAAATGTCAATATCCATAAATATTGGGAAGTAATCAAAAATATTAATATTGATCATAAATATCAGTATTTACCGATGTAGGATCCCATGTTTTGTAAAGAAGCTTCTCAGAAACTTTAGTGATGAGGTAAAAGATCAAGATGAATAACATAATGAGTGGGCTGATGACTCTCCATGATATCTGCCAGAACAAGTTGGGTTTGTGTCCAATCATGAACTTTATATCGTCATTGAACCTGGGAGGACAGACACACACTCAGAATACGGCATTTTCAGCACCCTGCAAACAAGCGTTCGTTCATAAACAGTCCTGTGACGTGGTGTGCCATAAAATGTGCATATTTTGGATGGTAGAATAGTTAGAAAAAAGTTCATTTGGCTATAATGAAAATATGTTCCTGGCAATTATCCTGTCACCATGCAATTCAAACCTTTGTATAATACATAAGAGTGACTAGAAATTAGAAAAATATTTATCTGTATTTGAATATCACCTGTCTATCCCGTATAAGTATACCACTGAGAACATCTCACAAAATGCAACTATTAGCAGAGGGATGGATCCTCCGTAAGTGTCAAATAGTGACAGCCAATAGTTTCCTGATCCTTGGACAAATATCAAACCAACCAGACAGCAGAAGATGCATGTTACACCTGAAGGAGGGAAAATAATTCATAAAATTACTAGAAAGTATTTTTATAGAGAAATGAGAGATCAGATGAAGAGTTACCTACCAGTAACAGCTTCTTTTGGCCATGTCTTAGGGAACACGTTGAGGTCTTGCAGTGGTACTAGAACTCCTTCAATGTTCCCAAACATTGAAGATAGGCCAAGACAAAAGAGCATGATGAAGAAAAGAATAGCCCACAGCGGAGAAAAGGGCATCTTGGTGATTGCCTCCGTGAACACAATGAAGGCTAAACCGGTTCCTTCAACTCCCTAGGCCCAAACATATTTTATTATATGTATAATTTAAACACATATTTATGTTTCCAAAAAAAAACGAAAGCTGCTGGGACATAAAATTCCTCCTTCGACCCTGTGAAATCTTACCTGACTGAGAAACGTATTCAAGTCACAGGTTTTTAGGTCCAGCTTGTGAATAACGTCAGGATGACTTGCATTAAGATGCTGAACAACCTGCATGTAGTTGCTATCAGTAACGTTGCCCTCAGCAAGGTGAAACTCATTCAGTAAGCTTAAGATGTTTCTGAAAACAAAATGCATTTGGTGATTTTTTTGCAAAGTTGATGTATTGCTAAAGAACTGCTAAGATCCAAAAGACATACTGTACCCAGAGAGGCAGGTGTCAAATCTCTGTGTCGCTCTGAAGCCGATAATTGTGTAAATAACAGTTGCAGCATAGACTGAGGTAACGCCGTTGATGATAGAGATGATCACAGCATCCTGTTCACAGTTGTTACTGAAGGAAAAGTAACAGTTATTTACAGTGTAGAGCATATACATGTAACTATGCAGTCAGATGAAACACGTACTGCACTGAGTTGTAGCTGGAGAAGGAAATGAGACCACCGAAACCCAGAGAAAAGAATAGAAAACCTGAGCACCAGCATCCAGCCACGTTGATGGTTTTGCCAACTCTGCTAACTGGAATGACAAATATAAAAAATTACAGCATTGAAAAAATGGTTAGGCGTGTAGTATTGTAAAAGACAGATGAGGTCCAAACTGTTAAAATACAAGATATAGTTGACAATTTTTTAAAAATATTTTTCATATTGCAACTTACATCAGGCGTAAATAGAAATTTTATTCCATTCAAAGAGCCCTTCAGGGTCAGACCTCTAATCAGAAATATTGTCAGCACCACATAGGGGAGGGTTGAAGTCACATATACAGCCTCAGGAAATAAATATTCATACAATTAATTTCGAGCTGAATTAAAATGCAATGTATAATAGTAGGAAACATTGTGCTATACCTTTCCTGTGGTCTCAATACCACGGATGATGCAGATATAAAGCACAGACCACGCACACACATGACATAACAAAATCCACCACTGCAGCCCATCATCCTCTTCAATTGTTGGAGTGGTGTTCAGGGTTTCCCTGTACCAGAAATAATCGACGGGGGAGCTCCTCTCACACTCTGAGGTGAATCCTGACAGAACTTAATTGTGTTTTATAAGAAAATAAATCTGTTTCTCATTTTAATTGATACAGTGTGTTTCTAGTTCAGCACTACCTGTTGAATTCATGGGACACTGGCTCCACGGCAGAGGATCTTGAAATGAGTTGAAGAAGTACCACAGAATCCAGGCAATGATGGTGTTGTAGTAAAGACCGACCATCAGAGACACACACATGGACGCGATTCCTGCAATGAATGTTTCAAACAAGCTTTAATGCACATTTACTCCAGTTGTATTAAATGCTAACACTGCCACTAGTGTATTTCTTACCAATGCCAGTCAAATAAGGGTGAACTGTGTTCCATACTCCCAAGCTGCCTCTTCTTAAACGCTGACCAATGGCAAACTCAAGATGGAGAAGTGGGATTCCTTCAAGAGCCAGCAAGATCAGAAATGGTATCATAAATGCACCTAAAAAAATAAAGGAAGAAACAATTATATCATTCATGCATGTGCAGCATTTTTAAGAGGATTTTCTGCAAGTTAAGGGTATAAAACATCTTATCAAAGCAGATTAGTTTCAAACAACATTTTGGTGGGTCCACACTGCGCTATCAGTTTTCAGTTGCTTCTTATATAAATTGTTTAAAAGATTTGCCTGTTTTAAAACATATAGCCGAGCAATACAATACCTAATAATATTCAGTAATACAAAGGCCAAGTCAACATACCCAATGATCCTCAGAAAACATAAAATACTTTGAATATAACAGAAAATCGCTTGTTCGCATGAATGCAGCTGACCCTTCTCATCCCGGACATTAACGCTTCCTGCCCCTCCTCTCTGGCAAAATGCTCCGGTCCATTAAGACCAGGACCTCACGCCACAAGAACAGTTTCGTCCCCACTGAACAGTGGCCAAATCCCCACCCCGAAACCCCCCCCCAACTTACAGACACTCACTTAACTTTCCAAGTTGTACTACCTCACACTGTACACTCACTTATCCTATTTTAATTGTATTATGCTATTTCTGTACATATTTCATAATGTGTCACACCTCTGCATATTAAACTCTTTCTGTAGATTTTGTGTTTGGACCTGACACCAAGACAAATTCCTAGAACTGTTAAGTGTTCTTAACTGTGCCTGGCAATAAACAGTTTTGTGATTCTGATTCTGAAATGTGAAATCACTGAAAATAATTTATTTAATCCAAAACCTATGAAAAAATACAGTATGTATTCAAAAATGTAAGTAAAAATGATACAAACAAGCATTCTCAGAGGCATTGGCATTACACACATATTTAGGAGTTTACTCGACGTTCTTTTAATCTCCAAGTGTAGCATGTTAGGATTAATTACTTAAGTAATTTGAGTAAACAACTGCACTTAAACTACTTTTAATAAAGTGATACAAGTCAAAAAGGAATAGCTGCAAAATGAAAACACAACTTGCCTCCTCCATGACTCTGACACAGATAGGGAAAACGCCAGACATTTCCCAGTCCCACACAAAACCCCACACAGGTCAGCATGTACTGGGCCTTGTTGTCCCATTTCTGTCTGTCTTCAGCCTCATCCTCCTCCAGGTTGTCCAGCTGCTGATGGGACAATATCCTGTCCTCCAGGCCTGGATTGGGGAGTTGCAGCTTCATTATCTTTCGCTGTAGTGTTGCGATATAGTGTTGCATTTTACACTTTGAGATATACTGGACCTCTGTAATAGATTGACTAGCTGTGATGTCAGAGAACATCAGATCAGATGAGCAAAAAACACACGTGATAGTTAAGTAATGTCTTCTCTTATGGGAAAGGTTCATTGCACACGAAACACTGTTCTTGTCAGGTTTACTGAGGAAGACAACAACTTAATAACACTATCACTGGTATTTTTGGAAATAATGCTTTAGTAGATATATGCTGCATACTTCTTATAGAGCGGTGATATTCCCTGTAAAGGTTTTTGCAGTGAGTCTGCCAATCGGAGACTCTCCAACTCCCTGCATTACTTATGTCAAGGTGACGGGGTATGTTGTTCTATTCTGTGATACAGCTTCAGTATTTGATGCTCTGTGTGGATTGATTTTAAGACTCATGCAAGAGCTGGACTGTTTCCCAGCAGTTCCATATTATTACTGGGGGGTTCACACACAACTCTATAACCTATACTAAGAAGTTGGATGTATAGTATGTATGTTATTTTATTATCCCAACAAGTTTTACTACATGTTTTAGTTAAACAGATCATTTGAGTAAAGTTTAACAGATCCAATCTCTGCTATTTTCGTTGAGTCAACAATTACAACTTCTAAGCTGATGCTGGACATAAAGAGTTAAGGCTTGTTTGAAAAAAAAAGACCCACCAAGCTACACAGTAACCTGGCTGTGATGATATATTAACAAATAATTAGTTTTGGGTTAAAATATTAACTGCAGATCGAAAGACTGTTAAAAACATAAAGGCACTTACGAGGTTCACTTTTTAACTGAAAGAAGAATAGAATTTGCTCGTTTCACATGGAAAATTGGGATGTTGTACAAATAAATAGGCCCCAAAATAACCTCCAAATATACACAACATAATTCAAGTTGTGAATTGTCATGTATTATTAGAGTATGCTCCATAGAATGCAGGTATAGTTGTGGACAGATAAAGTACAATATTTAACAATGTCTTCATAGCTCATAGCATGTTAAATGGATATCATTTATTGTATATTTGTCACAAAGATTGAGTGTAATTTGAACTCTGCACTGGTGTATTTCCATTTTATGGTCCTTTATTTTTTCTTATTTACAATTCAGAGGGAAATGTTTGACTTTTTTGCTCAACTCTTGGACAATGTTAGTTACTAGTTACCTTTCAGATGCAATCTCAAAAGAGGAATGACGATGTAAAATGATGGATTAACCAACTGTCAGTACAAAAACTAGCTACTCCACATTTCTAACTACTATGTTTGTTCTACACCCAGTTACTATTTGTTGTTAATTTTATTGCTTTTACTAAAATAAAATAAATTAAAACACTGCTGGTTTTTGTAATCACATTCTCAAAAATACACCTTTGAAGTCCTTCTCTCCTGGGATCTGAAAATTAAACTTAACAAGACCCGAACATCTACATGTGTTTTTGCATAAAACAGAACTTTTCCACCTCTTCCTATGCATTAACTTCTTTTAAATTCTCCTTATGAGGCATCAACATCAACTTCCTTGAGTTGAACTTATTCCCAGAGAAGTTAGTCTTACAGGTTGTCTACATGATTATTTCAGCTTTGATAAATATGAGGTGGTACTATTTAACTCACTTTTACCTGATTGCGTCCGTGCACTTCTGCCTCGTCAGTGTGTTCATCCGCCGCCAGCCTCACCGTCTTCTGCGCACGTTTCACTTCCGCCACTGGAGGCCGCCATTGCTGCTGTAACAGTAGCCGCGTCGGCCGAGCTGTGGCCGCCGTGCGTCCCCCACCTTGGCGGAGTTTACGCTTGAGGAGGGAGCCGCTTTCCCATCTCTCGCACACAGACCAAGCGCCAAGTGTAGCAGTCGCGTCCGCAGTCTGCCTCAGCAATGCCCTTGGAAGCTGCCGCTCCGCTCCTGTCCGCGCAGATCTGACTCCGCGTGTCCCCCATCCAGGCGCCTTGGAGCTCTACTTTGCGCTGTCCTGACTCATCTGCGCTGCGTGAAGCGAATGGACGAGGTCCAAGGATAACGGAGGGTGCGGGGTGTCGCTACCGCAGAGGGACCTGCCGGCAGTTTGCGGCCGGGGCTGTGCGTCTGTCACAGGCTGCGGCGTCGCATCCACTGTTTTGATCATCTAAGGTCGACTTGCATGGATTCATCATGGCTACGCTCATATGCAGGGTCCAGTTTTTAGATGACACTGATCCATTTAACAGCACCAATTTCCCCGAGCCTACCAGGCCACCTCTTTACACTTTCAGGGAAGACATTCCTCTGATCAATCAGATTGCTGGAGTCCACAGGCTGCTAAAAGCCCCACAGAAGGTAGGAAGTCAACTTCTGAGTCTCCTGCTAATGTTTTGGTGCTGCTTTCTTTTAATTAGCCTGGTGATAAGTTAACACCTGCAAAATGCTAAATTAATGATTAGCCTGACCATGTTGCTGGGGTTGCTACCAAACAAACCTAATGGACCATAGACTAGGCCAGTGACTGCAGATCTACATTGACATTTTAATACATCATGGAATATTTAGTGGCTGGGTGAATGCAGTGGACACCCTGTATTTGGCTGAAGGACATGTGCAATTATTTACCTCAGCCACATCCCTGTTTAACCTGCTGTACTTACTGCAGTATTCTTTATTATTTAGATTTCAGTCTCAGTCTCAGGTATTCTTTGCTAAAAAATAATAATGAAACAGACAATGACGCTATACTCATCAATTTGTTTTGATTTAGTAATAATATTGCTTGGCTTAATTTAAAATGAAACTTTCCTTCAAAAAGCCAGTGTTGGAAGTGCAGAGACTCGGTTGGACTAGGTGGGATTTAAATGGACAGTTGGTCTGTTGTGGGACAAGATGGTGGTTCCTCACCTGGATGGTGCTTGGATCTGATGACTTAAATTTGCAACTGTCTGATTTCATCATAACTTATAAATCTATGTGTACCCATATACATGTGTCATACCACTTTTTTATATTTTTTGAGAGTTCTTTGCTCAGGAAGAAGCAGAATGCACATGACTTTGACACATCACATCCATCTTACTGATGATATATTATTATTCCTTACTGCCTGAGTTGGTGAAACAGCACACATTGAATTGGTTGCAAAAGTTGGCCAGGCAATTTTCAGCAACTCTAAAAAACTGAATGTTCCTATTTGGTCTGATGTTTTTGCCCTTTCTCCTCAAAGACAGTCAGTGACAAATTATGTAAACCTGAAACCCATTCTCTGTTTTTCCTTATTTTGTGGTGGCAGGCTAGATCTCTTGAGAAATCCTTGTTTCTGCCTCCTGATTAGACCATGTGCATCCAAACACATTTTCAAAAGACCTCATTTACAGACATTAAATTTGAACAAAGCAGAGGGGCTATGGCATCTAAGGGTTGAGCCTTTATTGAACATTCATCTAAGTCTGGTTGGGAAGTCGTGTAAATACAAAGTTAATTCGGGTCTTTCTTCATTCTGTCACATCAATGGTACGCCATCGTCTTTGAGGAGAGCCAGTAAGATAAGTCATGAAGCCTCAGGATGCTGTGGATCACCACAAGCCTGGATCTCATTCTGTAGCCCACTCAGCCTGACCAGCAGGACGGGAAGGGAATGCTTTCCACTTTTTGAGAGAGGAGAGGGAAATGGGCAGAATTAAAAACACAAACAAAGAGCTGATGTACTTTGCACAGTTAACTGGTCTCAGTTTAGCAGTAGGCCAGCTGGACCGCAAACTAGACAGACAGCGAGTAACAGTGGTAGGCTGAGCAGCGCTTTGTCGAATGGGTTTTAGTGGTTAGTGACAAGTTGACGACGAAGGCCTTTTGCAATTCATTAAAACACAACAGGTGGATGACAAGGCTGCATCACCACATCTGACCAACAACCTCCCTAGAACAGCCCTCAGAAGTTTAAAGAAGCGGCTGCGGCGTGACCCTGTGATGGCGAACCTGTTGTCTTTGAGCTCAGCTCCCTTTGCTGCAGGTCAACCTGGTATAAATAGCACAGTGCTAACACGTGGTGCCGAGGGAGTCAAAACAGCTAGCATATGCTGTCTCTGGGCTGTTCCTGTCCGCTTCATTCTGCAGTCTCAGAAGGGGAGTGTGTGTCTGTGTGTGTGTGCTTGTACATGTTGTGTTTTAGATGACTATGCCACTGTACTGAATGAACTGAGAGTCTTAAACATCAAAACCAATATACATGGTACCAACAAGGCATCACACCGTAAAATCTTATTCAAAGCTGGTGTTCAACCCTTTTGGAACATTTGTGATAAAACTACCACCATATATTCATACCGAGCTGTAGGAGCTTCTCAGGAGAAAACAATGACTGGTCTCGATCTATCTAAGGGTTCACATTTTGTCCTACCCAGTGCATTAGTCTTCATGATCCCTCCTTTCAGATCATGTAGTTAACATGCTCTTCGGCATTTGCTAAAGCTATTTCAAATCTGCAGTTAATGTCAACAAAAATCAATAGATCAATAGTCCTTCACATACTCTCTTCCATTTCAGTCGCTTGTAGTTTGTGGCTTGGTGGCCTTGATGCCTTGAATCCGTCTACAAAGCAGGACTCAGTGGAGGAAAAATGTGGCTACATTTTGGAAAATGAACTCTCACTTTACCAATTTCAATTTTTGGGCCGGTTGTTTTCCTGCATTTTTCTTAAGAAATTACAGAGTCCCATAATGAGGAGTTATGTTAAATGCTGTAAAATACAGGTTCATCCTTCATGCCTGTCAGAACTCTTTTGAATTCTTTTACACATTGTTATGCAGAGTTGAGGTTTTGCATTTGGGAAGGTTGTCTCAGCAGAGGGCTTCTTTCTGAAGAATGCAGCTTCCATTGACACGCTCGTTCTCTGCATGCTTGACAGGAGTTTAAGATTACTTTTGTGGTTTCTCGTTACTGCATCAAGTGTGATTTGTTGTTTCAAATCAGTTGCCCTGAGGGCAAAGACCACAAATGTCATCCTCGCCTTATTTGAAGCTATAAGCCTTTAAAGCCGCTTACTGTAATTCCTGTTGTTTGAATTAGACTCCACTGCAGTTTACAGACATAAATGGGTGATGTGTAAAACAAGATCAGCATTTGTAGTAAACTATCTCCAAGAGAGTGTTATTGTAGATTGTAAGATGAAAACTGTATATGCTATCTCGTTTCAAATGTTTTGCCCTGTCTTTTGAATACAAAGACTTTTGGAGTGCGATAGCAGTTTTAAATTAGAAATTGCATGGTGTTTATTTTTAGTCCTTCTGCCTTAACTGCCTGCCTGGTCAGTGGACCACAGTATGGTGGTTGAAGGGAGAGGCCAGACCTCAGTGTGTGAGCAGAGGACTTGTGGTTACTTCTCTGGACTTGGCCATCATAGGGCCACCGTGGGTTCAAGTCCTGGGCGGGGGACAGCCAAGGAAGCCTCTGTGACCGATTATCTGGTAGAATTGTTCCTGGCTTAAGGGCCATTTATGTGTATCAGTCTGGCTTGATTATACATGGCAAAGGCCTGCAATCAGTAATCCAGGTTCATTATGTAATGAGAATCTGAGGGGACAGAAATACATGGATCTACAGGTGGGGATTAAAAATGGCAAACTTGGCACACAATTCCCTTTGACTTTTCTGCTGTTTTTCCCTTTGGCCTGTGAGTCAAAACCTTGTGTGGGGAAATGCATTTCTCGGTTCCACAGTTGGCTAATTACTGGTTACAGCTGCAAATTCAGCCCAATGTTTTGTCTATTTCAGGTTGTGATAGAGTGTAAAGCTTAAGGATAACAAACATTATTTTTGTCCTTTTTAACAAATCCACAAGCTTTAAAAGTGTTTAATAGATTATTTAAAGGACTGTAAAATGTTTAAAGACAGAAACAGAAATATGGGATTGAATTATGAACATAAATCGATGGTTGTTGATGTCATGCTTTCACAACATTTGCACCCATTTTATGAATGCTTTTATACTCTCAAAAATATCATATCTTCTTCTGATGACTGTATGTTTGGAGGCATTGAGACCACATTTGAGATAAAATGGTGACTGTAAAGCTTCAGAGATTTAATTTGATTAGAAATCACCAGCCAAGTTAACTTCATGGCTGCTAATACTGATTTAACACCAAAGACATGACCACATGAAAACAGGTCAGTAGCAAGCATATAAAAAATAATTTCGGTATTAAACAAATTCCTGAATGTCTAGAACATTGAAGGTAACCAATCTAGACTTAAAGTGGTGGGACACTTTGCATAAGACAATTGCCCTGAATCAAGTTATATAGTGTCCAGCCAGTATTCAGCATACAGTGTGTGATTTACTGTGTCTTGTCCTACATACATTTCATATTACTGTCCACCCATTATTTTCAAAGCCATGTCAGTCCATAGGCATAAAAATAGTGGATCCAACTTAGGCCCTTATGCCTGGATTTCCTGTCCGTCCAAAATATGTCTGTCCTGTAATCTGGAGAAGCACTTGGTTCCCTCCTCTGTCTGTGTAGAGGATATATATTGTGTACAGTTCAATTTTTCTATCTCCCACTCTTCTTCACTGCAAGTACAGCAGTTCAAATAAGACTTGTCATTGACTTATAAACAGAAGAACTAAATTTTTCAGCATTGGTTTATTGAATTTGCTTGATGCCCCGTCCAAATGAAGATCTTCAGCTCTATGATCTCCGCCTGTATATATGTATAACAAGCTTAATATATAACTATGACAATATCAAAAAAATCTGCTCTACCATGCATGAAGCAAGCAACCAAGGGATCTGAGACTCAGTGAGAGCCGAGTGAAAGTTATTATGACCAACCACATGTTTTGTGTCAGTTCTCAAATAGGGCACTGTCCCTGTAAGTAATACAAGCCGGGTGGCTGAACAGATCAAAGATGTCAGACCAATGGTTTCCTTTTCTGCCTTTTTCCTTCACGTTAAGGTATTGTCATTTGGGAGAAAGTTTACATGGCAATAGCTCGACCAATATGGGAAAAAGGTTTTGCATATTATATGTATGGTTAAATGTGTATGTAATAAGTTCTTACAGCTTATTTGCACATTATGCTTATGTAATTTATGTATATTGCAGTTTTTACTACACCCAAACTCCTCACAGTGAAGTCAAATTTAGTATAGTATAGAGTTTTAGTATATTATGGGCTGTACAGTATCCTGTTATTTTAGACACAGTGACCACCAATAGAGGATTGCAGCTCTCTTCACTTCAGTCATTTATGTTTTTTTGTTGTACTGCTTTCGCGTTGAAGCTGCTGTCATGCAGAGCTGAAGGACTCAAATCTAAATAGGTAATATCTGTAATTTGGAGGTCAACTAGGCAGGAGAATAAACACGCTCATTGTTCATCTCACGGACCACAGTCAGCTGATGACAAACCAATCAAGACCAGGCACATCATACCTCCTCTGCAAAATCATTTTGTGTGATGATAGTTTATCAGACATAGAGGGCAGAGAGATAAGAGGCACTAGACTGCCAAGCTGCTCCAGATCTGCATGACGTCTCTCTAACCTTGCACAGCTTGTCATTGGAGAGTGCTGACAGAGCTGATAAAATAACTTTCTGTGGTCGTCTGTGGCCATTAAACTATAAAAAGCATCAAGTTTTAATTAATCATGGCTAAACAAATACACATATTTACACAACAAACATAAATAATAATATCAATATGTTATTAATCATATCAAATAGCAATAATTTTACATGTAGTTGTAAATTGTCTGTGTATTTTACATGAAAGAAAGCTTCTTCAAATGGCTCTGTGGCAGATTTTACGTGTTAACACTCCATCACATGATCTAAAAAAAATCCATGTTTAATTGTCCTTTTTTTTTTTTTTTTTTTTAGGTTGATGACTGTGCCCTTCAGCTGTCCCATAATGGAAGCTACCTGGACTTGGAGTCTACACTTGCAGAGCAGAGAGATGAACTGGAAGGATTTCAGGAGGAAGGAGGGTAATATAACTGTGACTATTGCCTTTTTCTTTGCTTTCAGTGTCACCAGACTTCAGAATCAAACAATTGCGTGCACACAACGAATTGAAATGAATAACATTTTCCATTACTGCATTAAAGTTAGAAATTGAACTAAATTTGGATACCTCTATGAAAAGTCATACATTCCTTGCACTTCAAAACTGCAGCTGTGACTGGTGCCTCAGATTGAAAACACATAAGGGACTGCTGCAGCCTTACAGGTGGATAATTTACATTACTTGCCAGAGTCTGATTGTCCAGGAGTGCTTTTTTCATGTTGTTTCGGTCAAATACGTTGTCGTGAACCAGAACTAAAAATGTATTGTTTAGGAGTAAGTGATTTGAAAGTTTTCGGTTATAACAATCTGGCTTTTAAAAATGCCCCAAATACTTCTCTGTTTTAAGAGTCAGACATAATCAGTACAATGTGATTACTGTTTTTTGAGAGAGAGAGAAACACAGGAGATCAGGCCAGATAAAAGAGAAGGCATACAGTATTTGAATCCTTGGTCGTGATTACACATATTAATATTATATGTTCTGTATTCCTTTGACTAATTTGGTTGTATTATAGTGATTTGAATCATAATGATACCAATTTTGTTCCAGGGTGAATTAGTGAAAAAAAAAAAACTTTTCTGGGCCTCTGCTGATTGGGCTCTCCTCCCCAAAAGCTGCTCTCAGGAGATGGTTGTGTCTTTTAAAAAGCTAGCCTGTCTTCACTAGTTTCTTTGTGAATCACTGTGTCACAAAATTCTCAACAGTCAGTATTAGTCAAAAATACCGTAAATACATTTGTCTGTCAGCAGAAGATGTTGTTAATTTATTGTATTTGTTTTTTTAAGGTATCATATGAAGACCGAATCTCATTGGTATTGATCTGGTCTGTGGCATTACCGTCTCTTTAGTACCAGACTAATTGCTGTCTATTTGTATCCCTTAAAATACCTGACCTCTCTGGCTGAGCGGCATCATCTAAAGTGCTTGTGAGGTGTGGATGCGTCTCTTGAGTAATCCCCTCATCTTTATCGACAGTTACCTCAGTGCTCTCGTTCGAAATGGCCAAACTACAGTTGTACATGTCTGTTTGTAATGTGTGTAATTTAGTGCTGTTTTTCTGTGTGGTTAAGTGAGGCTTTGTCTTGACCTAACTCCTAGACCTGAATAAAAAGGATAAAGGTTTAAAATGCCATTAGCTTCAATTCAGTTTCATGCACTTTCTCTGGCAAGTTACTTTATTGACTCCATATGTTTTTTTCATGTACTGTGGAGTATGTTCATATATTGTTCATGTGCTGCCCTCTTTAGATCATCACAAACCAAAGGTTGGCATTAGAGTGCTGGTTGACTTGACCACAAACATGTATGAATTTATTTGTCTAACTTGGAATTCATAAGCAGCTCTCTGGCGTTGTGTTTCCATTGGACGCCGTGAGTGCTGTCTTTTCCCAGTTCCATCTGAAATTGTTGGGAGCTTATGGGAGGCTATTGAGAGCTGTGAGGTTAAAGTGGTCCACTTCTCTCGTTGAAGAGCGAGCCTGCCAAAGCCTGTGTAATGCCAGCTGGCACAGGCTGGTATGGATGTGTGTCATTAAACCCACACAGTGTTGTCTGAGGAGGCTGGGGGTGAAGGTGGTTAGCCAATTATTTTGTAAAAAATAGGGCAGTTGTGCTAGCTGACTTTTTATGGTGCCGATGTGCCCAGCATTTCACCCCCCACTGCTCAGTGTTGTTGATTTGATTTGATTGTTGAGCTAATAAAAGGTCTGATGAGGCATTTCACCTTTACTTGTTCCATTTTATTCTGTTTTTGTGGCATAAGATCTGTCAACAGTCACCAACACTAAAACATTTAACCTGCAGAAAAAGAATTGGTGCATTACCTATTTTCCAGATTTTTCAAGTTGATGTTAAATAACAGCTTGCTCTAACGCCAGTTAGAAAGGCTCAAAATAGCAAGGCTCAAAATGGTGCTGTCATTATTTTGGAGAAAGAGAATAGTACTATATTCATTTCTGCGTGAGTTCCCCAGCTCTCATAATTATTAGTCATTGAACCCATCTGTAATTGATAATAATGACAGGTTACATTCCTGCAGCACCTGTGTCATACCTAGTGTCTTTACAATCAGATTAACTTGTGATCCTTTGACAGAGCACTGCAGAGCCGGGGGATATCCATGTCACGGGAGCTTAAGGGCCATAATAACTTCCACACCATGTTATAAAGCTAAGCTATATGAGATTGTGACTCATAGATCCCCTGTCCCATCTCTGATACAGTCTCACCTCAAGTTCTACTGACCAAGCAGCACAGGCATTTGCTTAGACATACTGTATCTGCTTTAGGTAGTCAGCGTGTCATTCATGTTTCTAGCTATGATAGATTAGTTGACCCCATGCACACAGTTTCCTGCATTTGGAGCCCTGAGCTAAGATAGAGCATGGGGGACGTAGTTAGGATCAGATGGCCTGACATGTGCTTACAGACGTTTATAGCTGTTGAATATTTCTTTGGATTACTAGGATTGACGAGCTGGAGCCAGTTTTAGAATTTCAAGGGAACTTGGGTCTGATGTAGTAGGAAAAATGTTGTATTGAATTCATGTGTGGAATTATGTGTTGGGCGTGATGTTGTTTTTGTTAAAATATGTGACATTGATTGTCAGATGATTATTAAAGTAAGCCTTCAAGGGCATATTCCCTGGCTTGTCTTTAGAAGATAACATGAAGTGCTGTTATTGACTGCACAATTGATTCAGCATGTGAACTGTGTAGCTGATTTCACTGCTCTGCTACAGCACACAAAAAAGATGCTTAAGCTTTTTTTATTTTATTGCATTTCACTGAGTTAGAAGTCAACTCTGGACCATACTTTTTTTCCGACGTTTTGAACCATGCGAATCCACAAGATGGGCTAAAATCAAGTAATTTTGTGCTGAATAAGCCTTTTTTTTATTTTATTGAGTGTTCTTGATGTGTGACAGTGGTTTCAATGCTCAATGAGATTAGAAGTCAGAATGAAGCGACTTTATATTAAAACAGAGCCAAAGAAAAAGTGACAGTGGTTTGGTGTTCAGTGGTTTCAGTTCTAAAGCAACTCCTCTTTTCTGTTTTGTGACAGCACTTTTACTGCCGTGTTACAAGTTCATTCAGAATAAAGACTTCTCAAAATCAAAACTCCTTTCATCTCTCCCTAGGACAGCTCTGGACGTTTTTGTCGGCTTTATTTTCCATTTTTTACGTAATGCCATCTTGAACATTGTATCATAGATATATTATTTCTCAGCCTGGAGCATAGTCACAAGATTTTTTCTTTTCAATTTTAGAGGAGAAAAAGTCCAGAATTTACACAAAGCCAATTTGAAAAAGAACCAGAAATCCTTTCATCTCTCCCAGGGCTTGTCAAACAGTCATAGATACAGATTTTTATGTGAGGAGAAAAAGCACATTTGAAAAGAACCAGAGGGATTGTCAAACAGTCTACAGCTTTAGACTTCAAGGAAGGAAATAAAATACCAGTTGTCCCCTCTGTGTTTGCAGAGCAGTTTGACTGTATTATGATCAGAATTGAGCTCTGTGCGTGTGTGTGCGTCTGTGAATCAGTCAGTAGTTAGTGAAGCAGCCCTTCTGAAGTTAATCTACATAGTCTGAGCCTCATTCTTTATTTCTTTACCCCACTTGGTTTACACAGGCACTGGGGGTCGATCCACACACACTCTGATTCTGGACTATCTTGAACAGGGATGTTCACCAGCGTGTGCTGAGTCAGTAGACCTCTGTGGGGCCTTCTGGTCTGGCATTAATTGGTCTTTGAGGGGAAGTGCTGGCTTTACTCTATTCCAAGTATGTGTGTCCAATTTCTTTGGGTACACATTTTGTGTTGTTTTATAAACAGGTCCATTAAGACTTCCTCAGATAAAGCCAGAGAGCATGGAGCTGGCAGCCGTCCACTGGTCCTGTTGCTGCTACTCTGGGTTTTAGGATTAAGGCAGAGCTTTATGATGGTGCTGCACAACAGAGCACTGACAGCAGAATGGGAAATCAGTTAAGCATTTTATTATTTGCTTGTCTTTTTTTTTTTTTTTTTTTTTTTGGGTGGGGTGGTGGAGTTTGTGCCTTTTATTTGACAGTAGACATTCAAAGAGACAGGAAACTAGGGCAGAGAGAGGAGGGTATGACATGCAACAAACAGTGAGTGTTGCTGTATGGTATGTGTCTTAAAGATTCCAGATGGGTCCTATTGTTTGCTTTGTCTCTTCATGTACAGACGGAATAAAAATGTCTATATATTTGTATTAAATCATTTATAAAGCATCTAATTTTAAGCAGTTTCCTTGACTCATGATCAGGGAATGTTTGTTTTTAGTGATGGTTAAGTATCTAAATAGTTAGTCAAACTGTAAAGTCAGAAGTAATATATTTAAGATACACAATGTTATAAGTGATGTTTCAGATTTATTAAGAGTTTGTCTTAAAGTAATTATACAGTACCACAGGGGAAGAAAGCAAAACATTTTGGCACAGAAGAAGATAAGACTTAAAAGAGAACCAAGGAATCCGGTAGGTATTATATCCCAACATGGTGCCAATTTGTTATTTGGCCGGCATTCTTTATAGCTATGGTTACAGTATTTCTGTAACTTTTGGCTCCACCTTTTACAGGCCTGGAGCACTGTCTGTGGGAGTACCCAATTTTCATGTTTAATTGGTGGTGGTGGTGGGTGGGGGGTCTGAAAACCTCACTTATATTCCATGCACGGTTGTTTAATTTGATAATGAGCATGTTGGCCTGTGTAGCCTCAGGTCTTGGCTAAGCTCAGGGATACTGTTGCAGTGAAGCAGAGAGAAAGCAGGCGTTCATGACAAAATGGCTCTAGTTACCCATTTGCCCCAACAACATCACATGGGATTAAATTCCTGTTTGCCATCTCATCTCACAAGCGAATGCCCATGTTGACAGATGGTGAGCCTGTGTCGCTTCTCCTTTTTACCGAATATTATATTTGATAAACAGTGAGCATATACAGACTTCCTATGCCATGTAATCTGCTTGCGTGCAGGTCGACACGGTCTCACACTGACTGGTCGGGGCAGGAAGGATGTCAATGTGTCAGTGTGTCTGGGTGCGTGGCGCAGCTATGCTACAGTGAGGACCATATAATGCAGTGCAGCAGTTTTCCTGTGGGCTGGTGATGCAGCTGTATGATCTGCCTTCTGTGCTCACAGAGAAAGAAAAAGCCTGTCAGTTCCATTACTGCCCGATTGTCACTAAGAGTGAGAGTCTGTGGCTGGCACTGCGCCAGGCTGAACAATCATAGTGCCTCTGTGCAGGCAGCATAAAAGCCCATTTGTCAGTGAGCTGAATTAGGAAGGGGGTGTTGCTCAACTCTACCTGCTGTGCTCTTGTCTACAGTTGTGTCTACTGGGTTTGTTTACATGCTTCTTTAGCTGCTTGAGAGATTAAAGGCACAATCTGTGATCTAAATCTAAATGGAAGATGCTTTCTCTGCCAAATTATTTGGGATGCTTTGGAATGCAAACAGGGGAGAAACGTTAAAGACTGGCTGAAACACATTTGGGTGACATTAGCTTATTATTTATCTGCTGGACTAAGTGAATTTAACCTTCATTAACAATATAGTTTACCTTTTTAAGCCCTGCAAACTACCGTACCAGTTCCTCAGAAGATTAACTTTATCTTTGGTAATGATTGTCCTTGGTGTTCCACAGACAGGGTAGTGAAAAAGTAATGAGAGAAGGACTAAGTTGTTGATTTTGTCCTTTCATGGGATTTGTTGACACTGAATAAAGTCTTGAATGATAACACTTTTACTCTTATTTTACATAAAACTTTATATACTATAAAGATGTGGTGTTTGCCTCTATCCTTTCTATCACTACAGGCTACACAGCTGTCACCATCACTCTCACAAATCAATAGAATCGGAGTGCATTGTTGTCATCTATGTTTTCAATTGCTATTCACACATTGTAAACAGTTGACAGGATGGTGATAGGGTCTTGGCATATCTCCATTAACAAAAGGGGTGGAGCTGACCTCTGAGTTGCTCCCATCCTTCATTTTCACTTGAGGAGACCTTTCCCCTGTTCTTTTCTGTGGCCTATTCTCTGTTATGTTCCAACTATAGACACTGAGGGGCTGAATGTAATGAGAAAGAATTTAGCTTGAACAGGATTTTGTGTCTTTTCACTGCAGCCATTTAGTTATACACTGATCAGACAGGACATTATGACCACCTGTGAAATGTAATGCGGTTTCTGCTTTTCCCTCAATTTTTAGGTTGAACTGTCAAAAAAGCGCTACTTCTACTATGTGTTTATTAATGAGGTCAAGCTTGATAGTGGAGTTGTACTACAGTGCATTAAAGAAGAGGTGGTTCTAAAGTTTTGGCCACCTCGTTCATTTTAAATAGGGTGGCCAAAACATTATAAACACCTCTACTTCCAGTACAACTCCACTGATGGGTATATTTTCATGTCCGCACTTGTTTTTTGACTTATTGACGGCTGTGTGTGGACTACCCCTACGCACATACAGTACACAAATTCATATGCACAAACAGATGCACAGACCCAAGTAATCGCAATTGACCTAATGTCTACATAACATTTCTCTTTTTCTCCATTTGTCTTTTATTTTCACAGGAGAGGCAAGAAACACAGCATTATTCTTCGTACACAGCTATCAGTCAGAGTTCATGCTTGCATTGGTAAGTACAACACTGTGTTGCATTTGTGTCGTATTTTTGAAGGTAGTTGTTCTTCTCACTTTATAGTGGTCAATTTGTCTTCCCCACATCACCACTGAGGTATGAGCTTTAATTACCTCTATTACGCATTATGTTAGTGAGGTTCTTGTTGAATTTGCACAGTGGCAGCCTTGGGGAATAGCTGAGAACCTTAATTTGAGTGAGTATTAACAGCATTTCAACAAGACTCTGAAAACAGATCACTGGCATGGAGCAGTGACTGAAAACATTTTATGTTTTTGGAATTACTGTGTTCTGTCACTTTGTTTTATTGGGCCCCCTAGTGTCTTTGACTAATGTGAGGGAACTGGTGCAAAGAGCTGAGTGAAAACATATGCAAGCTTGTATGCACGTGGCATGTGTGCAGACACATACACACAATGTGCTTATCAGAGTTTGGTTTGTGAATAAACTAGGGATGCTAAAATGCCCTGGCACAAGCTGATGTTATAGGCTTAATTTTCCATCATCTTTCTGACAAAGATGGAAATGACAAATCAAACTTAATTATTCTGCTACTGTGTTTAATGTAAAAAATCAACACAAGTCCTTGGCACAGTAATTTGCTTGAGACCAATAGGGTATTTCATCTGAGGACAAAGGTTGTACACTCCTACTGTACACAAAATGTTATCTTCTGTACAGGCTTCAAGTTAAAAAATAAACTCAAGATCTGCAAAGGCAATTAGTCTGTAAAATGTCAGATATAAAATTTAGTCATTCTTCTGTAATGCAGCACAATTATATTTGAATAGGGTCACTCTGATCTCAGACCTATCTCTGATAGTCGTCTCTGGTTATTTATTCTACCTACTGATGCACAACATGCAATGGAAAGGTTTGGAAAATTCACTGGATGTTTTATTGAGATTATTGTGTCATGACAGATCATTAAACTCTTGGTCAGACACAAAGGAAACGTGAAAAATGACTTTTGCTTGAACCTGACAAGGTCTAGTTTGCACATTGAAAAGAGACAGATCATCTTTGATGCCCTTGATGCTATAATTATGTAATTGATACAATTGGCCTGTCATATATAATTTAGGCAGGTTTTTCAAACATTGCTAAATTCTTGTTATTAATAATGTTTTTATTAGGTGCTCACTGATTTTATAACACAGCAAAGCCAAAAGATATTTTCACTGGCTTGATGTAAGAAGTCACACGCCAGTTGCACTCGTTGCAGTTGTACACTGCTCCGAACTGGCCTTACCTTAGTCTGCACTCCTGCTGGTGCCTGGCTTAGCTTAGTGGAGCCTGGGGAGCAGCAGACAGACTTGCTGCTCTTCTCTAAGTGGATGATGACCCTCTTTCTCTCTAAGTTGACAGCCACCTGTTGCCCTTCTCTAGTCTCCCTCAGTGATTGCCTGCGTGGCTAGCTGATTTATTTCCTCTGGCCGAGGTGGCCACTGTTACTGTAACTTGTCCAGACATTTGAGCCTAATTTTATCCGACTAAAGGGCTTACCTCGTAACCCCATGAATGTGGAATTACTGGGTGATTTTCCTGCCCCACACTAGAGATAATTTGTTAGTCTTTCAAAAACAAATGGCATGAATTTTTCTTCTTGCTGTGAATTAAAGAATCGACTATTTCAGTAAATAATGACCAAAATGGTGCCCCCTTGCTGACATAGTCCATTGTCTTACTGTAGCCTTTGAGAATAGCTGGAACAAAATATATAGATCCACCAAAATAGCTTTAAGATTGCAATTTTCTCAATCTTTGAAAATCTTTTAGTTATACATCTTTTGTTTAAGCCCAACAAGCTTGAACTAATAGCTCTCCCTGTGCATTATAAAGCATTATCAGTTTGTTTGTATGTGATTTGTTTAGTGTTGTTTAAAATCCCACAGTCTATATGTATCATCATTTAGCGTTGGTGCTAATTTAGCACACCCATGTTCAGAGATTTTGTTTGTACCAGTGGCTCGCTTCATGAACACACATGATGGTTTGGGTACAATCATGCACGTTATTCCTGTCATTTAATACTACTTTGCGGAAAATCCATTGCATGTATTTAAAGGTTTAATTAAGAAGTACATCCTTCTGTTTATCTTAACTTTTTCCTGTTTTTTTTTTTTTTTTAAATATATACACATGTCGGGGCCAGCTTTTAGTTTGTGTGTTTGTTTGCCAGTTTTCAACAGCAAGACTTCATCTAGGCATACTTCCCTAATCCTAGTCTTTAGTCCTCACAGACATATGGCTCTGCATGCACAAAGCTGGAAGTCCATGCAACAAAGTTAATTGAGGAAGGAAAGTGCTTGCCCAAAGAGCTAATGGTTTATTAAACTCTCTTTACCAGTCCACTTCTGGCACGGTGATCGGCTGTAATCACACAGTGAGGCAGTCCAGGCTTTGTAAAAGAGCCTGTACAAGACAGTAGGTGTTCTGCCCAGAATATAGCCTCATTAGCATGATCTGTTTTATAATCACTAACCTATAGTGCAAATTAAGCTGTAATTACTCACATTCCTATTTAAGAATGGCTTCAAGTAGTCTTGGTGCTTTAAAGGTGAATAAAATGCTTCCAGATCATAAATGTAATAAATTAGATTTATTAGAAGTTGCACTGTAGCAGTTACAGTACATACTAATGTCAGGTCAGGTCAGTATGAAGAGTCTGTGTGCATGTTATTACACTATAACATTATCTGTGCATTAGACCTTTCAAAGAGCTTTTAAATGGGTATGTTTTTGTCATTAGTCAGTAGTGGTGACTATTTTTTTTACATTTGTTTGACCAGCATAACAGCCTGGGAACCAGAAAACAAACCCAACTTGTCCCCCCCTGCGTGTTAGCTTTGGCCACAGCCTGTTTATAATGTTGGGCTGTTTATTGTTGTCTGTGGACTAGATGTGGTAGCAAGGACTTGATTAAAGAAGTCTCTTGCTCCTTGTTGCATTATCCACACATACAGTAGGTCCCCTTTTTATGTGACATTTTGTTTCTGAGCCTGCCCAAGTTTCCGTGATGCGATGGTATGGAGAGCTTGAGGACACAGACGGATACTGTGGGTCTGAGCCAAGTGCACATCATTCACATTTCACAGATTAGTGGGTGGGACAAGCAACTTTTGTTATTATAAGTTGTAATTTTTCACAGACTTAAAACATTAAACTCACAGATTTGAAATTTGAAATTTGTTGACATTTATCTTTAAGAGCAGGTTCATCTGTCACCACATTGATCCCAGCGGAGGAGTGACCGCTTTAATCAGAGGTGACACATTCTTAGTGGATTATCTGCCTTGACGTTTACAACGTCTTATAAGCTGGGCTCAAGGCAGGATTCACTCTGGTTGCTGTTGACTTGTGCATCTCTTTCCGGCTATAATTTTTTCAAATTGGTAGTTTTGATCTTTAGGTTGACTACTGTGGTTGTGCGAACGGAGGACGATGAGCAGTAAATTCTCCACGATTATACCTTTGCAAACCATGTTGGAAGATGAGTTCCTGGCATTGAACGTTGAGATATACACTCTTAAGTGTGGGTTTTTCAGTCTTTGTTTATTTATTGATTCTATCATTATGTATGTGTGTCTGTGTGTGGGATGTCAGCACACTGACAACAAGATCACCTGCAAATTTTTGTGGTGCTCGCAGCCACGGTGTCTTTTCCACACACTCTGCCAGACATATCCTGAGCCATCTGCACTTTTGTGAGTACACATAAAAATGAATCCAGTAGTTAACCTGTCTATTAAAAAGAATAACTTAAAATGTAAGGAGCCATGGGAGTTAATTAAACCAAAGATTGTTGCTCATATACAGTTTGATACTGTAATAATCATTATGGGAGAATAATAAAAATATATTAAATCATTTATGTGACATTCTTATTTGGTTAGTAATACCTGTAATATACTTGTATTTAGTGGGACATTGTCTATATAGAGGTTCATCAGAGTTGAACCACGGCCTTTCACTAAACCCATCAAATTACACATGTCTCTGTGTGCTAGAGTGCCAAGCCAGCAGGGAATTATTATCACCACAGACACAATTGAAGATCGAACGACTTGGTCTGTCTTCTCTTTGACTCTCTTTAAACACACCAAAAGTGGGATCAGTGACTTAGAGTCACCGCAGGAGGCCAACCCAAACAACACTGTGCCAAGGACAGGAGAAAACCGCGTGGGTCGCGATAGTAAAACTACATCCATGGGAGGTTTGATGGTATCACTCCCCTCACACTTTGGCATACTCTGTTTTTGTTTTGTTTTGTTGTCTTTTTTTTCCTTTCTGTTGGGCCATGAGCTCAGCCGCCCCATGCAGAGCGATAACAACGTAGCTTGGGATAATGCTTCATTTATGGGTAATGCGTACAGGACAATGTTTCCCCTCATTTTGTCCCTGTGCCCTCACACCTTAATCGCAGCGTTTTCTGTTTTTGGCAGGATTACTTCTAATTGATCTTTCGCAGACATGCCAAACAGTGATGTAAACTAGTGAAATTATTTTGTATAAGTGAACTCACATGCACACACTCGTGCAAAGACATGCACATATTAAGAAGCCATCTGGTTCCAGTTGTAAGGCCCCTCAGCGCTGCTCCTCACCCGTCCAAGAAGAGGAGAGCTGTCTACGTTTTCGTCCAAGAGAAGAGTTTTTTTTTTTCTTGGAGTGTTTACAGGACCAAGGGAAAAGGGTGAATGTGCAGCCTTAGCAGGGTGCAGAAATATTTTCTTGTGGACCACATTGAGTCTCAGTGCTGTAAATAACGACACTGTGTCCTATTCAGACAGAAAGAAAAACGTCAGATCACTAATGAAAATTACATTTTATACTCAGCTCATAACTAAAATATATTTTTAATGTGATACATTGTGATATATGAGCTTAACAGCTGAGAGTGGATACCATGTGAACCAGACACCTCTGATGGTTTACCACTGCTGGGAGACTGTTCCTTGTGGAAGTGGACAGGTGTGGAACCTCCGTAGCCACAGACTCTAAACAGCTGTCTGCTGGCAGGAAGGGACATTTGGAAGGAATCTACAGTATGTTTGTTTTTGCTCAAACTAACATTTATTTGATGTCTGCAGAGCATTGTTGATTGTATATTTACACAGGGTCTATGGTGGTTTAGAGCTGAGGTTTGAGGTGCCTTTGCACAGCCAGGACTGTATTTCTTTGTATACTACAGTAGATGGATGGTGGTCGAGGAAGAGCAGATGGCTAAAAGACATGCAGGGAGCTGTTACATTTATATGACTGACTTTACACTATGCTGTGAAGGGATTAGTCTGATGCTTACTTTGGTCAAGAATAGTTTGATTTTAAAATATGCAATAGTTTAAAATGGTCATCACAGTTTCCTGAAACTGAAAGTTCACCCCTTCACCAACAGGTCAACCTCCCCCATCTCAAAATCTTCAGCCCAAACATTCAGTTAATAACTCCTAAAGCAAAAAAGCAGTACGTCTACATGTGTTATCTTCTGTGTCTCTGAATCTGTGAGTTGGGGGTTATGGTTATACTATGTGGGCAGGAAGAATTTGAGTGCCAGTTTTTACTAGAAAAAACACTGACCTTTGACTCAGTACCCCACTGGCTTTTTTCCAAATCCTAGTGTGCCATGGAATTCCATCTCACATCCTCCCTCACATGTCACGCTGGCTCCTTTTCTTTCTGACACCTTTGATGTCAATGTCTATGTAAGGAAATGTCTCTTTACCTCTCTGCATCTATGAGGAGAATATGAGAAATGTCTAAGAGAACTAAAACGCCACATATTTTCTCTATTTGTCGTTACAGTAAGTGTCACTCATCCAGTGTTCTATGAAATAACATTGTTATTTCTACGCTCACCTTGGATCAAATAGTGTTGCCACAGCTGGATGGCTTTGAGTCATTTGCCTTTACTGTTTTACTTTTAGGGAGGATTTATTGGATTTTCGTCACAGTCATGTGTGGAGACCAGTTTAGTCTTTAATCTGATATTAGCTGGAAACATAAAGGTTGACATGACCCCTTCAGGCTTAAGTTTAGAAAGAGTGTGACAATCAATTTTGGACCTCAACTCAAAATGTCACATTGGCCTATTGTGGGAGTGAAACTTATCTTTAAATTTCTGCACATAACGCATGTTTCACAGGCAGTTATTTTAGCCATAGTTTGTAGTTCACGTGTTCATAGTGTCCCCCTATGTCCCACCTCATGCCGCCTTTGCATCCTCCTCTCTCACATCCCCTGGACACATATGGTAATGCAGTTAGAGGAGCCTTGTAGATTTTAGAGTTTCTGTTTTATCAGGTAAACAGAAGCCTTTTCACGAGGCAGATTAACAATGTCCTTGTTTTAATCTCTCTGGACTCATCACAGTGCTGTAGCACTGGAACACCTGTGGCTCCCCATGTTTCACAGCGTATTGTGGTGCCTGGCTGGGGGCCAACAGAAACTTCATGCATATTTATTGTGAGCCATTCGGCAAAGGTAGAAAGTGTGGGGTGTTATGTGGTGAGGGGTTCATGATTTGAGTGTTCTGGTTGACAAGATTTTAACCACACAGAGAATAGGGATGATATTGGACATATTGTGATCCATCATAAATATTAGCAAGGCCATCAGGTATGTGTTTCTCTTTATCAGCTTCAAAGATGTTTAAGGCCAAGGAACAAGTACAGTTGTTATTTCTAGAGCTGATGTAAGCTCGAGTGGTGGCCAGAAGTTGGATAAGTAATATTTATTTTGTGGAACCTTTAATAAAAGTTAATATCCTTTTCACTATTAACTTCACAAGTCATTTTCTATTTGGTTTATATTAAACTCTGAGGTGAGAAAGGGACTCAGGAGTTTTGAAATGAAGAAGAATTTATGATGTAAATATTTTACAGATATCAGACTTATTAAAGCATTACGGAGGAGGATATGGTCAACATTGTGGCAAGATAAAACACATTTTCAACCAGCTCAGAGTAAATGTTAAGCAATCGTTATGACAAAAGTTGCTGCAGCATTCTCACATGTGCCACAACTAAACCTAAAATAGCCAATCCTCTCACCTCCTTTCCAGACGTTGTTAGGTGGCTGGAGAGCCCAGTGGAAATAAAGAGCTCAATCATCAGGAGAATCTCTCCTTTAGCTCACCCATGGCTCTGAAGGGGGATACACAGAAAGGCCTTAGCAGGAGAAGATTAGACAACTTTTGTTACAGGTTTCAAAGCAGAAGCAAAAAAAGAGCAGAGGCCCCAATGCCTTGTGTGAATGTCAGTCGAGAACCTACTTAATCAGTTCAGGCACGCTGGGCAGTTGGGATGGCTCCATCTGAGCTGCAGGTTACGAGAGGATTCAGGGTGTCTGTCTGAAATGCTTGTTGCAAAGCATATGAACATGTGCATCAAAGGGGCTTTTGTTACAGATACCAGTGGAAGGAAATATAGTGAAAAAAATTGTGCTAATTAAATTTGTAAAATGAAAAAAAAAAAAAAAGCTTACTCATTTTTTTCTGTGGTGAGAGTAAAAGAAACATTGTCTGCTTTTGCTTAATGTGTCCTATAAAAAGAGGAGTGAAAATCTCCATTGGTATAAACCATAAGTGAAGTTGCAAGGAAAGCGAGCCATGTTTACATCATTGTTGTGGTTAAAGCTGTGTAAAGTTAAGTCTCATCTTTCAGTGAATATGTCAGACATTGTTGTGAACCATTCAGATCTATTCATATATGTTGTATGGTGGTTTTGTCAGTGGTCACTTAAGGATCACTGAACACACAAATCGCTAAAATGTTTTGCTTAGACCTCTTGTTTATAAGATAAAAGCTTGTACATAAGCCTTTAATCTCTATGTTTGGAAATGTGAAAAATGTTTGAATCTCTCCCAGTGTCTGGACCTCAGAATTCAATGACATCAGTGGCTGTTCCCTCTGCCTGTTCTATGGTGAATGCCTTTTATATTAGCGAGGTTCAACACAAAGCTAGATGAGGCCAAGTAGGGTTTCATTCAAATTTGCTGTTCCCAGACACATACTAAATACAGAGGATGGACACAATATATTCATTCATAAAATAAAACACAGTCCATTATGCTCTTTCACAAGATGTTATCCTTTTTTCAGCGTGTGGTCGACATAAACATTGTCCAAACTGATGTAACTTGCTGTAACTCTAGCAGACACATTGCACATGCGTAGTTTACCATCCACTGTACAAGGAAATGAAAAGCCAGAGCATGTGGGGCAATATTTGTTTAAAAAAGTTAAGTATGTTAAAATGGTCAATGCACTCCACGTGAACGCCTACTGTAAGGCCACAACACCGGCAGTGTGCATCTGTTTGCGCCGGTGAAATCAGCGATGCACGTCGGTGTGTTTGTCCCCCTACAGGACAATATTCATATAAACACATACCCAGAAATAAAGTGCACTCAGCAGTGACATCTGTGCCTGGTGGCATATGGAGCTGGGCTCATGTACTTGTAACAATAACGTTGGCTGGCATTATAAAATGTAATTAAAACGGGCAATAAACACTAAACGGCATGGAAAAGTAGACAAATCATGACCGGTTAAGGTTCTGTTATTTATTACCACCTACAGTTAATAAAAAAGGGTTTTTAATCTATTGGAATTTTGGCGAGCTTTGCAATATTGTAAAAGCACTGGATTTACATAGATAAGTTTGATAAATTGTTTGCCTGGTGCATAGAGCAGCAATTTTCTAACACTGTACTTCACCCAAAATGTCACCATGGTTCCACACAAAGAAAGCTCGGTCCTGCCTGTTTACCCTTACTAATTTTTATTAAGCTTTCTTGAATCCCTTCTTCAACAAAACTCCACATATGCTCGTTTGTACGCACACCTGCTTTCTGACAACTGCTGTCTGCTGTGGTTTGTCCTTATGAGGCTACAGCGCCAAACGCACAAACACATTTGTTAAATTTCGATTAGATCAGCTTGAATCCAGCCACATGAGTGACTAATGAAACTTTTTATGACGCTAGGCAGAATTTTACTTCTAGTCCCACATTTTGTGCAAGTGGTCCCATTTAGTGACATGACACAAAGTACAGAGTAAAACATAACAGACAAACCGTCGTCTTGTGCCAACTATATGTGTAGTAGACTAACCCTAAATGCGTCACAAATGAGTATACATTACTCACTCATGTTGTATCCATTACAAGTGGTTTGATTGTCAGCACAAGATTTCACAGGCTTTGTGGTCATATTTGTTGAGTTAACGTTCAGACGTTGAGGAAGAATATACAGTATAGCGAAGTGAAAACGGAGTTTTAGTGCAGCAACTTTTATTTTGCTTGCAGCTGCAGAATACTCTCTGCCAATCTTTTTTTCATCCACTCTGAAAAATGTAACTGTTTTCTATTTCAGTTGGATAAACTTCCACCATAATTGAATGTAAAATCTTTTTTTAATCTTTTTTTAATACTCTGTGTTAAACTAGATGATTAAATACAACATAGTCTTAAGAGTCTTTCCCCATTTCAAAGTAATCAGTAAAATGAAACCGGTGTTGTGTGACCTCCACCTACAAACAGTCAGCGGTTGCAGACTGCAGGAATTCCCACTCTACCTCTATCCCTGCCATGTGCTGCCACCTGAGACTTCTGTGTCTCAGCATTTAGAGGAAGTGTTTAAACCCAAGCTGCAGGGAGCTTCTGCTAAGGCTTGTCCTGAGACAGACGCTATCATTTTACTTTACTGGAAGACGTACAAATCTGGCACAGAATAATGAGAAATGGATAAAGAGAAATTTTACAAGTATGATCACAAGTTAGTATTGTGACATTTAATACGTAAAGAAAATGTACAAATGGCTGTGATTTAAAGACACTTTTAGACTTGATAAAGGAACATGAGTGCTCTTAAGGCACAGTCATATGATTTCATAACAGACAATTATTTTTTATGATTCTGTGACTGTTTCCCAGTTGCATAAGGAAAATATCCATAAATTACTGCGCTACACTGTGTGTAGGGGCTGTCCTACACGATTCCTTGACAAGCTAAGGGTCGATCCCCTACCTCTGACAGCAGAGGGCCAGGGTCAACTAGGGTTAACTCTGTCTAACCCCCTAGGCCACCTGGAGACCTCCACTACACTGCTCACCAGGAATATCCCTCCTACATTTGAGTTGCACACATACTGAGGGTCACACAGGTCATTTCTGTCTCTGACTCTCTCACAGACAGACACACACACTCCTTCCCCTCCTTCTTTCTGCCTTTGAAGCCTGTGTTTTAGGCCTGTGCTGATCCTGTAAATGCTGTAGGATGAAAGGGCTGGTTTGGCACAGGCCTGTGTGACCTCTATAGCTCTGGCTATGGGAGCCGGCTGCACCCCTTTTTGTTTGGGCTGATGCTTGAGGGAAGCTGTCACCCCTGGGGTCAGCAAGCGGGGGTGGGCTGACTGGCCAAAGGACCGCCCCCTGTCACCATGAAGTGATTTATGTAGGAGAGACACAATCCCAGCTCCTGTAAGCTGTACTGAATGCTGATACCATAACTTCACTTCGGTCTTTTGCCTTCCTCTGTGGTGATTATTAGGACTAGGACATGTCATACTGAACCTCACAAGGAAGGCAGAGGAAAACTATTAGAAATTTCTAAAGAGACCCGTAGGCATGAGTTGTCATAACTGCCATTGCCTTTTGAACATGTACAACATATAAATACTTGCTTCAGTAAGAGTGATTTTATAATGGTAATGTTTGTCAGTGGTAATACTTTGAAATATTATTTTCTTTTTCTTTAGCTGGCATGGAGAAGAAAGAGGTTAAATGGAATTCAGTCTCACACATTTCTTCCTGTGGAAAATTTCTGGATAGAAGAAATTATTTTTATTCTCAGTCTGGAACATTTGAAATACGCCAGTTTTTTTTATTAATCTGCTGCCCCATATTTTCACGTTAAACCACTTTTGTGCCCCCACTTTCTAAATTGAGAATGATTGTTTTAAAGGCAAAGAAAAAGGCATGGAAGAATGTTTCCCTGCTAAGACATGTGGTGTATGACTGCGCACATTGCCAGGCCAGGCTTTCCAGGCTCTCTCAGAGGGACAATCCTTTCTTGAAATCTCAATCTACCTCTAATAGAAAAATAATAATAGAAGAAGGGATAATATATCAAAGGTATGTCTGCATTATAAAAAGAGTTTAAAAGGAGCCAGAGCTATTTGTTAGTATGAAGAAGTCATTTTTTTGCATTAGGAAGAATTTGGCAGTTTTCCTTTATTTGAAAGATGACAGTCTACTGCAGGAAACAAGTGCAGGGAGGGAGGGGTGTACCGGGGCACAAAGGTTACCCAATCAGGAATCAAACTGTGGAAACCTCAGCTGTGATGTGTGCACCACAACCATTTAGTCAGCACACGCCTCACCTTGTTTGTGTTGATGATATCATCATTATAATTATTCATGTTTGGCATCATGTCATCAAACATGTGTCCGATTTAAACACACTTTTATATTGATTCCCATTTCTCTATTTTATATTAACTTACTCTAGACCTTGGAAGCCTATCACATAGTAGAGTGCTATGGATCTTTGGAGATGTCATGAGCCAGCTCTTTTTGGTCTGTTCCCCATCAGGCAGGCTGCCTCAGCAGGGCCTCAGCCTGCCCGTGAGTGGAAATCTTTGGCCCGTGTTATCTTTGGAAAGTGTCGAGTCCACAGAAACCCAGGAGCAAGGAGTCCAGTGTCAGCTAGACAACCCAGCCTCACAATTACTAAGGAAAGATGTAGACATTGTGCTGTACCAGAATGAATGCAGTAGCAGTAGAAAAGAGGCTACAATTGTGCAGCATGAGAATATCCATACTGTTATCTAGTTATGTGGTTGCTCCACAGGAAAACTGAACATAACAACAAAGCCCAAGGCTACGTTTAAGATGAGGGGACATGATGAGCACTTTCTGCTGTTGAGATCTACATGTTCCAAAAAGATGGTCCAAGATTGGAAGTTGCTTTTAGCTGACACAGCTTGGGGTTTTTTTTTTTTTGTCGTAAAATAGCTAAGAGAATGTGGGACAAAGAGCTCCATATGTGTAGCATACTGTAGTGTAACTCAAGTCCTGTAGTGAGGAGGGCCTCATCCACTTAATGCAGGAATCCATCTCATTCTGTCTATATTGCTGTGATCCCCCCCCCCCCCCAATCATAATGACCCCCAGGAGTCAGCAGGAGATTGGATGGCCTCCTATGCATTGTGCATGTTGTTGCGAGGCATGACAAATTAGCACCCTGCAGAAATGCTGGATTTCTATGGATGTTTGCCTCATCAAAACAGCATGGCCATTTCCTGACTTGGCAAACAGAGTGTTCTGGTATAATGGAACATTCATAAGGCTTTCAAGCAGCGACAGTTTTTCATCAGATCTACGACTTTCTTTTGATGCATGAGTTTATTTTGTTATTATTATACAATTTGAGACTTTCTGAACATAGCCAGCTGAGCATCAAATTTGGAACCCCATAAAAGTACGGGATGATTACGCTACACTGTGTAATATGCTGAATTCTGTTTATTCTCAAGTGGCTAGTATCAATTCCTTCCCCAGGCACAACATACCTGATGTATGTTTCATTGTGGTTCTACAATCTTATTATTTATCAGTATTATTGGATATTACCGTTCATTTTCATGTTTTTATGAAACCAGGCACATATATATTTTTTTCTGTTAAATTGGGTTCATAAAATAATGCCCCCATAGCTGTTTGAAGTGCTGGCTTTTATTGCGTCAGGGTTGCTCCTTTTTCTGGAGGAATAATTTGAGATGCTAGATGCATGCAATTAAATGTGACTTTTATTCTTATCATCACCAGACCAAGCACCCTGTGTCACTTGATCTTCTTGCGAGACTAAAATATCGCATCAGCTGTGCCCATAATACAGTAGATATTCTGAGTTTGATAAAGACTGTTAATGAAAGAGTGACCTGAATGTTAACAGAGGAGCTTTGTCGCTTGTTATTTGCTTTTTAGAGAGGAGAAGAGGAGTTCAGCGTCGGCCGGGGGAATTTTTGTTTCCCAAATGCCACGTGCCACCTATGTCTAATGCAACATATGTTATTTTTATCCCCTGGTTTTACATGTGCTTCTGTTTATATTTAGTGTGCTTAGTTGGTGAGTCATTAGGAGTGTTTGTAATGGTGCTAATTTATTTTTTGATCTACCCCACTTATATTTTCAGCGTAGACAGTTCTCACTTTCCTCTTGCCTTCTGTACATCCAGCATGTCCTGGTTGTATCAGCTGTCTTTATTCGACTAGTTTAGTAGCATGGGCTATGTTTGGAGTGTTATAACCAATAATAGGTCAGAGAGAGCTGCACAATCTCATTTATAAGATATTAAAACATATACAAATGGAGGTGTGACATCGCTGAATAATTGCTTGGTAATAATCTAATCCGTTACTCTAGGGGACACATACTCAACTGTTAAGAGTTTGACTTGATATTAGCACCTAAAGTGAAAACTCTCACTTTTCTGTCATTTTCAGTATTATGTAACATAGCATCTGTCTCCACTTTTACCTTTGCCAAGGTGTAGCACAAAGTTGCTTACACTGCTTTTCAGGCCCTTAAGTGCAGTAGCGATTTCTCAGAGCTCGAATGGGATATGCTACAATATTCCTCTACCCATTACATTTGTGACATGAGTGGAAATCAGGTTGATGGCTTTTCAGGATGTCCGAGGAATTTCGGTCATGCTCAGTAAAGCTCAGAAAAAGAGGGGAGTAGGGAAAACCAGTGTGGATCTGTCTTTAATTTTGCATAAAGTCTACACATGGGCAATGTGTGTGAGGGATTGTTACGTCTTTGATTGCTTTTCCAACATTCGCAGCAAAACTTCTGATTCTTCATAGATGAGGTTTGTGGCTATTTTACAGTGCAGGGTAACAAATGTTACTCTGTACACATTAATGTTTTCTGCATTTATAGAACAGGGAGACAACACAAAGATATAGTGAAATTGATTACCAAAAACCTTCAGCATCTAACAGCTCCAAAGCTCTAAAACAAGTATTGGTTTGTGTGGTTTGACCGGGAAAGGCTTGAAATTCTCCCTCGGTTCTTGAAGTTGCTCTTGAATCAGTTTAGCTTTGTGCATGAGTGCTTTGCCATCACTTAACGTACTGAGGGAACAGTGCATGTAAAGGTGCACCCGGTTGTGTAAAAATGCTTCATTTTTCTTTGCAGCGTTTAAATCCGACCTAATGCCTGGCATGAGAAGGCTAAACATCCACCATGCTGGTCCAAGCAAACGGAAAGGTTGAACATTTTTATTACACCATATCACTTTCTCCAATTGTCTTGCTTTCCAGAAATAACTGTGGATATTGGCCTGGTGGTTGTCAGACCTCTTGCTTACACAAATTGCTAACTGGCATTTAACACATGACAACTCTTTGTAGCAGCTTTTATGACTCTAATTTAGTTACCTCAAAGTAAAACATCTTGTCTATGTGGTGGCTCCAGTTTTGCATGCCCCCGTTGTCAGGTCATTACCAAGACAACAACAAAAACATGAGGATGTCATGTCATTACCTAGGAACTCTGAGCCAGCTGGTCAAAAATATGTCAGTTTAACTTGACTTGTGTTGCAGCAATGAGAAATTCCCCTTCTACATCTAGTGAGTGGTGTGTGCGAGATTTTGTTTGTGATGGGCAGATGTGGATGTGAACAAATGAACAGATGGAAAGTCAGCCCCCCCCACCCCAAATGTCTGAATTTGACCTTAGAGACAAAACAATACAACAACACTACACTGAAATATGGGTCAGCAGAATCAGATGATTATGTCCCATGGCTCACAGCATTATAAGAGACCTTTATCTTGCTCTAGTTGTATGAACAGCTGTTTGGAAAAGTTAGTAGTGTATTGAGAGAAGTTGATGGGACACAGATTCCACACCCAGCAACGCTACTTAAAGTCAGATTTAATTTTCCCCCAAACACTTAAACGCACATCAATTAGTCCAGTATAAATGACTGATTATCTGTTGTCAAGAGGTAATTCTAAAAGCAAACAAAAACCTTGTGCAACTTGCAAGTGGCAGACAAGGAACTATGTGGTACAGAGACTGGTTTTGGCAAACAGCACAGCCTCCTACAATGGTATTCACACAAAGTGAATTCACATGTCCATTTTCTTGGTTCCCTGGGAGTTTATTACTGTTATTTGGGGTTTTGAACATGTCAGTAAGATGTAAGGAATATGATGTTTGTATTTTTTTACTCTTTTTATTGTTTGTTTGTTATACTGTTGTGGTCACAAATTGCTGGGGTGGGCATACTTGGTAAGTTTCCATGCACTGACGAATACACGAGGCTGTGATTTTCTCTTGATCTCTTTTGGATTGTCTTTCAAATTACATAATCTTGTCAAACAAATATATATATATCTCTGTTCTTTAATCATTATATTCACATTTCCCCTGTCATTGTGTAATTTGCTGGTGTTTTGCTGTACTGGGCATTCACATCAATGTGACAAAACAGACAAATTGGCTGAACGTTGGAACTCTTTCCTATTTTTGATTGTACAAGCGGGGCAGGATGTCTTTCAATCTGTAGCTTTTAACTTATTGCAGGGCAGCACAGTCACTCAAAGGGATCGTAACCAGAGGTGTTCACATAGCACATTTTTTCCATTTCTTGCCTTTTTGCATTTTAACATTAATAGTACTCATGTGAAGTAATACCAACTTATTAAAAATAAGAACATGCATGTCTCCGTCCTCCTCTGTGAGCAGATATGGTGGTCAGATGAATGGGAAACTGGTGTAATTGCGGATGCAGCGTTATTGATGGAGTAACACCATGCCCAGTGCTCCCCAGCTGCTCACCAAGTGCAGTCCCGTGATGGCTCCAGCCCTCGACCCTAAGGTGTAGAAAATGGATGGATTGCACTTTTCAAAAGCATTTTAAACTCCGTTTGAGATAAGTGTACCAATCTAGTTTGTTGTTATTGCAGCGACTGCAATCAAAGGTTTGTAGATTTATCCTTCAGGATCAGTAAACAAAGGAGAAAGAAGCAGGTACATGAAGAGTTTAAGATCCAAAGAACAGACATTCACCTGTATCAACTCTCTGCTTGGCACTTTGGATAAACAGTGGAGGGCTCAGTCTGACCTCGCTGTCAAACAGACTGATATGGACCACCTCAAACTCCAGTGAGCACTTCCAGCCTCCTCTGTCACCACCACTCTAACCACACCTCATTCCATCTTATGTTTTCAAAGTTATATCTTTTCTGCCTTTCTCTGCTCTGATAGAGACACTTTAGAACCCCCGATTTTACAGTCTCGCTGCATTTGTAAAAGTTCCATCCATAAAATTATTAAACACAAAAGCTCGACAAAGCACAAACCGAGACAAGTTAAAACAAAAATCTCACTATGGATCTGCTAATTACAGTTGAGGGTTTGTTGGCTGGTGTGGCAGAGTGGGCCACAGTGGCCGTGTGAACCAGGCCACAGCTGTCATACACGACGCACACATGCAGACTTCGCTTTTCTCCTCCTCATTTCCTACTGATGTGGCCCAGTCAGCCCAGAGACAAATGGGCCTAGACATGGAAGACATTAAGACTAGCTAAAAACAACATGCTAAGTACAGACTCACTCTCCCGCAATGCAAACACAAAGTGTGCACTCTACTGCAATTATACAAATTTTGACAAGGCGGCAGGGGAGACAGTTTTCTTTATGTTTGTGTAAATGCTTATTTTGGGGAAAGTTTAAGATGTAGAAAACATTTGTGGTCTAAAGTAGCTGTTTTAAAATCACAAAGAAAGGGCAGAAAAACTAATTATCCGGGTCAAGGGTTAACCATGGAGGCATGATAGGGTATTGAATTCACAGTGTGATAGAAATTAATTTTTGATATAGTATATGGTCTTCAAAATTCCTGCTGATTGCATTTAGATAACATATATGGAAAGAGGGGACACGCACAGGATACACATCTTACGTTCAAGCCCAGCAGGCCGACAAACGCCCCGACCCAGTTTCAGATCAGATTTATGTCTGTAAGCTTTGTAAACATGGCTAGTCTTAACACTTGGATCCTTTTTAAATCAGAAGACTAGTTGATGATGTCGCTCTAAAATAGCTGCAGGAAACTTTTTGCCAGTATTAAATTATCCAGTTTATGCCATGCCTCAAATCATAAGTGAAATTACAGAACCACAGTCCTGTCAGGCTCTGAATAACATTTGTTAAAATGCTTGCCTGAGTGTAAACTCTGCATCCTGAGCTTTTTTTTATATTGTCTTCTGATTCTTTCTTTTCAATACATCCTCTGCTGCACAGGAATCAAAAGCACTTTGTGTTGAACAAACCAGAAGGAAAAACCTGGATAGTCAACATGACCAACAAAGGGCAGACAAAGACAAGAGCAGGGGCATGTTGGAGAAACCATAACAAAGTCGCGGCAGCCGTGCATGCCTGTGCTGTTGGATTCCAAAATGATTTCTTGGAAGTGCAGCACAAACACCAGCAATGTCATCAGATTAAACATTATGCTATCTTACAAATCACAGCAGGCACTGAGATTTGCAAATGTCAGTAAGCGCGTATGTTCAGAATAGTTGTGATCCTTGCACATTGTTGTATTTGGGAATGAGCTAGTAGTTATAGTAAAGACCCAGTGGTGACGTGTATTATAGTAGAGCTGTCTCCTTCTTGCTTCTCTGTCCAATAATGAAAATTTGAAATGAACAATTATGGAGTACAAGTTATTCCTTCCACCTTGTGATGAAACACATCAACAACAGTCCGCTTGGAGCAGACCAAATGAAATTGTGCAGCCATTACCCTGCCATTGTAAATAAACATGTCTGTTTCCACCTCTGGTTGCTATTATAAATGTTTTAATGTTTGTTTTAGTCATTGAGCAAAATGTTCTTTCGTCCTCTTCATACTTCAGTAGTATGCAAATCACAGCATTCATTCATGGGCTGCCATTGTTCTCAGTCCAAACACAGCTTGTGTTTGTAAGTCTGTAATTGTGTGGTGTATTCTCCTCTGTTCTGCTTATCAAACCTGCCTCCTGTTTAATCATGTAATATTTAGAATATGTAGAGGTTTCATTGTCCTCTGGTTAAATCCTGTGGCTTTTTACAAAGCGTTAAAATGACATTTTGAGGCTGTTATGGAATTTCAGCATTTATCTGAACCACTTCAGAGCCAAGCATCGTCCAGACAGATACGTGCTGCAGCCTTGAGATTTTATCAGAAAACATTTGGACACATTGACCACTGGCATAATAGAGATATTTTTAAACCGAAATACATATTGTACTTGTTCATACTAGATGTTAAACTAGTTTTACAGTGTGGATGATTTTCTTGAAAATTTCAGTGTAACTCATTATAAATGACCTAAATTTTTATATATAAAATCTCACATAACTCCATGCTGATTTCACTTAATGTAAAGTGCTTCAACTCTCCAACACGCCTCAACAGGTGTGGCAAAATTTTATCACAACCTCATCCTTGCTCTACAGTATATTGACCACGTCCTGTTCATTGTTTTCACAAAATGTGGGTCAGACTTTGTGCAGAGCTATTATTTCTCCTAGACGTCCAGTAAAAATAAATTGCAAAGATTATAATAATAATTCTAATAGATGTGAATCAGTTTTTTTTTTACATTCAAAGACACTCAGGCTTTCAAAACCTATTTCTGGTCTTGTTGTGTTACATCTACAATATGTACATACTAAAAACACAGTGCATAGGACAGATATGTCAACAATAGCACTTTTTTACTGGCTTATTTCTGTGTTCTGCAGCAGCATTCAGAAGCTTTACATTGTGACTGAGCCTAACCACTACCAGGTGTGCTTGAAAAGGTTTTGGTGAATCTGGCAAAGTGTCAAAATGCGCTGGGAGTGGGAGGGGTGCACAAGAGGGCTGAGCACCAGAGGAATGGAATTGCTTAATGTGAAAACATCAAACAGCCTGAATATGGTACCAGAGGGTTAGGCTAAGGTGTCTGAACTTGTTACGGTGTGATCGTGCAGGGCTGGTGCCTGTTGAAATCTTGTCTCACGCACACCTAGAAACCCCCCACCCCAAACTCAGCATTATTGCATTTTTTTCTTTGCAATTTTTAGAAGGTGTAAGCTAGACCAACAGGCCTACAGTATATGTGGGTCGTGTGAAGTCATAAAAAGTATTTTTTAAGAACTGGCTCTTAATTCATGGCTCCATCAACATGAAAGACAAATGAGGTGAGATTTCAGATTTATAATGCATCTTTAGAGCAAGACTAATGGGATAAAAAAGGACAAAACTTTCTCCCAGTTATGGAATTGTCTGTTTTGAAAGGCATCATTGCGTCACCCACAGCCTCATGCAAATCATACTGCACAGGTATGTGTGCGTGATCGTGGCCCATGTAGGAGAGTTAAAGCTGGTCAGTTTTCATCTGTTCTTTGAGTCAAGTAATGTTTTGTTAAACAGCTGTTCTGCTGCTTTGCCCTAGGAACAATCATCACTGCTGAAAATGACTGAATGTTAGACAGCTTACACCTAATTGGCAGCAACATCCTTCCCTTGACTTTAGTTCTGTAACAGTTGTGACTGTATGCTTTATCATCATTGTCTAAATATACGTAGAAGGAAAGAAAATTTCCAAAAAGTTAAATACACTGACATTCCTACAATTTACAATACTTCAGATGGCATATGAGCCTGAAACTTACAAGTCAGGTATCCGTTAAAAATGCTTTTTATAAATCATGTTATCCCTGTTTTAATTTTATATTTACCAATTTAAATGTGTAGATACAAATATGCTGAATCTATGGTTACCCAGTAGATAATGTTTGATATTTTGGACTGTACTTATTGGGAGAGAAAGGAAGAAATACTAACCAAATAACTGAGATGGCTAACTAATAATGTTTTTGTCATTGACCAAAATTGTGCTGGAGCATTTTTTTATGCCTCCCAGTGGATGTGGCTGCAGCCATCCGTAAGCATACCCCCTGCTGTGCAGAAAGCAAAGTCCTCCTCTCTCTCTCTTCTCCCTCTCTGGCTTTATTACACTGGCTTTCCGTATTGTTCGGATAGTTAAACCCGTTAACTCATGCACAGCAGTGCCTGGGAAAAAAATGCCAGAGAGAGACCTCTAAGGGTCAGGACTGTTAATACATCCCCTCTACACAGCTTGAGCTTGTGTATCACAGATGCTTTAAAAGACAGAATAAATAAAATTCAACATTTTTGCCCAGATATTAATTCACTGTGTTCTCTTTGATTGCATTTATTGGAAGTCATTTAAATCCTAGTCCTATACTGTATATCAATAGTTACCATTTAAAACACCCAGTGTTCACATGGAAACACACAGACACACACACACATTTTGTAAAGACTTGGGTTGTTTGGACATTATACAGTGTATATCGAAGTTTATCAATAATGTGAGCAAGCATTATTGCAGCATTAGCTAGGAAATAAAGGGAGTGACGAAGATGAACCTTTTGCCCTGTCCTTGCCCTGTTTGATGCTGTCAAGTTTCAACACTTGGTCGATTCATTTTGATTAATTTGATCTGGAATTGTTCTTTAAATCCCTCTCCCACTTACTGAAGTAACAGGAGGTGTGACAAATCCACCTTATCCCTTTCTTACAAAATAAATGGTTTGGAGACTTTCTTATCCCACAGCTTGTGGTTCCTCCCTAAATATGTGAGCGCTGGGCTGTGCACACATCTTGTCATCCTCATACCACAGATATCATTTCAGTACTTTAAGGTATGTTTTGTTGACATTGTTTGTTGACATTTTTATAGTGCTGCATCATAATCTTTGCTATATCTCCCCTTTTTCCATTGCACGCTTTGTGATATGAGGGTTGTCCTTGGCCAAAAAAAGTACGAGAACACTTTACATTCTTTCTTGCCAAAAGACAGCTGATCCTCTGAAGTGCTGCAAGCCAGAAAGTCTTTTTATCCTATCTGAAATGGAGGTTGCTTTAGGTGTGCCAGCCAATTCCACTTCACCTTGACACTGTCATGCTACCGGGACGCATGACTGGCTCCTAATGGTGGTTTTCAAAAATTTCTTAGTCTGATTTTTATATTGCTAGGGCATGTTTGCTGAAGGCTAGGTATGTCTCTCTTCAAAGTGGGCAGCAGTTGCTGGTAAAGCAGACCTTCTCCCATCTCACTTTTCATTGAGGCAGTAATTTTCCCCTTTGTTTTGTATGGGGTCTGTCTAATTTTCCAAGCATGCATATTTTTTAAGTTAGTCATTCTTTGAAGACATTGGTTAGGTTGTCAAACTGGAAAACTAATACATGAAGCACAGACTGTTTCTCTTGTTTTAAATATACAAATGCAAGGGTTTGTAGGTACAATTGCATCCCCTAATTTTAAAGGGCAAGAAGAGTAACTTTCTTTAATTAAGTTAATTAAGTTTATATGCATTTAAGACATCAGGTTACTCTGCTGCAGGATGTAGAACAAATTTTTTTCATTAGAAATGAATTAAAGGAAACGTTTTCAATTTATTAATGCATCCGAACTTTTGCATTATTTAATTATTTTGCTATAGCTTTTCATATAGCCCTTGACCATCCTTGTTAGTTTTGATGATAGTTGCACTATGAGCATATCCATTATTTTAGCTTTAGCATTACATTTACATGTCCTTACCTGCTATTTTAACCTTAAAGGACTTAATAATGGTAATAATACATTCACCTGGTACAAATGTATAGATATTTTTCTTGTCTTTTAAATAAAAGTTCATCTTGAAAGCACAGACATTTACTCCAAACTGTTTTCCATCCACATTACTGCAAACTGAACATTAGACTGGAAGTCATGGCAAAAGTAGGTCATTAAAAATATCCATATAGAAAGACTTTAGCATCCTTCACAACATTCAGTAGATACCCTCTCACGTGACAGATAATTGATGAGGAAGAGGCCCAGTGCTATGCTGAAAAATGCAGACAAGGTTCCTCTGGCGCTATATGGGACCATCTCTGGTTGATATTCCCTGGGCAACGTGGGAAAGCACTTCTGACCATCAAAGTGTTATTATTGCATTTTATTTTACACTTGTGGAGTCGCTCAGTATCTCCTGTCATTGTAATGTAGATTAATGTCTGCTGTGTGTGCATGTGTGTGTTTGATGAATACCTTTTCACTCAGAGACAGGCCCAGTGTGGTACAGTAGAGCACAAGGTTCTGTATCAATGTGTTTATTCCCAGCAGTCCAAATAAGAGGCCCCTCGACACTGGAAAGTAATGACAGTTGACCCTGCCCAGCAAGGTGACGGGGAGGCTGACGGATTTGAATATGTGAGATATTGTTTCATTTTTCTTTGAAACATACAACAAAAGAAAAACCAGCTACATTATCGGAAATTTAAAAGTGTTGAGGTTCATATTGTAGAGTTAAAAAAACCTTTTAAACCTTGGTACTTTGGGCATTTTGTATGCCAGTGCTTGTCCAACAAGAATTAAAATTTTTAATTTAATAAAGAAAAACATTTATTCTGCTGATTCCCTTTTACTGACTGTACTCAGTTGACTTGCTAAGCCTGCTAATACGTATTCCCAGTCTGCATGTGCTAACATAAGTCAGACAGTTTTTGTATGATAAGTGGTCAATAAAACAGCAAGCCCAACGTTCATATGGCATTCTTAAGGATTTTTTTAAACTTATATTTTATTAACAATTCATGATTTATATATTATTATGCATATTTAAAGCAAATTAATGTGTTAATTTACTTTTTCCAACATAATCACATCTTAATACAGTTCCCACACTTTTTGCAATGGATGGAGAGTCAGGTTTTAGCAAAGTGATTGTGATACAGTTTGTGGAATCCACTTATAGGATTTGTAAAAATAGATTCCAGCCCCACCTACAAATACTTCTGGGAACAACCCTGGGAGAACTATTATTGGGTCCAATGGGACATCATGATGAAAGACCTCTGTGAGGGCATCAAATACATCCTGACGATAGCTTTCCAGAGTAACTTCACACATCACCAAAAAAATCACCACAAAGTACCTGTGTGGTCTATATTTCTCTGTTAATTTACAGTTTGCCACTTACTGTGAATATTGAACATATCCCATTGTTAATTTCCATTTGATCTTCTTCGTGTTCAGATTCATGAACAGTGTAGAGTGTAGAAATATTGTTTTCTAGAACCTAAAAAATGAGCCTTAAAAAATACCTCACGGGTGAAAGAGGTACATCTTAGGGTACAGTCTCTAGAAAAGTTTTTGGTGGCATCTTGAAACTCCTTCTCTTCTCTGTTATCTTAGACTCAGAATCTGGCTCAGGACGAGCAGGCTGTGTTGGACTCCTTGTCATGCCTACATTATTTTCCACACTTTCATGAAAGCTGCTCTCGCTCTGGTGACACTGGTCATATAATCCGAGTAGATGAAAATTGGATTTCTAACTTTGACTTCTCCCTTGTTTTTTTTTTTTAAATCTGTGCTACCACAGTATGTGTGCCAGCAGTTTTTATATCTCTGTCCGTTTGGAGGGTCTCTCTCAACATTGTGGACACTCCTGTAGTTGTATTCATTCCAGGTTTTTCTGAGACTCCCACAATCCAAATGTTCCCTCTCCTCATTCTTCCTTCTTGTCCTCACATTTCCCTTTCAGCTCTTCCACTTATTGTCTGAAGTTTGTCAGTGTAGCCTGAATGGAGACCACTTTGTTTTACCAAGTAAACAGTCCCTCTTGGATAAGTTTGATTTTCCCTTTCACGTGTTAAAATTCAAAATTAACAGCAGCAGGTGCTTTATTACAATATCTGCCCTCATAGCTTTAAGTCTGCACTTTAACGTATCATCTTTCAGCTCTTGTCTAATCACGGAGAATATGTCTGACCTTAAGTAGGATGTTATGTCTGTGGCCTGTATAATCGCTGGTCCGTTGGTGATACCTTAGGGACTCTGCACAGAGGCTTCAGCCCACGGCCTAGATGGACCGGATTTCTTATTTAATAATCACAGTTCTATAAATCAGCAGGAATTCAGTCAAAAAAAGCGCTTACACGGCAAAATAATTTATTGATGATTCTGATGGTAAATTTGTTCCAGTTAAGGCAAACAGGTCAACACAGGCCTATGAGAAAGTTTACTGTGTATAACAAGCATGTGTTATATTAATTTCAGTGACGCTTCAGAATAAACAAACCTTATCATTAACATCAGAAATCACAATTCAGGATGGAAAAGTTCAGCTCTAAAGTGTTTTTGGTTGAACATCAAATACATCTCATTTTTAATATTACATACACAATGTAAAATGTCATATCCACGTCTAATGTAAGAATAAATATCCATTAACGCTTCTTATTGCTGTATTGTGTTTTTCCTCTTTGTCAATAATAGTGTTAACCTGACCCTTCTCCAGGGTCTGCAACCTTTTACGTCTTCCCACATCGTTTAAAACTAGACCCAATTTTAATAAAACTCATGCCTCATTGTTCATCCTCCATGCGTTCATTAGAGACTGTTTTAGTGTGAAGACTCTGAAGGCCAGATCCAAAACTGAAACATTACACACTCTATAAGAAACTCAGGTACTGACTTTTTAATGGTGTACTGTAGGTAATATCTGTGCCAGCTTGATTTGTGGATCTGGATCAAAGATAATGGCATAAACCTCCAACAGCCAAGAAATGGAGCAAAATAGAACTTAGACTTCTTCTGTTACTTTCCTCATGTTGATTGTCCATACTTGTATGAGCCACACCTCGATTTTTTTCTTACATATATTATTCCTTGAATTTTTTGATCCCTGTTCTCGCCATTCCCGGCTTTAGTTGGCTGCTTTCAAATGCAGAAATTACTGTTCGTTTCATTATAAAGATTTGTTTCATACAACTAGGGCAACACGTTATCTCCTGTCAGACCCTGCTTTCAACTGCTTCCTTGTGAAAACCATGTATGTACAAGAGGTCAGTTTTCATCAGCTCAGAAGAACAGTCCTCAGTGGGTTTTTAGATGGCAGGATAAGCTTGTCAACATGTAAAGAAACACATTCATTCAATTTATTTGGAAAATTTCAAAATTCTCAAACTTAGAGACAGTGTGGTTATCACTGACAAATTCTATAGCTAAATTCCTTTCTCTTGTCCTGTCAAATGTATTTTTCAAACATCTGCCTCTGACTGGTGGAAGTAATTACCCAGGGTCATTATGGGTTGGGAGTAACACTGATGACAGAGGACTACTCCTATTAGACTGAATGTCAGGTTTACTAGATAGTGTCCTTACTGAGACTACTGACAAACAGGTGCCAAAGGTCCTCTAAGTCTTTACTGAGGAGACCTGAGGAAACACATTTGCCCTTTTAGAAACTGTAAAACAAGTTGTTTGAAGTGTGTGTAGATGAGTTGCATTTGTGCGAAAAGCAGTTGTTTTGACAGTCAGACTGTGTGAGATGGGAGAGCTTTTTCCATCACTTTGTTGCTAATTACTTTCACCCGCTGGCCAGTATGAAAATAAGCCCGTGTACTCTCACAGCTTTATGTGCATCCACATCAGTCTGCTTCATATTCCTAGAGTCTGAAATAGAAGTGGTCTCAGCTGTGTTTATTGAACGGAGTTTGCTCTGGTGCATTTCCCCACGTGTCGGGTTGTGAAGAATAGAAGGGTGAAGAGAAAAGTAGAAGCAGAGAGACAGCCAAGCGGAGTGAGAGAGGAAGAGGGGAGTGAATAAGGTTAGAAGAGAGTCATTGTGGTCACAGTAAAAAGAAAAAAAAGTACCAACTATATTTTAGGAAGAAATGGACATTTTTTACATTCTTATTTAATTGTCGTACATGAAATGAAACATTTTTGATTTTAAGGGTCAAAAAGTCCAAATTGAGAGAAGAGAAGCTTTGACTTGTCTGTTATGGATAAAAAGATAAAAATCCCAACATAAAAATTTTTATATCAGCATGTGTGTATTCATGCTATAGTAGGGGAATATATGGAATATGGACGGAGATTTTAAATCTTACTGTTTAAGCATCTGGTTCTGCATCTGTATCCACATGGCTGGTTTTTACTGCAGTAAGAAAAGCTGTTTGGCTGCGGCAGCTGCCAAGCAACACATGTGGAACAGGCTGTGACCCAACCTCCATCCAACTCAGAGTCAGGCTTTTATATACAGAGATTTTCAGACGAGCAGTCACCTACAGTCACAGAAAAAATACCAATGAGCAGCGTGACCTCTGTCAGCAGTTAGCATAACTTTACAAGCCTATCATAGGACACGGTGACTGTAACTGTGTTACAGCTGTTTGTCGCCACCCCCCAACCTCCTTAATTGTTAATCCTCTTGTCTATATCTGTGTCAGGCCTTTGTCTGGTCTGCTGAATGAGTGCATGCCTTTACTCTCTTCCTCTTCGCTCCACTACGTATCTGTGTCACTTTTGCCGACTGTGGGGAAGCCCTGCTGAGGAGGTGAAAGGAAGGCTGTGGACTACTTAAAAGCAGAGGGAAGACAAGGGGGTATTTACTGCTGTAGACTGTAGTGGGGGTCACCCCACCTGGTAGCTAAGGAATGACTCATTAGACAGGCAGGCACTAATGAAAGATTTGTCTGTCCTCACATTGGCCTTGCTGTCATGTCCCTCTGCTCTCTGGAATTCGGCAGATTCCAGCCTCCCTTTCTCTGACAGTGTCAGGTACTATTATGATGGCTGGTTAATGTACATTTTATTCAAGAGGTTTACCACGAGACAAGGAGCCTGTGATGCATTTCAACTACTTTGAATAACATTTTCAAGCCATCAGAAATAAATAGTCTATGAGGCCAAACAATATGCACCCACCTGAACTGAAAAAAAAAAGCTACAAGACGGATGACAGATTTCTTCCAAAGGAATTATTGTAACTGACAAAGGCATAAACATTCAGTGAAAGTTTTATGTAAACACATCAATAAACACAACAATAGATCCATAGATGGACGATGAATGGCGTTGAGCTCTTTGTGCAGGATTTCTTGTTTTTTTGGGACATAGCTGTGGTATGCCCTGGTATCAAATGCATCTGCCAGTATAGGGTGTCGCAGGACAGAAACCTAATCTACTCATTTCATCCTGTGAGACGTCAGGCACTGTGCTCTCGGCACGATGTGTAGAGAAAGTCCAGGTGCAACATCAAATCAGAATACATTTGTGTGGTTTATTTGCATTTTCCTAACAACGTCACTAACTTAACTGAAGAAACATAGTCCAGACGTACAGTCCTCCCCTCTGTGTGCACTTTTCTTACAACCAGATTAAGTCCAGATTTATTAGTTATTTTGGTGAACTTCTTGTCCCGTGTCTTAGCTGTGTGTCTGCTCAGAGACTTTGACTCCCTGTGGGACCAGTCAGGCCTTCCTGTGAGGCCTGCTCCCAATGACAGAGGCTTCTTCAGTCTGTGTGGCCTAACTCGGTTTCCTCTAATCTAAACCATCATCTCCATGTGTCTTCCATCACAACTTCCAAAGCATTCGAATAAACTCCAGGCAACAGGAACAAATTAATTAATGCCTTTATTCCTCTCTGTACTTTGTACACTGCTTTTGTGAGTGTGTACATAATTATGCATGTGTGCTATGTGTTTGGTGCATGTTCATGCACACTCACACACACATAGCCACATTTTCCATAGAATTGTCTTGATCCACTGTTCGGTTGCACTCGAAACCCAAACATGTTGAAAGTGATCTCATTCTTACCTGCATTCCTGCTTAATGATTTCCACCTGAGTGCTATAATCTGCTTTTATTGACCCATCATTTACCTTATGTTTTTGTTCAAGGAGCATGGGATGAAAAGAGCAGAAGCAGGCCCAGTCCACAAAGTAGCATGTTACAAGCCGAAGCACGTGTTGGGAGGTCTTTCACATTAATTACTCGTGTTTTCTCTTCATAAATGTTAGAACAGGAGGTTTTCCTTACAGAGTGAGAAAAGAGAGCATGAAAAATGAAGATGAAGCCCTGTTGATGTTGTACTGCAGTGTTTATCGTGACTGCACAGGGACATTACACATACTCCAAACCCAAGGCTTTCTCATAAAAAATTCCAGGGGACAAAAATGAAAAGATGGGTCATCAGACATGGCAGTCAGTGATGTGGCAATGCTGGCACAGATGAGCCTCTGCCCTCCCAGATGGTTACAGTTTGCCTGATCTCAGTCTGACCGCTGTCACCTCTCACAGAGTTTGTGGCCTTAATTGACCAGTGGAACAGGCTCCGGGCTCTCTGGGACAGGGCTAAATGCAGACATGGGCAGGGCACTGGCCGCTCGTAAGGTCCAGCTTTGACCAGACTGAACCTTTGCATCACAAACTGACCTTTTATTTTTGCCAGAATGCATGCTGTGCCATGTGACCAATGTAGATCGCAGCTTATCAACGGGTCAGTTTTACCAGGAATCAAACAAATGTGCATATATAGGCTTAGTTTTTTTTTCTTAAGGTTGTGTTTTTATATTAATCGCTGATGAAAGCAGCTCTGCAAACCATTTTAAGCAGGCCGCACTACCTACGCAGCTTCAGGGCAGTCAGTTTAGGCTGACGATGCTTTCCACACTCATGTCCTCGGCCGCTGCTTCTTCAGTTTGCAAACACTGAGGCTTCTGGCCCTCCTGCCCTATTTAAATTTTACAAGCCCTGATAGAAAATGTCCTGTGGTCTCAAAGACACTGTAGTTTTCTCAGTCTTTGCATATCTGCATTCCCCTTTGGAGGCCTATGATTTTATTGTGCATTGTGATAATGTTTTAAATGGAAACCTCAATAGAGTGTGAGGCATCCTCCTCAACTCCTTGTCTGACAGCTTCAACTCCTGAAAGCAAAGGATTTAATTTATAGTAGAGTGTTCGAGGCTGTCCTGCCCAGTGGGGTCTTTGTGGGTTTCCTGGCTGTGCATTGCATGTGGTTTATGTGTTCTGCCTGCTGTGCGAAGCATGAGCAGTGGTTGTCATCCTCATTTTATGGCTCTTTCTGCAGATAAAGGCACATAAACAGAGGAGAAATAACGAGCAAAGTTAATGGCTTTATTGGCAAAACAAATTCTGATCATTTGCGAGCTGTGCAGCAGTAAGTGGTGGGGACAGGCTTTATTTTGAGTTAGGCATGTCAAGATAAATAAAAAGTGACCCATGACTCATACGAGACAGCATTACTGGAATGTGTTACCGCTGACACCGGGAATCAGAAGGTGTCTAAAGCAGTGCAAGACAGATTAGCTTCTAAAATATGTTTTCTCAGCAGTAACCCCACCATTCATGGTATTCGAGCGCATTACTGATGATTATAGAAATTCCAGTTTCATAATTATAACAATCATAAGACCATTACATCCCTGTAGCTGTTCCAGCTGAGAAAATGTAGCTGTCTATTGCAATTTAGGGGAGAAAACAGCTGTTTTCCATGGTACATCAGTGTGAGGTATCAAAGAAACTTTCACACCTGAGTCATTCCACTGTCACGTACTTGTCAGTAAAAGCCTAAGGTGAATGTGCAGATGACGAGAAAAGTGGGCTGCTTGTCCTTATTTGCTCTTAGACATTCTTTTAACTTAAAGCTTGTCTCATTTTGTGGTATGAAGAGTAATTTGTGACATTATTTGACGCTTCTGTTGACGTTGAAAAGATATGCTGAATTAATCTTGAAAAGCTACTTGGCTTCAGCAATTTGTTTGAATTTTTATTTCCATCATATCTCCCTTTCTTCTTCTGGTTGCGGTTTGCTTTGGCCCAATAACAAACCTGTGACAGATGTAAAGAGCAGTTGAGTTTGAAATTTCAGGTAGTTTTAGGGTTTCGGGTGAACACGAGTTTCAGAGTTGGGGTTCACAAATATCTTCTCTGAATTGAGGAGTGCTTAGACAATTTTTCCTAAATATGGAAATACAGAAGGTCCATACTTCTGGGTGCGTGTGTTTGCCAAATGCTGTGGAACTAATCTCCACTGAGCGATTTCCCATTAGAGATGGGCCTTTGGGAGGTGCACTGGTGTTTGGACAGGGACAGGGAAGGAACTGTCTGTTCCTGCAGATGGACTTCATTTAGTATTGGGCAGGAATAACTTTCTGACAGTTTTACTGCTGTCCAAACTACAGGGATAAGTCCTACAAGCCCTTGTTGCAAGTGGAACTCTGTATGGAAGAATTGCTTTGCCATTTTTTTTTTTTTTTATGTTTGACACATTCTAACATGTTCCTGACATTTATTAAAACCCAATGGCATCATTGTCGTAGTGCTGTGCTATGATCTGGGCTGAATCATCAATGGTTGTTGAGCAGCGCTGGGTTTAATTTGTCTGTTGACTGATTAACACTCAGTGTTCGTGCAGGTTAGACTGTGAGAAATAAAGAAGAGCACTGATTCAAGGCTTGGGGTGAAGTAGGACCACAAATCAAGTTTTCTTTGTGTGATGAAGGCGTGATGAGTAACCCAGTGTTATCTACCTCTGTCTTTCCGCTCCATTGTCTGTTTATAGATCCCTAATCTAAACTGTTGAGCCATCTTGCTGAACTCCACAGCAACTGAAATGCTCATACTTTGAACTGCAATGGATGCTGCAGTAGTTAAAAGCTTTGGTTACTCAGTGTCCAAGTCCTTACTGGGTCTATGGAAGCTTTATACATATTTTTTTTCTTTATTTATATTATAATATTTATAAATATTATAATTATTTGAATCACTTATCGGTAGAGTTTAAAGTGCTTTACCAGAATGATTACAGTGATAAAAATAAAGACTGACTCAGACTGGAACATCCAAAAGTTGGGGGCACAAACTCAGAAGGCCCAGTCACAGCTCCGTCCTGTTATTTATAAAGCCATAAATAAGCACTGTCACACAGCTTCCTCTTGTAATCGCTCTGGACTTGTACAGATTTATTCCTTGTGGATGTTGTAGAGACTCTTCGGTAAAAAAAAAAAAAAAAACATTACTCAACTACTCATCAGGCTGAATGTAAGTTGCTGAATGCACAAAATATTTACGCCTCTGCTCCACTTATACCAAATGCCAACTGAGTCGCTCATTACAAAGAAGACATCTTCCAAAGATAAGGAACTCTGCTGGAACTAGATTGTGAGGTGTTTGATTGCAGTATTCAGCCTTTTAACCACATGTGGCCCAGCCCCAAAGTGTCTGGATTACAGATGCTTCTCCATTGTGTTGTCTGTCTGTAGTAGAGTGGATTATACCAATAATATGAAGTGTGCGGAGTTACTGTGGACAACCGTGCCCTGTGATGACATGTTCTGGAATGTGGCAGCAACCAGGAATGTAAATTCAAAACAAGGTTATACTCATAACGTAATTGCGACCATTTTTTTCTTTAAATTCATATGACTAACTTGTTGGTCCAGCTAACAATGGGATATTGTGAAGTTTACGTAAGCGTGACAGTTTTCTAAATCGGCCTGTTTTTTCTAGCTTTCAGTGTTTTTGAAGTTTTGTGTGCGCTATTAAAATGTGTGACACTGGATATTCACCCGAAGACCTCAGACCATGAGTCCTCACTGTGTCTGGTCTGGTGTCTAGAAGTAGCCTGTGTGTGCCCGCAGACCTGGCAACACACAGCCTGTCAGTTTGTCAGCTGAAGAGATTTACTCTACAGCCCAGGAGGCCAGCAGCAATAATGAATAGATGCCTGTTGCCCTGAATCCCAAGTGTATGCAATCATTAGTGTGTTTTCTCACACTGCTGAAGAGAATTGATAGCAACTGTTTGTAAAGGCATTGGGCACAAAAGAGTTATGTGTGGAAGAGTTGTAAAAAGGCAACATGCACACAACAATATGTCAGTTTGTTTGTTTCTCTCAGTTGAGCATTTGACTGCGCGTGTTTCAACTCAAACACACTCATGCACGAACATCGATAAATCCTCCTCCTGCCCATCCTGTCAAGACTGCAACAGCTGCAGTGCTGCAATAAACAGAATCAAGCCACTTTGGAAAGTGCTAGTCACATCTTAATGTACTGTAGGGTGTGTGTGTGTGTGTGTGGGAGTGAGAGAGACAGATCGGTTTCCTTATTGTGCGCACCCCAGGCCCCTGTCAGTTATTTGCTGACGTCGTGCCATGAAGCGAGAATCTGTTAAATACAGACAAAAACGTTATTTTGCACACAAAAGTAAAAATCAGTGGGTAGTGAAGTGATGAGCACTGAGCTGCACTGGCCTGGATTGTTCCGTATGTCGCTGTATCTGCAGCATGATATGCAGGTTCTGCTGAGTCAGAGAGTTCAGACAGAAGTGATGAGTGAGCTGGCAGCACTGTGCTCAACACTGCCACTCCCTGGCAGATTCTGCACACACCGCTCCACACCAAGGACTCAAAGCAGTTGCAGAAAAAGCACGCCTCCATCACAAACATCTGTCATCCACCACATCCCTCTTTTAGTGCCCTGTGGATTTTCCAAAGCTGATTAATGGGTGGATTGTTTTTTGTCCATTGTGGTGGCTATTGGCTAAAGCGTCTACCATGACTTTGTATTATGGTAAGCCAAGGATATGACTTTGTCAGCAGGAAACATCCTCTGCTCACTAACTCTGCACAGATGTGATCCCAGTTACTCTTACAGTTCTTGTGCTTTTAATATTCTTTTTGTAGGATTATTTTAATATTTAGGTACTTGGGATCATACCTGCTGGTTACAATGAAAGTGATTTTGAATGACACATTTTTAATTTATTTAGTGATGGAAGACTTACAGTATACATGTTTATTTTTCAAGAATAACTACAATCTTCTGGAGTATCTCATTTGTTGTTTTCAGTTTGTGTATGGCAGCATTGTTGAAATATACCATGTGTAACACTTGGTAACCTTTTTCTTTTCTTTCTCCATACAGAAAAGCTCTACAACTCTACTGGACGGGAGCTACGAAGAGCCCTCTTTTCCCTAAAGCAGATTTTTCAGGTAATAATTCTCTATTCTAGCACTTGCTGGCCTCCAAATAAAGACTTTATTAAAACAGCAGCTCATAAGATCCAGTCAAATCTACTGTGTGTTGTGTTTTTTGTCATGGTTTCATGTACATTGTCCAAAACAAGCAGCAGCAGTTCTCGTGAAAGATCCCTTGCGATGCTTTTCCTTTGGTTTTAAATGTACACATGCGTGTACACGATCTAACAAGCAAGAGCTTCCTGTAGTTTCCACACATGCATCAGTAGACACGCATGCACACTCAAACTTGGACACAGCATTGTTTTCCTGAGGCTGAGTAGTGCTGCTGTGAGTCTGCCTTCGTGGCAGCTGTGTAGTCTTCAGGTCTTGTGGTACTTTGCACACTGGGTCGGCCAGGCGGGCAGTCGACTGCAGAGCAAGAGGGTTAACTGACATTTGGGTTGAAAAGGGACCAACAAACACTGATGCAGACTCAGAATAGATTAGGATATCTCACCTTTTATGTGTGGTGTCTCTTTTGCAAGGAATATTGATCATGATATTCTAATAAAATATGCAGAATAATGAAAAGTTTCACATTTTCATTTATCAATCTTGTGAATAAAATACTGAATCAGTATTTCCTCTCTACATCACAGAAGCGTAGTGAACGTGTGTAAGTCTCACAACTGTGATTCATTGTGTTTCTTAAGTTCACTGTCGTACATATGCTTAGACTGCTTGCCACATGACTGCAGATCTATGGTAAAGCTGTTCTGGAAGCACTTACACTTCCTCCTGGGAGAGAAGAAGCCCTGACCACCCAATGGTGTTTATTGCTGCCTTCCTCTTTATCCCACCTGAACAGTAGAATGTATCAGAAAATGTTAAATCCTGCAGAAAGCCTCCTGCTTGGCTTTAAATTACAGAGTCATCGACAGGTGTGAGAGATGCAGGTGGTTTTGTCATCAAGGACAAAAATTGGAATGGAGTCCATTTAAACAAACTGCAAGCAGATGGCATTGCTCTGTGGCTATAACCTTATATAAAAATCTATGATAGATAACATTTATCCTGCCAAGGATTACATGGGGATGAAAAGAGAAATGTGCTGCTGCCCTCCGGCAAATAATAGATCTTTCAAAGTAGTCTGTGTACTGCTGCACACCATAATTACATTTTTTTGACTGTCGTGAAATGGTGTGCAACAGGTGTAGTTGCAGTAACAATGTTAAAGATTGATTTACCACTTTATCATATGAAGTTATTGTAAAAACTGGAAAGAATTTCCGGTTTCAAATGATTAATTTCTAATCAATTGTTTTACGTAGCTATTAGTTGGTGAAAGGCAGAACCAAACTATCTGATCATGATATGATGTGTTATGAATATGTTTCTTTTTAATTTCTAGGATGACAAGGACCTGGTGCACGAGTTTGTGGTGGCAGAAGGATTGACGTGTTTGATAAAAGTGGGAGCTGAGGCCGACCAGAACTACCAAAATTACATCCTCAGAGGTTCGTCCACTGCAGAACCGCACAGCTTTGCAGCAATAAACTCCACAGCATACTTTCCTCCTGTCTCCATGCTCACACTTCAATTTATAGCACTGACTAATCGAGGATGTTATTAATCAATCCTGCAACACTTTCCTTTCCATAAACCTTTCCAAAACCACATGTGTTTACATACACCATCTTAATTAATGATTCTGCTTGATGACCTTCTGACACTCACACGCCTAAGACATATATACAAAGTCAAATGTCTGCCAAGTTTAGCAGCTGGATAATTTATCTGTCCCATGTCAGTAAGGTGAAAGATCATATGCGTTAATGTTGGGGAGGGGCAGGGCAGCGTGTTTAGGTATAGGAGAGGACTGAAGCTCTCGCTGCGAAAGGTCACTACGTACCATTTAACAGCCTGCTGTGCGCGGGCAGGTCACACATGCTTAAGTGACTACTAAAAGTTCTGGCAGGATATTATAGATCATAAAACTAATTTACCTCTCCCTCTTTGTCTTACTAGTTTGAGTTGATGTGTCTGGATTTTGATGCAGAGCTCCATGCAAGAACATGGTTCACAGACGGCTTTATTATTTCATTAAGCCTTGCTAAAATGAGTCAGTGTAGTTCGACCCTCATGGTTTAATGTTACCTTCTTTATCTTTGTTCATGAGGTAGCGTGTTCCTTACCTACCAGGGAAAACTCTGTAGACTTAGATCTTTATTGGCTGATTCTTCATCTAAACTTTGCTTGGTCTCTGACTCACACAGGACTGCATGGGTTAAATTGGCCAAAACAATGCAGAGGAGGAGAATGACAGGATTTTGGAAGCTTCAGATATGACCACATGTAAGAATTGTTAGTGTCATCGCGCTGTGAATGATGAGACCACTTCTTATATCTTTTCACTCCTCCTGCCTGCGCTGTCCTTTACATCCCAGAGCATTTAAAAAAACATCTGTGTCAGTGCCTCTCTGTGTAACTCACTTTTTTCTTTTATGCGCTAATTTATCACTCCGTGTATCTCAGCATCACCATGAGAAACTAAACCAAACTACCACTCTCCCAAAAGCCCTTTTAACCTGTTTCAACCCCTGACCTAATTTCTCCTGACCAACTGAGGAAATGTGGCGTGTAGTAGATCACCCTCCCTCGTGAGCCATGTGTTGGAGAACACAAGCGAAGCATGTGCTGGAACGCAGATGTACAGGTCAGAAAATGTATATAGATCTGGCTGCTTTACTGTTCATGACTTCCAAGAGGAGCTATGTCATACGGCTTCCCAGGAGGGGAGTAAATTAGTTGTTTGAAAAATTTCACACGTGCAGAGAGAAGGAGAGGAATAAAGAGAGAGCGAGCCAACATCAGTAATTGCTTTAGTATCAAACGCTGATCACTTCTAATGTGGCTTTTTTGCTGTAATGTCTTTCAACTTAAGGCTGGTGTTAAAAAAAAAAAGGGAATGCAGCATTGAACCCATCTGTCTGGTGTGCAATAAAAACCTCCCGACAAAACAATCCCACTTTCTTTCATGAAAAAAAATCAATCTTATGGGTCTCTTGTAGTTGAAAAAGGCAGCCACACGTGCACACCAGTCCGAAAGCATTTCACAAGAGCAGGTTCCCAGCCTTAGTTCTCTGGAACACTGCAGTCATTGTAAATGGTAGTTCACGCTGCTCTTTCAGCAATCTACACCATCTCACTTTTTTCTCTTCCTTTTTTTTTTTTTTATTCCATCTTTTCAAAGCCCTGGAGGTGTCTGTGGCCAGTTAGTGCTCCCTCAATGATGTGGGTATTTTCTAGGTCTTCCTGGCTGGGGTCTAGCCCCTTTTTGGGCCCCTCACACCTGGCTCAGAGGGCTTCCAGAACTGGACTTAGCTCCTTGGAGACCTACATTTTTTTTGGCCCAGGAGAAAGCTTGTATGCCTTTATCACCCCATCAGTGGAAAAGGGTGTGAGGTCACTGTGCAGAGGTGCCTATGCCATCTGGTATTTCTGTATGCCGTTACTACACTCAACCCGGCTGAGGCTCTGCTGACACACAGGAACCAAAAAGCTAACAAAGAACCATTGGAAATGCTTCATTTGAAAATAGGAATTTTAGGTGTCTATTTTAGAAAATAAAACTAACACATGGGTTATGTTCTATTTAACACAGAACATCCTATTCTCATTTCCATCCATATTTTATTTGTCATTTTCTAAAACATTTTTAAATATCAGAAATCTAATTTAAGGTTTCCTAGACATAACCATTTATTGACATATTTGAAGCAACTCTAAAAGGTCTAATCATCAGGCCTTTTGTGTCATATTACACAGTTTAGAACATTTATCCTATGAATGTTTGAATAAGCGGATAAGCTATTAGCAAATACATATTCCATAATGGGCAGCACGGTGGTGGAGTGGTTAGTGCTTCTGCCTCACAGATAGAAGGTTGTTTTTTGTGTTGAGTTTGCATGTTGCGTGGGTTTCCTCCCACAGTCCAAAGACATGCCGGTAATTTGCCTGTAGGTACAATTTGTTGTCTGCGTCTGTTTCTGTGTGTTGGCCCTCAGATAGACTGGCGACCCTGGATGGATGAATGGATAATGCCATAACCAAATCCATTAACCAGATGCCCACAAGATATTGTAATGCCTTACAAAAAGTACACAGGTCAGAGAGTTTTTCTCTGTGGTTCAACACAAGATCCTTGAGGTTCTAATTACCAGAAGCGAAATAGGGAGACGAGGTGAAAGAACAAATAACAGGGTTTTTCCTGGATCCCCCTTCCAGATTCCGTATTTACAGAAAGCGCACTAACAAAAGTAACAACTGTGTTTAATTGGTGACTGTAAAAACGGGAGCGGCAGACAGAGGGCAGATTAAAGACAAACCAATTACAGTCAACTTGAAGCAATTATTCCCTGCTTTGAAATGTTCCCTGTTGACATTCTTCACCATAGGCTTGTTTTAGCTGCACTTTTTCTGCACTTCTTAAAGGCTTCGCCTGCACACCGCTGTATACAAAACACTCTGACTAGGTGGATTCAAATTGGTAGTGAAGCTTAAGTTTTGATCTTGGAATTTAGAGAATTCCTATAGGCTGAGAGGTGCTTTTTACACCTTTCAAAGCAGTTTGATGCATTTATGGAAAGCACATTTTTAAATGTTGTATAAATTATCTTCGTACGCAAAAGGCCATATCTCATCACATACTGTATTATATTGTGTATATACATTGGCTTACATGCCGTAACTTATACTTGTTAATTTATAGTTTCGACAGAAATGGGAGTTGTGCTGTGAATGGTCTCAACATATTACTGTTTCATATAAGTCATGCCCATATTTCATTTTGTGCTTTTATCTTTCTCGATCTGTATTGCTCCCTCCCCTGCTACCACTTTGAGATCTCCCTTTTTAGTCACGCGGCTGTAGTGCGATAAGTTACAGCACCTTGACTTCCTGGTTTCCATCGGGAGCTGCTCCGAGGGCCTCTGTGGGAAAAAGAGAGATGTGCTTGATTCGAAGGTTTCATTGCCTCTTAAAATGTCTGGGACTTGTTCCCAATACAGCACTCTGTCCTGTTTTATTGTCACACACTGCAGTAACTTTGCTGGGCGGCTGTTTTCTCACAAAGGTACAACTGCACATGAAATACAAAACGCTTTTGTTAAAATTGTAGTGGCAGTTATAGTATTATCTGTGTAAAGGGATTAACATGGCAAAATATTCACTAGCATGAATGTGTGTGATACAAACGTGTTTTCAGTGTTAGCAGATAGACCAGATGATAATTTAACTTGTTTACCTCAAACCAGATTATCTGATTAGATTGAAAACCTGTAAATCTTCAGAGCTTGGATTAGTTAATCTTTTACAAAAGCATTGCCTGATGATGATCAAATGCTAATTTGTCAGAAAGAAAGGCTCATGGACATAATGCTCCTTCTAATTTGTACATTTTGATGTGCCATGACATACTGGAATGACATTGTTTTTGTGCAAAACGCTCAACAGAGCTCAACCGAATTCTCCCTCTGCTGGTCAATGAAGGGCCAGTGAGGGGAGCTGAGCATTAAGTAAAAATCCAGGCATTGTTAGGTTAACAGCCGTGTTGGAAGCTCTTGTTGGAAACACTGTGTATTACGTTGTCTGGCTCTGGTATAGGTCGTCTTTTTAAGCCGGGGAGACCTTCACTATGGCCCATCGTCTGGATAAACATTTCCATTCTGTTTCGGCTGGACCCAGTCGCTTTGTACAAATGCATCAGTTTATGCGATGGTTATTACGACGGTTATTATTTTCCTTGTTTGTGTGTTCAGATCAAGAGTAATGATCAGGAGAAGATGAGGGAAGAAAATTAGAGAAGGAAAACACAGGAACTGCTGACACACATACGTGTGTTTGGAGGAGGAAGAGAATCTCAAGGAATGCCAGTGTCGTACCTCTAGAAATTGACCTCCTGGTTTGTAATGAGGCCCCAGCGGGAAAACGTTCATATTCTCCAGCTGATCTCACCTTCCACTTTTTGAGTCAGCCTCTGCTCCCGATCTCCCTTTGTGCAAAACATTTTAATTCTCCAAACACTCGTCTGTGATGCCTGTGACAGCTTTTAGGCATTAAAAGGTTAATATGTAAGTTTTGTAATGCTTTATTCTAATGAAAGTGCTTGTTAACCCGTAACCCTAACCCGACTGTACCCCCACCGTCACCGCCACCTGGCCCAAAAGAAAACAAAAACTGAAGAATGTGAATCCAAAAAGTATTAGTGATTACTGATTACAAGGTTTTGAACTCTTGAGAAAACCAGTAATATTTATATACATAATTTGGCTTTTTTAACTACCAAAGTTTTTTCTCTGTGATGACAGGAATGACTTCATTTAGCCAGAGGAAATTAAGGAAATGAGCTCTACACATGCTTTCAACCCACAACCTCTCAACTCTCTTTGCTCCACTGGCAAAATTGTGTTTTTGCCTTAAGCATGGCCTCTCTCTCTCTCTCTCTGTCTCTCTCTTTCTCTCTTTCTCTCTCTCAATTAATAAAATAAATCAAATAAATACATTTAATGCTTCCAGAACTGACTGACATACTAAAACATACACTTTTTACTTTTTCATGGTCTCAAGTTAAAACAGGCAGACAAACAATAAAGCCAGAATCATGTGTGACCTGAAAAGAAAAAAACACTGGTGTCATGTTTTTGGATAAGCTTCCTATAGCCCTGTCCACCCATGTTCCAGACCCCCACAGACCCCTTCAGATCCCCTTCACATGAGCAGACAACTTGCATCTGAACCCAATTCAGTCCCACCTGCCTGACCTATATTCTCCCTCCCCCATTTTCTTCTGCTTTCATCTGTAGACGTTTTCAGCCTTGGAAAACCCACTGGCAGTCGAGCAGCAGCCCCATCCTGGAGCCCGTTTTACTGTAACAGAATTCAGTTTCCAGGGCAATTAGAATATAAGACTTTGATTTGGTTGATTTCCCAGGCTGTTATTTTATCATCTCTGACCTTTCTGTACTGATACATAAACTATAAATTGGGAAAATAATAAATCTTTTGCAGTAATGTAGCACACAGACAGACTGAAATCCTCAGCGTTCACGTGGGTTTTACGGCTGATTCCTGGGAGCTGACTGCTTTTTGGGACTGAATTCAGCAAATTGCTGGCCATAACCAGAGCGAATCACACCACTACTCTCTCAAGAGCAGTAAGAATTTACCACAGCTCATCTTTCAGTGTGTGTTACAAGTGGGTGGATGTCATGCAGTAGCTTTTCTCCAAAGTCTTCCCCACTTGGACAGGATGCGAGAGACTCATTTGTTTGGTTTTCCCCAGTTGTTCTTTGTCCTAAAATGATTTTCTACAATTTCTGTAGTACAGTAGCACATACAGTATCAGCTTTAAACCATTTTAAATACAGTTGTTTTCTTGCATTGTGTTGCAGTCCCCTCATCTCTCTTTGCCCTGCTCTGTACTGCATCCATTTCAGGTCTGCAGCGCCTGTAGAGCTTCCTCAGCCAAAGACTGGAGAGCCTGCTGACGTCATGCTGTTGTTCTACTACCTCTGGTTCTTTGTCTTTGTTTGGTTTTGCCCCGTGGTAAACCGTCTAATGCTGGTGGACCTCTGTCCAGGTCTGAAAGTGGAAGCATCCCTTTGCTGGATCGCTGTATGATCTCAAAGTCTGGCTCTCAACTCAGTGGCTGGAAATGGTCTTGCAGAGGCAGTTTGTCTGGGTGATTAGTTAAATAACAAATGGAACATAACCAATGAAAATGTCTTTTACAGTTCATATACAGTTAGAGCTGTTTAATTGACCTGACTAATAAACTTGTCTTTTTATGGTAGACAGACTCTAAATCAGAGGCTTGGATATAGAAATTATAAATGTGAGCACTAAAGGGAAATCCGTCATGTTTTACCAGAGTTTCAGCATCATTAGGCACGGTTTCATCAACAATTTCTTTCCATGGAATGGGTTTTGGTCGAAAGACTCACTTTTCTGGTTCAGATTAAAGTATCTTTACAACAAACAGATGAATTGGTGCACTCATTTATGGGCCCCTCAGACTGATTTGTGCTCACTTGGTAATGGACAGACTTTTAATCCAAAGCAACAGGTTTATTAATAAATACCTGCAACTAATGACATTCTTGTTGCAAGTCAGCTGGACAGAAACCCAATTTGATGCTGCATGTCTTGCCACCAGATGAACTTGATTTTTGACCTGATTTTTCCTGACTACTTTCTTTTTGGATGGAGCAGGTAGTATAGGGTGAATTTATAGTTTTTGGAGCTGCATGCTGGTATTAAAAGCAATGCTGATGAGAGTTCTGAAGCTGTATCAAAAAGAGAGTTTACAGACTATAAAATTTAAAAAAAGCTCTAAAGCTCTGAAGATCAGAGGGAGAAATATTTATATGTGGGTTTCACCAACATGTCTTAACTTGATCCAGGAAGGTTTTTCTCACGAGTTAAAGTTTGAAGATAAGTCATCAACGACTAACCCTAAATCGCAACCTCAAAAATAGTGATAGTAGGTTAGTGCTGAGTGCTGTCTGTGCCACCTGTGCAGAGTCACAGAATCAGAATTCAAATGATTTACTATAATTACAGTGACATAGTAGAACAAGAACCTACATAAAAAGTCTTTGCCAGACTTTGCAGTAAAGTATATCTTGCTCACGTGGGCACAGGGAGGCACATGTCTGAACTGGGAGTGCAGCTCCACACTAATGCAGAACAAAACACGATAAGAGGCTCTCAGCTGCACTGGATGAAATGGAGATTTGGCTGCTTTACTACAGTCCTGGTAAAATACATGTTGCACCTTGGCGGACAGTTTGGCTGACCCACTTTTAATAAATTCCAAAATCCAAATAAACCCGAAGGGGCAGAGTGGTGAGTGGAGGGGGAGTGGACAGGTTGAGAAGCTGTTGAGTTGATTTCTTGAACCTTTGTTGAGAAATGTGCCTTTTTTAATGCCCACGTACAAGTCAACTGTGCTGGTGCTGCCACTCAGACCTCAGAGTTCTTCTCACCTCGGCAGTGGTCAGGGAGCAGCCCTTCCTGCACATTCCTGGGGCTGTGGAAGATAATTGCTGTGGTTTATGAGAGGGAGAGGCCCTAAAGAAACACTTCCACCAGACCTCAGTTGCAAGTTTTTAACTTTTCTCAGAGTTCTGGGTCAGACACCGAAACGGGGTCTGTCTCCTCTTGTCAGTAGGCCCGTGGTTCCCTTTCTGCAGCTCGACACCGTTCAAGTATTAAAGATGCTAAGCAGCTCATAGAGCTGCTAAAAGTTTCTTCTAGTCTAAAACTTTCTTCCTCAGCTATCCTCTGACATAATGGCTGACATTTAAAGTCTAATCACTGCGGTTTGGAGGCAGCTCATTGTCTGCCAGCATCTCATTACATGGCATAAATGCACAGGGGCTGAGCACTGGCATTGTTGTACTTTGTGTGAGGTATTGTAGAACAGCTTGTGATTACTTGAATGGAGGCCCCGTTTTTGGCCTCATGAGAAATCAAGGGTGTCTTGTATAGACTCAACACTCACATGCTCTTCTTATTAACTTTCTTCCAAATGTATTGATGTTTGTCTGTAAAGTAAATAAATACAAATAAAAAGTTTCAGGATTTGGACCTATAATGCAAAAAGCTAATATGATGATTTGATTACACATTCAAAGCCTGAACTGCAACAAAAGGGTAACGTTTTCCGGCAGTTTCATGACTAATTTAATCAAAAGTGTGTGGAAATAACTTCCATTTGCAGTTCAGAGATGATTGCTTTGGGAGTGATTAGATGTTTCCTTTAAAGTGTTTCTGACCAGACGCTGGTCATTTTTATTCCTTTTAACAGTAACAGTCTCATTTTACCAAACTATTCAAAGCGGAACTGCAGTCCATGTGGTTTCTGGTCCTTCTGGTCCTGAAATGGCAGCTGGCACTGAATAATTCCTTGTAGCAGCAGTTTTAATGAATTTGAGAGAGAAGGTAACGATCATGTGGTTTCTGGCATGGTTCATAAGCGTTTAAATATCATCTTTTTTGTATCTTAACTGCTCACTACATTAAATTGACATATAATATAGGAATTTCTTTCGATATTATTTTACTTGGCTACATGCTGAAAAGCCACACGTAACCTCTCTGTATATATTTATATAATGTCGTTCTTTTGGGAATTTCATCTAATGTTAAACTTCAAGGAACGATCACAGACATT